>WOXC01010896.1:0-600000 GCA_011680675.1 Gymnobelideus leadbeateri
TCAGCCCATCCGGAGTGCAATGGATAAGCCTCGCCCTGGGGAAACCACCTTCGTGATCATGGAATCACCCCTGCCAGGTAAGTATGCTATGCCTGCCTACACTTCCCCTCTCCCTCGATACACTCACACATTAAGCACACGGTCATTCACACAACTGTTTGACACCCCACACAGCAAGCTCTAGCCACGAAAACTGCACAAATCTCAAAGCATTTCAAGCATCGCAACTTAGGTCCAATTCTCTGACCCTCTAATCTGTATTTTTCTGAAGGAGTAACAAGTTGGAGAAAAGAGGCCGCAAAGACTTGTTATTTGCATATTCCCTCCCCTTTGTGACGTCATTCATTCAGCCCCGGGAAGATAGGCATATTATAGTCATATTGAATATTATCAGTATTCAAAGCAAATCGGACCTTGGACAAGGAAATGAGCTGCCTTATGCAACGTTAAGCACATCATCATCACTCCGAGGCGAGAGCAGATTCATTTTACTGTTGGGTTGGTTTCGTTTTATATTTTGTTTCCATACCGAGGCCATCCTAAACTTACAATTATACCAGTTGTCCATTCCCTTCCGGTTCTTTGAACATTTTCGAATCTGTCCCAGCTCAAGTCACGCCTCTTCCATGAAGCCTTTTCCCACAACTTCCCCAGCCAAAGAAGTGGACAAAGAGGTCTGAGCCGTGGGCATCTCCAGCCTGGACCATTGCAGTAGCCTAATGGTTTGTCTCTCTGACTCCGGTCTCTCCCCTCTTCCGTCCATCCACCCACCTGCCAAAAGACTTTCCTGACCACGTCATTTCCCTACTCGGGCGTTTCCAATGGTTCCCTTATGTTGTATGGATAAAATAGAAACTCCTCCGACGGTACTAAAAAGCTGGACCCAGATTTATACTAATATTACTTCTTTTCCTGTTGTCTATGTGGTTCAGTCAGACTGGCCTTTCTTCCCTCACTCGAGAAGGGCACACTCCAGTTCCTCTCTCTGGACCTTTGCCTTGGCTGTCTCTCATAACTGCAATGCACTTCCTCTTCCCCTTCCACCCTTAGCATCCTTTTGTTTGCTTCAGGACTTAGCAAGACTTTAGGGCCTTCTACATACATACATAAAGCCTTTCTAGATTTCACAACCCTTCTCGAAATTAGTTTTTATTCTAATTTTATATAAACATACAAATTATATAAAAATGTATAGTTTTACATAAACTTGATAAACTTCAACGAACATGGCCATTTCCATATACAAAGAAAAAAATTACAGAGGCTTGCCTATGAACCTGAAATTGTTTTTTTTTAAAGTTCATAACAAAATTCAACATACTCCTTCCATCCTCTGTCTGTGCCTTCCAATGGAAGGACACCGTCTTAATTTTTAGTTACTTTTAGTTACTTAGTTTCTTTCTTTCTTTCTTTTTATGTTTAGTATTTGAAGAGGGCGTATGGTTATCATTTTTTATCACTGGCATTTTATTTATGAAAATTAGAAAACTCTGAGGGGGAATATCACATGTGAGAAATAGCACACAGGTCAGTTTGACTTGACTAAAGAATTTATCAATGAAAGTGATTTATAATGAGTTATAGATATGCATAGAATTTCTTGGACCATGTACCAAAATAGCTCCTGAGCAGTGTACTTACAAAGAAAGCATTGACTCCCTAAATCTCCTATATATAATCTCTACCCACCTTCCCCTGTACTCACACCTTTAGAAGGCTAGTTCATTGTAATCTTTAACCCATATGTAACTAGAAAGGTCTCAATCTCTACTGCTCTTCCTATTCTCCCTCATTCATTGCTTATAGGCTAATTTTTTTAATCTCCATTATTGAACCCTGATACTTTTGCTACTTTTATTGCTCAAAAAAGCTCAGAAGATCTATAGGTGGCCTTCATCCATCCCCTTTAAACCTAACAACATCCCGAGTTCCTGGAAACCTTTTAATTCTTCCTTTAGAAAACTTCCTGAAAAGGTAATAAATACATTCTAAATTCAACACACTGAAAATTATTAAGAGGAATGGCACGGCTATAACAACATACTTTTCTCCCAATGGTTAGTTAGAAGTATTTGTTTACATATGTTAATAGGTTACAATTTTTAACCAATTTGCAGCAAATTTTTTCAGTCAAACATTTTTAAGCACTTACTAGTGCCAGTAACTGTATTAAATGCTGGGAATACAAATACAAGCTAAAAGAAAGATAGTCCCTGCCCTCAAGGAACTAATATTCTAATATGGGAAGACAACACATAAAAAAAATCTAAAAAAGAGAGGGGTAACATGGTGTGGGACCATGATGGAAAAGAAAGGAATGATGGTTGGTCTGGGTGTCTCCTTAAATGGAGATTCTGGGAGAAAGATTCTAATTATGAGGAGAATTTGTAGGAAGAGAGCATACTTTTAGGGTATGAATTACCAAGGCTGAAGTGATCTTCCAGGATGAAAAGGAATTGCTGGCATGTAGGGAAATCATAGGGCAGCCTGGAGTAACAGCAAGCAGGATGGCTGCTAGCACAGGTTCTTTGATCTGCTTTTCTAAAGGAAAGCAATTCAAAAGGGGTTAAAAATCTTACTTTAGGGGCAGCTAGGTGGTGCAGTGAGGAAAGTGCTGGCCACGGAGTGGGGAGGATCTGAGTTCTGTTCCAGGCTCACACAAAAACAAAACACACACACACACACACACACACACACACACACACACACACAAACACATAAACTAAAATAAAATAAAAAAAAACAAAGAAACATAACACACACACACACACACACACACACACACACACAACTAGTCGTGTAACCTTGGGCAAGTTATTTAACCCCAGTTGCCCTCCAAAAGGCAAAAAAAATAATAATCTTACTTTAATCAAACACATATATGTCATTCACTTAGTTCAGAGGAAAAGTCAGCACCCTGAACTTCAGAAAATAAAAACAGAAATTACAAGCAGACAAAAGATACAGGGAGAGAAAATAGCACAATTCTACAGACCGACAGACAAGGTTTCTAGCTGTCTGACCATTATATGTATACATAGTTACCAGAGAGAGAAGCACCAACATCTAGGTTTTCAAAACCAGGGAGTTCAACGAATGCCCAGAGTCTCATTTGACCAAATCACACAACTCTTTCCACAAGTGAGCCCCAAAGCAAAATCTTACCTCAAAGTTATATAAAACCTTCTCTGGGGTCAGAGAACATCACAACACTCATGACCCACTTTCTTTTTTTTCTTTTTAATTAATTAAACAAATGCTTTATTAACTTCTGGTTTACATCATTCATTTCCACCAGATTATGAGTTACATTTTTCCCCCATTTTTTCCCTACCCACCACCCCAGAATAGCAGTCCCACTAGATATCGCCTCATCCAATCTGCTCTCTCCCATATCTTCTCCCATACCCCCTTCAACTTTGCCATTAGGGCAAGATGAATCTCTTGAGCCCCACTGCCTGGACATCTTATGAAACATTTAATTTTAAAACTTCGATTTTCAGATCCATTCCCTTTCTCCCTTGTCTCCCACTCCCTCTGAGAAGATAAGCAATTCAGTATGTGTTGTACATGTATATCTATGCAAAACATTACCATAGTAGATATATTGTAAAAGACTGATTATATTTCCCTCCCACCTGTCTCACCTCCCACCTGCTCCATTCCCTATTTTGATCCTGTCCCTCTTTGAAAGTGGGTACTTTTTTTTTTTTTATTGTTTATGTGTGGGTGCTCATTTTCTGAGGCCGGATCTGATCTCGGGTCATCCCAACTCCGAGGCCGGCGCTCTTACTCACTGTGCCACCTAGCCGCCCCTTTAGGGCAATTGGGGTTAAGTAACTTGCCCAAGGTTACACGGCTAGGTTTTTGTTTGTGTGTTAAGTGTCTGAGGCAGGCTCCGAACTCAGGTCCTTCTGACTCCAGGGCCGGCGCTCTATTCACTGTGCCACCTAGCCGCCCCAGAAGTGGTATTGTTTTACAGGGAATGATAATCACTTGGACTATCCTATCATTTTTACAAATCTGTATGGGCCCTTCACCTAAATTATGGAATGTCACAACAATTTCTCCTTGATAATTAGAATCTATTACTCCAGCCAATACATGTATTCCTTGGGCTGCTAATCCTGATTTGGGTAAAATCTATCCAAAGTGATTTTTTAGGGATTCTTATGCATATCCCAGTGGAGATTTTTCTTATTTCTTTTCTGTCTAACCAAAAGTTCTCTAAACAATGCAAATCATATCCCACCGAGCCAGGTGTTCCTGTGTATGGTGCTGGGACATCTGGCCTCAAGGTCCAATACTCAATATTTGGGATCTTATGCATTTGTTGTTTTCTAATTTACAGATTTGGGGTCATCATTCTGGCTAGAGGTGTACTTCCTCCCAATGGTCTATTATTCAAATTACGTAAAGTCATGAACAAATTATCCTTCCAATGTTGATATGAATTATTGCAACTTCCTTAATTGTTCTTTCAGTAATCCATTCATTCTTTCAATTAACCCAGATGCTTCTGGATAATATGGAATATGATATATCCGTTCTATATTGTTTAATATACAATATCTCTTCATTTCATTACCTTTGAAATGTGACCCATTGTCACTTTGAATCTGCATTGGGGTTCCATAATATAGACTTATGAGATAGAGTTTTACAAGTGCTTTTCTGGGTTGCATTCTTATCAGGACAAGCCACTAGTACACCCGAATAGGTGTCAGCACAAGTCCATATAAATCTGCATCCTTTATCTTGGGGTAGTGGACCAATATAATCTATTTGCCAGATTTGGGCTGGGACTTTTCCTCTTGCTATCTCTCCAGTTACTACCCGAGGGACAGTTCGCTCCTTTTCCAATTGACATATTCGACATTCTGCTGCTATCTGTTTTAACAGTGAATGAGAGATACTAATACCTTGATCTCGCGTCTACCGGTGTGTGGCCTGAACCCCCAAACGTCCAGCCGTTTGGTGGACCCATTTTGCTAATACCGGGTCATCAGTTGTTGTCAAAGTAGGGACAATATGTTGAGTAGCAATCTTTGCCAGTCGATCAGCATGAGCATTATACTCACGTTCTGGTGTGGTGAGGGCCACATGAGCATCTACATGCAAAACTGACAAGTCAGCGACCAAAGACATGTTCCAGATATCTTCCCATAATTCTTTGCCCCAGACTAGTTTGCCATGAATCTCCCAATTTTGATTTTTCCACATGGGCATCCATGTAGCTAACCCATTAGCTACTGCCCATGAATCAGTGAATATATGACACTGTCCTCCTTGTTCTAGTTTGATGGCTTGATGTACTGCCATAAGTTCAGCATACTGACTACTTCCACCTATCCCAGTACTTTCCAAAGTCCTTCTAGTATATGAGTTATAGGCCATTGCTTTCCAATGTCTTTTTTGGCCCAAATATTTTGCTGTCCCATCAGTTAGTGGCAAGCACCCCAACATCCCCAGGGTGGCCAACACAGGTTCTTAGCTCTGCTTTGTAAAGGAAAGCAATTCAAAATCGGTTAACAAGCTTACTTTAATCCAAACATATATTACCTAGTTCAGGGGGAAAAGGCCAGCACCCCGAACTTCAGAGTATACAGATAGATCGGACAGGCTTCCAAACTGTCCAACCATTATATCAATACCAAATCACAGTTACCAGAGAAAGAAGCATCAACATCTGGGTTTTCAAAGCTGGGGGGCTCTCAACAGCTGCCCAGGGTCTCATCTGGTCAAATCACACAACACTTCTCAAAGTGAGCCCCTGAAAGTGGGTACTTCTAACCTCCCCTCTCCCCAGAATGCCCTCCCCTTCATTATCCCCCCTCTCATCCCCCTTTCCCCTACTCAGGAGAGTGAGTGAGGGTAAGATATTCCATTTAGTATGCATGTGATTCTCTCCTTGAGCCAACTTCAATGAGAATATGCTTTTGCCTTTTGGCCTTCCTGTTCTTCCCCTCCCCTGCAACGACTTCCCCTTGCCTCTTCTACATGAGATAGTTTGCCCTACCCTGTCTCTCTCCATCTCCTCTTGCCACTTTCCTCTCTCACCTCTTGACTTCACCCCTTAAGAATCATCCCTTCCTTGGGGTGGCTAGGTGGCAAAGCGAGCAGAGAGCCAGCCCCGGAGCCAGAAGGACCCGAGCTCGGATCCGGCCCCAGACACCCAACACACAAACAAAAACCCAGCCACGTGAACCTGGGCAAGTCACCCAACCCCAATTGCCCTCCAAAAAAAAAATAATCATCCCTTCCCATCAAATTCAACCTGTGCCCTCTATCCATGTATACCTGTGAACATATGCCATGTACCCTTCAATTATTTTCATAATGGGAAAGGTTTCATCGAACACAGTTATTGTTTTTCCATGTAGGACTGTAAATAGTCCAACTTTGATAAGTTCCTTTTGATTTCTTTTCCTTGATTACCTTCTCAAGCATCTCTTGCTTCTTGTGTCTGAATGTCAAATTTTCTATTCAACTCTGCTTTTTTCATCAAGAATGCTTGAAAGTCCTTTATTCCACTGAATGACCATATTTTCCCATGAAACAAGATACTCAGTTTTGCTGGGTAGGTGACCCTTGGGTTCATTCCCAGCTCTTTTGCCCTCTGGAATATCATATTCCATGCCCTTCTATCCCTCAATGTAGAAGCTGCCAGGTCCTGTGCCATTCTGATTGTGTTTCCATAATATTGAAATTGTTTCTGGCTGCTTGTAACATTCTCTCCTTGATCTGGGAATTTTGGAACCTGGCTATACTATTCCTAGGAGTTTTCTTTTTGGGATCCTTTTCAGGAGGTGATTGGTGGATTCTTTCAGCCTCTTTCAACAAGCCTTCTGGTTCTAAAACATCAGGGCAGTTTTCCTTGAAAATTTCTTGGAGGATGATTTCTAGGTTCTTTCTTTGATCATGGCTTTCAGGTAGTCCAATAATTTTAAAATTATCTCTCCTGGATCTATTTTCCAGGTCAGTGGTCTTTCCCATGAGATATTTCACATTGCCTTCTATTCTTTCATTTGTTTGGATCTCTTTAACAGCATCTTGATTTCTCATAAAGTCACTAGCTTCCCTTTGCTCCAATCTAAATCTGAGGGAATGATTCTCCTCAGTGAGCTTTTCCATCTTTTTCCATCTGACAAATTCAGCTTTTTTTCCTCTCCTCATTGCCTTTTTGAGCCTCTTTTGCCATTTGAGTTAGTCTACTTTTTAAGGTGTTATTTTCCTCAGTCAGGCTGTTGACTCTCATTTCATAATTTTCTTGCATCATTTTTATTTCTCTTACCAATTTTTCCTCCACTTTTCTTATCTGCTTCTTAAGGTCCTCTGTGGCCTGTAACTAGCTCATATTTTCTTTTGAAGCTTTTGGTGCAGGAGTTCTGACTTCACTGTCTTCCTCTTGTCCCATGCTTTGATCCTTTTTGTCCCCCCAAAAGGAGTCTAATGTTGAATTTTTCTGTTTTGTTTCCTTTGCCTAGGTATGTTGCCACTCAGTTACTTGACTTTTGGGCTTTTTGCCACAGTAGGACTCTGCCACCCCACAGGGGAGTTTCTGTACCAAATGCTGGGGTTTTCTCAGTTGCCAGAGGAATTAGTTGGGTGCCCTCTCTGAAGCCTCCACACACTCTGGCAAGCTGGTCACACATCCCAGGACCTCCACCCTAGACCACAATCCAGATCCAAAAAAGGTTAAAGCAAGAGCGATTACCCTTTAGACTGATCATTTGGTCCCCCTACAGTCTGAAGGCCAGGAGCTGAAGCTGCAACGTGGTGCCAGCTGCACCTAAGCGTCTCAGTGGCTTCTCGCCTTGGGGGCAAAAGCCAATGCACTCCCAACTACTGGTCCTAAAGTCCATAGGGCACTGACCTCTCACTTTGTCCTTGGCATCTATATGTTGATAATTCTGGAAATGGCCACAGCTGCTGGTGTTCTGCAGTCACTCCAGCCAGCTGCTGGTCAGGCCCACCCTGGGGCTAAAACCTCTGGCTCACTTGGGGCTGGGGTAGGCTCCCAGAGAGCCAAGCTGGCTGTTCCCTGCTGGCCTGCAGGGCTGTCCTTAGCAGGAGATTAGCTTCTCTGTGTCATTTTGTGGGTTCTGTAGCTCCAAAGTTTATCCAGAGTCCCCTTTGACATGAATTAGGGAAGGTGCCATTCCAGTTTTCCCAGCAGTTTTTTGCCGAGTGAGTTCTTATCCCCAAAATGTTTTGCATTTTTAATTTTAATTTTATTAACTTATCTTGCTAGAACATATGGATAGGGCCCAGAGATCCAGCTTTAGGCTTACTCCAGTAACACTCCAACTGGAAGCCAAGTTGAAGTACCTTCTATAACTGCAGGGTTGGGTGGAGGAGGGAGAGAATTAACTCTCTCTATCTAGGGAAGACTGAGAGATAAGAGTTCCAAGACTAAAGTTAAGGGGAGAGCAAGTAGAGAATAAGAACAGAAATTCTTTCTTTTTTTTTCTTGGTTCAATAGCCAGTTCTCTGACACAAACCCTTCACATTGACCAAGTGATTACTGTGTCATCTTATACTGCACCAAGTCTGTCAGCACTGAGATTTGTTTTTATATGCATTTCACTTCTAAAATTTTCTGAAACCCCTCTCATACGGTGTAAGCCATGATGTGTAACAAAGATTTTAAAAAGTATAGGAAAATGAACCAACATATCTTCAGCATCTGTCAGTATATTGCAGTTAGTTCTGTTTAATGAAGCAAACATTTTTTTTTTTTAAATTTAGCATGGACCAAGTGCTTTACAAAGTATATATTGGGTGGAGCAGCAATAGAAAGCTAAAAAGGCATGGTCCCTGCCTTTCAAGAGCTGTATAACCTAATGGAGGGTGGGGTTAGAGGTGTGTGCCACTACACTATGTATGTAATATATTATAGAATATGAAGAATGCATAAGAAAATTTAAAAGTGTTACTAAAGGTATGACTAGGGAAATATTCTTCCTTTTCATTTAGAGATTTCATCTAGACTTTTAGGAATTGAATTAGGCACTCCATAAATAAAGCCTTGTTGAGGTTGATGACAGGAAGGCAAAAAGATTGATCAATAGGAAAACTGACTTGCTTTAAAACATTTTTAGGGGAATCATAAAGGATGTGGGGCTTAGCAACTGGTTAGAGTTTCAATAGATAAAAATAGAACAAAAAGTGTATGGGGGCAAAAAAGAGAGTGAGATGGAAAAATTATTGTGGGTAAATTACATACCAACAGCGGTGTTAAGGATAGCAGAATGCCTAGCACATAGAAAGTACTTGAATTTTTATTGGGCATATTGCATTTGGAAGTATAAGAGACTTTATTCCTTTTCCAGTATTAGTAATCCTCCAGGAGAATGCAATAACGCATTGTTTGAACAATAGTGTAATAACTTGTCCAAACTTGTTTTTGAGTTTTCTAACGACCCCAAAGCATCATCGACTATTAACAAGGCCAAGTGGATCTCTATCTTTAAAACAAACAATCAGGGGAGAGCGCGAACGCAGTCCCCCACTACCACAAATTATGCAGTCGAGTTTCCCGCATTTGGGGAAATCGCAGGGGTCAGCCCATCCGGAGTGCAATGGATAAGCCTCGCCCTGGGGAAACCACCTTCGTGATCATGGAATCACCCCTGCCAGGTAAGTATGCTATGTCTGCCTACACTTCCCCTCTCCCTCGATACACTCACACATTAAGCACACGGTCATTCACACAACTGTTTGACACCCCACACAGCAAGCTCTAGCCACGAAAACTGCACAAATCTCAAAGCATTTCAAGCATCGCAACTTAGGTCCAATTCTCTGACCCTCTAATCTGTATTTTTCTGAAGGAGTAACTGATCTGATAAAACGTCCCTAAATACTCATCTGCATATTGCCTGCCCCTTGACGTCACCCTCCAAGGCTGCTGCTGGAGACCACTTTCTAACTGGAAGTAGGGGAAAACTGGAATAAGGAAATGAGTTGGGCTGTGTATTATTAAGCATTTTCTGATGTTAATGGGATTAAACCGGCATGTTTTCTCTTTGATTTGATTTTTACTTCTTATTCATTCATTCATTCGTTCGTTCGTCCTTTTGTTTGCCAAACCCTTCTGAATTTGCAGAGCCAAACGAGTTGCCCAGTATTCTCGACTTGCCTCCCTTCCCCCCTCCACATTGCTGACTCCGTCCTAGCTCAAGTCACGCTTCGTCTAGGAAGCCTATTCCATCCCCACCCTCACCCCACAGCCCCAGAACCTGACAATGCAGTCTGGGACCCGGGCACTCGCCCGAACTATTACAGCAGCTTCCTGGTTGCTCTTCCTGCCTCTGGTCTTTCCCCTCTCCATTCTTCCTCCACCCCAACTGGTTTTCCTGACTATGACACTCCTCTATTGGGACAACTCCAGTGATCCTCTTTTGCCCTGGGGATAAAATAGAAATTTGTCTGTTGGCTTTGAAAACCTTTCACAAATCGGCACCAATCTACCATGCCAGTCTTATTATATATTATTTCACTTCCTCTTATCTAAAGTTCAGCCAAATTGGCCTTCTTCCTGTTGTTTACCCGGTACACATCCTCTTGCTGTGCCTGACTACCAAGCCTGAAATGCACCTCCTTATCACCTCTCACCTGTTGAGTCCTTAGTTTGCTTGGATATTCAGGTGAGACATCACCTTCTACATGAAGCCTTTTCAGATGCCCATCTGTACCTCCCTGATGCCTTCCTTCCCCAGAATTATTTTTTATTTTGCATTATTATAAACCCAACAAACCTCAGTGAATACAAACATTTCCACATACAAACAAGAAACAACATGTTGTCTATGAAACTGTGAATTGCAGAACACTTTTTTTTAAAAAGTGTAACAAATTCAACATGCTCCTTCCAATGCTGTCTTGCTTGTCTGAATTTCCCTCTGTTCTTGTCTACTCTCCTTTTCTAAAAAATTGCTTCACTAATGTTCTTTCCTTCTCTTTTGGTACCACTATCACTAGGCCCCCAAAAGCCATCCTTTGTATCAAATAACCTTAAACAAAAGCAACACCCATACGTTCGTTGACCATACCTGGGCCTCTCTGCTATGAAATGGAAAGTCTTCTTTCCCAAAATAGACTGGTAGTTATTATCACATTCTCCACATTAATTTCCATTTTTGACATTTATTTATTTGAAGGGGGGGAAGGCAGGGCAATTGGAGTTAAGTGACTTGTCCAAGGTCACACAGCTAGTGTTAGGTGTCTGAGCCGGGATTTGAACTCAGGTCCTCCTGAATCCAGGGCTGGTGCTCTATTCACTATTCCACCTAGCTGCCCCTAACATGACATTTATTGTCATCTCACAAGCTTACTCTTTTCAATAGCCTGGGATGGGGGCTAGGCAGAATAATAAAGCCTTGTTTTTCCCCACACTTTCTTTTTGTGAAATGGGTCATATAAATCAATGGATCAGTTTTCTGCACCCTTACAATCATTTGCTTGTTAGTCTTTAATCAATAGAGCTAGGAAGGTGGCAGGAGAATTTCTGGCTCAGGACTCTTCTTGCCACTGTGATAAGAGAAGGACTGTGATGGGGATGAAAATCACTCTGACTTCTTGAGGCCACTAGGATAAGAAGAGGATATTGGTCCAGTCTCTTTTTTGAGCATCTAGACATTGTGTCTCAATGCTTGAAGGTCACAACACCTGCAAGATCAAGGCTAATAAAGAAGCTCCAACTCCTGTTTTGACCAGCTGGCAGATGTTCTTATTGTTCTTCTATGATTTGTTTCCAGTCATGTATATTCCCGTACCTTCCCTCCTGGTTTCTGTAAAATTCCAGTTTTCTGTACTGCTTTTGTATTCACCTTCTACATAAGTTCCTGAAACTCATGCTCTAGGTTCTCTGGCTATTTTTTGTACAGATGAGCCTGCCTGAGTGTAATAAAATTCTGCAGATAATTGTTGATTTGGTGATTGACTGTAGTACTTAATCAATGGACCCTCTGAAAATTTTTATATTAAAGTAAACAAGCATTTCTTAAGTGTCTTCTATGTTTCAGACACATAATGCCATACTTCAAGGGAAAGTTGGAATGTAGTCTCGCCCTACCACAAATTATGCAGCTGAATTTCTTGTATTTGAGGAAATAGAAGGGAATGCAATGGATAAGCCTCACCCTAGGAAAACCAGCTTTTTGCAAGACATTTTAGAAATATTATCTCATTTAATCTTCACGACAACCCTGGTAGGCATATTATCCCCATTTTACAGTTGAGGAAACTGAGTCAGACAGAGGTTAAGTGACTAGCCCAGGGTCATGCAGCTAGACAATGCCTGAGGCCAGATTTGAATGGAGGTCCTCCTGATTCCAGGCTTAATCTTCTATCCACTGTATCACCTAGCTGCTTACCTGGGAGGAATCCTCATAAGCAAAGCTGAAAACCAGTAAAAGCTTGCTGGGATTGTGAACTACCTTCCAAAGTTCTGAGTGTTCAGGGGTTAATAATATGCCAGTATAAAGCCCATTCAGAAATTCTATTGGATGTAGAAATGAATTGACATCACTTCTTCAAGTGTCTGACAGTGTTGGCTGGTGACTTTAAGTACAAGCATGTGCTTAGAGTCAGGGGATGACCTGGCCTTAAACCTCAGCTCTGCCACTTACAATACTGGTTTTCCTAATGATATTTCTATTCCTAGTGACATTTATATGTACGGTGTTAGATATTGGTCTATGCTCAATTTTTGTCATACTATTTTCCAGTTTTCCCAGCAGTTTTTGTCAAATAGTGCATTCTTATCTCCAAAACTGGAGTCTTTGGGTTTATCAAACAGCAGATAACCATAGTCATTGGCTGCTGAGTCTCATGTACCCAGTCTATTCCATTGATCCACTACTCTATTCCTCAGCCAGTACCAAGTAATTTTGATGACTGCTGCTTTATATTACAGATTAAAATCTGGTATGGCTAGGCCACCTTCATGGAACTCTTTTGAACTTGGAGTATACTGACAACCCATAAATACTGGTTCATATATTTTGGGTTCATGGGATATCCCTAGGATAAAAGGCAAATTTTGGAGTAATATATTTTATACTGAAAAAGTTGTTCCATGTAATATGTTAGATGCATGTTTTTTAATGATTAAAGTTACAGAGGGAACATATTGCTAGCAGCTCAGTTTTCATCACAGAATTCCTAGTCATACCACCCCTAGAGCACCAGGGGAAGGGATTGATTGGGGTTCTGCAAGCTAGTCTGGGAAATTATGAATTAAGACATTGTTTCCTGTCAAAATGCAAATACCTTAGAAGGGGTAGCAAAATAAGTATTATTACCATTAATAGTAACACCAGTGTGAATTAGTTTTGTTTTTTTTTTAATTGTTGACTGATATACAAAGTATCTGGAGGGAAAGAAATCATATATATATGGAAAAAAATTTGCAACCTTGTTAATATTTTAAATGATGACCAAAAGACAACCAATAACTCCTAAACCTACTTTGTCACCTAGACAAAATCTTTATGAGGGTCAGGTGGTTGGCTAATCAGTCTACAAGTGTTTCTTATAAGCTTGCTCTGTCCAGGCATTGTGCTGGGAATACCGAAAGGCAAAAAGAGTTCATGCACTCAATTGATGGAAGGTAATTTCAGAGTGGGAAGCAAAAGCAACTAGGAGAGGGGAGGGAAACAGCCTCTTCCCTAGGGCATCCTTGATTAAGGTAGTAGTAGAGAAGCAGCAGCAGCCACTAGGTGGCGCCATAGTGCACAGGACACTGGTCCTGGAGACCTGAGTTCAAATTGGATCTCAGACACTACTAGCTGCTAACCTCAGTAAGTCACTTAACCTGCTTGCCTTAATCCTCTTGAGAAAGAAATGGCAAACCACTCCAGTATCTTTGTCAAGAAAACCCCATGGAAGGTATGGTCCATGGGTTCAAGAAGAGTCAGAAACAACTGGTCAACAACAAAAGAAGAAGCAGATAGCGTATAAAATCATGGGAAGCAAAAAGCATTTTTCTAATTAAAAAATATGTCAATAACAATAGGTGTTCCTAGGTTGGTCTATAAAGATGGTCATGTTGGAAAGAGGAAGAGACTCAGGTGTGATAGGGCTGATGTTTTCCTAGTTTATATACATCCTGGAAAAAAGTCTTGTTCCCTAGCCTGTACCAAAGCACTGGATTGTAATGATTCTGTGTCCAAAGGTCAGTGACATCACACTGCATGCCCACCACTTTATGAATTCTGTGACAATTAGTGAAATTGGCAGCAATCTCTCAAGTGCTCCAGCTGATAGGGTTTTGGGTAAATCAACTTCATGAAGCTAGGTGGTGAAGTGGATAGAGCACAAATCCTTTTATTAAGGAAATTTTTTCTGTGAAGTTTGGATTCAGTCAAAGGGCTGCACTTGAGGACCTAGAGGGTCATATGTAGCCTTGAGGAGGAAGGTTCCTCACCCCTGCCTGAAGGCTTATGTCTCCACTGAGTATCATCCAGATTATGATAGCATCTCTACTATCACACCTGCTAATAAGAAAGATAATAATGTAATCTATTACTGTACATTACATACATTGCTTCAGTGCTTTGAGGCTTATGAAATGCTTTTCTTAAAACAATCTTGTAAAGTAAACAGTGCTACTTTTACAATCAGGATAATTGGTTGACCCTTCTGCCCACAGTGGAATTTTGCTATAAAAACTCAATCCAATTCTCCATTTGAAAGACTCTCTTCAATTTTTTTTAAACAAATGCTTTATTAACTTCTGTTTTACATCAT
This sequence comes from Gymnobelideus leadbeateri, assembly GCA_011680675.1. Lineage (NCBI taxonomy): Eukaryota > Metazoa > Chordata > Mammalia > Diprotodontia > Petauridae > Gymnobelideus > Gymnobelideus leadbeateri. The sequence continues at coordinate 14,758 of WOXC01010896.1, forward strand.
TCATTTCCGCCAGATTTTGAGTTACAATCATTTTCCCCCTGTTATTCCCCTACCCAACCTCCCAGAATAGCAGTCCCACAAGATATTGCTTCCTCCAATCTGCTCTCTCCCATACCTTCTCCCATACCCCCTTCGACTTTTCCATTAGAGGAAGGTGAATCTTTGTGTCCCAATCCCTGCACATCTTATCTCCCAATTATAAGCAAAAGAGTATTAATAATAGTATTTATATATATTTGAAACATTCAATGTTAAGACCTCGAATTTCAGATCCATTTCCTTCCTCCCTTGTCACCCTCTGGGGAGATAAGTAATTCAGTATACGTTGTACATGTCTAGCTATGCAAAACATTATCATAGTAGATATATTGTACAGGGCTGCTTATAATTCCCTCCCACTCATCCCACCCCCCACCTGGTCCATTCCCCACTTGATCCTGTCCCTCTTCCATAGTGGGTACCTCAAACCTCCCCACCCCCAAGGATGCCCTCCCATCCATCATCCCTCCTCTCATCCCCCTTCCCCCTATTCTGCTGCAGGTTGAGATATCCCATTTAGTATGTATGTCATTCTCTCCCTGAACCAAATTCAGTGAGAATGTGGTTTCACCTTTTTGCCTTCCTATTCTTCCCCTCCCCTGCAACCACTTTCCCCTGCTTCCTCTATATGAGATAGTTTACCCCACCCTGTCTCTCCCCATCTCCTCCTGCCACTTTCCTCTCTCACCTCACAACTTCACCCCTTGAGTATCCTCCCTTCCCAACAAATTCAGCCTATGCCCTCTATCCATATATAACTGTAACCATATACACACACATTCACATATGTATTCACATGACCATACACCCTTCTTCCATTATTTTCATAGTGAGAAAGATTTCCTCAGTCACAGTTATTGCTTTTCCATATAGGAATGTAAATAGTTCAACTTTGATAAGTTCCTTTTGATTTCTTTTCCTGATTACCTTCTCAGGCATCTCTTCCTTCTTGTGTCTGGGTGTCAAATTTTCTATTCAATTCTGGTTTTTTCCTCAAGAATGCTTGAAAGTTCTCTATTCCACTGAATGACCATATTTTCCCCTGAAACAAAATACTCAGTTTTGCTGGGTAGGTGACCCTTGGGTTCATTCTCAGCTCTTTTGCCCTCTGGAATATCATATTCCATGCCCTTCGACCCCTCAGTGTAGAAGCTGCCAGGTCCTGGGCTATTCTGATTGTGTTTCCACAATACTGAAATTATTTCTTCCTGGCTGCTTGTAGTATTTTCTCCTTGATTTGGGGATTCTGGAACCTGGCTATAATATTCCTGGGAGTTTTCTTTTGGGATCTTTTTCAGGAGGTGATCGGTGGATTCTTTCAACCTCTATTTTGCCCTCTGGATCTAAAACATCAGGGCAGTTTTCCTTGAGAATTTCTTGAAGGGTGATTTCTGGGTTCTTTCTTTGATCATGGCTTTCAGGTAGTCCAATAATTTTTAAATTGTCTCTCCTGGATCTATTTTCCAGGTCAGTGGTTTTTCCCATGAGATATTTCACATTGCCTTCTAGTCTTTCATTTGTTTGGATCTGCTTAACAGCATCTTGATTTCTCCTAAAGTCATTAGCTTCCATTTGCTCCAGTCTAACTCTGAAGGAATGAATCTCCTCAGTGAACTTTTGAGATTCTTTTTCCATCTGGCAAATTCGACTTTTTAAGGCATTCTTCTCCTTGTTGCCCTTTTGGGCCTCCTTTGCCATTTGAGTTAGTCTGTTTTTTAAGGTGTTGTTTTCCTCAGTCAGGCTGTTGACCCTCTTTCCATACTTTTCCTGCATCCTTCTCATTTCTCTTTCCAATTTTTCCTCCACTTCTCTTATTTGATTTTTAAAGTCCTTCTGAAGGTCCTCTATGGCCTGCAACCCACTCATGTTTTCCCCTGGGGCTTTTGGAGCAGGACTTCTGACCTCACAGTCCTTTTCCTGCTCTATGCCCCCAAAGTAGGAGTCTAGGGTTGCACTTTTCTGTTTCCTCTGCCTTGGCATGTTGCCACTTAATTACTTGACTTTTGGGCTTGTTGCCACACTATGGCTTTAAGGCCATATAGAGGAATTTTCGTCCCAAACATGTGGGGGGCAACTTCCGTTTCTGGCAAGCTGTAAACCCACCCACGACTTCCACCCCAGATCACAATCCAGATCCAGGGAGGTTAAAGCAAGAGCGATTACCCCCCAAGACTGATCTCTGGATCTCCCTACGATTTGGAGTCCGGGAGCTGGAGCTGCCTCTGAAAACTGCAAAATAGCGTGTCTCCTCAGCAGCTTCTAGCCCTCAGGGGAGGGAGCCGACGCATTCCCCAAATACTGGTCCCAAAGTCCATAGGACACTAACGTCTTACTTTGTCCTAGGCATGTCTATGTTGATAATTCTGGAGTCGCCACAGCTGCTGGTGTTCTGGGGTCCCTCCAGTCAGCTGTTGGCCCTGCCGCCCTGGGGCTAAACCCCGGCTCACACGGACCTGGGCTCGGCTCGGCTCGGCTCCCCACGCTCTGCCCACTGTGTGCTGCCGGCTCCCAGACCACTGTGCTGGTCCTTCCTGCAGGGCTGTTGGGCTGTCCTCAGTGGGAGGTTAGCTTCTCTGTGTCGTTCTGTGGGTGCTGGGGCTCCAGAAGTTGTTCAGATTCCCCTTTTACATAGTTTGGGGGGAATCTGGGGGCAGAGTGGCTTGGATGAGCTGTTTCTACTCTGCCATCTTGGCTCCGCTAGAGGACTCTCTTCAATTTGAAGAATGGATTTCACCCTTGCTTCTTTCCTGCACTCAGCTCACACACACACACACACACACACACACACACACACACACACACACACACACTCATTCCTGGTGCCAGCAATATATCTGGACTTGGTAGAGTTGGAAGTCATATAGGCAAGGCTGCAAGCTATGGTATGGGCAACTATAGAGAGCTATAGAAAGTGATCAGATACACATAGAATCCCAGGGGAGCCTTGGCATGAAGGAGACTAAGTTCCACTGAACACATGAAACTGTCCAAAGTAAGAATTTCCAGGACTGACAGATTGAACTTTAGAACACTTTCCATTATTTCAAGGAGTGATTACCTGACCATCCACAGGGGCAAAGGATACTTCAAGTCTGAGAAGTCCAGGAATGAAGTGAACTTCCAGGGTGAAGAGGTTTTTGTGGCATGGTAGACAAAGTCCAGTGTGTCAGGAGTACAGCCTGAGGAAAAATGAAGGTAGGCTTTAGAAGGCATTTTTTGGGGAGGTAGGAGTGGGATGGGGTGGTGAGAAACAATATTGCCACAATCGAGAAGTCTAGAGCTACTGACCTTAATTCCAAAGAAAACACAACCTTTGACCCATTCTGATGTTGCTTATAGATAAAGCTGATTGAGTTTAGGCCTCTGAATGAGTATATCTTAAACTGCACCTTCAGCTGATTATGTTGGAAGGAAGGAGAACAGAAGGACATGCGACCTTGCTATGGCATAGCTTTGTAGTTGTAGAGAATCTGGTTACCTGGGTGGATTTCTCTGGTGTTTGTACGGTGAAATGGATAGAGAACCTCACCTGTAGTCAGGAAAACTCATCTTCCTGAGTTCAAATCTGGCCTCAGACACTTACTAGCTGGGTGACCCTGGGCCAGTCATTTAACCCTATTTACTACAGTTTCCTCTTCTGTAAAATGAACCAGAGAAGGAAAGGGCAAACCACCCCAGTCTTTTTACCAAGAAAATCCTAAATGGGGTCACCAAGAATCAGACATGACTGAAAAACAACTCAACAACAATAGTGGTATTGTAGGTGTCAGAGAGAAAACTCTTGAGCATTTCATTTCTACAAGCTTCTTGAGGTCTTAGACCAAAGAGCCAGGCAGAGATGACCCTGTATCACAATGTCAGCAACTGTAGTATTTTTGTTAATATTTTCTGAGCTGTCCCTATTTTCCAGGTGTACCTGGGTCAGAGGTTGTGGGAACCTGGAGCCACAGGATCCTAACAATATGGTGTGAATTTAGGGGTGCCATTAAAAAATCCATCCCACCACTGCCCTCTTCCTTCCCCTCCACTCCTATAATCCCTCAACTCAACTTAGAGAGCTGTTAGAGGACCTGGTTTTTCTGAAACCTTCTTAATCATTTCTTACAGTATAATAGTATTTCATCATAGTTATATACCACAATTTATTCAGTCATTCCCCAATTGCTGGGCATCCCTTCAAACTCCAATTCTTTGCCACCACAAAAAGAACTGCTATACATATAGGTCCTTTTCCTTTTCTTTGATCTCTTTGTTTTTTAAAGCAATTGGGGTTAAGTAACTTGCTCAAGGTTACACGGCTAGTCATTATTTGTGTGTGGGTGCTCATTTTCTGAGGCCGGTTTCGATCGGGTCATCCCTACTCCGAGACTGGTACTCTTACTCACTGCGCCACCTAGCCACCCCTTCTTTGATCTCTTTGTGATACAGACCTAGTAGTAGTATTGCTGAATCCAGGGGTATGCACAGTTTGATTGCTCTTTGGGCATAGTTTCAAATTGTTCTTCAGAATGTCTAGACCAGTTTACAACAGTGCATTGATAGATCTGTTTTTCTACATCCCTTCCAACATTTGTCATTTTCCTTTTCTGTCCTGGTAGCCAATCTGATAGTTATGAGGTAGTATCTCAGAGTTATTTTAATTTGTATTTCTCTGATCAATAGTGATTTAAAGCATCTTTTCAAACCTCACAGAACAAATCCCCTTAATAAAAGGATCTGTTCTGTAAAACTTGGACTCAGTCAAAAGGCTGCACTTGAGGACCTAGAAGGCCACATGTGGCCTTGAGGTCGAAGGTTCCCCACCCCTGGCCTAGAATGTTTAGGTTGTAGGGGTTTTGAATTGATCTCTTCCTGACCTCCACTGGGGAGTTGAAGGTTTTTGAACAAGGGAATGTTGAGTAAAGGAATGAGATGATGAAAATGGCATTTTAGGAAGATTAACCTGGGTACAGTGTGCAGAATGGAGAAGCAAAGGGAGTAGAGGCAGTCATTTCAGACAGCTATCCAGTTTGATGCCAAATTCACTGAAACCAGGTACTGGGTGTGTAAAGTACTGACATACAAAAGTAAACAAATCATTGTTCAGCTGGATTTTTCACTTTTTACCTTTTGTTAGTGGCAAGTCTACCATACCTTAACCTTCCACTAACCAGTCATGTTATCACAACCAGGGTCCATTAGCTGTTATAAGGTATAGGAGAATATTAAAAATTTCCTTTTTAGTTTAATGGAAAATATTAAGAAACAAACATTTTTCCAGCTTAAAAATCTTTTCTGAACTTGACTGCTTAGGAAAAGGTGTAGAATGTTAAGAATAAAAAAAAATGAAGACCTGGGGTGAGGACTGGGAAGTGGATGAAGGATGATAAGCAAACTTAGAAGAAAAAAAATGCTTTTTATCTAGTATCTAGAGCATTTTGTCTCCTTATTCCCTGAAGGAATTAGTGCAGCTGAATGTACTATGTCTGTTCATCAGATCACCTTATTCCTGCCCCTTTGTTCCTGTCACAACCAGGCCACCTGTGTTTACAAGGTAAGTGTTAACAAATAGGGTGCCAAGACATTTGGACTAATTGATCTTTTTCATGGGTGGAGATGATACATCTGAAGTAAGTAACAAAAGGGGCAGAGCCCAAGGCCAGGGTGCAATCTGGAACACTGAGAGTCCAAAGAAATAAGCATGGAAGAGTCATATCAATAAGAGGAAGCAGGAGCTGAGGCATCATAAGAGTGACTGGGTCAATCCACAGGCAGAGATATCCAAAACAAAAGCCAAATGGGGGACTTGCCAGAAAATGAAGAGGTTCAGGAAGTTAAGGAAAATAAAACAGACTTTTATGGCAGATTTATATTTGTTAGCCAGAATTTCTTTTTAAAGGGAAGTGCTGTCAGATGTTTAGAGATAGCTAGGTGGTGTAGTCAGCAGAAGTTGGGCCTGGGCTCAAGAAGGCAAGTGTAAATTCAGCCTTAGACACTTGCTAGTTATATGACCTTGGTCGAGTCACTGAATCTCTGTTTGCCTCAGTTTCTTCAACTGTAAAATGGGGATATTAATAGCACTTATTTCCTTGTTGTTGTTATTTATCCTTCATTTCTCAAAGAGGACCATGACACCAGGGAGGTGATACCATGACATGCAAGTGAATTGGATTTAAGTGAGGGAGGGCTATGAAAAACTATCAGCTTCCAAATGAAATAATATTTGTAAAGAACTTAGCACGGCTCCTGGTACATAGTAGGGTGCTATATACATCCTGATGCTGATGGGTCCTGTATACTTTAAATTTTGTCCTAATTCTGGTCCTTGTCATGTTTGGGAATCCTAGAAAAGAGGTCATTCTGTGAGGCAAATTCCCCATTGCTGGAGGCATGATAGATGAGATAGATAGAATCTTACACTTCAGACAAGTAAAAGCAAAGAGAATTCATGGAACCATAGGAATCAGGAACAATGATTTGATGGATTTACCCTCAGTGTAAAAAGTATCATCTATTTATAAAGGAGCTATATATGGTGACACTCCCTCTCTGTCCTGTCTGTTTATTGATATGACATAGCTATGTTAGAAGCCATGTCTGACAGCTCTTATTTACAGCCCACTCATCCATCTTCCTCTACCCAGGCAGTGGCACTTAGAACATTTGTTCTCAAGGATCTGAAACTCTTTCACACAAAAGTACGAGTGAGTGATGACAGCCTTCCTAGCATAGTTTCTTCCAGGTGTATCTACATTTTTAACTGGTGGAAAAGCTTTAAGTTTTTCCTGTATGGGTATACTGGAGCCAGCTCTGACCACATCCTTAAAGTGATTGTTCACTTTTCATTGTGAGTATTTATACCTTAGGAGTTGGCAAATCAATTCACAGGTGATAACAGGAACAAAGAAATAGATGAACAAGGTGCTTAGATAGACAGATATAGTACATCTCTGCTACACTCATTGGGGAATGGAGAGGCAATGCTCTAAGTGCTAGATAAATATTCTCTGTTCTTAGTTTTGTTACTACCATCAGTCCATATCCCAACCCTAATCCTAGGTCTTAATTTTTTCACTCTTAACTTTCTATTCACTTTCCTAAGTGGAAAAGCTCTGAAAGAATTTTAAGGTAGAAAATCAGTTATTTCTTAATATTTTTAGGTGAACTAAAAAGGAGGTTTTAAATATATTTCAGTATCTTGTAGCAAATCATGGCTTGATTTATTGTTTGGTTGACTGTCTACACTTAAGAAAGTGATGGACTGGTCGTGTAACCTTGAGCAAGTTACTTAACCCCAATTGCTTTAAAAAAAAGTGATGGAAAAACCATTGTCAGGATCCACATGCCAAGACCACCCCTTTCTTTTCACTCCTCTATTTTTACTATTAAGAGACACCCTGTTTTCCAAAACTAAGGGCCAGCAAGCAAGCTGTGTCCTGAGCTTGGCATAACAACTGTCTTTTGCATGTATCTTCTAGATGAACTCAGCCACAGCAAAATCCCAAAATTGTTTCACATCAGTATCAAGTCGTCTCTGAGCTTGGACAAGCACTTGTATTATCCATGTTCTGGTCATGAAGTCCTATTATGAAGCCCTCACTGTCAGTGCTACAGTTCACTGAGTAGCCACTGGGATTTGTCCACACTAAAATGGGTCTCCTACAGGGGAGGGAGAGGTCATATATGTGTTTAGTTTCCATCCTCCAGTGGAAGAAAGCTTTTTGCTTATACACTTTGTTAGCTCTTTAGTTTAGTTTAGTTTTGTTTTGTTTTATTTTTTAGAGTCAACTGTGGTTTTGATAACCTACTTGAGTCTTCTTCTTTTTTTTTTTTAAGAGTTAACAGCAGTTGCAGAGCTGCTGTGGCTTTTTGGTCAGGATTAACACTGTTAATGCAGATTAAATTTAGAAGTTATTATATACAGATAGTTCTTGCTTTCTGCATACCTCTAGTAAAGAGATTTTTTACATAACTCGATTTGCCCACTGATGGTGTGGGGAAAGGAGTGAGGCAGGAAGAAGGTCAAGGTGTGGGGTAATGTCACATAGTTCAAGTACACATAGGGGCTGGGGACAGAGGAATCACAGGCAGAGGAGGACTCTGCCAGGCCAACCACATTTGGGCCTGATGAAGAACTCGGAGAAGACACAAGGCCCATCTACATTGATAAAGGAAATTTCCTCAAAAGGAGTTTCCCATACCTATGAAATCACAGGCAAGACCTCAAATCAAGTACAGACACTTCTCTGCCCTCAAAAATTGAAACAAAAAATTCTCTTGGACATGCGCTTATGAGGATTGGTCAGTAGCTTGAGTAGAGTGCTGTCTGGTAGGCCATTCATATAATGAACTCAGGCAATTAAACCACCTTGCTGGATAATTAGAATAGTGGCAAGCTGTCTGTCACAAGCTTAAGGAAGGCTACCACATAGTGTGATACAAAGGATAGTGTGAGAAGTGGAAAGGGCAAGGAAGAGATCCCTTTCACTTGGAGAGGTGGGGCAGGAAGGGATGAACTGCTTCGTAGAAGAGGTGGCACCTGAATAGGGCCTTGAAGGAATGGAAGCAGTTCAAGTTATAAAGAAGTAAAGAGTTGGTGGCCCCAAAAGGAGTCACAAAATTGTACAGTTAGTCACACCAATAGCAACACAGGGAGTACAGACCACTGGAATGCATGAAAATATATTTTTTTTGTCTAGGGATTGTAAGTAAAATTGGGGCATTTGTTATGGGAAATTCTGGGACATTAACAAAACTTCAATTAATTGTGATTAGCATATTTAAGTTTATATGATGGCTACAGATTTTGCTTTTCTTTAAATAACACTTTTTTCTGACAAATTTTGGTCATTTAATTTTGAAAGTTGATGAGTTGGCTCTAGTTTATCAGGCTGTCCACTGGAGAGATTTTTCCAAGATTTCTGCCTAGGGACTTGAGCCAAAGGAAGTATAACACTATTGAAGAGAGGGCTCAAAGACATTGGAATTAGTTGCTTGAACCTAGGAAAGCATAGAGGGTGGTGCCAACACAGCCAGGGGTAAGCATTCCCACTATGGACTCCCTCTTCCCATCCCCTCTTGGAATTCCTTTTTCCCCTCAAGACTCAGCTCGAGAGGTACCTACACAAAAACGTTTCCTGATTCCTCTCAGCTGCTAATGCCCTCCCTTCCTAAACTACCTCGTAGTCATTTTGCATACTTTATGTGTATCCCTCTCTCTGTGCCTCTGTTTTTGTCTCCCCCACTTCCCCAACCTTGTTGATATACTTACCTGTATTGGGATAATATTTTAAATACTTAACAATAATTAATGATATTTAAATAAGATAATATTACATATAATGAGATAATATTTGTAAAGCACTTAGTACAGTGTCTGGATCTTAGTAGCAGACTCTATATAAATGCTTCCTCTGTTCTCCTTTCCCTCCCTCATTCCTTCCCTTCCCTGTGTATTTATACTTTCTCCCCATTAAAGTGTTAAATTCCTTAAGGATAGGGATCTTTGTTTTTTGTAGTTCATCACTTAAGCATAGTGCCTAGCACATAGTAAGCTCTTAATAAATACTTGTCAAGGTCAAAGGATATGAACAGGTAGTTTTCAAATGAAGAATTCAAAGCTATCTATAGGCATATGAAGAAATGCTTTAAATCACTTTTGATTAGAGAAGTGCAAATTGAGGTACCATCTCACATGTATTAGATTGGATAATATAACAAAAAAGGAAAATGATAGATGTTGGAGAGGATGTGGGAAAATTGGGATACTAATGCACTGTTGGTGGAGTTGTGAACTGATCCAACCATTCTGGAGAGCAATTTGGAACTATGCCCAAAGGGCAACTGAACTGTGCATACTCTTTGATCCGTAATACCACTACTAGGTATGTATTCCAAAGGGATCATAAAAAAGGGAAGGGACCTATGTGTGCAAAAATATTTTTAGCAGCCCTTTTAATAAATAATTTATTTTTAGTTTTCAACATTCACTTCCATAAGATTTTGTTACAAATTTTCTCCTTCTCCCACTCCTCCACCTCCCTGAGATGACATGCAATCTGATATCGTCTCTACTTGTAATTCATATTAAACATATTTACACATTGGTCATGATGTAAGGAAGAATTTTTGTACCAAATAGTGCCAGCATTTTGTGCTGCAACCACTTCTTCTTCTCACAGGCACCAAAGTGGTGGGGGTAATTTTCAAGATTGCTATAGTTACACAGCTGATGTTGCTGGGAGCTCAGTTATGAATGTGCAGCATAGCCCCTTCATGAAGAAATTTCCCTTGTCATTTCAACTTTTCCCCCTAGCCTTAGGCTTCAATATCTTTAAACACATAACATACTGATAGACGCTAAAACAAACTACAAAACAGTGAAAAATACCAAATTTATCACTTTTAACCAGTTGGGAGTCTCTGGACAAAGAGTTACCAGGTTCATAGAATTCCCAGAACAACTAGAAGTTATCAAGCTACTGTTCACAGAGTGGGCCCCTGGTCCCAGGTGATCTACTTCCTCATGCTAAGAAGAAGGTGAAGAAAACTGACCTATTACTCAAGCTCTTAGGGTTAGGCACAATCTCCCTTGCTATCAGATACACTTTGATAGGTGAAATTAGCTTATTTTCTCAACAGTAGGTAATACAAAGGTGCTAGAGGAAGGGTTTATACTGGCATAATATAATAAGGTTTATCATCTATAACACACAAGGTTAGGGGGCCATCAAAACTGACACGAACAGATAAGCCAAATAGATTTGATCTTTCTCTCAAATGGTTAGATTCTGTGACTTTATTCAGAAGTCATCCAGGATGGGATAGCTTTCCACATAAAAAACTTCCTATAAGGGCTTAAAGGGTCTCTCACCTTTATTTAGTTGACCATGGAAGTTTTTTGAAGAGAAGAGGTACTAGTCCCACACTGGCTTTCCAAGAGGCAGAGAAATATGTGTAAATGGTGCCATTAAACTTTTATTTTAATAATATTTTATTTTTTCCAATTACATGTAAAAACAACTTTTAACATTCACTTTGAAAAATTTTGAGTTGCAAATTCTCTCTCCCCTTTCCTTCTCATTGAAAAGGCAAGCAATTTGATATAGATTAGACATATACAATCATGCAAAACACATTTCCATATTACTCATATTGTAAAGAAATCATAGACAAAAAAAACATGAAAAAAGAAAGAAAGTGAAAAATAGTATGCTTCAGTTTGTATTCAGACTCCATTAGTTCTTTCTCTGGAGGTAGATAGCATTTTTCATCATGAGTCCTTTGGAATTGTATTGCTGATTGAGTACTGTATTGTTGAGAATAGGTAAGTCACTCACAGTTGATCATTGTACACTATTGTTAGTGTGTATGAAGTTCTCCAGATTCTAGTCACTTCACTCTATATCAGTTCATGGAAGTCTTCCCAGGTTTTCTAACACTATCCTGTCATTTTTTATAGCACAATAGTATTTATTCTATTACAATCATATACCACAACTTGTTCATCCATTCCCCAATTGATTGATATCCCCTCAATTTCTAATTCTTTGCCACCACAAAAAGAACTGCTATAAATATTTTTGTACAAATAAGTTCTTTCCCCTTTTTAATGATCTCTTCGGTTTACAGACCTAGTAGTAATATTGCTGGAACAATGTCCTTTTTTGTTCTCCAGAATGGTTGGATCAGTTCACAACTTCACTAAATGCATTAATGACCCAAATTTCTGACATTCCCTTCAACATGTATCATTTTTCTTTTCTGTCATATTAGACAGTCTGATAGGTGTGAGGTGGTACCTCAGAGTTGTTTTAATCAGTAGTGATTTAGAGCATTTTTTCATTTGACTAGAGATAACTGATTTTTTAAATCTGAAAACCACTTGTTCATATCTTTATTTATCAATTGGGGAACGACTTGCATTCTTATAAACTTGACTCAGTTCTCTATATATTTGAGAAATGAGACCTTTATCAGAGATACTTGATATAAATGTTATTTCTTAACTTTCTACTTTCTTTTTAATCTTGGTTGTTTTGACTTTGTTTCTTTTCTTATTCATAGATCTGACAGGTAACCTATGCCATACTCCTTTAATTTGCTTATGGTATAAGTCTTTATATCTAACCCTTTATATCTAAGTCATGTACCAATTTTGACTCAATCTTGGTATACAGTGTAACATGTTGCTCTATGTCTAGTTTCTGCCATATGGCTCTCCAGTTTTCTCAGCAATTTTTGTCAAATGGTGAATTCTTGTCCCAAAATACCATTAAACTTGTGAAGAAAAAATGTTACACTAATAATGTATTCTGAGATTTAGGCTTAGGTCTTCTAGAAGCAATCCTATTTTTAGTGATATAATGTTATTTTAAAATATATCACTATTTCATACTATTATATTATTCTATACCCAAACTGTTTCTAGGACACACACACACACACACACACACACACACACACAGACTCACAGAGAGACATATAGAGATTCAAAGTGTCATTGTCTCTCAGGCCCTTCAATATGACTCTTCCCCAAAACAATTTGAGGTAATATTTATCGGAATTTTGGACAAGGAAAAGATAATATTTTAAAATGTAGTTTTGGCTTAGCATCCTAGAACAATCACAGCTCAGTTCCTTTGTGGACTAAAGGACTAAAAAGAGTTCCTTTTTGTGATCATTATCTTAACCTTGAGTACAAAAGAGATCAGTGCCCTAAGGTGGGTTATGGTGCAAATCATAAATTTACTTGCATTCTGGAAAGATGACATTTGCATTTACATAACTTCTAAGAATCAAACATGTCCTTATACACTTCATAATAAGGGTAATGACAACCTCAAGACAGATACTATGAAATAAATCATGGCAGCTATAGTTTAACAGGTCTTGCAATAATCTTCCCTCATGGCTGAACTCTGCCCAGAGAGGAGAGAGAAGGTGATTGACTGAGTCAAAGGCAGGAGATAGGTCCAGGAAGATGAATATTGAGAAAAGGCCATCAGGTTTGGTATTTAAGGGATTATTGTTAACTTTGAAGAGAACAGTTTCAGTTTAATGATAATCCTGGAAACTAGATTGCAATGGGTTAATAATTGAGTGAGAGGAGAAGTGGTGTAGGTACCAAGTGTTGATGAAGTTAGGGATAACTAGGAAGTTTGAGGAAAGGATCCAGGAAGTGAGAAGGTAAGGCTACTGATTTATCATTTATCGATAAGAATTTTGTGCATAAAGTGTGATTCTCAACTTGAGGGCTTAAGCTCTAACCAATACAGATAATGGATAATGCTTAGATGTAGGATGACCCTGGGCTGTAAAAAGTTGCTTATGATGGGAGCAGTGACAATCTTCTGTGGAAGGATTCAGAGTGAAGGAAAATTTCTTTTCAAGTAAAAATATTTTCATGGAATAATGGGGGTGAAAAAACAACAGTTAGACAAAAGACATAAAGTACCACTTGGAGATACTTTTGTTTACAAGCTTCAAATGAGATAAAAACCTTGAGAAAAGAGACATTAAGATCCTTCTGAAAAGCAATTTGAAATTATGCAAAAAATAAAGTGATTAAAATGGCTATACTCTTTGACTCAGAATTTCTAGTTAGGCATAAGGAAAGGCTCTGTAAATACCTAAATATTTGCTATCACTTTTTTGTGAAAGTAAAGATAAAAGCAGGTCCCCATTAATTGGGGAACAGCTAAATAAATAGTGGTATGTGGACTTGATGGAGTATTATTGTGCCATTAGAAATGATGATCACAATAAATGAAGAGACCTGGGAAACCTGATGTGAACTGATAGAAGGTGAGTTAAGCAGAACCCGGAAAACAATGTACACAATGACTGCAGTAATGTAAATGGATAGAACAATCAATGAAAACTCTATAAATATGAAACACCTACTGCATGCTGGGTATTGTACTAAGTGCTGAGTAACAACAACACAACTGAAACTAAATGCTACATAACTACATAAATGCTATAACGACCAAGGTTGCTCTAAAAGGAAAGAGATGGGGATTGATTAGTGCGGAACACTGCATATAATGTCAGGTTTGGGGATTTTGTTTTGTTTTTGATATGTTGGTTAGTTTTTTGGAAATTTTTTCTTTCTTCTTTCTTTAAAAATCTTTATTACGAGGAATAGCTTTCTAGGAAGGGTGGGAGAGAAGAATACAGCAGAAATGTAAACCATAGAAAAAGGACAGCAGTAAAATGCATATTAAAATAAAATAAAAAGCCCCAACAACCTTTCTAGAAACTTCTTAAAACTTTATCTTCCAAAAGAAGCCTGAAGGAAAGAACAATGCTCTGTAGGGCATATGAAGGGAAATGCTGCTAATTCTAAAGCATAGCAACAAGGAAACTGGAGAAAATTTATCCCTTTGTATTGGGGAGGCATACTTATATTCCAAGGAGGGGGATCCCTCTGATTTTTCCATGTCATGCAGAAACCAATCCTTTCTTTCCCTAGTTCTCTCCTCAGTTTCAGAGGTAATTATATTAATCTCAGTTTAGGTCCTGTAGGGAATGTCTGAAGCTGTCTTAGTTCTTTTTTCTCTCAGAAAAAAATTCCCTCCAATTCTCTCTGAGTCCTTCCTCAGTCATAGTTCCCTAGCCTTCCTTCTTCTCCTTTGGGTCTAATAACACTGACAATGACAATACCTCTTTATTCTAGTGCCTTCCCTTGGCTAATTATTTTTGATTTATCCTGCACATAGCTTGTTTTGTACATTTATTTGCTTGTAGGTTCTATCATTAGAATATAAATTTCCTGAGCTTCATGTGCCTCTTTTTGTATCCTCAGAATTCAGCCCAGTGCCTAGTACATTGTAGGCACTTAATAAATGTTTATTTATTTATTTGTTTGTTTGTTTAGCCTTTTGGAGGGCAATTGGGGTTAAGTAACTCACAGGGCTAGGTTTTTGTTTGTGTGTGCGTTAAGGCCGGATCCGAACTCAGGTCCTTCTGACTTCAGGGCCGACCCTCTACTGACTGCACCACCTAGTCGCCCCTTAATAAATGTTTATTGATCAGCCTCTAGTAAGAATGACACTGTGAGAGGGAGTGTCCAAGGAGGCCTTTTTTTCATTAACCTTATAGTCTTATTTTGACTGTTGTAAATCACAGTTATTGGTGGTACTGATGTAGAAGTGAGGCTAAGTGATGGATTATCAGCATTATTTTCCTAATTACTACCAAGACGTCTATTTATTGTCTATTTATTGAAACCTCAAGTGCAGCCTCCATTAAGCAAAAGAAAATTTGTATTAAGTATGACTTGTTTGCATTTTGTGTTTGCATTTTGAGTCAAGTTAATCTTTGAAACACGGTCAGTTGTGGTCATATAAGTCTTCATGTCAAAGAAAACAATGATGTTTTCTTTCTTTCTTCCTTTTTTGTAACTTCCTTAAAAAGGTTTTGCTTCCCTCTGTTCTCTGACCCTATCTGCCCAAGTCTTAAGATAATGGTAGCTTCTATCCATTCCTTGACCTTTCCTCCCCCCTCCCCACCCCACCCCCTTCTAAGATAACAGAAAATTCTGTTAAGGTTATTCTCAGGGTGTTTGCTAGTACCCAAGCTGAGCAGATTTTATATATCCTGTTACTTTTCATTTGAGATCTCCATGTCTGTAATAAAATCCTTCAATAAACCCCATCATAATATATGTCAGTTGAACATTAGCTTTTGTTTTCAATGTTTACTGGTGTGGAAGTAATGTTTACTATGTACTTATAATATGCCATGAGAGAGCATTTGGGGCAAAATGCTGAGGAATAGGCAGGAGTTCCTAACCACCTTTCCAATCTTCAGAATTAATCACTAGAACATAGGACAGTAGGACAGAAACACAATTTCTTTGCTTACTCAAAGCTAGAAGGGACCTTGGAAAGCACACAATCTAGCCCCCTATTTTACATGTAAAGGAGTATGGGGTATAGATAGTTTCCTTCGATTTAGAACAACCTACTCTTTCTTGGACACTAGTGGTAGATTGTCTGGTGCCTTCCACAGGGTGATCTAAAATATCTTCTCAGCATGCAGTTTCCTCATAAAACACCAGGTGGTGCTCCAGACTCAAGCTACCACCCAGATCTCCAGGCAAACCAGCTGCCTGCTTGGATCTCTGTGCTTCTATCAGGAAGCATTTTCTGTGCTCTAGGACCTTCCCAGGCTTCTCTTGACTTGATTTAGGGTTTAAAATGTCAAGAAACTCATCATACAATATTTTATACACTTATCAAAATTGACTTGGTTGTTGTCCCCATCCCAATAAGATTTGTGTCTCCTTCCCAACTTCACATGATCCAAAGGAATGCACACTTATGTAATATATAAGAATACTGAATAGAATTGTAATTAAATAATGGAACATAAAAAATCCTAGCCACTCTGACTTTCTGGTTCTGTCTCGGTTTCATGGTGTTTTGTGTGGTGAGACAATCTTGAAGAATTCAGAGTCAGACCACCTTTAATCCAAGTATAGGCGTTTATTGGGAATGATGCCTTCAATGGGCTGAGTTCCAAAAGGAACCATCAACTTAGTAAGACAAGACAGGCAATTTTATAATGTAACGATACTGATGACACAACAGAAATTGTGAATAGTAAAAAGCCAGCTGGGGTTTGTTAAGGGATTAGGTAATGGGGAGGGGTCCCTTCTATGGTTCCGTGGTCAAACATCTTGGTCTTGCTGCTTTCTGATTGGCTAGCTATTGTAGTCCTGCTTGGGCTAGATGGATGATGTGGTTGTGGCTGAATGCATGGACACACATGTTTAAATATGTGAATTATATCTGGGGGCAGTGGCTAGCTAGGGGCAGTGGCTATATTGAGTTTGGGTGCAGTGGCTCATTAGGGGCAGTGGCTGTATTGAATCTGGGAGCCTGTGATGTAGTTAAAACCAGATTGTGTGACCAAATCAGGACATGTTTACTGTTCATTGGGGCCAATAAAGAAGTTAGAATTTTGGGATTGGCAGCAGCTTTATTAGGATTTCATCAGTTCTCTGTTTCCTACTTCCCAGTTTTCAGCTGGGCATTCTCAGTATGCCTGAGTGACCTTTTAGATGAGCACATTTCTGCCTTCCACTACCAAAGTCAAGAAAAGAAAGGGGAAGAATTGTCTCATGAGCATTCTCTCCAGCTCCCAGAGTCTTGGCAAGCAGGTCATTGGGAGGGAATCTATCTCAGACTTTTCCCAAGGGCAAGACCTTGTTGTCTTCCTTTTCCCCTACCCCATTTCTGCTCAGCATATAACTGCCTTCTCTGATTGTGCTTGGACAGGTCTTTGTGGTGTTTCCAGCATTGAGGAGTCCTTGCCCTTCCCAGAAGTTCAGGTGCTGCCAGACTTGACATACTCAGATACCCAATTCCTAATTCAGAGGCAAAATTGTATTGTCAGGAATCTACAAATACCAGGCTCACTAGACACAGGCATCTCTAGAGTGTAGTCATAAAATAGTTCATGCTCTTTGTTTTAAATACAGCTAGCACATTTTGCTAATTCAGTTTACATGAATAGTTCCCAGAACTTTGCTCTTAGCTCCCTGTACTTACAGTCTGATACCTAAAGGATCTAGGAAACTACAGCAGGAGTCAAACTGTTTCAAATATAGTTTAGCTCTCTGTACTTACAGTCTGATACCTAAAGGATCAAGGAAACTACAGCAGGGGCCAAACTGTTTCAAATATAGTTTAGATACAGATGCAGAAAGTGGAACTCAGCAAAGTAACTTCATAGACTTCATCTGAAGGAGACTCCAAGGCTTGTTATTGTTGGGGCAGCTGGGTGGTGCAGTGGATAGAGTAATGGGCCTAGAATCATGGGGGATTTATCTTTGTGAGTACAAATCGGACCTCCAACACTTACTAGCTGTGTGACCCTGGGCAAGTCACTTCACCCTATTTACCTCAGTTTCCTCATCTGTAAAATGAGCTGGAGAAGGAAATGACAACCACTTCAGTATCTTTGCCAAGAAAATCTCAAATGGGGTCATGAAGAGTCAGAAGAATTAAAACAAAACAACAACTTAACAGATTTTCAGATCTGAAGGGACTTACCTTGTCCAATTCATACTTGAATAATAATAGCTGCATTTAACTTTTGCAAATCACTTTAAATATATATTATCTCCTTTGATCCTTCCAATAGCCCTATGAAGTAAGTTCTGTTATTATCCCCACTGAGTTAACAAGATTGAGAGAGGTTAATTGGCCAGGGTCACACAGCTGGTAAGAGTTTGGATTTGAACTCAGGTCTTTCTGATTCTAAGTCCAGCATTCCACATAACACCAATTATTCACCTCTTAAAGCAGTACTTCCCTTATAACATACTGCATAAAGTGGTCCCCTAACTTCTACTTGAATACCTTCTATGGAGCCCAAATCTGCCTCTGGGACTTTCACTTATTGGTCCTAGCTTTCACCTGTGAGGTCGGGTAAAACAATCCCAATCCCTGATCAGTAGTCTGGTCATTTTCCTCTGGACAAATTCCAGGTTTTCAATGTCTTACCTAAAATATGGCCCCTGAACTGAACATAATGGTTTTGGTATGGTCTGAGCAGAGCAGGACATATTGGGACTGTAACCTTTGTTTTGGAAACTCTGCTTCTACTAATACAAAATAAAATCTAGTTAACTCTGTTGGCAGTCAGCCAGCCAACGGTGACTCATCCACTAAAACCATGCAGGCTTTTTCATAGAACTGTTTACTCATCAGACCTCCTTCATCCTGTACTTGTGCAGTTGATTTTTTAAAACTCCAAGGTAGGACTTTACCTTTAGTCCTATTAAATTTCATCTTATTAGATTTGGCTCATTATTTTAACTTGCCAAGATTTTTTTGTTCTGTTTTTAAACCCCAATTATGTCATCTAACTTGTTTTTATACATTGCTTTCAGCTTTGTATTTTCAGCAAATTAGACAAACATTTCATATAAACCTATATCTAACTACCATAAGAGACTTTGTCATTTCTCAAATGACATGTTATGTTTATAGCATTTCCCTGACCTACTAGACTAATCATACTATCAGTAAAGGAAATGTGGTTTATCTAGTATGACATGTCATTTAAAAAATGCATCTTTTTCTGATGCCTTTTGTATTTATACCACCATCAATTCCAAGGGGAAAAACTCAAAATAAAATTGAACTTTGTTGTAGTTCCTAAATCCCAGTGATCGTTTAGGCCAGTATAGGAGGCATGGAGGTGGTGGATGTGTTTGGAATTGATGATATCCCAGGTTTACTGAAAGTAATTAGGGGTAATGGATTGTCTAGTCTCTGTAATGCTCAGTGGAATAGTTGGAAGGGTGCAGAACTGAGTAGCTTTGATTGAGGAAGAGTAATAGTATCATGTCTGGAGGTTACAAAGATACACAAAAAATTTATACAGACAGAACTACAAGGCACTCTTTACACCAATAAAGGAAGATAAATAAGAGAGAGATATTTGCTTCTTATACTTGATTGTATAAAATCTGGAACCCCAGATGGTCAGGGACATGGTCAGGGATACCCTCTCCCAGTAAGGTGCCCCAAGACCTGTCCTTACATGGACCAAGTTTAATAGTGGGTATCCTGAGCTTTAAAAGAAAGAAGTCAGGCTCTTTTCATATTCTTGGGATCATTATGCCCACACACACTAGAGGTAAAATTTAGTTTTGGCTCATGTATCTGATGTATTTGGTCTCCCTAAAGGGGATTATCAGGGGTCCTTCTAGAAAGGTACTCAATGTACAAAGTAGATCAGACATATGGCAGTTAGTTATTTCTTCTGCCACAAAAAGAATGCTTAAAATACAAATGACGGATATGTGCACATTGACAATGATTTAATCCGTGATATAATAGCTCATCATTCCTATTGTAATCTCCTGGAAGATGGTTACTTAAAATATTAAGAAATGAAACACATTGTGGGGCTGTTAGACAGGATTTTTGCCTTTGCCTTTACATCTGTACAGTTTAAGGAATTCATTCAAGTGAATATCTTCTGGCAAACAAGGGCCTGGTTTGGGATTATCCTCCCATTAGTCGGCATCTTTTCCTTGAGAAGGTGTTTCAGAGGTTACCTTCTGTTGGGCAACCAGCATTTGGATCTAGGAGGAGCTCTTGATTTCTCAAACTCAGGAGCTTGCCATCAAGTCTAGAAACATTTCTTAAGATTGATATTCAGTAAACTGTGCCCAGATTCTTAGGGAAAGAAATACAAAGCAAAAAAGAACACCAGGGAAAAGAAGACAAAATAAGCGTTTTTATAGTATCTACTATGTGCCAGGCACTGTACTAAGTGTTTTACAAATATCTAATTTTATGAGCTCTCACAAGAGATTTGTGAGCTTATCTTAGGGTCACTGAGACAAGAACACATATTTACAGCCATATACTTGCAATTGCCATAGCTGTCAGAGTACAGGGGAAGAAAAAAGATCTCTTTCCCTGTTTATTGGAAGTGTGAATCCCAAGGCTTACATTCATGAGAAAGGAAGAAAAGAACAAAAGCAGAAGTGTCTTTTCTTTTTAAAATCCTTTGATCAGAAGGTTCTTCTTGATCTGTAGCCAATCCTCTTCAATATGGGCTCTTGTCATAGGGAGAGGGCAAAAGGTGACTGACTAGAAACTTCTGGTTGCATATGTCTTTTATCCAAAGTTTGTCCAAAGCACAGACCTTGCTGGCAGTGGTTAGGCCACAGGGTTGGTACTTCATATAGAGTGTACCAGCGAGAAACCTGGAAATCACTTCAGTGCATATTTAGCTTTATTTTGATTTTTTTTCCTTTATAAAGAAGTTAAATTTATTTTTAGATCTACTATCTCTCTCTCTTTCTCTCTCACTTTCTCTCTCTCTCTCTCTCTCTCTCTCTCTCTCTCTCTCTCTCTGTTATCTTCCCTTCTCCCTTCCCCCTCCCCAATTGTTAAAATAAGAGAAACAAAATCCCTGATACAAACATGTACAGGCAAACAAAACAAATTTCCACATTGACCATATAAACAAACAAAAAAATGTATTGCTCAGATGGATGCTCAGCTTTATTAGGGGGCCTTAGCCTGGGGGGCTCCTGGAAAGGTTCAGAATGTGTTTAGGCCTGTCAGTTTGGTTAAACAACTGACTAAATGATCATACCATTTGATCTATAGATATATAGATATAGATCTATATATAGAAATCAGACTTTGAGGTATGTACCCCAGGAAGATCCAAGACAAAAAGTCAGATCCCATGTATAACAAAATATTTATAGCAGTACTTTTTGTAGTAGCAAAGATCTGGAAACAAAGCAGATGCCCATCAAATAAGAATACTAAATAAGTTGTGATGGATGAATATGATGGAATATTACTATGTTGAAGAAATAACTAATAAAATGAATACAGAAAAGCAAGGGAAGATTTACATGAACTTATGCAAAATGAATTAAGCAAAACAAGGAAAACAATATAAACATTGATTACAACACTGTAACTGGAAAGATTAACACCAACAAAATGATTGAAACTGAATGTGGTGAGATTAAAATGATCAAGTTTGTCCCCAAAGAAAATATATGAGAAGGTACCTTCTTCCCTTCTTTGCAGAGGTACAGAGTTATAAGTATGGAACCCTGAAGATGTTGTTAGACTTTTTATTATATGCTGGTTGGTTTTATTCAATTGCTTCCTCCTCACCTTTTAAAATAATATTATAAGGGAAGGAGAGAGAGGCATATAGGGGGAAATGTAGCTGATATACAAATAGGAGATATCAATAATATTTGTTTAAAAAAAGAAAATAGTTTGTTCATATCTTCTGATTATATATTGAGGAATGTCTTTTGTTGTGATAGATTTGTGTTAATTCTCTAGATAGCTTGGAAATCAGACTTTTATCAGTCATAGTTGATACAAATATTGTTCCCACTTACATTTTTCTTAATCTGCCTTTGTTGGTTTTGTCCATGGAAAAATTTTACATTTGTTTTCTATATGATTAATTATAATCACTATTTTCCTAAGTTTGAACCTTTCTGCATCCTATTATGAATTAACTCAGTTACTATAAAATTCTTTTTGGATATATTTTATCTTCCTTGCAAATATTTTATTTAAAATTTATGTAATTGTTCCTTAGTGAAATTGGTTAAAAGTTATCTTTTTTTTTTTTGCTTTGTCACTTTCTTTTTTGGGTATAAGGATAATATTTGCCTCATAAACAGAGGTTTGTAGAATGCTTTCTGACTGTTTTTGAGAATAATTTTTAGTATAGGTATCAGTTGCTCTTAGTGTGACTAATTCTTGATGAATTCATGCTGACAGATAGGAATGACTGCTTCACTTCCTAAATGCTCTGAATTTTAGAATTTTGTCAGGAAAGAAGCCAAATTCATTGGCCTGTGGTTTGAAGAACTTCCCCAAGAGTAACATAGAATTAGGAGTAGAGCCAGGTTTAGCACCTGGGTCCTCAGACTCTCAATAAAATGTTCTACCATACTGTCTTCCTCTTGAAGTTGTTTGTCCATTTTTGAAGACATCGAGGAGTGACGTTGTGAATTGTGGGTAAATTGTGAGGCAGAGTTGCACAAAGTCGCCTTACTCTCTCTCCCAGAGTCATGGAAATCCAGCAGCAAGAAAAGTCAAGATGACCGATGATGGCCCAGGATAGTAGGTGACCTTGACATCTTCTAATGTCTGACTAAGCTCTAAGCACTCCACAGCGCCTGCTTCAGCTAACTTTATGGCTATTCAGAAAGATAGTTCAATTCATTGAACAGTTATTAAGTGTTGCAAGGCACAGGTGTCAGACTGTGTGGATAAAAAGACAAAAAAGAAATACTTGCCCTCAAGGAGCTTACATTCTACCTGGGCGTAATGCCAAGCAAAGGCAACTTCCAAGGTTCAGAATACCAGCATAGTAACTTTCCATTTTATTCAGTGACAAATTAAGGAAAAACATTCACAGAAAAGAGAAAATTAAAACACAGCATTCACCAAATATGATTCAATAATTTCCAAGTACTACTCCACCCTTGGGTAATACATTCATTTAGTCAATCACAAAGTCTCTCTTCTCAAATGGAGATTAAGATTAGTTTCCAATCATAAACAAAGTATATTCATTTGGTCAGTCACAGAGCACAAAAAAGTCAAGTTTCCCACCCCTGGATCACAACTGAATTACAATTATCATCAGTTAAAACCAAGCACCTTCCCAAAAGGGGCAGTAGAGAGCACAAAGGCCATTTACCCCTGAGCTACAACAAGGTTAAGGAATCATCACAGCATTTAATACCCAAAAAGAGGTCTTTTCTTCATCTTGACCCGCGGCAAGTTCTCAGCAATCTCTGTTCCTGGGGAGACAAAGCTTAACAAAGCCACAAGATACATTGCCACTGTCCTCAATCAATTCACTCTCAGCCTGCAGAACAGTCTCAGGACCCCTGAAAATATCAGCAAGACCTTCTTCCAGGATTTCTGTAAACATACAAGAAGAAAATGCTTCTTCAGAACCCCTGAACCAATAGCAAGGTTCCAGGACCTCTACAACAACAGCACTGTCCTTCACCAGCGGACGAATCTGACAAAACAACATCAAAACAGAAAGACAAAAATACTAGCATCACAGGCATGTCTCCTCAGTCCTTGGCAGCTTCGGGTGGCAGCTCTCAAAAGTCCTGGGCACCTCCAACTGGCCCTCAGGAATCCTCCACAATGCTGCTCCCAAAAGTTCTTCTGCCTCTCTCTCTGCTCAGGCCTTCTCTAAATCTTCTAAATCTAAAGGAACACCAGCTCCTCCCAGTTCAGCCCTCTCTCTTCATTCAACAAGTTCATCCCACAAGTGGGATTCACAAGCTCTGGGTTTCAATACTCAACCTGAAAACCAAGCCAATACAGGGGGATATTTAAATTCCATTACTATTATACTGGGTAATATGAAATATACACCTAAGTAAATATAATGTATAAACAAAATAATGTAAAATTATTTCAAGAGGGAAAGGGCAATAGCAATTGGATCTGAAGGAAAGGATACCTAATCTATCCTTTGAAGGAAGCTATAAAGTAGAGATGAGGAAGGAAGTACATTCCAGACCACCTATATGAGATAGAAAATGGGCTGTCATGGATTTGCACAAAAGTTTGACTAGAATGAAGAGTGTCTTATTCTTCTTAGGCCCAAGATGACTGGGATAATCATAGTTGGATTTTCTAATAGAAGAGAGAAAATAAATTTCTCTTTCTTTTTTTCTTTCAGATTTTCCCTTTACCTAGGCTCATAAATATCAAACTAGTGTAGGAGGTAGGGAAGGAGCAGTGGATCTGTGGCTCGATCTGGGACAAGAGAAGTAACAGATAATTTTGGATTAAGTTTCTCTTTTCCCCACCAATTTCTTCCCACCTTCCCTCTCCCAAGAAGAGATTTTGAAAGTGTTAAGGTATTATATAATGACAGTCCTATCCTGAAGATGTTGGGAAAATGTCATTCTGACTGTGTAAACTCACATTGTTTAGTGAGAATCATAACTCTGCTCTGCTATTAATTTGTTTTGCTAAGTTGCTAGATATCAGTGCTAATGAAGCAGAGGTCAGGGTTGTTACCCTACTTTTCCTGCCATTTCATATCCATGTGTTGACTAACACTGGTCAAAGACTGATTCATAATCCCAGCCACAGAGAAACCCCTCTAGCTTGGTCCAATAACCTTGTAAGTGCTTGTACCTTGAAACCATTGGAGGCAAAAGAGTGTGGGATCAGTACATTCAGAAAGTAACAATATGATGGGGGGTGGGAATCTAACCAATGAGGGCCTACTCTTTGGAACATGCTTGGATTTGACCTTTCTGGTGGGTTATACAGAGCATTTATCATATTCCCTGTCTGGTTTCAATTCAGTACATGGAGGGTTGGTGAGCTTTCTCCCAGTCTAGAGTGATGGGCTGGTACTGTGTAGTGATAGTTTTCTATGTAGCTAAGGTGCTGGAAGGAGAAACTAGGTGGCTCAGTGAATAGAGTGCCAGGTCTGGAGTCAGGAAGACTCATCTTCCTGAGTTCAAATATGGCCTCAGACACTAGCTGTGTGACCCTGGGCAAGTCACTTAACTCTGTTTGCCTCAGTTTTCTCATCTGTAAAACTCGATGGAGGAGGAAATGGCAAACCACTCCAGTATCTTTGCCATGAAAACCCCAAATAGGGTCACAAAGAGTCTGAAATGACGGAACAACAAACAATAAAAGTACTTTAACCCTGAAATGTATGAGAGGCTGAGCTGGTTTTGTTTGTATTCAAAAGTTTTGACTAGATGATCTCTTTACTTTTCCCAGGTGGCTTTTAAGTGATGAGGACCTCTGTGAGCAGCTGGGTAGGGGGAGTATATTCTCACTTTCCAGTCATATGTTTGTTAACACATAGTGCTTCTGTTTCTTTTGCCTCTTCTATGATCTTTTCAGATCTTAAGTGATTGAGTATCCAGAGAAAGAATTGACCAGGTTATGATCTTTTGGCCTTTAAAAGGCATGGAGAACCATCAGAGGGCCCTTCATGGACTTGAATTGAGAGCAGAACACCTTGTAGACAATACAGTAGGGTTCACTGGGGAGCCCACACAGCAACAACTGAGTTTATCTTTTTTTAGTCTCTTATATTTAGTCTCTCATTTGTGTTTATCTTTTTATGTTTCTCTTCACTTTAGTGTTTTAACTTAAAAGTTTCCTTATAGTTCTGGTATTTTCATTAGGAATGCTTGGAAGTATTCTATTTCATTAAAGATCCATTTTCCCCTTTGTATGATTATACTCAGTTTTGCTGAGTAAGTTATTCTTGGTTGTAAATCTATAATGAATATCATGTTGTAAGCTTTCTTGAATATCATATTCTGAGCCCTCTGCTTCTTTAGAGTGATGGCTGTTAAATCATGTTTTATCCTTAGTGTGGTTCCTTGGTACTTGAATGCTTTCTTTCTGGATTCTTGCAGTATCTTTTCTTTGATCTGGAAGCTCTGGATTTCGGTTATGATGTTGCTAAGAGTTTTTATTTTGGGATTTCTTTCAGGAAGTAACCAGTGGATTTTTTCCCCTTATTTCCACTTTATCTTCTGATTCTAAAGGATATAGGCAATTTTCTTTTAAGATTTCTTGAAATATAATGTCTAGGGTCTTCTTATTTTGGTTATGACTTTCAGGTGGTCTAATGACTCTTTTTTTTTTTAGCTTTTTTTTTGGAGGGCAATTGGGGTTAAGTAACTTGCCCAAGGTCACACGGCTAGGTTTTTGTTTGTGTGTGCATTAAGTGTCTGAGGTCGGATCTGAACTCAGGTCCTTCTGACTCCAGGGCCAACGCTCTACTCACTGCGCCACCTAGCTGCCCCAGTCTAATGACTCTTAAATTTTACTTCTCAATCTGTTTTCCAGGTCAGTTGTTTTTGCTATGAGATGCTGAAAATTTTCTTCTATTTTTTTTCAGTCTTTTGACTTTAAAAAAAATATTTTTCATTGTCTCATGGAGTCTTTGGCTTCTGTTTGGTTCATTCTAATTTTCAGAGAGCTTGTTGCTCTGGCAAAGTTTTGAATCTCATATGCCATGCTGTTAATTCCTTTTCCAATTCTTTCTCTCATGGTTTTCATTTCCTTTCAAAATTTTCCCTCTAACTCTCTAATTAAAAAAGTTTTAAGCCCTTAAGAAAGAAACCCTTGCTTCTGCTCTCCCAGGAATTTGTGTCTAGCCTATGTTTTCTTTTTTGTTGTGCTAGCCCTTACTAGCCCTTAGTCATTGAAAGGGTATTGCCTCAGACAAACTGAGGCCTGGAAAAGACCTTAATTGAAAAAGGCCAACAACTTCCAGTGCATCCTGGACCATCACCAGTCATCTTGGCTTTTTGTCTTGCCACTGAACTTCCATGACTCTGAAGGAGAGATTGAGGCTTTGCCTCACTTAAATCTAATTCATATGCAAGTCAAGACATCACCCTGTGATGTAATTGGTCCTCTTTCAGAATGAAGGATGAAAAAGAACAACAAGAAGATGTTTGTAGTCATTATTTTCTTTTGGGCATCCCTGCCACCATAATAACTTTTACTTTTTTGGAGGGGGGAAGGCAGGGCAGTTGGGGTTAAGTGACTTGCCCAAGGTTACATGGCTAGTAAGTGTCAAGTGTCTGAGGTCACATTTGAACTCAGGTCCTCCTGATTCCAGGGCTGGTGCTCTATTCACTTCGCCACCTAGCTGCCCTCATAATAGTATTTTATTGTAGGATTCTTTTTTGTTTGCTCATTCTTCCAGTCTACTTCTTGATTTCACACTTAATGTTAGGGGTTGGCTTTATATACTTCTGAAGGAAAGGTGCTGGTCCTGTTGCTGTTTTCTTGTGGAGTATCATATTGTTTTATTTTAGGATCTTAGGGACTGCTCAGGTTGCAGACCTACACGCTTTCAGTGCTAAGAAGTCTGATCCAAGGCAATGTGGGATTGCTGTCCTCCTCATCTGATCTCTGCACGTTGTTGACCTTGGTTTAGGACTGAGCAGTAGTAAACTGCTGCTGGACTCATCCCTTATTAGCTGGGGTTGGAAAGCTCTGCTGGTTCAGAGCAACAGAACTAGTGGCTTTTATTTTTGGGGTCTGGGATTTTTACCCTGGATAGCTCTTTACAGGCTTCAGACTGGGCTAGAAACTGCAGTTGAAAGCCCACTCTGTTCCTGGGGCATGAGCCACATTGCTACTTCTTGCTTCTAAACTTGGCCAAGCTCATGTGATGACTCTCTATCTTGGAACACTGTCTCTAGGCACAGGTCCCTTTCTTAGTCCACTGTGGATCTTTTAGCCAGAAGTGGGTAGTAAGTGACAAAGTTACCAGCTGGCACCTGTTTCTGTACCCTGCATGTGGTGCCCTAGTAAGTATAGGTCTAGACTTCTTCTTATTCTGGTGTGTAGCCTCTCCCTGGGCTAGAGTGCTCTCCATGTCTTGCTCCTTGTTAGACCATCTCTTCAAGGTTCACAGACATCCCTGTCTGCCTCTCTATGCCAATCTTTCTGGAAAGATGACTCATTATGAGTTTTTGTTGGGTTTCCCCAAAAGAATTTAATCTAGTGTGTTTCTAGAACTGTTAAGAGGAGATTTTTTTGTTGTTGTTGGCAGGGAGCAATCTAGTCCGTCTTTCTTTGTACTCTACCATCTTTGAGTGAGCATGTCTATTTTCCTGGTGCATTTACCCTAAGACAATTATTTCAGTTTCTGGAGGAAGGAGACTGTGTATGGTCACTCCTTATAGTCAGATCCATTCTTCTTCATGCTACTCTTATCTTTTCAAAGTCTGAGAAATTTCACAGGTATTTGTAATGGGAATTACAATACAAGATACTAAATAATAATAGTAAAGGAAAAATATGGCAAATGCTATGTTCAGTTGTGTCTGACTCTTTATGGCCCCATTTGGGGTTTTCTTGGCAAAAATTCTGGAGTGGTTTGTGATTTCCTTCTCCAACTCATTTTACAGATGAGGAAACTAAGGCAAACAGGGTTAGGTAACCTGCCCAGGGTCTCATAACTAGTCAGTGTCTAAGGTCAGATTTTGAAGTCAGGAAGATGAGTCTTCCTGATTCCAAGTCCATTGCTTTATTCATTTTGCCACCTAGCTGCCCCAAATGCTATGTGAGAGGTACAAAGACATTGCACTGGGAGTTCAGTGGTGTTTATTCCCACTGTTGACAGATAAATTCCATAACATGTAATATTGACTGACAGTAGATCAAAGGTGTTATCCCTTTTTTGGTGAGTGATGCCCTTTCTTCAATGCCCTTCAACAAAATTCCCTTCCTGATAGGCGTGTAGAGCTACACCTTGGAATACTTTCATTTGGGGAAAAAAGAGTTGATTGGGATAAGGGGGCACGATAAGAGGACAATCCACCCCATGGGTGTGGCTGATCCATCCACTAGAGTAGCTGGCTTATACTCCCATGCATGGTTAGAGGAAAGTAGACCCCAGAGTATCATGGAATGGCAGCCTGGAGGCTAGGCAAGGGAATAGAACTTCACTATGCAGTGCAGACTAAAAAGAGGACTGTGAGGGGAAGGACTGTACAAAGATCATCATAGCCTTAGATCTGGAAAGACCTTAGACATGTTCCAACCCAACTTCTTCATCTTAAAGATGAGGAAACTGAAGTTCAGAAAGGCTAATGAACTTGTCCAAGATTACAGAGGTAGTGAGTGGTAGAGATAGGATTTGAATTCATATTCTTTGACCCCAAACTTGGTGCTCTTTCCACTGTACTACTACAGCTGCCTACGACAGTTGATTCAGAAATGACTCACATTTCCCATATGTTGAAATATAATCTATTTCATTCGAAAAAAATATTGCCACAGGAACATGACCATCTTAAAGAAGGAAGGGTACCCTTCTTTTCTCTCTCTTCCTTACCTATCTACCCACCAAATGTCACTAATTTATATTTTGGGTGATGGGTTGGATACAACAAGATTTCATAATGTTATGAAGGGGTTTGGTTAAAATGTATTAATAACAGTATTGATAATTGATTTTGGTGGGGTATCATTATGTATGTTATGCCTATACTGTGTATAGCGAAGATAAAGGTACACAAATAATGCTGTAATATAAAAAAAAAGATATCCCTATCACTTAGGACAGTGCCTTGCACACAGTAAGCACTTAGCATAAATAAATAATAGTTTAGTATTTATATAGTGCTTTGAGGTTTGCAAGACATTTTATAAATATTGATGTCATCCTCACAAAAACTTTAGGAGATAGGTGCTAGTATCATCTCCATTTTACAGATGAGGAAACTGAGGCAGACAGAAGTTAAGTTACTTGCTCAGGATCATGCAGCAAGTAAATCTGAATTAGGATTTGAATTCAGGTCTTGATACAAGGTCCTGCACTCTATCTATTGTGCCACCAGCTACTTCTTAATATATATTTGTTGGGGGCAGCTAGATGGCACAGTGAATAGAGCACTGGCCCTAGAGTTGGGAGGACCTGTGTTCAAATCCAGCCTCAGACGCTTGACACACTTATTAGCTGTATGACTTTGGACGAGTCACTCAACCCCAATTTCCTTGCCATTCCCCCTCCAAACACACACACACACACACACACACACACACACACTCACACACACACATTTGTTGAAGTGAATCAGTCTTAGTACTATAAGGAATTTGAGAGGAGAAAGGTGACTTTTAGATGAGGGAAAGGCAGGATCAAAATTCATAACACACCCATAGGTGGCACCTATAGGAAGTTCATCACCAGCAGTTCCCTATACCATACACACACATACATGTATGTATACATATGTTTTTATACACACATGTATAGTTATATGCATATGTACCATATATGTCTATATATGCATATGTGTGTGTCTCACAAATCTTATCTCTGTCCCCTGTGACTTCCTTTGCATGCTATTGACTATCAGCTCCATGAACATATGGATCTTTGTATTTAGCTTTGTATCCTTTTCAGTTCCTGGCACATTGCCTCCTTACTTATTAGGTCTTCCCTCAAATTTTATTAAATTGAATTCATATCACAAAAATAACCAACACTTACCCATATAAAGATTTAAGGTTCACAAAGCACTTTGCTTTTGTAAATATCTCATCTGATCCTCACAAATAGTTGCATGAGGTACATTCTACATGTTTTATTTTCTATATTTTCTAAATGATTCATGAATCTTTACTATTATTTCTGCATTATAAATTTTGTCTGCATTTTATTTTCTTTATTTTTTCTTTTTGGAAGGAAGAAGGCAGGGCAGTTGAGGTTAAATGACTTGCCCAGGATCACACAGCTAGTAAATGTTAAGTGTCTGAGGCCAGATTTGAACTCAGGTCCTCAGGGCCAGTGCTCTTTTCACTGTGCCACCTAGTCACCCCTATTTATTTTATAAATGAAGAAATTGAGACTCAGATGGTTTAAGTGGCTTGACCTGGGCCCTGAAGAAAGAGAAATATCCTTTGTGGTGAACAACAGATTTGTTCTATAAAAACTAGCTTTTATATTTATATGATCTTGGGTAAATTATGTAAACATTTAGAGCTTCAGTTTCTTCATCTTCCTCACTTAAACAACTTAACTTAATTCAGCAAACATTTATTAAGCCTACACCACATTCAAAGTTCTAGCTGTTGAGTTGTGCCTTTAACGGGCATACATTCTGCTGTTTGGACTCCAAGGGTCTCTTCCAGCTCTAGCTCTTATATGGATGCTGAGAAAGGGGGAATACCTTCAAGTTATGCAAGGGTGGGGAACCTGCAGCCTTGTGACCATGTGTGGACCTCTCAGTCTTTGGGTGCAGCACTTTGACTGAATGCAAACTTCACAGAACAAATCTCCTGAATAAAAGGATTTGTTCTGTAAAACTTGGACTCAGTTGAAAGGTTGCATGCTTTTACAGAACAAATCCTTTTATCAAGGGGATTTATTCTGTGAAGTTTGCATTCAGTCAAAGGGCCACACCCTGGACCTAGAGGGCCTTATGTAGTCTTGAGGCCTGTAGGTTCTTCACCCCTGTATAAGAGAACTGTGTAGGGAAAGGCATGGAAGAAGAAGAAGGTAATATGAGAAGGGGAGATTGAGAGTAGTCCCATGTGAAGTGAAGGAAAATGAATAGACACAAGACTTTAAAAATAGGTTGGAGACATATTGTAAAAGATTTTGAATGCCAGTCTAATAGTTTGTAATTTTATTCAGTAGGCAATCAGGGGAGGTCCTGATGTTCCTTTGGATTGTCACATGAAAAAACCAGTGCTCTACCCTGTGAGATTTTCAATTAAGCTGAGTTTAATTGAATAATTTCTTCTGGTTCTTTCATACCATATGTTTGTTCTCACATCCCCCTCTCAGGCTTGCTGGATCATAGCAGCAACCTCCCACTGCTGACTCACTCACTGTTTCTAAAAGCTTTAGGTCCATAGTGGGGAGGTATGGAAGCAGCTATATGGCCAGGCTTCTTTTGACTGAATAAACAACTCCCTTCCTTTTCAAACAAGTTTCTTTTCTTCTGCTCACAATTGTATGCATAGGGATGACTGTCAAAAACTTGTATATGTAAGCCTGGCTCTTTCTCTTGAACTAGAAAGTAGTTTCATATCCAGTGAAGTGTCCAAGAGGCACTTGTTGCCTGTTGGCCAGCCATTGCTTCACTGGCTTCAGACATCCCAAGGAGAGTCCTGGGGGCAGGGGAGCACCAGAAGAGCTTACCTCTTCAGAAGTACCTTGTAAAGTAGCCAATGATTAGTCATGATAGATGGGAACACAGGAATAGTTAATTTAAAATAACATGTAATGGAAAAATCTTTTTAAATTTTGTTTGAGAATGCACTTTATTTAGGGGTTTGAGCTGAACGAGGTGTCAATATGGTTTAACCCAGAGACTGTTGTGAAATTCCAGTTCTGTTAAAAATAGATACTTCAATAGTCCAGAGAATGTATGACTTCATCAATGTAGTTATTCCTTCTAATCATGTAGATTGTAACCTATCTGTGCTTGTCCAATAAGTACAATACTTGTTCATTTTCTGTTATAAATTCACTACAGTGAATCTACCCAGCACAGTAGGGGCCTGTATCCTCTTAAAATTGCATGTATACTGTGGAGCCTAAGGGCTACCTATCTGTCATTCCTTGCTCTTGCTTCATGATTGTGTATGTGTATATATGTATGTATATACAAAAACTATTATCATAAATATAGATTTAGAAGGAATATTACAGATCATTTATTCCAAACTCTTAATTTTACAGATAAGGAAACTGAGACAAAGAGATGTTAAGTAACTTGTCTAAGGTTACACAGATATGAACTGGCAGAGCAGAGACTTGAGCCCATGTCATCTGAGTTCACAGCAAGCACTATTTCCACTATACTATCCTCTGTCTCATATATACTCTGTGTATGCATGTGTATATATGTATCTATAAGTATAAAGGTGAAGTTCTTATTTGAATCTGGTTTTTTTTGGAGGGGGGGGATCTTTGGGTTTGGAATTTATAGGGAAAATTATTATTTGGTCTTTTGTCTTGTGGTTTAATATGGTGGGAAATGTCTTCCTTTGACTCAACAATCCCATTATTGGGCACATACTCCAAGGAAATCAAGTGCAAAAAAGAAAGTTCCCATGTGCCCTAAAACATTGGTAGAAGTACTTTGCGGACAGTTAAAATTTGGAAATAAAGTGTATGCACATCTACTGGGGAATGGCTAAACATGCTGTGGTATATGGAGGTAATGGAACTTTATTGTGGAGTAAGAAATGAGAACTATGAGGAATTTAAGGAAACTTGGTAAGACTTGTATGACTGATGCAGAGTAGAATAAACAGACCTGATTAACAATGTACACAACAACTACAATGATGCAAATAAAAACCAGCATTAAATGGCAACCAAATTAAAAATAAGTGCAATAACCAATACGAATTCCAGAGGGAAACCATATGATAAGAGTTTGAGAAGAGAGTGGTCTGTGAAGAAGTAATGGCAGTAAATGTAGACTGTTTCATCCTTTGTCCTCAATACTCTTTATCTCATCTGTTCTGCTTAATTTATCTCTACTTTTCTTGTCATGTTATCTCATTTTGAGCAGCTTCTTCTTATGTTGGTTGAATATACTTTTTGATGCTGGAATGTTCAACCCAGTACAGTAGTTCATGACAGTTTGTGGTAATTTAACTTTTCCCTATAATGGTGATGATATCAATAATGTGAGAATGAAGATAACAGTTATGAGATAGATGATGATTTATTCATTCATTCAAGAAACATTTATTAAGTATCTATTCTTTATAAGGAACTGGGTCATATGCTGGTGGATTAGGAAAATAAACAGGAGTCCTCTTTAATTCATCCTCCACACAGCTGTTCAATTGATATTCCTAAAACATGGATCTGACCATGCTAGTCTTCTATTAAAATATGTCCAATGGCGCCATATTTTCTATAGTCTAAAACATATACTCCTCTGCTTGGTTTTTAGAGTTTTTCATACCCTGGCTGCCATATATTTTTCTATCCTTATTTAATATGATTCAGTACATTGAGTTCATAGAATAGAGGAATTCATGTGTAAGGAGGTCAGAAAGATAGGATGGGACAAAGTTATAGTGCCATATAGACGTGTCTATCTGATTATAGAAATATTATTAAGTGGCTAGGGTTTATATATTGATGGAAGACCTGGGTTAAAGCATAGCCTCTGATATATACTGACTGCATGACCCCTAAGTACTGGCTTGATTCTCCAGGTACTTCTGTGAGACTACAAATTGTAGAGCTGGTGCTAATTTGTATTGGTATAGGCAGTTTCCTCAATGGGCATTCCTTATTAAAAAAACAACAAAATACTACCAAGGACCATTCCCTAATAGGCAAATAGACAAAAGATATAAATAAATATTTTTAAAAATTTTTTAAATTTTTATTTATTTTTTTTTGGAGAGGGGAAGGTAGGGAAATTGGGGTTAAGTGACTTGCCCAAGGTCACACAGCTAGTTTTGTGTTAAGTTTCTGAGGCAGGATTTGAACTCAGGTCCTCCTGACTCTAGGGCCCCAGACTGCACCACTTATCCACCCCTAAATAAATATTTCTTTTTTTTTTTTTTAAGATTTTGCTTTTTGGAGGGGGGAGGGCAGGGCAATTGGGGTTAAGTGACTTGCCCAAGGTCACATGGCTAGTAAGTGTTAAGTGTCTGAGGCTGAATTTGAACTCAGGTCCTCCTCACTCCCCAGGGCCAGTGCTCTACTCACTGCTCCTACTAGCTGCCCCATAAAGATTTCTTTCTTTTTTTTTTTTTTGGAGGGCAATTGGGGTTAAGTAACTTGCCCAAGGTCACACGGCTAGGTTTTTTATTTGTATGTGCGTTAAGTGTCTGAGGTCGGATCCGAACTCAGGTCCTTCTGACTCCAGGGCCAACGCTCTACTCACTGTGCCACCTAGCCGCACCCCCATAAAGATTTCTTAAAAGAATTACAAATCATTAACAAAATTCTGAAAAATTTGCTCTAAATCACTAATAATAAGAGAAATGAGAACCAAAGTAACTGAGATTTCACCTCACCTTCAACAAAGTAGCAAAGATATTAATGCTGGAGAGACTATGGAAAGACAAGCACACTAAAACATATTTTGTGGAGCTATGAATTGGTTCAACTATTCTGGAAAGCAATTTGGAATTATGCTAAAAAGAAGTAACTAAAATGTTCATATACTCTGACCCCCAGTTTGCACTGCTGAACATATAATCCAAGGAGACAGACACAAAGAAAGGTCTCACATGCACAAAAATATTTATAGCAACTTTTTTTTCATGTTATTGCAAAGAACTGGAAAAAAGCGGGTTGTTTACAGTTTAGAGGACAAAAAATATAAACAAATTATGGCAGAGAAATGTAGTGTATATAATGTAAAGAATTACAAATGTGAGGAATTCAGAGAATCATGGAAAACCATATGAACTGATGCAGAGTGAATTAAGCACAACTGGTAAAAAACAGGACTATAACAATATAAATAGAAAGAATAATAAAACTATTAAATGCTGCTTTTAAAAAAAGAACACTGAATCCAGAATCAAGAATCCTTGGTTCTAGTCTTTCTCACACCCTTTCAGCTGAGGATCTTGCCTCATACATCACAAAAAAATCGAGGGCAACAAGAGTTGTCCCCTCTTGTCCCCTCCTCATCTTATGTTCCTTTTACACAGAAACTCTTTCTGTGTATTGGTCTCCTTTGGCAGTCTGTTTAAGCCTACAGACTTCTCATAATTGTGTTTTAAAATACATAAAATAAGTTAGGATTACAAAGGAAACCACTTATATTGAATAGTTATAATTATATACACACACACATATATACATTTACACACACAGACTGACACAGAGTTCACAGAGCCCAGGTTAAGAATGCTTAATCTAACATTATCCTCCACTCTCTTCACTGGAATCTCTGATGAAGAGGTCTCCAGTCTTCTTCAGCAGCTTGCCTTCGCTATCATTCTCACTAATATTCAGTATCTCTGTATTTATTGGCTCCTTTCCTGCTGCTTGCAAATATACCTATGACTCCCTATGACTCCTGCTGCTCCCAAATATACCTATGCTCTATTCACTGCGCCACCTAGCTGCCACAATTCCCCCATTTTTTTTTTTGCTTTTTGGAGGGCAATTGGGGTTAAGTAACCTGCCCAAGGTCACACGGCTAGGTTTTTGTTTGTGTGTGTTAAGTGTCTGAGGCCGGATCTGAACTCAGGTCCTTCTGACTCCTGGGCCAGCGCTCTACTCACTGCTCCACCTAGCCGCCCCCACTCCCCCATTCTTAAACAAAACACCCAAACGCTCACTGGATTCTACCATCCTTGGAATCTACCATCCTATATCTCTTTTCTAAATGATTTGAAGAATCCATCTACACTTGGTATTTCCGTTCACTCTCTTCTAAACTCTCTGCAATCTAGCCTCAGACCTCATCATTCAAAAGAAACTGCTCTCTGCAAAACTACCAATGATCTCTTAATTGCCAAACCGAATGGCCTTTTCTCCACCCTCTTCCTTGACTTCTCTCCAGCATTTGACTTTATTCTGGATACTCTAAACTCTCTTTTTGTGACTTTTCCCTCTTTTGGGTCTCCTTCCGCCTGTCTAAACACTCATCAGCCTCCTTCACTGAATCTTCATTTATTTCATACTAAGTGTGGATGAGCACCCGGGGCTCTGTCTGGGTCCCCCCTCCCTCCCTCCTCTCACTTGGTGATCTCACCCATGGATTCAGTTGCCATCCCTCTTGCCAGTGATTCCAAGATCTATACATCCAGTTCTAATCTCTCTCAATCCCCAGTTTTGCATCACCAACTGCTTATTGGACATTTTGAACTGGATGTTCCCTCACTTATCCAATTAGTTGCCAAATTCTGTAATTTCTTTCCCACAACATCTCTTGTACGTGTTCCTTTAAATCTGTTCACAAGGGTTTGGACCCGATGACCTTTAAAGCCCCTTCCAGTCCTACCAGTCCCTGATTTTATGGTAAACCCAGGGGACTACGCAGTCCCCATGCTTGAAAGTGACTTTCTGACACGTTTTATTTATGAAAAAAGCAAAAGGCAAAGGAACAAAGGAGCAACGTGGCTGCATCAGCACCTGCCTTTCGCTCAGAGGAGAAAGGGCCAACTCTCGATCACGAAGCAATGTTTGTGTGAGGCGGAGGAGGGGTGGCAAGACAGCAGCTGGGGGAATGGGAGAGAGAAGTCGGAGGGGGGGAGGGGAGGGGATAAGGGGGTGGGGCGGCGCCGGAACCCAAATCCCGCGGTACCCGCGGCGCCGCCGGGGCCGGGTCCTAAAAAACGCTGCTCCGGGAGCCGAGGCTGCAAGGCGCTGTGGGACCAGCAGGGGCCGCAGTTGGGAGGTCGGCGGGCTCCCTCCTACCTCCCCACGAGGAGGCGGGGAGCGCGCGGAGGAGCCGGAGTGGAGGCTGGACGGGTTGGTCCGGCAGGAGTCCGGGCCAGGAACGGGGTCATGGGAGGTGAGGGAGAGGCCGGGACTCGGGCGGGCACGGGGGCTCGGGACAGTGAGATGGACTGGCTCAGGGGAGAGGGGCGGGGCGGCGGGGCTTGGGGCGCCGGCCCCAGGCTCACCCCGCCTCCCCCTTCAGTTTTGGGGTGCAATGCGAGGTAGGGGGAATGGTAGGGCGGGAAGAGGGGCGGGGCGGACGGAGGGGAGAGAGGAGAGGGGGACCAGCGGAGGGGAGGACACGGAGGGGAGAAAGGAGGGCTGCCGGCGGGGGGAGGGAACCAACTGGCGAGAAGCAAGGAGAAACGGGGAGGGCGGGGGGAGTAAGCCACATTCTTCACCCCGTCCCCATTCTCTTCCTTGTCCTCTCTACATTCTCTCCCCCACTTCATTGTCTCTCTTTCTCCCCTTCTTTCTCCCCCTCCCCATTCTTTATCTCCCTCTCTCCGTTTTCTCTCTTTGCTCTTTTCTCTCTTCCTTCACTATTCTTTCCCCTTTTTGTTCTCTCTCCCCCTCCTCATTGTCTCTCCCCTCCCCATTTTCTTTGCCCCTCTTCATTCTCTCTCTCCTTCCCTATTCCCTCTTTCCCCATTCCTTTTCTTCTCCATTCCCTCTCTTCTTCCCATTCTCTCTCTTTCCTTATCCCCATTCTCTCTCCCTCTCCATTCTCCCTTTTCCTCTCTACTTTCCTCCTCTCCCCATTCTCTTCCTCCCCACACTATTCCCCCTTCCTGCTGCAGATGGTAGAGAAAGCTTGTCCCCCAAATTCTGAGAGGGCAGGACGCTTTCTTGGAGGAGTTCCCTCCCCAAACAAATCTTTGCGTCCTTCTTTCTTTCTTTCTCTAAACCCCTGCAGTAACTCCGCTTCCTACCCCCTCCCTCACTTAAAGTCCACTTTTTCTCCTTTCTCGTTACCCCTGCTTTCTTCTCTTCTATTTCAAAACCTCAAACCTCTTCACCTCCCCCACCTTAAGTAAACGTTTGCGCTTTCCACTTAGTCCCGAAGGATACCTCAGCTTCTTCCCCTTGCTATCTGTGTCCAGCCAAACTCTTCCATAGCTCACACTTGCTCTCTAATCACTCAAATTTCATTCATCTCCTTCATTTCCCTGCCCCATCATTATTTCCCAACGTAGATCATGGGCATTATTTTTGGAATTACTTTTCCCCTCTACATGGAAAATCAAGACTCAAGTTTTTTAGGTAAGAAGGTGGGAATAGCTTATCCCCATTGTGATGTATAGTTTTGGGGGGGAGGATATCTGTGTTTTTTCTTTTTTAGTTGTAAACCAATTGGTGAGTTAACATTGACTATGCTGGGGAACAAGCTGGTTAATCAAAGTGGATAACTAATATATAGAATGTGGAATTTCAGTTTTTTCTAATCTTGTGTTTTGGCTTTTGGGTCTAAATACTATGGTAGTTCTTTTGTCAATGATTTTCTTTGAACAGGCTTATGTAGTCAAAACACTTGGATTCCTTTATGATATTAATTTCTTCAGTATGCTAAAGCCCTGAGGTGGTCAGATAGATAGATAGATAGTTTTGAATTATTGGTAATGGAGGAGAATTTAGGGCCATTATTTCCACTTTTTTATTCACTGTTATTTTTCCAGTGTTCTGAAGAGAAAGGTTAATTTCTGACTAGCTCTTTGAGTAAAAGGAATGCATTATTGCAAACATTAAATAAGTAAAATCAAGGGGAAAAAATCCAGCAGGAGGGCATGGGATGGGGGGAACAGAATTTAGGCATGTCAGAACTCCAGAATGACCAAAGGATGGTCATGGGTGGACCAAATTTCACCAGAATGGAACTTATTTTATTTTTATAATAAGCATGAATATATGATCAAGGTATAAGTCCATCTTTAGAATATTAATGAGATATTAGCTGAACCTGTTTTGGCAATAAATCGTTCTTATTCAGTGTTGTTGTTAGTGTTCAGTTGTTTTAGTCATGTTTGACTGGCCCCATTTAAGGTTTCTTGGCAAAAAGACTAGAGTGATTTGCTGTTTCCTTCTTCAACTCATTTTATAGATGAGGAAACTGAGGCAAACAGGGTTAAGTGACTTGCCCAGAGTCACACAACTGAGGCCAGAATTGAAACATATTAGATGAGATCATGAAGGTAAATTCACGGAGATAAGTCTTCTTGACTCCAGGCCTTGTACTCTATCCATTGAATCTACCTGCCCTGTATTCAGTGATAATGCCCAACTTTTTAAATTTGTGAGAATCACTATATGTTTTAAATTATGAGGAAGATGAAAAGCAAAAGCTCTCCTTAGCATCTTAATTTCTTAATTGTGACAGCTGTTTGAGAGTACAAAAGCCATTTCATAAATATACTTTTGTCAGATTTTTTGGGAGGGAAGGCTTATTTATATTCTGGATTAAATTTAATGGTAATGGTTTTTTTTTTTTTTTTAAGCAATTGGGGTTAAGTAACTTGCTCAAGGTTACACGGCTAGTCATTATTTATGTGTGGGTGCTCATTTTCTGAGGCCGGATTTGATCTTGGGTCATCCCAACTCCGAGGCCGGCGTTCTTACTCACTGCGCCACCTAGCCGCCCCGGTAATGGTTTTTCTTGGAAGAAGATTCAATCAATCAATCAGTAGATATTTATTAAGTATGTACTTATGTACTGTGTGCCACGTACTGTGCTAAACCCTGGTGATAAAAAAAGAGGCAAAAGGCATTTGTAACCCTCAAGGAGCTCACAAACTAATGGGGGAGGCCACAAATAGAAGATAGGATTTTAATTAGGTCTTAAAGGAAGACAAGGAAGCCAGTAGGCAGTGATGGGGAGGGAGAGCATTCTAGACATTGGGAACAGTCAGAGGAAAAGCCTGGAGTGGAGGGATGGAATGTGTTGCTAGCAGAACAGTTTGAATGCTGGTGTCATTGGATCAGAGTAAGTGGACTGGAAAGGTAAGAGAGAGCTAGGTTATGAAAGGCTTTGAACACTAAGCAGAGAATTTTGTATTTGATCTTGGAGGTGATAGGGAGCCAAGGGATTTTCCTGAGTAGGGAGCTGGAGTGACAGTTGGATTTGTGTTTTAGGAAAGTTGCTTTAGTGGACGAATGGAAGATGGAGTGGAGAGAGACCTGAAGCGATCAGCAGTTTATTGCAGTGGTCCAGGTGTGAAGTGATGAGGGCCTGTGCCAGAGTGGTGAAGTGTCCTGGGAGAGAAGGGGGCATATTGGAGAGATTTGCAAAGGTGGAATCAACAGGTCTTGGCAACAGATTGGATATAGGTGATGAGAAGTAATGAGGAATAGATGATGGTTCCTAAGTTTTGAGAGATTGAGAGGATGGTGTTGCCCTTGACAGTAGTAGGGAAGGGGGAAAGGGTTTAGAGGGAGAGAGAATTGAGCTCCATTTTGGACATACTTATTTTAAGATATCTACTGGACATCCAGTTCAAGATGTCTGAAAGGCAGTTATGCCCTCTAGGGGCATAATTCAATTCAACAAAGATTTATTAAGCTTTTATCATGTGTAAGGCATTATGCTCTGTACTGGGCATATAAAATCCTTTTTCTCTTGTTTACATTCCATGAGGGAATGCTACATGTACTTTTATAGTACAAGACAAATTGTAGAGAGAAAGAACAGGGCCAGTTGTGGTGATCAGGGAAGGCTTCACAAAAGAAGTAGCATCTGAATTGTGTCTTGAAGGGAGAAAAGTATTATGAGAAGCAGAAATGAGGGAAGAGTGTATTCTGAAAATAAGGGACACCTCATGTGAATACCCAGAGACTGAAGGTAAATTATTGTCCCCATACAGACATTTTGGGGTCTGTGCATCAGATGCTGGTTGAACATCTAGGGCTTTCTACTTAGGGGATGTTTGGAGATGGAGTCTGTGCAGGAAGTACATAGCAAGATGGAGAAATTTGTGTCTCTAAGTCTTTGAGATGGAACAGATTGCTAAGTAGCATCTGTGCAACTAGGTACAACTAGTAGTCCAGTTTGGCTGGAATATAGAATATGTGAAGGGAAATGATGTGGCTTTAAATACCAGGCTGAGTAAAAAGTTTGTATTTCATCCTATAAGAATAATAGCTACCATTTATATAGTGCATACTCACAACAACCCTGAGAAGTAGGGGTTATTTTTATTCCTATTTTATAGATCAGGAAACTGAGACAGAGGTTAAGTGACTTGCCCAAGGTCACACAGCTAAGTGTTTGAGACTGGACTTGAACTTAGGTCTTCCTGACTCCAGGCCCAGTGCTCTATCCACTGTGCCACCCAGCTGCCACAAGGTAAACTGTAGGCAATAGGAAGCCATAGGGAAGTGACATGATGAGGCCTGTTTCATATAAAGATTACTCTGGCAGTTGTGTGGAGGATTGACCAGAGAGGGGAGTGACTAAAAGTAGAGGAAATAACTGGGAGGCTATTAAAATAGTCTAGGCAACTGGTGATGAAGGCCTGGATTAGGCTAGTAGTCATAGTAGAAGAGGCAAATTGGAACACGTTCATAGGCAGTGGGGAAAGAGCCAAGAGAGGATGGGATTGATAGAGGGGTTGGCCTTGTCAAGGAGAAGGTCCATTTTTTCACCACAGACTGAAGTAAAGAAGAAAAGAATGGGTGATGATATAGAGGGGTTTTGAGGTGTGATATTGGGGAGAAGAGAGATTTTACTGCACATGACTATTTTCTCAGTAAAGCAAGAGGCAACATTTGCTGAGAAAACGGGTGCTGAAAAGGTTTGGAACAGCTGTTGAAGGAATGGGATAGAGACTGAGAGAATAAAAGTTTTTCTGTAAAACTGTGTGGGCCCAATTGAGATTAGATAATCTCAGATAATCTGAAGAAGCAGAGAAGACGGACGGGTGTGGGTGATTCAGGGTGTAGGGTTGGCTGAGCATAAATGGAGGTAGGGCAAGAGGACAAAAGAGTTAAGTGTGGAGAACAGTGTATAGTTGTACTAGTCATTTATAGGCTCAAGACTCAAGACTGTGAAAAGAGGAAAGAGAAGTCAGAGGGTGAGGGAATTGTTCAGGATAGAGAGACTGGTGGTTTTAGGACAGAAGGAAAGGAGGTTGTAGTGAGGGCAAAGAATAGATTTAGGAGCAAAACAGAGGGGAAGATGAAAGGATAGAAGATTGTTATTATGAAGGTGGCATAATTTAGGGTGATGGTAAGGTCTAGGGAGTATGGCCATCCCTGTGAGTACTGAGGCAGATTGTTTTAAATCACACCTGACATTACATTACTGTATGAGAAGCTGTTGATAAAATCCATCTCTTGGTTGTAGCCATAGGCCTTGGAGAAAGGTGAGGTGGTTGGGAGGCCTGCTGCCTGCCTTCTTTTCCATCTGTTTGATTAATGAA
The DNA here is from genome assembly GCA_011680675.1 of Gymnobelideus leadbeateri. Taxonomy (NCBI): domain Eukaryota; kingdom Metazoa; phylum Chordata; class Mammalia; order Diprotodontia; family Petauridae; genus Gymnobelideus; species Gymnobelideus leadbeateri. The sequence goes on from WOXC01010896.1 coordinate 57,648, forward strand.
GGGCTGGCTATTCTGCTTCACCTTGAAATTTGGGCTAGGTTTGGATTAAAAAAGTAAGTTAGATGCTGAGGGTTAAACTTTTTTTTCTTTATTGCCAAACTAACTTGTGTACCTCTCATCTTTAAGGTGGAATTGACTTGTAGCTGTTGTGTGTATCAAATCACAAAAAGCTGGAGAAAGTCTGATTTATAAGAATATTGACTGACTACACTTTGGAAAGAATTATATAAATTTCAATTCAAGAAACTTTTACCGCTTATTTTGTATAAGACAGTATGTTAGGTACTGGAAGATACCTTACGTAAAATCACAAGATCACAGATTAGAGCTGAAAGAGACCTTAGATGTCATCTAGTCTAGACCTCTCATAAGGAGAGATTTGTTTGGACTATAATAATTCATCTTTAATATTCAAAATATTTTTCAAGTGTATAAACTACTTTTCACATAACAATACTGAAACTAGCTTTTTTTTTTTAAATAAATGAATAAGCTAAATCTTAGTTACATTGCTAGTAAATGTTAGAGCCATAAATCAATTCCAGATGTTTGGAGTCCAAGATCCATACTATTTCATTTTATAATCCACTATGCTATTTAGTTAGGCTTTGGAATAGGAAGGCTTTGAGTAGAAAATGGGTCCTCAAGGGTGGGTAAAATTTAAGTGAATAGAGAAGAAAAGTATTCAGGGGTAGGTTGGCAATATGAAAAACAGCATGGAATGGGAATGATTACAGGGAGATGTTTAGTGAAGCAACTTGAATAAAACAAAGGGTGGTTACTAAGGGGCAATGAGAAATTGATTTAGATAGGTCACATGTGAATTTAGAGTTAATGTCATTTGAACTTTATGGACTTCAGTTTCCTTGCCTGTAAAATGAAGGTGCTGGATTAAATAACCTCTCAGGTTCTTTCTGGCTCTAGATCTATGATCCTCTGATCTTAGAGATAAGGCCAGATTATGGAAGGATTAACATGTGGGGGGGAAAATTGAAAAGTCCAGGCTGAGATATTTGAACATATTGTGATAGGTTATAAGAAATCATTGTAGTATTGTTTGGGGGAAGCTAGTATAGTTAGGTGAAATTTTTTCAAGGATTAGGTAGACCTGGTCTTGTTTATAGATTGTGAGGGAGGGTTTTTTCCCCAATATATTTTTATTTCATTATATGTTTCTCAATTACATGTAAAATTTTTTTTAACATTAATTTTAAAAAGAATTAGAGTTTCAAATTCTTTCCCTTTCCCTCTTCTCTCCTTGAGAAGGCAAGCAGTTCGAAGTAGATCATATATGTGAAGTAATACAAAACATATTTTGATTTGTTGCAAAAGAAAACACAGATAAAAAAACCCCTAAGAAAAATAAAGAAATTTTAAAAAGTATGCTTCAAGGGAGGCTAGGTGGTGCAGTGAGTAGATCACCAGCCCTGGAGTCAAGAGGACCTGAGTTAAAATTCCACCTAAGACACCTAACACTTACTGGCCATGTGACCTTGGGCAAGTCACTTAACCCCAATTGCCCTGCCTTCCCCCCTCCAAAAAAAAGCAAAAGTATGCTTCAATCTGCATTCATATTCCTTCAGTTTTTTCTCTGGAGGTGGGTAGCATTTTTCCTCCCTTTTAAATCCCTTGAAATTAATTGTCTTGGATCATAGTATTAATCAGAATAGCTAAGTCATTCACAATATTGCTGTTACTATGTACAGTGTTCTGGTTCTGCTCACTTCATTTTACATCAGTTCATATGAGTCTTCCCAGGTTTTTCTGAAACCATGCTGCTTGTCATTTGTTCCGCATAATAGTTTTCCATCACAATCATATACCACAGCTTGTTTAGCCATTCCTCAATTGATGGTCATCCCTTTGATTTCCAGTACTTAGTCTTCACTAAAACAGTTGCTATAAATAGTTTTGTATATGTGGGTCCTTCTCCTTCAGACCTAGTAGTGGTATTGCTGAATCAAGAAGTACACACAATTTTATAGTCAGGGGAGGATTTTTATTTTTATTTTTATTTTTGGAGGGGGAAGCTAGGGCAGTTGGGGTTAAGTAACTTGCCCAAGGTCACATGGCTAGTTTTTTGTGTTGTGTCTGAGGCTGTATTTGAACTCATGTCCTCCTGATTCCAGGGGCCGGTGCTCTATTCACTGTGCCACCTAACTGCCCGAAGGGGAAAATTTTTTTCAAATCTCTTACTTCCACAAAGAGGCTTTTGGGGATGAGCTGAGATGGCCCCCACAATCCAGAGGCTCTGTGCGTATGTATGTAGGTAGGTAAATTTAGTTAGCTATATAAGCATTAAATATCAATAAAAAGTCATTGTAGGTTATTTAGCAGGGGAACAAAATGATGAAAATAGCATTTTAGGGGCATGACTGAACACCTTAGGTAGGGGACACTGGAGAGGAGATTGAGTAATTCAGGGCCAAAGGAAGTAAGGTCCTTGATGAGAGCGATTTTAGTGGGGGTTAAGAGAAAGGAGAAGATGAGACATCTTGAAAGGTATGACAGGATGGTGTTGACAGATTGATAATATGTATGAAGCAGAAGTAAGAATTGAAGATGATGCCAAGGTTTCCAGTTTGGGAACCTGGAAAGACTGTGGTGCTACCAACAGAAATAATTAACTAGTTCTCCTCTTCTACTCTAGATTTCATTTGACTTCTACAGAGCCAGAGATTAATCTTGAATGTGGAGAGAAGGGATGGGAGAGGTGAACAGTGCATTGGAGTTAGAATTTCATCTTTACACTTGGGAACAGCAAAGTAGTTCATATTTCCTCACCTTTCCCTCTCCCAATGCTTACCTGTCAGAATATCTCTTAAGTCATGTTTAGAAAACCCATGATCCTCATGCAAAAGACAACTTTATAGGGGAACTGTTTAGGAATATGCCTCTTAAGCAAAGCAAAAAGCAAAGGAATTTAACGGAAATATTTTAACAAAAAAATCTGTCCTTATTCTATAGTTGGAGAATGTGTGATTTTCCTTGGTTTTCTAGCTCTTGCACTCTGAATGTTGGTGACTTTTAGAAATGAGTGGGTTGAACTGAGATAAAAAGAGAAATTTGAAGCATAGGAGGGAGAGGATAGTATAATAGACAAATATGTTTCCTTGAGTATGTAAAATGGTAAATGAAGTCAAGGAGAAGGACATCTACAGAAACTTTATTTTAGGTCTGGATTTGTGATTTTATTGGTTGGGATTTCCAGTGTGAAACCGCCTGTGCTTATGCAGATGGGTCAGTTATCTGTAGACTTAGAGAGCTGCCTGGAGCACTGAAACATACTGGACCTAAAAAAAAAAAATTTGAAGTGGGTCAGATTTTACATGTTGGTAGTTACTTTTCAGATGTTTACACTTGGATTCTTTGGTTAAAGGGTACACATCTAGAGTGTAGAGTGGAAAGAATACCAGCCACAGCTTCATTAGCTAGCTAGATGGTTTCAGTTAAGTAACTTGACTTCTCTTGGCTTCAGTTTCCTCTTCTGTAAAATTATTAGGTTGGAGAAGATAATCTCAAAGGTCCCTTTCATTTTAAAATTGTACTATTCCATGATTTTTAACTTCTTAGGTTTCAGTTATTTTGTGGAAGTTGTAATAAAAACCAAACTCTAGTTTTTAAATTGCTGCTTTTTCTTCTGTCCTCCACTCAGCAAAACCCTCTTAACCTATTGTGGATATGCAAAATCCTTATACCAGCTTCTTAAATAGTGTGATGTTTTAGTTGGCATGAAGAATGTTCCTTTGTTTTGTCTGTCATGTCACATCTTCTACATTACTCTCAAAATGCAAATTACCCCCCAAATACTATATTTTTGTAGTGGCAGCATAGTTTAATGAAAAGAATACTGGACTTGGAATAAAGTCAGAACTGGGTTCTGATAATCTCTTTATCACACTAGTTTTTTTTTATAGCTGTACTGCCCTTTACATCCCCAACTCTTACATGACCTCAGAAGCTAAGCAGGGTTGGGTGTGTTTATTACTTGGATGGGAGACTCCTGGGATTACATAACACTGTCAAATTTTTCTTGTTTAAATTATGGGTCTGCTACTTACTACCTTTGTGACTCCTGGAGAAATTAACCTCTCTGTGCTGAAATTTCCTCTGAAAAGTGAAGGGGTTGGATTAGATGACCTCTCAGGTCCCATCTGACTCTTTAAGTCAGTGATCCAGTGAAGCTGTGTGACCGAAGGCAAGGCCAGGAGTCACAGAGTCACTTTTTGAAAATATTTATTTCCATATTTATGTGAAAAAGAAAAGACACTGTAACTTTGGTTATTCAAACCATGAAGAGGCTACATAAGCATATAAGTTATTGCACTGCAGTTAGGCAGACCTGGGCTGGAACGCTTCCTCAGATGCTGTGACTTTGTGTGAGTGATTTAATTATTACAAACCTCCTCTTCCTCATCTGTAAAATGGGGTCAATACCAATTTGATTGATTTATTATAAGTATCAAAAGCACTTTGCCAACCTTAAAACACTATATGACTATGAGTTGTGGGTGTTATTATTGGAGCAGAAAGAAATTTAAAGTGGGAAGAAAGATCAGAGCTTTACGTTTTTGTACATGGCTTAGCAACCTTGGACTTAATTCTTTGGTTCCTTTGTTTTTCTTTAATCCAGTGCTCAATTAAAATAAAGATCTGAAAAGTAAAAATGTAATGCATTGTATTCAAAGGTAGGGCATAGATGGATGATTTTTGTGGATTTCTTTAAAGATGAAAATCAGTCTCTTATTTGAGTGAGATGATTTATTATGGGGTGTGACTTGCTCAGCAGAAAAAGGAACCTAAATATTCTCTTTCCTTCTGTTCACTTAATTTCCTATATTCCCAAGTTAGTACGTTTTCTTCTTCTACATGTCATATTCTAGTACCCACTGATTATCTTGAAACAGCTGCGTTAATTGATGGATTTTAATGACTATTTACTATAAGTAATTGTGGTTTGTTAGGCTAAGTATAGTACATGTTTTCTACATGCTTTTTAGTTTGAAGAACATTGACTATCTGTGCAAACATTAAAAGAAAGGAATTTTACCCACTGGGACTCATTCCTTTCTCCCTACATCTGATTTGGTTCTATTCCCAGGTAGTACTTAGGCTATAAATAGAAGCTGTCACTCGAATGCCAGCAAGTAGTTGGTGAAGAAAATGAAAACTGTCTTAATACTTTGGAGTATATGCCAGATAGTCAGTAGAGATTCTGTGGAGCTGTGAGAATGGGGTTTTTAAACTGATTTGAAGTTTTTTTCCCTGTTAGATTTTCATCATAAACTTTGGCCATAAATGCTAGGTTGTCCATACTTACAAATCCATGATTGTTACCATATTGCTATTGAATATCACCTTATAGGCAAGGGGTAGGTAGAAGGCCAATTAAAATGAAAATTTAGAGCTGCAGTTCCATTATTTGGTATTTGCCTTTTAGATATGTCTCCTTGTCCTTGCTTCTGATGGACCTCTTCTCTGTCTTGTTGGTTCTTTTCTACATTGTTGGACCACATCATCAGGGATTTAACATTAGAAATACTTGCTATAGAGAGATAATGTATCATGATAGACTGAGGTCTCTAGCTAGCCCTTAGATTCATGGGTGTTCATTCTTCTGTAGGTCAACTCAAGTCCTGAGTGGTGTTGGTGTCTGCCACAATCATATCCTGAAGAAAATGGTGTGGATATGCTATTTATATTTTTATTTTTTTGTATATACATATATATACTTAAAACATTCATTTAAAATTTTTGTGTTCCAAATTCTCTCCCTCAAGTCCCTCCACCCATTAAGAAGGCAGCAATATGATACACATTACAATATGAATTCATGCAAAACATTTCCATATTAATCAGGTTGCAAAAAAAGTAAGAAAAATAAAGAGGAAAAACAAACTTTAATTAGTACCCAAAGCTCATTAGTTCTTTCTCTGGATGTAGATAGCATTTTTCATCATGAGTCCTTTGGAATTGTCTTGGTTCATTGTATTGATCAGAGTAGCTAAATCTTTCACAATTGATTATTGTTACAATGTTTCTATTGCAATATTCTGGTTCTGCATGCTCACTTCGAATCAGTTTATAGAAATTTTCCCAGATTTTTCTGAAGCCATCATCTTTGTCATTTCTTACAGTATTGTAGTATTACATCACGACTGCATACCAGAATTTGTTTAGCCATTCCCCTAATTGATGAGCATATGTGGATACATTTTCAACATATTCTTTATTGGTGTCTTAAGGACTATATTTCTGAGTTAGTTAACTATGTGGTAAGGGCAGCTAGGTGTCACAGTAGATAGACTCATCTTACTGAGTTCAGATATGACCTCAGACACTTACTGGCTCTGTGGACCCTGGGCAGGTCACTTATTTGCTTCAGTTCCTCATCTGTAAAATGAGCTGGAGTGCCAAGAACACCTCAAATGGGGTCACAAAGAGTCAGACATGATTGAAATGACTGAGTGACAATAGTATGGTCACAGATACATAAGTTGTGTCAGGAGAACACACATGGGGCTTGTCCTCCTAGATTCCCCTGCAACTGAGAGGTATATAAGCAGAGCACAAGACACAAGTGGGATGAAAGGTACTTTTGGATTAAAGACTGCCTCAACCATGTGTTATCAATGCAGTAGAGGTCCTGAATTCAGAATTGTAATCACAAAGCTGATTTTAAAGAACAATGTAATATTTCATGTTCCTTAGAGCCAATATCACACTCTTTTTTTTTTTTTTTGCTTTTTTTTTTGGAGGGCAATTGGGATTAAGTAACTTGCCCAAGGTCACACGGCTAGGTTTTTGTTTTATGTGTGTTAAGTGTCTGAGGCCGGATCCGAACTCAGGTCCTTCTGACTCCAGGGCCGGCGCTCTACTCACTGAGCCACCTAGCCGTTCCACCAACATCACACTCTTGAGGGAAAGGATGTATACAAATGATTTCTAAGTAGTCTGGTTCATTGCAGTTCCTGCTAGGGCAGAAGCACTGGTATAATTTCTGGCAGTGTTCTCTTGTTCCTTTCCTACCTTCAGGTGGGAAAACAAGCTTTCCTTGTGCTAATACTTGTGAGTGACAGAAAAAAAGGTTTCATTCTTTTGATGTACTGTTTGGAACCATGGAATAGGATTATACAATCACAGATTTAGAAGTAGAAGGGTCTTTTACAGGTCATCTAGTCTGATCTCGTATAACTAAGTGGAAAAGCTTGGGTTTGACCCAACTTCTCTGTTTTCAAATCCAGCACTCATTCAGCCATACCATAAGACTGAGTTTATTGCTTCAGGATAATAGTTATATCACATTGTTAACTTCAAGTAGGTATTAATTTTCTAGTGGCCTGATACAGTCTGGTATAACTGTATCCATAAAATAAGGGGCCATGTCATAATGGGGTTCTCTATCGTATTTGTCTTTCAGCATTTTTCATTTAATAGTGGAATTAAGTCATTTATAAAATATGTGTTAAGAACCTCTTCTGTGCATGATACACTGCTAGGTGCTTAAGGGGGTAGAAAGCTTACATAGTCTAGTACCTAGGATAAGATGCAAGCATAGATAATTAAAGGAGCATAGTGGAAAATTCCCTGGATTTGGAGACAAATCCTACTTCTGTTAACTGCTTATGTAACCTTTGGGCAAATTAATTAATCCCTCTAGTTCCTCATCTTTAAAATGAGGTGTTTGGACTAGGTGGCCTCTAAGGTCACTTTCATCTTCAAATCTATGATCCTATTGCCTGAGCACATTAGAATGTTGAAGAAATAAGAAGTAAATGAGCTTTGAGAGTGGGAAGTTAGTTACTTGTGGGAATCTTGGGTGGCTTCTTAGAGGGGATGACTTTTGAGCTGTGCTTTAAAAGCATGAGTAATAATTAACAGGCAAAGCCATTGAGGGAGACACTTCTAGTATTAGCAGTAATATGAAGAAAAGGACAGTGTGTGCTCTAGGAGCAGATCTTGGGGTTGGAAAGTGTGCACTGGCTAAAGGAAAATAATATAAGACTAGAAGGGTAGAGTGAACCCAGATTATGGAAGACTTTGAAGGTCAGGCAAAGTAGGTTTGAATTTTACTTGGTAGGCAAAAGCAACTGAAGACTAGATCTGTAGGTTGTGAATGGGCTGTTTTTTTTTTTTTCATTCATATGGGGAGCCCCCAAGAGGGAACTTCCTCTGATAATGCACACTAGCATCTTTTTTTTTCTTCCAATGTATAGCCTAGGGCAGGGTTTCTTAACCTGGAAATTAAAAAAAAATGGATATCTGTATTTAAATATAGTTGGTTTCCTTTGTAAGCTCATGTATTTTAATTTATTCATTTTAAAACTATTCTGGGAAGGGACCCCATAGGCTTCACCCACCAGCCAAAGGGGTCAAAGTTACAAAAAAGATTAAGAATACCTGGGCTAGAGAATTGTGGGGTGAAGGAGAGAATTATGTGACTAGTTCGGGGACACAAAGCTAATACATATCAAGGGCAGGAATGAACCCATGTCTTCTGACTCTGGGTCTAGCTGTCATCTATTGGTCCATGCTGCTAGGTTTATAGATAAAGATTATTCTGGTTCTGCCTCTTACTCAATGCTGGGCAAGCTATTTAGTCTTAGTGCCTCAGGCAATTTAGTAAAACTGAGGTACAGACAGATTGCAGCTCTATATTAGTAAAGGGGGCCGCAGCTAGGATAGAATGTCAGACCTGAAGTCAGGAAGACTCATCTTCCCAAGTTCAGATCTGGCCTCAGACTTTTTAGTTGTGTGACTGGGCAAATCACTTAGCTTTCTTTGCCTCAGTTTCCTCATCTGTAAAATGAGCTGGAGAATGAAGTGGCAGATCATTTCAGTATCTTCGCCAAGAAAACCCCACATGGGGTCATGAAGAGTTAGATACAACTAAAAAACAGATGAACAACAAACAAATCAGTAAAGGGAATTTCAACATGGGTAGTTTCTTATACAGATGAAATCAACTTCTGTGCTGTCAGGGGGTGGGGTGGGGTGTGTTCTCCCTTCTTCCTTCTGCACTTCTGCCCATCCCCTGCTTCCCACCCCCCAGTGGGGGAAAAAGGTAGGCAGGAATAGAGGCAGGGAAACTGTTGGGCTATTGCAGTCGTTTTGGCATGTAGTCATCCATGAGAAGAGAAGAGAGTCAGGGAGTCAGTCATTAGAAAGGTGAAGTCAAAGACTTGACAGCTAGTGGGACATATGAAAGAAAGGGTGGGTCTGCCTCTGTGTGTGTGTGTGTGTGTGTGTGTGTGTGTGTGTGTGTATAGTCTGAGATAAATCAACATTTTGAACAGAGAGTTGGGGTCCCATCAGCAGAAACACAGAAGAAGGGAACTGATGACAAACTGTTTTTGACATTTTTAGGCGTTGGTCTTGTTTGAGGCAACCGTGGATAGCTGGAGCTGAGGCTGAGCTCTGCAGAGGTCGTAGAGATTTGGGACTCATCTGTATAGAGGTAGGTTGTAGTTGAATCTTTGGGAATCAGTGAGTGCCAAATAAGAGTGTAGAGAGAGAAGAGAAGAAAATTCAAAAAGGAGGCACTTAAGGTTCTATGATATTTATATTTTAACAGTATTCTGCATTGCCTTCAAAGATCATGACTTAGATTTGTCAGTTAGTCCAATTTAGTGGCCACTTTTTTTAAAAATAAATTTTTTATTAAAGTTTTAAGCTTCAACATAGTTGCCCTCATTATCCCTTCCAGAGAGCCATCTTACATAATAAATAATATTTTTAAAGACACAAAAAAGAAAAAAAGGGAAAAAAAATCACCATAACAAGTAGATACAACAAAAAAGTCTAAAAATATATACAATGTGTAATACTTCTGAATCTCCCACTTCTGCATAAAGGTGAAGTGGGAATGGCTTCTCATATTTCTTTTGAGCCAAGAGTACCTACTTTTGACAGCTATATTTTATTAAGTGTCAGCAGGAATACTTGTTAGTGAAAACCTCTGCAATCAAGCCTTTTGCAGTCTATTTTGGAAATAAAGACATAAAACATATAAAAAGTTAAGTTCTGATATATGAGATAAATAACATTTAAAATATCATATAAGAACTTACATTAATTGACAAATATATGCCCTAGAGGAATAATTCCCAACCTTTAAGCTCAGGTTGTAGGGTGGGGGTAGGACTGGAGAAAGGTGTTGTGGGATTAATGCAGAGTTCACGGATCTCTATATGTTTCAAGCATTGTAATTTTGACCTTCAACTCCAGCAAAATATGCAGTATGACTTAGTACAGTAAGTGAGCAAATGCACCTTATGTGGACTGAATAAATAATTCCTTTAACAATATGTATTGCTGTTTTATGTAAGCGCTGTTGTGATTAATAACATATAACTTCATTTAAGTGTTACAGAATTCATAGTAGCTTTTTGTCATCTTTTATTTCCTCAATCAACAGACAGTAGTTGTAGAATTGTTATCATGTGAAAACCAGTACATTTTTTTTAACATCTTAGACTATCCTCTTACTTGGAATGATTGTGAGCTAATGGTCTAAACCAGTGGGCCCTAAACTTTTTTGATTGCACTCTTTTCTTAATAAAAATATTTTGAGCACCTCCCCCCAATATGTGTATGTATAACTTATTTATAAATTATATGTATGTGCTATAATAATAATGTACCTTATAAAACATACAAAATAGAAATTTAAAAGGGATGAGCTAGAGATGAAATAATATTTGATCAATATGGAGCCACTGGAGTTTATTGAATAGGGGAGTAGTCTAGTCAGATTTGTGCTATAGGAAAATCACTGGCACCTGGATGGAAGTTTTGGAGAAAGTAATTACTTGAGACAAGGAAACTATTTAGGAGGCTAATGCAGTAGTCCAGGTGAGATGTAATGAAGTGGCAGCTATATGAGTAGAGAAGGGGCAGATACAAGAGACATTGTGGGGATAGAAACAGCAATATAGGACAAGTGATTGGATATATAGGGTGAGGGAGAGTGAGAAGTTGAAAATGACATCAAAGTTATGAGTCTGGGTGATTAGAAGGGTGGTGGTGCTCCAAATATAAATAGGGAAATTTAGGAGAAGGGCAAGTTTTGGGGGAACAATAATGTAACAAGATCTGCTATGAATATTGCATCCTATCCATGCCTGCTTATACTGTGAGAGACAGAGCACTTCCTTACTGGACATTGCCTCAAGCCAGAGCTTGCCTTCTGAGGGGTGCCTGCTGTAGCTACAATGTGATCTGAGGGATAGCAGATGGATATGCTGGTGGGAAAATTTTCCAGTGGCATCTCTGGAGCTCTACTGTGGGTACTCAGTGGTTAGATTATAGACCAGTGCTTGGTGCAAAAGTGGGGAGGTGGAGAACTTGGAACAGAGAGAAGGTGAGAATGTTGGGGGACAAGGGTAGGTATGGTTTGTTGGAGATAAATTCTGAAATCTGTCTTCCCAACTTTTGATGAGGTGATCATCCACCTTTTGGGGTCAAGCCACACCTTTCCAGGGAGACCCTGGGCCCTACTTTGGAGAGCTCTGGTCTAGACAATAAATACTATAGGGATTTGGAAGAGCGTTACTGGATAAAGCGGTCAGGAAGTAGAGGCAGTGGACTTGAAGCTGGGCCTGGAAAGAGAGTATTGCAAGAGGCAGAAATAAAGGAGGGAGAATATTCTAGGTAGATAGAATATTCTGAGCTAGCAGTGTGGAAGTGGGAATGCACAAAGTTTATTTGGGGGAACAAATAGACCAGTTTTGCTAAGATGCAATTCCTTACATGTAGTCAACAAGTAAGACCAAATATTTCATATTGAATACATGTAGCAGAGGGCTTCTGTATTGAAGAATGGTGAAGCATGAAGTTGGAAAAGTTGGTTGGGTTATAGATATCTTTGAAGGGCAGTCTAAAAGGTTTTGATTTTTTTTATCCTTTAGGAAGTGGAGAGCTAGTGAATATTTTTGAGCTATTGAAGATCATTAAAGATTCAAGTGCTATTTGAGATTTTAAGTAATCTGATCAAAGCAGTGTTTTAAAAGGACCTATCTATTTAATTATAGCAGGTAGCTGGTGCAGTGGATAGAGTGCTAGGCCTGGGGGCAGACTTATCTTCCTGAGTTCAAATCTGGTCTCAGACACTAGATGTGTGACTCTGGGAAGTCACTTAACCCTGTTTGCCTCAGTTCCTTGTCTGTAAAATGAGCTGGAGAAGGAAATGGCAAACCATTCCAGTATCTTTGCCAAGAAAACTCCAAATGGGGTCACGAAGAGTTGGGCATGACTGAAAAACAATGGAATGACAATAACAAAAATCTTTTGAATTCTTAGTGGATGTACTTCAACATGTTAATTTGTGCTTTGATAGCAAATGCAAAGTGTTGACAGTGATCATCTTCCATATGCTGATGTATGTATGTTCTTATGACTCACAATCAGAATAATGTTCAACAATTGTTAGGTTGGTTTGCCAAGTCTGTGTTTTGCTTTAGTTAGTCTTTCTGGCATTGACAGAGTGTCTTTTATAGTGTTTTCCTTAGCAGTACCATATTCCGCTTCTGTATTTGCTTTGACTCTGAATGTTACTGATAACTACCAAGACCTCAGAGTGATCAACCTTTCAAAAAGAATTACAGGTTAGTTGACAGAAGTCAGTGCTATTTTCAGAAAGAGGTTATGAATAGAAATCAAACCAGTTCTATATGCTTTGATGCTCAACCTTTTACTAAGTGACAGTGACATATGTTGCTATTTTATTTTATTGACCACTTTGACACGTACTATCTGTGTAGCTTATACAACTGTGACATTTCAGAAGAAGAAATGTAAATATCAGTGTAATGTAATATCAATCCAGCAGCACTCAGGAGGCAGCATGGTGTATATAGTAGAAAGTTCATTGGACTGTGGAAGGGTAGGGAAAGGGAGATAGCATTATATGGTGCCTACTATGTGTCAGGCACTGTGCTAAGTGCTTTACAAATATTCTTTCATTTGATCCTTACAACAACCCTGTGAGGTAGGTGCTATTATTTATTATATCCCATTTTACAGTTGAGGAAACTAAGGGAGAAAGGTTAAGCGACCCGCCCAGGATCACACAACTAGTAAGTATCTTGGGTTAGATTTGAACTCAGTTTTTTTGGACTCTAGGCCCAGCGCTCTATCCTCTGTGCCACCCAGCTATCTCTTTTTTAAAAAATTTTTTAAAAATTTAAACAAATGCTTTATTAACTTCTGTTTTACATCATTAATTTCCGCCAGATTTTGAGTTACAATCATTTTCCGCCCCCTGTTTTTTCCCTACCCACCCTCCCAGAACAGCAGTCCCACAAGATATTGCTTCCTCCAATCTGCTCTCTCCCATATCTTCTCCCATGCCCCCTTCGACCTCTCCGTTAGAGGAAGTTGAATCTTTGTGTCCCAATGCCTGCACATCTTATCTCCCAATTACAAGCAAAAGAGTATTAATAATAGTATTTATATATATTTGAAACATTTAATCTTAAGACCTTGAATTTCAGATCCATTTCCTTCCTCCCTTGTCACCCATTCCCTCTGGGGAGATAAGTAATTCAGTATATGTTGTACATGTCTAGCTATGCAAAACATTATCATAGTAGATATATTGTACAGGGCTGCTTATAATTCCCTCCCACTCATCCCACCCCCCACCTGGTCCATTCCCCACTTGATCCTGTCCCTCTTCCATAGTGGGTACCTCAAACCTCCCCACCCCCAAGGATGCCCTCCCATCCATCATCCCTCCTCTCATCCCTCTTCCCCTCATTCTGCTGTAGGTTGAGATGTCCCACCTAGTATGTATGTCATTCTCTCCCTGAACCAAATTCAGTGAGAATGTGGTTTCCCCTTTTTGCCTTCCTATTCTTCCCCTCCCCTGCAACCACTTTCCCCTGCTTCCTCTACATGAGATAGTTTACCCCACCCTGTCTCTCCCCATCTCCTCCTGCCACTTTCCTCTCTCACCTCACAACTTCACCCCTTGAGTATCCTCCCTTCCCAACAAATTCATCCTATGCCCTCTATCCATGTATAACTGTAACCATATACACACACATTCACATATGTATTCACATGACCATATACCCTTCTTCCATTATTTTCATAGTGAGAAAGATTTCCTCAGTCACAGTTATTGTTTTTCCATATAGGAATGTAAATAGTTCAACTTTGATAAGTTCCTTTTGATTTCTTTTCCCTGATTACCTTCTCAGGCATCTCTTGCTTCTTGTGTCTGGATGTCAAATTTTCTATTCAATTCTGGTTTTTTCCTCAAGAATGCTTGAAAGTCCTCTATTCCACTGAATGACCATATTTTCCCCTGAAACAAAATACTCAGTTTTGCTGGTAGGTGACCCTTGGGTTCATTCCCAGCTCTTTTGCCCTCTGGAATATCATATTCCATGCCCTTCGATCCCTCAGTGTAGAAGCTGCCAGGTCCTCTGCTATTCTGATTGTGTTTCCACAATATTGAAATTATTTCTTCCTGGCTGCTTGTAGTATTTTCTCCTTGATCTGGGGATTCTGGAACCTGGCTATAATATTCCTGGGAGTTTTCTTTTTGGGATCTTTTTCAGGAGGTGATCTGTGGATTCTTTCAACCTCTATTTTGCCCTCTGGGTCTAAAACATCAGGGCAATTTTCCTTGAGAATTTCTTGAAGGGTGATTTCTAGGTTCTTTCTTTGATCATGGCTTTCAGGTAGTCCAATAATTTTTAAATTGTCTCTCCTGGATCTATTTTCCAGGTCAGTGGTTTTTCCTATGAGATATTTCACATTGCCTTCTAATCTTTCATTTGTTTGGATCTGCTTAACAGCATCTTGATTTCTCTTAAAGTCATTAGCTTCCATTTGCTCCAGTCTAACTCTGAAGGAATGAATCTCCTCAGTGAACTTTTGAGATTCTTTTTCCATCTGGCAAATTTGACTTTTTAAGGCATTCTTCTCCTCATTGCCCTTTTGGGCCTCCTTTGCCATTTGAGTTAGTCTGTTTTTTAAGGTGTTGTTTTCCTCAGTCAGGCTGTTGACCCTCATTCCATACTTTTCCTGCATCCTTCTCATTTCTCTTTCCAATTTTTCCTCCACTTCTCTTATTTGATTTTTAAAGTCCTTCTGAAGGTCCTCTATGGCCTGCAACCTGCTCATGTTTTCCCCTGGGGCTTTTGGAGCAGGACTTCTGACCTCACAGTCCTCTTCCCCTATGCTTTGACCCTCGTTGCCCCCAAAGTAGGAGTCTAGGGTTGCATTTTTCTGTTTAATTTGTTTCCTTTGCCTTGGCATGTTGCCACTTAATTACTTGACTTTTGGGCTTGTTGCCACACTATGGCTCTGCTGCCAGACAGGGGAATTTTTGTCCCAAACATGTGGGGGACAACTTCTGTTTCTGGCAAGCTGGAAACCCACCCACGACTTCCACCCCAGATCACAATCCAGATCCAGGGAGGTAAAGCAAGAGCGATTACCCCCCAAGACTGATAGCTGGATCTCCCCACAGTTCGCAGGCCAGGAGCTGGAGCTGCTTCTGAAAACTACAAAATGTTGTGTCTCCTCAGAGGCATCTAGCCCCCAGGGGAGGAAGCCGACGCAGTCCCCAAATACTGGTCCCAAAGTCCATAGGGTACTAACCTCTCACTTTGTCCTAGGCATGTTTATGTTGATAAATCTGGAATAGCCACAGCTGCTGGTGTTCTGGGGTCCCTCCAGCCGGCTGCTGGCCTGGCTGTCCTGGGGCTAAAACCCCGGCTCACACGGACCTGGGCTCGGCTCCCCGCTGCCGGCTCCCAGACCACTGCGCTGGTCCTTCCTGCAGGGCTGCTGGGCTGTCCTCAGTGGGAGGTTAGCTTCTCTGTGTCGTTCTGTGGGTGCTGGGGCTCCAGAAGTTGTTCAGAGTCCCCTTTTACATAGTTTGGAGGAAATCTGGGGGCAGAGTGGCTTGGATGAGCTGTTTCTACTCCGCCATCTTGGCTCCGTCCCCAGCTATCTCTTGTACATTCCATTAACTAATGTAAAAATTTTCTGAAGTCATGGAGTTTGTATCTTTAAGCATGATCATTGATGTACTGTACCTTATGAACAGCATACTACTGCATCATTGTTATTGAAGAATGTAACAAACAATGAGTTTTAAAATGGCACAACATAGGTACAGTGATGGCAACAATTTTGCTATAATTCCCATAGGTAACTTTTGTGTCTCTTATTCTAGATATTTTCACACCAAAAGAACGAACAATCAGTGGTGTATTCTTACATATGTATATGTGTTTGTATACAATTACATATGCCATTTTGGCAGAAATGCTGATTTTTATAGAATGAAAGTAATGTCGTAACATCATTTATTTGATGACAAATAGCTGCAAATATAGCTAGTGTCCAACCGTCTACTACATCTGTCAAGACCTGAAGAGTGTTCTATCATTTAAAAAGTTATTTTAAGAAGCAAGTTTCCATCCTGTGCCATGAAATTTCTATTTTTAACATTTTCACCAATTTAATGCTGTCTTATTTTCCTTCCAATTCAAGGCATTTAAAATAATAGATTTTACTTAACGTATGCAAAATAATCAGTTTTATTTTATTTATAAAGCAATTGGGGTTAAGTAACTTGCTCAAGGTTACACGGCCAGTCATTATTTATGTGTGGGTGCTCATTTTCTAAGCCCTGGACTGATCCCGGGTCATCCCGACTCCGGGGCCGATGCTCTTATTGCGCCACCTAGCTGCTCCCTCAGGTTTTAAAAAACTTGTTTAAAAAAGTGCATTCAGTGTAGTTAAATGACATACACTTTTACATCATTTTTGTTTATGTAACTTAAATTGTTTTTGACAGCCTGAAATAGTAAAATCAAATGCTTTCATGTAAGGTATTTGAAGAGAGAACCTGTGAATGGGGCAGGCAGGCAATTTGAACTGACATCCTCAAGAGCTAACTGTATACTACATATAAAAGTGAATAATAGAACTTGATGAACCAGTAATTAAAGCCATTTTACCCTGAAAAAGCCATCACCTGCCATTTTAAGTGGTATGTGTGGTTCAGGTGTGGGCCATTATAGTTAAAAGGAGGCCTGGAAAATCAGTTATTGTCACACTTGAGTGAACTGTACCACCTATGTTCCTTAGCTGTCATCATCTTAGTTTTCATCTACACTGTTTTGATTTCCACTGATACCCTTTGTATCAATTATTTCTGTTTGTTACTAATTAATTGTTTTTTTTTTCCTTTGTGGAGGGGGGAGGGCAGGGCAGTTGGGGTCAAGTGACTTGCCTAGGGTCACATGGCTAGTAAGTGTTAAGTGTGAGGCCAGATTTGAACTCAGGTCCTCCTGACTCCAGGGCTGGTGCTCTATTCACCTTGCCACCTAGCCGCCCCCATAATTAATTAATTCTTGAATGATTTTTTGGTTTCAGAATAGTGCCAAGTAGATCCTTTGGTATAAGAATTATTGTCAGATGAGAAAATGGATGATAGGATCATTTGACACCTGAGATCATTTAGTCCAGGGCTTCTTAACCTGAGATCCATTAATAGATTTCATTGATGGGAGTGGGGGTATGTGTTTGGTGGGCATTGGTGAACTTGGGTGGGAAAAAAATAACATCTTTATTCTCACCAACATCTAACTGATATTTACTATTTCCTTCAATTACAAATTAAAAAAAAATATTCTGAGAAGGGATCTGTAGGTTTCACCAGACTACCAAAGAGTTCTATGACACAAAAAAGAACCCTTTATCTCATTCAGTCTCTTTATTTTGCAGATCAGGAACAAAATCCTAGAGAAGTTAAATGACTTCTCGAAATCTCCCTTGCTCCTTTTCCCTCCAACAGAACTCATCCTTTTGTCTTTGGATTCTGAGTCCCATGCTCCTTCTACTATACCATATTCTACAAGGAACATAATTTAATATTTCGGAGATCTAAAAACTCTATAATCTGATAGCTTTCCATAATATAAAGTGTGAAACTAAGTTGTCATTGCTCAGAATTTAAGTTGGTTATCTTTAACCAAGCATCTTTGATGTTGCAGTTAAACTCTTCATTGAGGTGATCTTAAAAATCAAGAGAACTATTAAGTATTCATATGTGCACCTTAGTAGAACATTTTCGTAGTCAGTAGACTGAAATATACTACTGTTAGTTGTTACTGCCTAATTATGTGTAATTAAAGTAGCATTGCTTATTTTACCTATAATTAAGATTGTATGTGGTTTGATTGATGGACTTGAAAATGCTTGTTCCTAGTGCTAGATTGCTATCTAGGGAACATTTCTGAGGCAGTTTTATGCATTGTAAAGCACTGTAAAATTATAGGATATTTAAAACATAATCAGAAATGAAGTTCAAAAAGATCAGAAGAAAGCAAGTCAGATATAATTCTCTTAGAATAGTTAGGAAAGCTAAGCTCAGTATGGTCTGAGGCTTATGATAAATGTTAGTGATAATAAAAAGTCCCTTTTTAGTTATGTTGGAGGCAAGAGAAGGAACAAGAAAGGGATGGTACTCATGCTTGGCCTGTATAGGGCAGCCATCAAGAAGATGGAAATATAGGGGGCAGCTAGGTGGTGCAGTGAATAGAGCGCTGATCCTGGAGTCAGGAGGACCTGAGTTCAAATTCAGCCTCAGACACTTAACACTAGCTGTGTGACTTTGGGCAAGTCACTTAACCCCAATTGCCCTGCCCTTCCCCCTCCAAAAAAAAAAAAGCAAACAAAAAAAAAGAAGATGGAAATACTCTATATGTATTTTACATCTCTTTTCTACCAAGAAGAATATTCCTCAGATTGATTATTATAGAAGAAAAAAGTGGTTCACTGGTTATTTTAGAAGCACAAATAAGTGAAAAGTGCCGGAGGAGCATCTTTTTGCTCTCAAGTTTGGAAGTTGGCTCAGTCAAATGATATATCTTAAGTTTTAATGAAAATTTATGAATCAGATGACTACAATACTTTGGTGATCTCTGAGGAATCATTAAGAAATTATGAGAAAAAATTAAGAAAGATTAAAAAAAGATATGTACCATAAAAATGGAGATAGTCCCTTTTTTTCTTTAAAGGGAAAGAAATTATATTCTTCAAATAGGCCAGGAAACTTGATAAAAATTCTTGGAAAAATGCTAGAAGAGATTATTAAAAGTGTTCTTTATGAACACATTAAAAGGGAAGTAGTGATCACTGTTAGCCAATTTCATCATCATAAAAGCTGGTAGTGCTTTAAAGGTTTCAGAGAGACATATATATATTATGCAATTTGATCTTCACAACAATTCAGTGAGGTGGATGAGTTTATCCATATTTTACAGATCAGAAACTTTAGGTTCAAAGAGATTAAGATTTACCCAGGCTCACACAGGTAGCAAGCGTTTGAAATGGAATCTCAACTCAAGTCTTCCTGACTCTAGATGCTGTGCTTGAGGATGACACCAGATTATTGAGAGCTTTGAAAGCATAGAGGAGAAATTTATCTTCAACAGGATAGATATTAGGTAGCTATTGAACACTCTTGAGCAGCAAAGTAATAATGAAAATGGTGTTTTAGTTAAGATTAGTTAGGTAGTAATGTGCAACATGGATTGGAGATGATTATTACATATATTTTTTTTAGTTTGGATTATCTCTATTAGACTTCCCTTTTGGTTTGTTTACTTGTGGAGGTTATTGAAGATAGAAAAAAAAGAAAAGTAAAAAAAGTGACAATAAAAAGCATGTATTCTCATAAAAGTTTACTTAGAAGTCTTTGATCTATCACACTACTAAATTTAGTTATTTATGGATACTTTAGACTACATTTAGCAAAACCCCTTCATTTTGTTGCATACCAGTGTGCTATAATTGCAGAGTATTCTGCCATGCATCATTTGGAGCAAAATCAGCAAATGTTGGTTTGCAGTTTCATTGGAAATGTTAATGAATGCTGTGAATTGGTACAAGCTGTGGGATGAGGTTTTCAGTAAGCCAGTGGAGTCTGTTGGGCCATCATTACTCAGAATTGAGGTTGCTTACCGCTAGCTCAAGCATCTTTGATGTTGCAGTTAAGCACCCTTCATTGAGTTGATCTGAAAAAACAAGGGGCCTTGTTAAGTATGTATTTATATGTCCTCCTTAGTTATAGACTTAAGCTATCGTTAAAAATTAAAGGAAATGTATTTTCATTTGATACTATCTTTCTTTTACCTATAGTGGTTTAAACTGAAGAGTGAAAGATAAGTGGATACGTATTTCCAGCAATTTTCTAAATGTTTGCAAACTTAAATTCACTTATTTTTGAAATGGATCCTTTATTGTATTGTCTTGGCCCTTTCTGGGGTTGTGGTGGGTAGTAGTCTCTTGGTGTTGCTAGATAGTTAGATTCTTCCCCCCTGCTGTATACCCTTATTGGAGGATTCCACTAAACTTTCATACTTAAGAGCTGTTATCAATTTGATGACAATGCTATGGATGATTCACATTTCTTTCGCACTTTAAGGCTTATAAAGGACTTTCTGCATAATGAACCGGGAATATACGTAGTGAATTCTTTAAACCTTTAAAAAGGCTAAGATCATGTGCACATATAGTGATGTAAATATAGTGTTACATTGGGAGCAAAACTGCCATAGTTGATGTTTTACAGATAGCTGCTGAAATGGTAGAAACATTTAAAAAAATGACACATAGCATATTTTTAATCACAGAGCAGTACCTAGTAACTCTACCAGTTCATGTCTGTTTGATTTTCAAAAAGAGTGAATAGAGAATCTCAAAAATTGTAGAAATGTAGATTTTCAATATATTTTTATCAGATTTTATTAAAAGAGGGTGGAAGGATTATAAATGTAATATTGGTTGGACAAGTTGTAAATCTAAAATATTAAATCTGACAGAAAAAGCATTCTTGTTGCAAAGACTAGGACTAATTACCCTTTGTGCTTTTAGAGAGATAACTCATGAAGACCAGCCAGTAAATCAGATATGAACAGCAAATTCTATATGAATATTTCCTATAAAGTATTTAGACCCAGTGCCACTTTCCCCCATATTTTTACACAAACTGATACCACATCATGAAATCCTGCTGATACAGGAAATTTATTCCTGGATCTGTTCTCTCCTATTGAAATAGGGTACCATTTGAAACATTGCAACAACATAGCCTCTGGACTGGATGGCGTTAAATAATGGATTTTGAAGAAGATTGATGTAGAGGGGCACATTTTAACAACTATTTTTTAAGCATGTCACATAAATTTAATTATGTCCCAAAGGAAGGGCAACTGTCTACCACCATTTTAATTCATAAGACAGGCAATACAGACCCGCCCTTCATATCCCTAGGCAGTGTCTTTCAAAAAGACTTAATGATTAGAGTATGAGGAATGGATTTTGAATGAAGCCAGAAGGGTTCATGCCAGTGATGGCTACAGTGAACATAATTTCTTGTGGTAGTCTGTCATGTATGATGCTAAACACAAAAAGTAACTGTGTAGGGTAGCCTGGCTTGATCTGGTCATTCCATTTGCCTTGATGTCATATAGTTCAGTCTGGCTGGCACTGAATTAAACTGGTTTGCATAAAGTGGCTCTTAGCATTATACAAAGACTCTGTTGGAATAGTATGTCTTCTCTCCCTTCTAGGGGTGGCCTTACATCAAGCATTTCCATCCAGACAGGAGTAAGGCAGGTTTGTCCTCTTAACTCCATAGTTTTTAACCTAACCCTAAAACTAATAATCATGCCCTGAGAAAGATGGGGCTAGTCTTTATTTATTTTATTTTATTTTATTTTTTGTTTTTTTGGAGGGCAGTTGGGGTTAAGTGACTTAAGTCACACAGCTAGTAAGTGTTAAGTGTCTGAGGTCTGGATTTGAACTCAGGTCTTCCTGATTCCAGGGCCAGTGCTCTATTCACTGCACCACCTAGCTGCCCCGAGGCTAGTCTTTAAATTGTATTGCAGGAAAATTAATGTCCTAACCTGCATAGATGATTTAGCCATAGTGGTTGACACCCTGGACTCTCTTAGTAAACTATTGAATAATGTGAGTTAGGTTACCAGATGGGCAGGATTACATTTTAATGGGGAAAAATATGCCTCCTTGTTAATTGATGGTTGAAAAAAAAATGTGCTCCCACCTAATTTCAGGTTCAAGATTAGGAGATTTCAGTCATATTGGAGAATAATTACCTTTACCTTGGAATCCCTGTGGGATTCTACACCACAAATTATGACAGGGATGTGATATGATCACAGATTTGGATCTCATATGTGGATAGGTTGAAATTGACATCTGGCAGAAAGTAGATGCAGTAAATACTTTTATTCTGTTATCATTTTGTTCCATCTTAAGAATGATGTGGTTCCTAAGAGTGCCCTCAGTCTCTCAGACAGCTGTACCTCTCTCTCAAAGAGCCAGTATCAAACTCCTATATTTCCCCTATAAAATGGGTAGGTGGGGAAGTAAATCTACTGCTTGTAGTCATAGTAGTAGACATTGGACAGGTGGTTCATGGGGTGAGACTACTGGCTTCAGTTGACCTAGGTTGGCTTTCCTACCATTTCCTTAGTGACATGGTGAGGAATAGAATCAAACCTGACTCTCACCCAGAAGACTTTGCCATCTATCTCAATGACTCTATAGAAGGCGAATTTGGAGTAGAGTGTAGCAGCATCAAACATTTGGTCCTGACTGCTGGTAGCCTCCTGGCTACTGTCTATAAAAATTTCATCTGAATGGAGGATAAATAACGATGTCCTGTCCCTATGGCTAAGTGATAGACCTTTGATTCCAAGAGTGGAGAGTTTAAAACAGATACTTAGACATTTTATAAGCAATAGCAGATTTGCAAACCTGATCAGGGTAAAGTGTATTCAGTTACCTCTATGACTCTTCTAGCTTTTTTTATGGGAAAAAGATCTTTACCTGGCTTGTAGATTGGCATTTTACCCACAGGGCTGAACTAGACTGCTGGGGAGGAGATTGGTGGAGGGCATTAAATGAAACATACCTATAGACTTCTGCCATTCTGGTCCTCATACCCCAAAACATGGCTTCATGTTAAATAAAACTAATTAACTACTAGAGAGAGCTGGAAAGTACTGAAGTGAGGATAAATTTGAAGGACTTGGAGATTTACTACTATTGTCAGTATCTAGCTCAGGAAGGCTACAGAATGCATTGCAATGCACTGGTAGTTGGCACTTTGGAAAGTTGGGATCCAGTAGTGACACAGTGTTGTCTAAATTAAAAATCAGCACCATGTCTCCAGGCTTAGTAAGGAAACTGATGATGTAGGACTCCATTAGATGGAGTGGAGACATATATAGAGAACATATCACTGGGGTGAGACAGTGCACAGAATGAATTTTTGAGAAGAATATTTCTTTTTTTATCTTAGCAAGGGCAGAAAAATGTCCTTTTTAGCATCCAAAGAGAAGCAACTACATTTTTATTCCACACAGAATGTTATACAATATTTCATCTTTTATATATATTATATGTGATTATCTTTATGTAAATATATGTATACTTTTGTGTGCATACATATGTGTATATATACATGTATTTAAAATTTAATGTTTGCATGTGCTGCTACTAGGTATTTAGGTGTTAAAAATTCTGAAAATAATCTTATAATAAAAATTCCTATAAGTCTGTTCATTTTAAAAATTATTTGAATAAAAGTTAAATATCTGTAGTTTGCTGAGGAGAGCATTGTGCCTTAGAGAAGTAAAATGACTTGTCCAGAGGAACAGATTAAGTATCAGATTTGGGATTTGAGCTCTGGTCTTCTGGTTCTAAGTTCTGGGCTCCTTCTATTATTGTCACAAACCTGGGGTGGACTGGAGGCATGCTCCAAGAGACTATCATTCTGCGTCCTCTTTAGAACTTTGGACCTTTTAGGTTCTTACAGTGTATAAGTTCTGTTGACTGAGCAGTCACCCTTCCCTACCAGCGTGCCATGCCACCTGCCCCCCATTATACTTATTGGAATCAATTTTGATGTGCCTACTATTTCCTCCTGAAATTTCAATCATATTTAGATCATCTCTAATCCATAGATTCATTCTGTTTTGCTTTGTTCTTATTCTAGGTTATTCTACTCTGTCCTTTAGATCACCTCTTTTATTATTAGCAAATTTTCTGTTGTCCTTGAACTTTTCTTTTAATATTCCTTCCACCTTTTTGCTTTAACTAAAATTTGGCTTTCACTTCAGAATGGCACAGATCTCTCTTCATTAGAAGCTATTTCTATTCTCCTCTTTTTATAAAGTCTGGAGAACAGAGTGATATAATTCTTCCTTTGCTATTTCTGAGGGCAGCTAGATGGCACAGTGCCTTTTCCTGAGTTCAAACGTGGCTTCAGACACTACATGTTTCACTCTGGGCAAGTCACTTAGTCCTGTTTACCTCATTTTTCTCATTTGTAAAATGAGCTGGAGAAGGAAATAGCAAATCACTCTAGTATCTTTGCCAAGAAAATCCCAAATGGAGTCACAAAAAGTATAGACCAAAATAACAAATGACAATAGCATTGCTATTTCTAGCCCATTGATGATGACCCCCCAGTAATCAGTTAATTAACAAGCAGTAGTCCTGAGGATACAAAGACAAAAGGGAAACAATCCATGCTTTGAAGGACCTTGCATTTTTTGAGAATAACTTTTCTCCTTTGAAGTTGTGGCAATAACATTATAACAAGCCTCTCATCTCATCCTTGTTGTGGTCAGGCAACAAGCATTTATTAAGCCTTTACTGTTTGCTAGACACTACAGTGATAAATGCTTGGGATACAATTACAATAAACCAAACAATCCCTCCTCTCAAGGAGGTTACAGCTTAACAGGGCACCTCTGGGTCACTCTCCAAACCTCTTTATAATGTTAGGATTACATTCCTGGTTTTCTTTACCTAATTCCCTGCCATCATCCTCAGAGATTTCAGGATTCCTAGTGACAGCCTTTATAATAAAGCACTGTCCTCAGAATCTCAAAATCACAGAATTTGAGAGTTGGAAGGAAACTCAGCAACCATCTACCCCAACTCGTACTTGAAATGAATCTTGATAAGAATGTATCTGACAAGTAGTCATTCAGCCTCTGCTTGAAGAACTTCAAGGAGATGGAAACCACCATCTCTTGAAGAAAACCATTCCATTTTGGGAGAACTCTTGTAAAGAAAATTTTCCCTACACTATCCCTAAATTCTCCTCTTTGCATCTTCTGCCCATCTTTCTGTCTTTGAAAAGGACAAATATTTGAAAATATCTACCATGTGTTTTTTACCTTCTTCACTCCCCCTGCTTTGGAGCACCTGTTTTATTATTAGCAAATTAGTCCTCTCCCCACCTCGTCTTCTTTTTTCCAAGCTAATCATGCCCAATTCCTTCAACCAATCCTCATATGATATGAACTCAAGGCTTAGGACTAAATATAATATTTTAGATGGTGTCTTACAGCAATTTTTGTCATTTCTGTATAGATGATTTCCAAATCTGTAACTGCAACCCTGTCCACTGTCCTCTCTCTGAAACTCTGACTTGCATTTCCAATTGCTTATAGGACACATTAGTCCGGGTAGAGCCATTTCAGAAGTCAATGAAGAAATGAGTCAAAGGAAAGATCTTTGGGGTAACTAAATAAGCCACATGGTCCAGGACCACATGGGATTCAGAGAGGAGGGGAACCAGGTATGCTAGTTTAGGATAGCTGTTGGAGAAGCTAACTTAACTACACAGCACAAATTTATCCATAACAATTGGCTAGCAAATTTTCTTCAGTTAAAATAACCATCACAGAGAATATGGTAGGAGAG
The DNA here is from genome assembly GCA_011680675.1 of Gymnobelideus leadbeateri. Classification (NCBI taxonomy): domain Eukaryota; kingdom Metazoa; phylum Chordata; class Mammalia; order Diprotodontia; family Petauridae; genus Gymnobelideus; species Gymnobelideus leadbeateri. The sequence goes on from WOXC01010896.1 coordinate 83,427, forward strand.
AATTTCCAGCTACCTAAGTCATTGAGAGCTTTAGAGAAGAGTTCTATATTTATGTAGGAGATTTATAGTTATATAGATCCAGGAGGTATGAGGCAGGGACAGTATTTTAACAGACTCCATAGCCAATGAAACTGAGGGGCAAGGAGGTGGCTGAAGGCTTAAAACCCAGGTGAGGATGCTGTAAGGCCCATAGAAAGAAATGATTGTGCCACAAAGCAGGGGTCCTTAAACCTTAAGGAAGTAGATTCCAAAAGTAGTAGTTAAACTACCTTGTTTAGACTGCCTGCCTAGACTGCCCTAGAACTTGATCTAGCATTTATCTCTGATATTTCTGGCTGAATTCTTAGATGGAACATTAAAGAAAGGAGTTAGACAAGAAAGAGGTGACTAAGAAAATAGAAGGTTCCTGTATATTTGCAGTTAGGACTAGGTTTAACTTAGGACCTTTACATTTTCCTTCCCCCTTTTGTTATTTTTAACTATTTTCTTTTTCCTGGTAGTACTTACTTGTACAACTGTCAGAATAGCAGAGTTTCCTTGTCATTTTTAGGCAGAAGAATAGGAGAGCAAAAAATTTCCATTCTTCCTTGAAGGCAATGAATGACAGTCAGTCAGTAAACATGTATTAAGTGCTTACTCTGCCAGGCACCATGAGGAGGAGTAAAGGCCATCAGGAGAGTTGATGACACTGAGGAAACAGGAAGTAAGTGAGTAAGCCCAGCCCTGGCAGGTCAGCTATGGTGTCATATATTTGGAAACCAGAGTCTGTCTAGACATGTAATTTACAACTTTGAAAAGGTAAATGTGTTAAGTCTTTGGATTTGGAATTGAAAATTAATTGTAGAGAGTACTTTAAAAAAGATTTCTGAATTTTTACTTTTTCTCATTTATTTCATAATAGATTTTAAATTCCCTATTAGCTAGCTGAAATGTTTTGTCCTTCATTTGTTGGGTTCATTGTTGTCATGGCTCTGGAGCTGAATGCAAATAAGCTGAACTAAAAAAAGCAATACTATCAGGTCTTCAAGTTTTTAACTTGTGTGCGTTTATGTGGAACTGTGATTTCATTGGTAAAGGGAAGACTTCAGTGCAAATCAACACTTCTGCAGTTTATAGTCTTGGAGAGTTGCTAGGGGCAATAGTAGTTGTCCAGGGTCACATAGCCATTGTATATCACAGGTGGGACCTGAGCCTATGTCTTTCTGACTAAAGGATAAAAGAGCTTTCTATCCACTATATTTTTTGTGTTTTTCAAAATAATGCAAAATAATAAAAATAAATATTCAAAACAATTGACCACATGAAATCAGCTTAGACATGATAGGTGTTTATTAAATATTTTAAAATGAAAATTCTATATTACCATATTTTCAAGTATTTTAATCAGATTATTTAAAATGGTGTACCCTGATCATTCATTACCAAGCTTCTTCATTGTTGAATAAAACATTGAGTAAAATATGCTAAAGAACATGATCTCAGTCTCCATGCTTACAGTCTTGGTGTGACCCTTGGCTCCTCACTCTCACCCTACATGACTACTCATTTCCCACATCTTGCCATTTCTGCCTTCACAACATCTCTCTCATGTATCCCATTCTTTCTTCTCACAGAACCACCACCTTAGTTTGGGCCCTCATCACTTCTCATCTGGACTCCTGCAATGGCCACCTAATTTGTCTCCCTGATTCAAGTCTGCACTTCAATCCATCTTCCACACAGCTGCCAAAATGATTTTCCTGAAGTTCAGGTCTGTCACTCTCCTAATAAACTCCAGTGGCTCCCGGTCACTTTTAGGCTCAAATACTTAAATACTAAACTCCTCTGTTTAGTATTTAAAGCTCTAGACAACCTAGCCCCAATTTTTACCTTTCCTGATTTATTTCACATTACTTCCTTTTAGACATGATGGTTTAGCCATACTGTTCTTACTGTCCCTCATATGAGATACTCCATCTCCCATCTTCATTCATGCCTGTGCATTGACTATTCCCGGTGCCTAGAAGATAATCTCTCCTCACTTTCACATTTTACAATTCCTAATTTCCCTCAAGGCTCAGCTTGAGAGCTTCTTCAAGAGGTGTTTTCCTGTTTCCCTCTTCCTCAAATTGCCTTGTATCTATTTTGGATACACATGTTTTTGTCCTTGATAGAATGTACACTCCTTGAGGGCAGGGACTGTTTCAGTTTTGTCTTTGTATTGCCATTGCATGATATATTGCCTGGTCTGTAGTAGGTTTTTAATAGTACTGTTTTTGATTCATTGATTGATATCTGGGAATTCTTAGTGATTTATCTTGAAGATAAATAAATAGATGATTATTCTTGTTCCAAAACCAGTGATGGTTAGATCACTAATAAATGATTATGATTTTCTTTTTTTTAAAGTTTAAAAGTATATTGTATATTACTTGTTTTAATGAGGAGCTAGTAAATTTGTTTACAGATTATAGGGCATACTTAGAATGGGTTTGACTTGCTTTTTGGAAGGAGCAGATGACTGGGGATATGAAACTAGGGGCTTCTTTTGAGGCAATAATGACAAAAATGGATACATAAAATTGATTTATAGAGGTAGTTTTTATACATTGTAGAAAAATGTTTTACTTCACTTGGAGTGCTGAGAGTCCAAATTATTTACAGTTGATCAGTTGGATTAGTTGTACTTATAAATTCCAGTGAAAACCTGAATGATTGACACAGAACCCAGCAATTTAAGTAGGCTGAGAGACTGGTGATGATTGTTTCCTTATGTTTCCTATGTAGAGGAAGGGATAATATTCTAGGACAAAAACTGGAAAAAAATAGTGAAAGAAAGAGGCTGAGTCAGCCCCCTGCATTGCTGCTATAGAGGAAACTAGTAATTGTAGTGCTAGTTTAATATACTGAAGTAACTTAGGTATACTGTCACAACCTGAAAGACAGCCAGAGAAATGAAGGAGAACACCAGCTCTTCAGTATGTGGAATTGGAAGAACTCATTCAGTTGCAACAGCTTGGATAGAATTGACCAACATTATTTAGAGAAAGGCTAGAGCTAGAGTTATACCTCCTGACATTCCAGAGAGTAAAATAGGAATAGCACATGTCTCTGAGTATTTTTTTTAAAGATAATAATACAAATTTGAGAAATTATAAACCAAAATTAATCTTTTTCAAACCACTTCTTTCTCTTTTCTAGTTCAGTTAATCTGACCAGTCACAAAACTTTGCAACCACCTTTGACTCCTCCCTCCCACTAAATGCAATAATTTGTTCTGTTCTATAGATTCTATGACACTAATAACTTATATTTATACAGTACTTTAGGGTTTAAAAATCTTTTCCTTGTGACCCTTTGAGATAGGTTGACTCAGTAGGGGTGAGTGAATTGTCTGCGGCCATATGTACAGTATCATAGAGGGTAGTTGAATCCAAGTTGAATTCCAAGCCCAGTACTTTTTCATCTGTGTCACCCTGTTTACAATATGTCTGACATCCTTTTTACTGTTCCCACAATCACCCCCATGCCCGTAATTCAGATCAACACCTTTCTTCTGTATTGTTGCAATAGCCACTTCTTTCTCAGTCTAGATTAGTCTGCTGCCAGATTAATTTCCCTAAACCATAGCATCAGTCATGATATTTCCTGATTTGAATTAGTGGATCTTCATTGTCCAAATTGGACAGCACAAAAAGACCATATTATCTGCTTGGCATTCTTTGATCTTTCCCAGATGTCATGTTAGCAAGCATTTCTTAAACTCTTACTATCTATAATAAATGTATATAATAGATATGTTATATATGTACGTACATATATATCACTATGTGTGATACAGAGAAATAAAAATTTGAACACCTGATATTATTTTTTCAGTTCAGCTTGTAGCAGCAAGCACCCCAATATCCCCAGGGTGACTGCCAACACAGGTTCTTAGATCTGCTTTTCAAAAGGAAAGCAACTCAGAATGGGTTAACAAGCTTACTTTAATCAAACAAACATACATTACCTAGTTCAGGGGAAAAAGGTCAGCACCCCAAACTTCAGAGTTACAGAACTTACAGATCAACCATTATATCAATACTAAATCACAGTTACCAGAGAGGGAAGCATCAGCATCTGGGTTTTCAAAGCTGGGGGGGGGGGGTTCGGGTCTCAACAACGGCTTCCTAGAGTCTCATCTGGTCAAATCACACAACACTTCTCAAAGTGAGCCCCAAAGCAAAACCTCTCATCAGAGTTTACATAGCCTTCTCCTGGCTCAGCGATTGTAACAACCTCCTTGGCCCACTGCCCAATCACAAAGTATCAAGGTGTGGGCTTCCCTGAAAAACAAGCCTCCCACCACAGGCTCCAGGTGCACTTAAGCTAGGGGCAGGGAAGATCTTTAAATTTGCATTTCCATTACACAGCTTTACTAAGCTATTACTATGGCATTGTGCTACCAAAGAGGTAAAAATAATCACTGCCTTCAAGGAGTTCATATTCTAATTAGGGAGACAACTTGCAAACAACTAAGTACAAAGGATATTTAGATGGTAAATTATAAATAATTTCAGAGGAAAAGTAGTAGTGGAGGTTAGTGGGACCAGGAAAAGACTCTTGTAGAAGGTGGGATTTAAGCCAAGTCTTGAAGAAAGCTAAAATAGCAAGGCAGAGATGAGAAATAACATTTTGATTTACTTCCAGTAAAGAGGTACAATGTCCTGTGTGAGGAGTAGCAAGATGGCCAGCATCTGGATTGGAGAGTAAATGGAAGGGAATAAAATGTAAGAAGCTAGCTGGCTCAGTGGATAGAGCACTGGGCCTGGAGTCTGGAAGACCTGAGTTTGAATCTGGCCCCAGACCCTAGCTGTATGATCTTGGGCAAATTACTTAACTGTGTTTGCCTTAGTTTCCACATCTGTAAAATGAGTTGGAAAAGGAAATGGCAAACTGCTCTACTACCTATTCCAGGAAAACCCCAAATGGGATGATGAAGAGTTTGACAAGACTGAACATAACATTTTGCCATATTTTTCCTTTGCTATAGTTATTTAGCATCTTGTATTGCAATTCCCATAATAAATACCTCTGCTTTCTCTTGGACTTTGAAAAGATAGACTAGCATGAAGCAGAATGGACCTGATTATAAGGAGGGCTCATGTACAGTTTCCTTTCTTTTTCATTTTGGTCATGGTGGTATAACTATAAAATGAGACCAGTTTTCTTAATGTAGGTCTGGAAAATGGCCTGTGAAGGTAATTTCAAAATAGGGATTCCAAAAATATTTTGAAAATGGCACTATTGTTGGAATAAGGTTTTAGTCTTCTAAGTTTCTGAAGGAGCAAACACATGGGCTAAGTTCTGGTATGTTTGAAAGAGCAATCTCATTCCTTTATAACCACATTCCATTCGGGATCACTTGTGAGGTAGAGGTTATAAAGTGGCTCATCTGGTTTCTTTCTTTCTTTCTCTATTTCTTTCTTTCTTTCTTTCTTTCTTTCTTTCTTTCTTTCTTTCTTTCTCTCTCTCTCTCTCTCTCTCTCTCTCTCTCTCTCTTTCTTTCTTTCTTTCTTTCTTTCTTTCTTTCTTTCTTTTTAAAAATCATTTGGGGCTAAATAACTTGCTCAAGGTTACACGGCTAGTTATTTATGTGTGGTTGCAAAGTAACTGAGGCCGGAACTGATCCCGGGTCATCCTGACTTCAGGGCGGGCGCTTTTACTCACTGCGCCACCTAGCCCCCCCTGGTTTATTTCTTTAAGAAATTGATAAAGTAAGGTTGAGGTTCTGAAAATTCTAGTTTAACTCAGGACCTAGAACTTCAGCTCTGTATTTACATGGACTATTTTTAATCTTCGTACTTCACATAGATTGCTTTCTTTAGTTTGCATCCCCATCCAGGTTTTCCCTGAGAACATCAGAATTTGGCCCATTTTGTCTTTATCTGTCAACTTGTCTGGGAACATCAGAGTATATGACTCATCTCTAAATCTCTAAGAAAAGGTGAAAAGGCCCTCAGCTCTCATGTCAGCCCCAAGCCCTTAGACTAACAATGAGAATACAGGGGAGACTTTACTTTTATCTGACCAAAAGCTCAAAGCACAAGGGACTTTTACCCAAAGTCGTCAGCATCAAGACTCTGTCCTTCTTTAGTGAAGCTCTCTTTCTCCTTTCCCCCTAGAAATATAGTCATCCAGACTTAAAATAGTTTGTTAAGATTGAAGCTGCCTCTAAAGGGGAAAGAACTGGGAGTCCATAAAGAATCAAATACTTTCTCACTGTATACCAGTACAAGTCTAGCCAGCATACTCCTTCATGTTATTTTTTTTTTTTTGCTTTTTGGAGGGCAATTGGGGTTAAGTGAATTGCCCAAGGTCACGTGGCTAGTTTTTGTGTTAAGTGCCTGAGGTCTGGATTTGAACTCAGGTCCTCCTGACTCCAGGGCCAGTACTCTATTCACTGTGCCATCTAGTTGCCCCAACGTTATGACTGTTTTTCATGATGCTTCTGACTCCTTCTTGGTTCTTCCCTAGGACTTCTTTCTTATATCTCCTGAAGCCTTGGTCCAAGAATTTGTTCCTTGGGTAGTTCTGCCTCCAGGAAATCTGTAGTTCCTCTGTCTTCTCCATTTCTTCTTCTTTCAAGACCAAATCCAAGGATATGCTCAGCTTTATAAAACTCTTGATTTTGGTCATCCATCTTCCTACCAGTGAATCACTTAGCATTCAAGGCAAGGATTCATGTTCCATCTAGTTTCCAAATGTGGTGTCAGTGAGACATTTATATCCTATATAAATAGTCAGAGGACATCAAACACTTTGAACCTCGTCTTAGTCATAGTTAGACATTAAGAAAGTACCTTTGTTGTTAACTTGAATAATTATGTTAAAAACTCTTTCTAAACAGAAGTGGGGGTAGTTTTCTGTAATTGCTAACTTATTAATTTTCTTTAATGATTAACTCTATTTGGTTCATAAAAACAATCCCCAAAGAAATAAAATTTGTTGAAATCACTTTTAATTAGTTTATTGCTCAGTTTTATATAAAAGGAAAATAAAAATGGATATACTAATGGATACACTGTATTTATAAAAGAAGAATGTACTAAAGGAATTTAAGGTATTCTAGACTCAGTTTTAAGTTTTGTTCAACTTTAAATCAATTTTATATGCTTATTAAATTTACATAAAACTAAGAATTATTGAACTGTTGGATGGCAACTGAAACTAAGAGATAAAATCACATTGGTTGAAATGTAAACTCTGTTATTTAGATTAAAAAGTCAACTTCGGAGGCAGTGCCAAGATGTTGGAGTAAAAGCACAAACTTGGCTTGGGCTCTGGCTCCAACCACTTCCAATACCTGTAAAAAAAACAAATTTTAAAGCTACAGAACCCACAGAGTGACAGAGAGAAACAGATCTTTGAAGGCAGCTGAAGGTAGCCTGGCAGGCCGACAGGAAAAGTCTATCACAGCATGCTGGAAGCCAAGCACGGTCCCCTGTGAGCTGTGGTTCTGGCCCCAGGGTGGCCCAGACCAGCTAGAGCAGACTTCAGGAGAATGAATCACTGGCAGCTGTGGTGGTTTCCAGCATTCTCAACACATAAATGCCAAAGAGAAAATAAAGGGTCAGTGGGGAACTCTGTTGGAAGGGTGAAGGAAGAGTGCAGTGTGGCCCCTGCCCCCAGGGTGATAAGTGGCAGCTGCAGCTGCTGCCACCTGGCTGCTTCCAGAGCTGCTGGCCTACAGATTATAGGGAAACCAAATGACCATTCAGACAGTTCTAGTCTTGGGTGGTGGTCCCAGGATGTGTGGCCAGTGTGCCAGAGCTTGTGGGGGCTGTAGAGAGGGCATCCAATCAATAGCTCCAGCAGTTTCGAAAACCCCAGCAATTTGGGACAGAGCTCTCTCCATTCTGTAAGCAGAGTTCTACTGTGTCAAAGAGCTCAAAAGTCAAGTAATTGGCTGGCAAGATGAGCAAGCAGAGGAAGTGCAATCAGACCATACAATCCTTTTTTGAGGACAAAAAGGATCAAAGCATGGAACTGGAGGAGGACAGTGAAGTCACAACTCCTGCATCAAAAACTTCCAAAAAAAATATGAACTGGTCACAGGCCATGGAAGGAGCTCAAGAAGGATTTTGAAAACCAAGTAAGAGAAGAAAAGTGGAGGAAAAATTGGGAAGAGAAATGAGAATGATGCAAGAAAATCGTGAAAAGCAAGTCAGCAGCCTGCTAAAGGAGACCTAAAAAAATATTGAAGAAAATAACACCTTAAGAAGTAGACTAACTCAAATGGCAAAAGAGGCCCAAAAAGCCAATGAGGACAAGAATGCCTTAAAAAGTCGAATTTGCCAGATGGAAAAGGAATTTCAGAAACTCTCTGAAGGGAATAATTCCTTCAAAATTAGATTGGAGTGATTGGAAGCTAATGACTTTATGAGAAATCAAGAAGATACTATAAAACAGATCCAAACATATGAAAAAATGGAAGGCAATGTGACATATCTCATTGGAAAAACCACTGATGTGGAAAATAGATCCAGGAGGGGGCAGCTGGGTGGCACAGTGGATAGAGCACCAGCCCTGAAGTCAGGAGGACCTGAGTTCAAATCTGGCCTCAGACACTTAACACAAAAACTACCTGTGTGACCTTGGGCAAGTCACTTAATCCCAATTGCCCTCCGAAAAGCAAAAAAAAGAGAGAGAGAGAGAGAGAGAGATCCAGGAGAGATAATTTAAAAATTATTGGACTACCTGAAAGGCATGATCAAAAAAAGAATCTGGACGCCATCTTGCAAGAAATTATCAATCAAAATTGCCCTGATATTTTAGAACCAGAGGGCAAAATAGAAATTAAAAGATTTCACTGATTGCCTCTTTTGCCTCTTGAAAAAGATCCCCAAAAGAAAATTCCTAGGAATATTATAGCCAAATTCCAGAGTTCCCAGGTTAAGGAGAAAATACTGCAAGCAGTCAGGAGGAAACAATTCGAGTATTGTGGAAACATAATCAGGATAACATAAGACCTAACAACTTCTACCTTAAGGGATCAAAGGGCTTAGAATATAATATTCTGGAGGTCAGAGGAGCAAGGACTAAAACCAAGAATCACCTACTCAGCAAAACTGAGTATAATGCTTCCAGGGAAAATATGGTCATTCAATGAAATAGAGGATTTTCAAGCATTCTTGATGAAAAAACTGAGCTGAACAGAAAATTTGACTTTCAAATATAAGAAGCAAGAGAAGCATGAGAAGGTAAACAGGAAAAAGAAATCATAAGGAATTTATTAAAGTTGAACTATTTACATTTCTACATGGAAAAATGATAACTATAACTCATGAGACTTTTCTCAATATGAGGATAGTTTAAGGGACTATATATATGTATAGGAAGGTGTATGTGTGTATAAATATATATGTGAATGTGTGCATATGTGTCTATATGTATACATAGAGGGCACAGGATGAGTTAAATAGGAAGGGGTGTTATCTAAAAAAATAAAATTAAGAGGTGAGAGGAATATATTGGGGGGAGAAATGGAGAGTTAGATTAGGGTAAATTATCTCATATAAAAGAGGCAAGAGAAAGCTGTTACAATGGAGGGGAAGGACAGGGAGGTGAAAGGGAATGGGTCAACCTTGCTCTCATTGAATTTGGCTTAAGGAGGGAATAACATACACACTTGATTGGGTATCTTACCCTACAGGAAAATAGAGGGGAAGGGGATAAGGGGAGGGATAATAGAAGGGAGGGCAGATTGGAGGAGAGGGTTGTTAGAAGAAAACACTTTTGAAAAGGGACAGGGTCAAAGGAGAAAATAGAATAAGTGAGGGGCGGGATAGGATGGAGGGAAATATAGTTAGTCTTTCACATTATAACTACTTTGGTAATATTTTGAGTAACTACACATGTACAACCTATATTGAATTGCTTATCTTCCCAGTGGGGGTGGGTGAGGAGGGAAGAAGGGAAAGAGTCTGGAAAGCAAAGTTTCAAAAACAAATGTAAAATAAAAAAGTCAACTTCATGGCTATGAATTGGGGGAGAGGTGGTTTAGTAGTTCATGTAAAAAAGACCCAGATTTCTGTTTGACTTGAAATTTAATGTGCATCACAGTACACATGAAGTGGCAAAAGTCTTCAGTGTAAAAGAAGTATACTTACTCTACTGCACTGGACAAACTACATCTGGACTATTCTATTAAGTTCTGAGTGCTACAGAAAAAGATGACATGTGGTGTAACAGAAAAAATACCGGAGGCAAAGAGCTCAGGTTTCAGTCCCAGCCTGCCACTTAGTATCCATAGGCGCTTGAATAGATGGCTTAACCTCTTTAGGCCTCTAGTTTCTAATTTGCCAAAGGAAGGTTTGGACTAGGTGATCCCTAAGTTCCCCTCCAGCTCTAAATGTGTGATCCTGTTATCCTAATTTTGATCATATGTAAAAGTGAGGTTTTTTTCACTGAATTATAAAATAACACTGTACAGGTCTACCTTCTACCATCCAGAATATGGCTTATAAACCAGCAAGTGTGCCAAAAAAAAAAAAAAGACCCTTTGGTAGTAATTGCCGTGGGCTGCTCAGTGTCCAGCACTTAGCATGATTTGGAGATGTGAATAAGAAACTACCAGGCCATGTGGGTAGCTCAAGGAAGAACCATGAACTCCATTTATTGATACTCAGGGAAAGGTTTTTATAGAGCAAAGAGACAAAGGACAGGAAGGAAGAGAAATCATTATCTTAGTCTGTTGTATCCTGGAAGTAGCATGGTAATAAGGCCTATTGTTTCCTAGGTGCCAGAGTCTTGGGCAGTTATCTCTTATCTCAGTCAGTTACATCTGAAAGGATGCTCTTGAGAACTGGCCTCAAAGCCTAATGGCCAAGGCTGCATCATCAAGAACATCTGTATAAGAACTGACTTCCTGCAAATGTTTTGGACAACTAAAGTTTTGGGGCAGAGCCTCTTAGCCTCAGAACTCAAATACCATCCTTATAAGTGTAACCCATATCAGAAGAACTCCGGAGCTGACTTTGTGAAAAGTCGCATCTTGCAGAGGTCTTTGTTGTTCAGGTTCACTGATATCAGGGTAATAATTATCTGAAGTCCTGGCTCAGGCCTCTTTGGCTCACCACAAGTAATGAGATAGATGTTAGAGAATTCATTCTCTAAAGATCTTGTACTTTACTTAAAGGAGGATCCCTTATGGCCTCACTTATTTTTACTGTTAATATAGTTTTAACTAGCCTAGCTACCTAATTTTTCAAAGCTTGTAAAGCAGAAATAGTCAGTTGAAGAGAGGAGATCTCACTGCATACAAGTAGGCTGAGTGTACTTGTTACCAACCATAAGAAAACTCTTTCAGGGGAGGGGCTATTTTCTTTGTTTTTATACCATCCAGCATCTAACATAATACCTTTTGCTTCTAGTACTTAAAAGTATTTGTTAAATTGAATTGAATTGAACCAGTACAAGTGACCCTGGAGAGACTTAGTAAGGAGGGATGCTATAGAAACATTCTAAAAAGCAGACAAAAGAACTGGAAAAGAAGTCTCCTTAAACATCTCATTTCCCATCTGAATGCTCTTATTTTGGATTTCTTTGGCTTCTCTGACTGCAGTCATTTCAGATTTCTTTGATTTCTCCACCACACCCCTGGTCCAGGGACTTTTCCTCACTCCTCCCCTCTCCTGTTCCTCTTTCCTATTCAGATTTCTTGGGTATGCTGTCTTTTCCCATTAGATTATAAGCTCCTTCAGGGTCAGGACTCTCTTTTCCTGAAATTTTTTATACTTAGCACTTTGCTTGGTGTCCAGAAAAGGGTTTAATAAATGTTTATTGACTAACCCACTGTCTGGCTTTCTGTGACAGTTTAGTGTAGAACAAAGAGCCTTATATATACTTAATTGTATAAATAATATACTTAAGTGTATATACACTTAAGGTATCCCCTGAAGACTTCACTGTATTGATGGGGTCCTTGTGATATATATATGTCTGTAGTATCAATCTGTAACATCAGTTTGTAAATGGGGTGCTTTGGGATCTATGTCTGTAAAATCAATTTGTAAAAGCAGTCTGTAAGATCACATTTCCACCCCCCCCCCAGCCTCAGAGCATTGACTCTGCCCCTTCCCCCTTCCAGCACTCTGCCCAGCAACAACTCATGACCTGTTTATCTCTGCTTGAAACAATAAGTTATGTAAATGTTATCTCCCTTAGTTAGAGTGGCCAGCCTCACCATAAATTCTTCAATACCTTATCTATAGGGTAACTCCTTAGTCAATTATATACCCACACTGTCTCTGATGACCTTGGTGGGAGGCAGACTGGGCACTCTTTAGTGACGTGTCAGGCCTAAAACCACACCTCCAGCTAGCCCCGCTTGAGCTATTTCCCAGTGAATCATGGGCAATACACCTGCGCAGTTGATATTAAAAGTGTATGGTCCTTTGAGCACTGACCACTCCTTAACTCCTCCCTGATCCCACCCTTACTCACCTAGTTAGCATAATTGACCCCTTAAAACTATGCCTGTGGCCTCTGCGAGTTTGCTGGTTCCATAAGAATCTAGCCCACTGTTCTCTACAGCGTAACAATAAACTTTACAATTTCGGCTTCAAAGTTTGCTTGAGCCTGGTGAATTCCTTCCAGACTGGATGCCAGGAGAGGTATCCCTGGCAGAACCACTTACCCTCCCTCCCTCCTTATCACCCTTCCCTCTTCAGTATGACATCAGTATAGATAAGAGTCCTAGAATCTTGGAAGAGACCTTAGAAGATATTAAGTTCATTCTCCTTATTTTATGGATGAAGAAGAGGAAACTGAGGCTAAATGTGATTGATTTACCCAAAATCACACAGCTGCCCAGAAGCAGAATGCTTTCATCATAATAAGCCTATTACATCAAAGAAAGGTTAAAATGTATAAATTCAGCCTTTATTAGGTACTTGGTACTTGATAGGTGCTGGAGACATAAAATAGGAAAAACAATATACATTAAATTGCTTATAGCTGTTTAGAAATTATTACTTTGTTTATGAGGGCAGGGAAATGTAGAAAAAGTTAAGATTTCTATTCTTAGATTAGGGGTTAAAGATTTTTTTAAAAAGTTGGAAGGCTAAAAAAAGGAAAAGTTTCATTATCTGGAAAAAATGACTTGTGTAAAGTGCTTTATTCTACAGTGATGCCAGATAAATGTAGGATTACTGCATTATTATTTATTTTCAAAGTTTTTTTGAATGGAGCAAATAAAAACAATAAAAAAATTTTTTTGTAGTCAGGGATTAGCTCTTGTTTGCCATGGCAAAGAGTAGTTGAAGTTTTTTCATTTGACATATTTAGTTTTCCAACCTTTCAACAAATGTTTATTGCCTCTTTTATTCTAGGGCATATTTCCAGTTTGAGGTGAAACCATGAAGAGAAAGTAGAACAAATAATAATGCTTTTCCGAAATCGGTTTTTGTTGCTGCTGGTCTTGGCTGCTTTATTAGCCTTTTTGAGCATCAGTCTACAATTCTGTAAGTATGTCTTTTAGGGCACCCTCTACCCCCCTTTTTTATTTTGCCTCTGAATTTCAGAGGATCCCAGTATATAAGAAATGATTAAGGTATTCATTGTTTATTTCCTTAGTGAATGAGGTGTGGTAAATCTGAGCTCTTTGTTGTGTTTATAATGTGAAAATGAAAAGTGAGTGAATATGTATTTTTTTGTTTGTTTCCTCTGCATTTGTATATTGTTCTTCCTCCCCCTTCCCACATTTTTTTTGGTTAATTGTGATTTCTTTACTCTGCTTTCAGAGGCCTACTAGGAATTCTCTCTGATTGACCCTCATCCCTTTTCCATTTTATCTGTTTCTGGATCCGTGACTGTGTTTTGGTTGTGGACAAAAAATTCTACACTTAGTCATGAATTTTATTGTTATTTGCCCCTCAACAATGCAATTCAGTTCGGTAACCCAGACTGTTGGAATTGCACATATAAATGAGAAACTCTTAACGGGATAGGTGTCATCCTTATAATCAGTCTAAAGAAAGAGTCATTGAATTATAGGAAAGAGAGCACAGTGGGATTGTGAATATAACTGGGAATTTAGTGTAGTTTGGGAGAAGTCAGTTTGTAATGAAATGACTAGGTGATCAAGTTTCTTTGTTTAACCCCAAGCTTATAATGGATGCTTAAGAAATATTATTGTTGATAATAAAATTATTGAAAATATAATTTTATCTTTTTTTTTTTTTGCTTTATTTGGAGGGCAGTTGGGTTAAGTAACTTGCCCAAGGTCACATGGCTAGGTTTTTGTTTGTGTGTGCATTAAGTGTCTGAGGCCGGATCCGAACTCAGGTCCTTCTGACCCCAGGGCCGACGCTCTATTCACTGAGACAACTAGCCGCCCCAATTTTATCTTTTTAAAAAAGAAAAAGTAATAGGTCTATAGTTGGTTCATGAATTTAAAAGTGTAATACTTTAAAATGTTTGTGGTGAGTCAGTAATTTGTTTATAAGTTTTTATTCAGAAAATTTCCAGTCTTTGCTTGGAGAAGTGAACTCTTATTTAGAGTCAACTCTAGTTTTTATTTTGAAAAGTTGACAGGTACTAAAGGGTAGAAGTTAGAATAAGGGTTCATTCTATCTGCTTCATTTCTGTTTCATGAGTTGGTTTCCACGTCATTGAATTGGCTTCCTTGGTTTGCTTATATAACTCCACTGAAAGTACCTTCTGTTTTAGGACAGTCAATTTTAAGGCATACTTTTATAGGCACATTTTGCAGGGTGAATTATCCTGTGTACAAGGACTTTTTTTCTTGGATATATTGATGATACAGAAGCATCAGAAATTAAGACATGGATATTTTTACTTCATTTCTGCTCTTAGGTAAACTTTTATGGAAACTGTTGTTTTTTTATTTCTCCCATTATTTTGGAAATTAGGTTTATCTACTTAGGTAATATTGAGGGTTATGGTATAAGAAACTAGGTGGTGAAAGTTCAATTAAGTATGTTCTCTGTATGACCTAAATTCTTTAGGCTTGCTACTTGTTAAATGAATTTTACATTACGACTTTCTTTGTCTAATTTGTAGATAATGAATTAACAACATGAATATATTTAAGTTGTATAATCAAGTATAACATCATAGGATAATGCCTTATGAAATAGTATATTGTGATATTATATTTATTTGTTTTTGTGTTTTGAAATGATATTCTTTTTTATGTTAATGGTTTTCTTTTTCTGATATTTTAAACAGGAGTAAGTCATGATGCTGTTTAAAATACAAAAGAAGTAATTCTTTGCAGTAGTATTTTTCTTTTAATAAAGACACTTGAAATCCATTAGTGAACAAATATTTTAATCATCTACAATTTATTTGGTGTGTAGAGGTACAAAGAGGTATGAGATATGCTCCATTTTTTGCAATGTAAACTTATAAAGTTCCTCTACTACTGATAATGTGGAAATCAGATTTATTTACATATAAAATACTGAGTATTGTGGTGTAAGAAAGTAGGTGGTGAAAGTTTAATTAAATAGGCTTTTTGTATGAACTGGTCTGTATGTATGTTATTTAAAATAAATGAATTTTGCCCCATTGTTTTTTTTTTTTACTATTTTTTTTAATATGGAAGTAACAAATTGAAATATTTTTTATTTTAATGTTTTGAATTATGAAATTGCTGGTATTTCTGCCTTCATTTTTCATTATTTAATACTACTTTTCAAATCTAAAGTCTTCCCTGAACACTTTGAGATCAGTATCTTTTCTAAGATCTCACAAAGGCCTTTTTTTAACCTCTTTACTATAGTTATCATGTAATTTTGCATATTATAGTTGTCTGTTTTTGTAGGTTAGTCCCTTCCTAGACTCTGTGCCATATGAGAGTCAGGGTGTTATAAAAACTTCTTATTTTCTCGAGTGCCTAACACAGTACTGCTAAGTAGCTTCTTAATAAATTGTGTTGAATTCTCAGATTTCTGAATTTAGAGTCAAAATTAAGGATATGTAAGAAGTATATGCCTTTTGTTATTAAGAGAAAATATCATGCTTAATTGACCATTGCCTGAAAATGTAATTGCTTAAATTGAATTGAGGATTTAAAAATAAAGTTGTACATATGGTAAAGACCTTGAAGACTTAAGATTCATCATGAATCATTGCTTTATTTTTCTTTCTGTTTTTCACTTGTAGGTGATTACCAGTTTCATGCCTTAATCTTTTTTTTGGTGTTCAGTCTTACAGTGTTAAGGAATACAGTCATTAGTTTTCTTTTCTTTTCTTTTTGCTTTTTGGAGGGCAATTGGGGTTAAATAACTTGCCCTAGGTCACATGGCTAGGTTTTCATTTGTGTGTGTGTTAAGTGTCTGAGGCCAGATCTGAACTCAGGTCCTTCTGACTCCAGGGCCTGCGCTTTACTCACTGTGCCACCTACCCACCCCTAGTCAGTTTTTTTTTATCATTAACTGTGTGTGACTATGTGGATTACTGTTGAACTTAAGTAACTTTAGGTGCCTATTGTGTACAAGGCACTATTATAATCAAGCCTATTTTAACTTTTTACCCAAAAGAAAGTTAAATAGGTTTATTGAGGGTCATGGGATCCTCTTCAATAAAATTCCTGAGCCCTGTTGCATGGACTTTGTGTTTCAGTAAATATCTTTCATGTTTGGTTCTGACTTGTCACATTCTCAATTTTCATCTAGTACAGTAGCCTATTTTTTTATATTAAGACTTATAAATGGTTGCCATATATAGATAATATTTTCTAATTATTTTTAAAGAATTGGTCCTCACAGAGTTTGTGGTAAGACATATTAGTGTATAAGGAATAAGACTCAAAAATGGTTTTAAAACCACTTTCGCCTGTTGGAATTTTTATTATAGTATTGTACAAAATCTCTTCTGTTGCTTATGATATCTTAGTTGCCAAATCCAAGGGTCTTTTTTCTTTCTTTCTTTCTTTCTTTCTTTCTTTCTTTCTTTCTTTCTTTCTTTCTTTCTTTCTTTCTTTCTTTTTTTCTTTTCTTTCTTTCTTTTTTGCAGGGGGAAGGTAGAGCAATTGGGGTTAAGTGAGTTGCCCAAGGTCACATGGCTAGTTTTTTGTGTTTAGTGTCTTGATTTGAACTCAGGTCCTCCTGACTCTGGGGCTGGTGCTCTGTTTATTCACTGTGCCACCTAGCCACCCCTGAAGGGTCTTTTTTCAATCTTCATTCTGCTTGACTTCTCTGCAGCCTTTGATCACTTTTTCCTCCTTGATATTCTCTTCTGTCTAGGTTTTTGGGATACCACTCTCTCTTGGTTCACTTCCTACCTGTATGACACTGCCTTCTTTGTCTCCTTTGCTACATCCTCTTCTAGATTATGCCTTCTAACCACAGGTGTCCTACAGAGTTCTGTCCTGGACCCTCTTCTCTTCTCCCTAGATGCTGTTTCATTTGGTGAGCTCATCAGCTGCCATGGATTTAATCTCTTTGCTGATGATTCTCAAATCTACCTATCCTACCCCAATCTCTCTGCTAATCTCTGGTCTTGCATCTTCAACTGCCTTTTAGACTCCTTAAACTGGATGTCCAGTAGACATCTTAAACTTAATTTGTCCAAAATTGAACATAAAATTGAACTCCTACCTTCCCTTTTTCTGTAGAGGGCAACATCATCCTCCCAGTCTTTTAGGCTCACAACCTAGAAGTCATCCTAGATTCCTCACTGTCTCTTCTGGTCCCCCACCTATTGACCCCCCTCCCCAAATCCAATCTGTTGCCAAGGCCTGTCAATTTCACCTTTGCAACATTTTTCCAATAAGCCTTCTTTCTCCTCTGACACTGCCACCACTCAAGTTCAGGCCCTCATCACCTTGTGCCTTGATTTTTGCAGTAGCTGCTGATGAGTCTGCCTGCCTCAAGTCTCTCCCTATTCCAATCCATCTTCTCTGTTCATCTATTAAAGTGATTTTCCCTAAGCATAGGTCCAGTCATGTCACATGTCCCTTGCCCATATTTAGTACACTCCAGTGACTCCCTTTTGTTTCAGGATCAAATACACAGTGATCTGTTTGGCATTCAGATCCCTTCATAACCTAGTCTTTCCCTACCTTTCCATTCTTCTTATACCTTACTCCCCATTACTTACTTCCTGATCTAGTGACACTGGTCTCTTGACTTTTCTACAAAGAAGATACTCTTATCTCTTGGCTCTGGTCTTTTTCTGTGACTGTCCCCTATGCCTGAAATGCTCTCCTTTGTCTGTTCCAACTACTAAACTTTCTGGCTTCCTTCCCAACTGAAATCCTGCATTCTATAGGAAACTTTTCCCAACCCCTCTTAATTACAGTATCTTCCCCTTGTTAATGACTTCCTATTTTGCTTTGTATATATTTTCATCTTGTCTCTCCCATTAGATTATAAGCTTCTTGAGGGCAGGGACCATCATTTGCCTCTCTTTTTGTAGCCCAAAGTTTAGCCTAGTACTTGGCACAGAGTAAGTGCTTAATAAATATCAATTGATTGTTTAGAGTCAGTAGATGAGTGTTGCTTCTGTGCAAATCCTTTGGTCCTTAAATGAGAGAAGTATACGGGAAGAAGGTATTATGGTAGGAGAGAATAAAGAATCTAAGAAATGAGAATACTGCTCTATTCACTGCGCCACCTAGCTGCCCCTGACTCTTCTTTTTAATTTATCATTTTAAAATTTTTATTTTTTTTATTTAAACAAATGCTTTATTTAAATTTTTTTATTTTTTATTCTGAATTTAATTAACATCAAAAAAAGAGAACATTGAAAGGAGAACAGAAAAGGAGGATTATATGAATCTCTTAAAAAACATTATCAGGCATGGTAGACACATGCCTGTTGTAATCCCTCCTATAGAGGGAGGCTGAGGCTATGGATTTCTTGAGCTTAGAAATTCTGAATTTACCTAAGTACCTTACCTTCCAGGGTTGTTGTGACAATCAAATGAGATATTTGTAAGGTGCTATATAAATGCTAGCTGCTGTTATTATTATTGCTATTATTACTGTTATTAGCATTTTTAGCAGTGTATCTAGAGCATACTTTTTTAGGGCAGCCTTGAGAGAAATCCCCTTTCAACAAATAGTGTCATTGATTGTCTTTATTGGTGTAGAGCTACCTTAGTTACTTTGAATTATCTTCAGTATTCTTTTGATTTGGGGCTTCTTTGATGCTTAAGTGGATCCACTGATTTGGCTATTACCTCCAGACTGTTTCACTTTCTCCTGTTCTCAATCTTGTGTTACTCTTCTATCTCTTTCAGTGAATACCCCAGAGAGGATTCCTTTAACATGCTAGAAGCCTCGATCATACTGACTTTGGACATTTTCTTTAATTTTAATACTGGGGAAGATACTGAAACAAATGATCATATTATCTTTTAGTTCAGACTTACAGACTGGAGCATAATCCAGTACCTGTTTTGTTGGGCATTAGTAGTGAAGAATTGGTCTTGAATGGAAAATATCATCTAGAAAAGTGCAAGATACCTGAAAGCAAATACAGTAAAGAGCAAATTGTGTTGAACAGCGTAATGTCCTTCTGTCATAAAGTAAAAGAAGTGCTGATATGGAGAAGCTATAGGTAATCTCTTTTATTTAAATCTATATTAAAATGAGGCTTTATTTTTATGTTCCATATCATGTTCTTATTAGCAGATTAGTAAAATGTAATCTAGTTCTGTGGTTTTTTAAACACTCTGCAGTTGTATTCTATGGAATGGAATTAATGGAATTAATAATTAATAATTTCGAGAATCTAGCCCAAAAGTTAGAAAATGAAGGCTAGGGGAGGTCTTGTGCATATCCTGTTAAGCCAAATCTATTTCAGCAAAGGATTTCGGTTGAACATGAGGTTGAGTACCTAAATCTTGTGGATTATATGTTACTGTTGGGTGGGTGAATTGTGTCTAGGTGGTTAATTTTTGTGGCTTAGAATCAGTAGTACTCTCAGATATATTAGTTCTGTGACAGGTATTGTTTAATAATACATGGTTAAAAACAAAACAGCAACCTAAAAAACCAAACCAAAAGCCCCCCAAACCTCCCAAACCTTGGCTATCAGCATATCAGTGAAATGTAAGATTCCATTGAAAAAATTATGGGGGCAGAGTCAAGTTGGCGGAGTAGAAACAGGACTTTGAAGCTCTAGCTTCCACCTTCCCCAATCCATGTAAAAGGGGACTCCGAACAAACCTTGGAACTACAGAACCCACAAAATGACACAGAGAAGCTAACCTCCCGCTGAGGACAGCCCAGCAGGGAGCAGCCAGCATAGCTTTCTGTGGAGCTGACCCCATTCCAGCTAGAGCCGAGGTTTTAGCCCCAGGGTGGGCCTGACCAGCAGCTGGCTGGAGTGACTGCAGAACACCAGCAGCTGTGGCCATTTCCAGAATTATCAACATATAGATGCCAAGGACAAAGTGAGAGGTCAGTGCCCTATGGACTTTAGGACCAGTAGTTGGGAGTGCATTGGCTTTTGCCCCCAAGGCGAGAAGCCACTGAGACGCTTAGGTGCAGCTGGCACCACGTTGCAGCTTCAGCTCCTGGCCTTCAGACTGTAGGGGGACCAAACAATCAGTCTGAAGGGTAATCGCTCTTGCTTTAACCTTTTTGGATCTGGATTGTGGTCTAGGGTGGAGGTCCTGGGATGTGTGACCAGCTTGCCAGAGTGTGTGGAGGCTTCAGCGAGGGCACCCAACTAATTCCTCTGGCAACTGAGAAAACCCCAGCATTTGGTACAGAAACTCCCCTGTGGGGTGGCAGAGTCCTACTGTGACAAAAAGCCCAAAAGTCAAGTAATTGAGTGGCAACATACCTAGGCAAAGGAAACAAAACAGAAAAATTCAACATTAGATTCCTTTTGGGGGGACAAAAAGGATCAAAGCATGGGACAAGAGGAAGACAGTGAAGTCAGAACTCCTGCACCAAAAGCTTCAAAAGAAAATATGAGCTAGTTACAGGCCATAGAGGACCTTAAGAAGCAGATAAGAGAAATGGAGGAAAAATTGGGAAGAGAAATGAAAATGATGCAAGAAAACTATGAAAGGAGAGTCAATAGCCTGACTGAGGAAAATAACACCTTAAAAAATAGTCTAACTCAAATGGCAGAAGAGGCTGAAAAAAGGCAGTGAGGAGAGGAATGCCTTAAAAAGTTGAATTTGCCAGATGGAAAAAGAATATCAAAGGCTCACTGAGGAGAATCTTTCCTTCAGATTTAGAATTGACCAAAGGGAAGCTAGTGACTTTGTGAGAAATCAAGATGCTGTTAAAGAGATCCAAACAAATGAAAGAATAGAAGGCAATGTGAAATATTTCATGGGTAAAACCACTGACCTGGAAAATAGATCCAGGAGAGATAATTTAAAAATTATTGGACTACCTGAAAGCCATGATCAAAGGAAGAACCTAGAAATCATCCTTCAAGAAATTCTCAAGGAAAACTGCCCTGATGTTTTAGAACCAGAAGGCAAAATAGAGGTTGAAAGAATCCACCAATCACCTCCTGAAAAAGATCCCAAAAAGAAAACTCCTAGGAATATTACAGCCAGGTTTCAGAATTCCCAGATCAAGGAGAGAATATTACAAGCAGCCAGGAAGAAACAATTTGAATATTGTGGAAACACAATCAGGGTAACACAGGATCTGGCAGCTTCTACACTGAGGGTTCAAAGGGCCTGGAATATGATATTTTGTAGGGCAAAGGACCTGGGATTAAAACCAAGAATACCTACCCAGCAAAACTGAGTATCATGTTTCAGGGGAAAACTTGGTAATTCAGTGGAATAGAGGACTTTCAAGCATTCTTGATGAAAAAACCAGAATTGAATAGAAAATTTGACATTCACATACAAGAAGCAACAGATGCTTGAGAAGGTAAACAGGGAAAAGAAATCATAATGAATTTATCAGAGTTGAACTATTTGCATTCCTACATGGAAAAATGATTGTAACTAATGAAACTTTTCTCAGTATGAAATAGTTGAAGGGAATATATATATATATATATATATATATAGTTTTTATTGGAGGGTATATAGACGTATGAATACATATGTGAATGTATATATATATGTTTACAGGTATACATAGATAGAGGGCACAGGACCAATTTAATAGGAAGGGATGATACTTAAAAGGTGGAATTAAGAGGTCAGAGAGGAATATAATGAGAGGAGATGGGGAGAGACAGAATGGGGTAAACTATCATATAGAAGAGGCAAGGGAAAATGGGTACAATGGAAGGGAAGAACAGGAAGGCATAAGGGAATGGGTCAACCTTATAGTCATTGAATTTGGCTCAGGGAGGGAATGATATAGACAGGAAATAGGGTGTCTCATCCTACAGGAGAGTAGGGGGGAAGGGGATGAGAAGGGGGATGATGGAAGGGAGGGCAGGCTGGGGGGGGGGAGGGAAGTTGGAAGCACCCACTTTTGAAAAGGGACAGGACCAAAGTAGAGAATAGAACAAGTGGAAAGTGGGTTAGGAGGGAGGGAAATATAATCAGTCTTCTGCAATATATCTACTATGGCAATGTTTTGCATTAGCTACACGTGTACAACCTATATTGAATTGCTTATCTTCCCAGTAACGGTGGGTGACAAGGGAGGAAGGGAATGAATTTGGAATTCAAAGTTTTAAAACCAAATGTTTAAATATATATATATATATGTGTGTGTGTGTGTGTGTGCACACATATGTATATGTGTATATACACTATTATTAATACTATTTTACATGTAATTGGGAAATAAAAGGGGGGGATATCCTGGGGGACTGCTCTTTTGGGGAGGTGGGTAGGGGAAAAACTGGGAGAAAATTTGTAACACAAAATCTGGCAGAAATGAATGAAGTAAACCAGAAGTTAATAAGCATTTGAAAAGAAAAGAAAAAATTATGAAAAAGATTTCCAGTGAAAAAATTGACATTGAAGTGGCTTCAGGAGTTACTGAACTAAATGTAAGCTAATTCAGAAAATATTAAAATGTGAAATTCAGAATTGCATTTATATAGAATTATAGTATTGTTACAGAATTACAATTATACCTCATTTGATTACTTAATTACATTGAAATTTTTTTTAGTCCACCTAACACCAGTAACACCTGTCAAAAATGGGATGAATGGTAAAAATCGCAAGAGAATAATGCCTGATCCATTGACCGAACCTCCTGTGGTGGATCCTATTCATGAAGCTCGTATATACTGCAATATTCCGAGCATTACTGAACGTAGTGCGGAAGGTATGTTTTGCAATATTGTGTAACAAATTCGATAGCTGCAACAAAGTACTTTTTTTTAGAGCTGTTTTGAAGAGTTTAAAATTCTTGGATATGGGAGGGTCAGGGAGGAATGATAGTAGGAATACAAGTACTCAGCCTTCCTTTTCATGGAAATCAATGGTTTATGTTGATAGATAGAATTTTGCTTTATAGACAGTTTTTTAAGGAACATCTTTTTATATTTAAGCATTCCTGTAAAACCTAGTATATCTTAACAGTGTTTGCAAAACTAATTTTAAATTATGTATTTCTTATATGTAGGTCATGCCCCTTATTATTTCAAGCTAGTATCTGTTCATGTGTTAATTCGTCATGGAGATAGATACCCACTTTATGCCATTCCTAAAACAAAGAGACCAGAAATTGACTGTACTTTGGTTGCTAACAGGTAAGCTGCATTTGAAAAAATCTTTTGCATATTTATAATCATTTTTGAAATTAACATATTGTTTACTTTGTTTCATATCATCAGCTGTTGCTGTACTTTATACGTTTTAGTTTTTCAGAATTATAGTGGTAACATATTCTTCAGAATCCTTTTTAAAAATGTGAATGATAATTTTGGTTTATTTGTTTTTTAAAAAAATTAAGTTATAAGTTCCTTAAGGACAGGGATTCTTGTCTTATTCTTTGTATTTTCTGGAAGACAGTACGGCATAGTGGAAAGAACATATTAGTTATGGTATCTGGAGGCCTGGGTTCAAATTTCACCTCTGAAGTTTAGTACATATATGACTTTGGCAGTCACTTTATCTCCCTGGGCCTCAGTTTCTTCATCTGTAAAATGACTTTCTAGTTGTAGGTCCATGATATTTTGATGCCCAACTAACATGATATCTTACACTGTCAGTAAATATTTGAATGAATTATAATGGTAGTTAATGACAAGAAAAAGTGTCATTTACTGAGGGTGTATTTAGAGATGTGTAATGTCCGAAAGAGGTAGTGTGGTCATGTGGCTAAAGGGCTGGTTATGGTGAAATGAAGATTTGGGTACAAGTTCTGCCTCTCACTGTCTGACTGTCTGATTGACTAATCACTTAACTCCTCAGAGCTCTCCCAAGCCTGTAAATTGCAGAACAAATGCCATTGGTAGAGGTAATTTCCTTACAAAAAAATCAAGTAAAAATTTCTGAATATGGATTTCCTTTATGTGGAGATAATATCTAAGATCATAAACCACCTCTTAATAGGGAAAAAAATTAGACAATAGATGTGATTTTTAAAAAGTACTAACAGTGGTCTTTTTAAAAAATTTAATTTACATAATAGAAATATACTTATAAATTATCTAATCAAAATACCAGGAGAAAGTACTGTACTTGTTTTGGGTCCATATATAGGGTAACAGAATTGAGGTGGTATCAAATTTAGTTCCTTTGGTAACCCACACCTGTTTGTACAGACTCTTTGGCCCAAATTAGAAGCTTTACCTCTGTTTAATGATGTGACATGAAATTTCATATAATCACCAACTTGTTTTGATCACTTCTCAGTGTCAGATTTGAATCTCTCTGTAGAATTAGGACTGACTGTTTCAAATCAGTTCATTTTCCACATCCAAAATTCTGTGGTACAGGACTCTGCGGCTGTTTGTTAGAGTGAGGTTTTCTTCCTTCTGCTTATCATGTCCCTGTAGGACAATATCACAGTAACTGTTATAATTGTACTAAAGCTGTTTGAGCAACAAGATTATCGGTTCCATGATGGTTGGGACCTTTACTCATACACTTATTTTGTATTTCACAAAGTACCCTATATTAGGTTAGATATTTAGTAGATGCTTATTGAATTGAATCAAATTACCTCTTGAGACTTGAATAGAAGAATATTAATTGATTTTGAGTTTTTACAGAAAAATATTTTTCAAAGTTAATAGAATGCTGTTTTTCTAGTTAGATGCTTTTTACTTTTTTTTTTTTTTACTTTTTAGAGGGCAATTGGGGTTTTGCCCAGAGTCACGTGGCTAGTAGTTGTGTCAAGTGTCTTGAGGCTGGATTTGAACTCAGGTTCTCCTGACTCTAGGGCTGGTGTTCTATTCACTGCATCATGTAGCTGCTCTGATGCTTTTTACTCTTGAATATTCATTCCATGAATTTACATATATCAGCTTAGTTACTTAATTTAAATTCCAATATAAACTATTTGAATTTATTTTCTGGTAAAAATGCTGCTTTTTTTCCCTTAGTATCCTAGTGAAGAGCTCATTTCTTATACAGTTTATGCTGCATCGATGTTGACTTCCTAATGGGCATTCAAAATAGTTTTGAGGTCCTATGTTGAGCTTTATGCATTAATGTTTGTGATATAAATAAATATTCAAAGTGAAATAAGAAAATGTGGCCAATTCTTTGAAATTTGTAAGAATTTAACATTTTTACTACTTTGAATATTCAGTATGCATAAAGATTTCTTATGAGGCCAAGGTCAGGTATATATATTTTCATTGAAGAAGAATTTATTTCATGGATTTGATGAATAAACACCAAAACTCATAATAATTTCATTATTTAAGCAGAAAGTTTTATGCCTGAAGTTTATCCATAGAGTATATGTACTACTTAGTTTTGTTAGCTATTGTCCAAGAAAAGGACAATTATATAGTTAAATTAGGGTGAAATGAATTTTTATTTGTCCGTCTCTATCAGATTTAGTAACATCAGTATAACATTAAAATTTGTACAAGAAAGAAACATCTTCTGCTAAATAAATACTTGATTATAATTGTGTCCTCCACTGAAGTTCTGATTTGATATCTTATCAAAAGGTAAAGGTGACCATGACTTCTTGTAGATTATGCCAGCAGTAGCTCTGGCAGGTTCAATACCAAGCTGGAAAATCTCTGATTATGAGTCTGGTCATAGACTGTATGTCTTTGGTTTAGGGGCTAGCTCAGTTAAATTCAAAGAGGTTTGTCATCAGGTTGCCCACAAGTTGATAATTTTTTTTGTCTCAGCATCCTTTAAAAGTCATGTACTATATTTGTGGAGGGATCAGGATCTGTGTAAGGGAAAAAAATTACCCACTCCAGAGATCATAGATCTTTGAAATATTGAAGTAATAATTCCATAAGTAAAAATTTCTGAATATGGATTTTCTTTCTGTGGAGATAATATCTAAGATCACAAACCACCTCTTAATATGGCAAAAAACCCTAATTAATGATTAAATTATTTTAACATGAAAAAGTATTTATGAATAATCACACAGTGAAAACATGAAGAATTTAGGAAATTATTTCCTGTAACTGTCTTTAGTCATGTAACTTAAGTTTAATTTCAAGGTCATGCCCATAGTTCTTTTGCTTACATTCTTAATCAGAATCCAGAAATACTGAGAGAAGCATTTTATGTATCTTAAGGGGTAACCTGTAGTTTATGAAGAAAAGTATTAAAAGCTTAACTTTCATTTTACAAAAATATTAATTTCCAAGATTGCAAACATTTTTATATATTAATTTTTAGGAAAAATTTGTATTTTCTGCTTTAGTGAAAAACATTATGTAACCTGTGGTGTTTAGGATAACATCATTTAGTGTTAGAAGATGCCAGGTTTAGCACATTATAATTTTAAGATATGCCTTTACAAAGTGAAGTTTTGAGATTTATGGTCTTTTTTGTCATGTTACTAAAATGATTTTAGCTTATTTAGAACCATGATTTCATCCATTTAAAATGTCACTGTTAATGGTGTTCAGGTGGTGAGAGTTTGCTGTTGAGAGCAGTTTCATCTTTGTCTTTCTCCATGCTGTTTCTTGTTTTTAATCTAGCAGTTAACTTCTCTCAGTCACTGAGTGAACAGCATTTTAGTAATCAGTTGGAAAGTGCATTAATTCCTGTTATTTTGTTAATCAGGGAAAATTATTTATTACTAGATTTTTTACTTTTAAACTTAATTTTATATTAATACACTGCAAAGATTAAAACTTAAGGTTTTACACTGGTTCTTTTTCTTTTTCTTGGCCAGCCAGTGGTTTGACTCAAGGTGCGTTTAAATGTGGTGTAAACATGCCAAAATGCATTAGCTTTAATCGTGGAAGTGAAGTGCTTATCACATGCTTCTATTCACTATAAGGTTAATTCTGCAAAAATACTGCTTTCATCATCTCATACACCTGCTAAACTTCAAGTGATTCAGTTTAAGCTCCTTGGCATGGCATTCAATGCCCCCTACAGTCTGTCCACAGTGTTTCTAATTTTATTTTCCTCCACTTCTCTTTCCTAGTTAAATCCTATACTGTCCCCTGAATGTGACTAACACATTACTACCTTTCAGACTTTGCTCATGGCATTCCTATTATCTAGAATAGCTTCCCTGTCCTTCCCATCTATTTAAATCTATTCATCTTGCAAGGCCTTGCTCAAATCTCATTCATCCATGAAGCTTTTCCAGACTAGTACAGCTTGAAATCCTCTCTTATTACTTTGAAATCCTAAGCATTTTTTGTCTGTACAACTCAGTTAATAAAAGGAAACAAATTATTTTGTGCATATATATTTTACTCTCCTAACTTGATTATAAATTTCCTTTATAGCCCTCCTTGGAAGTCATTCAGTTGTTTTTTGTTTAATATATATATCAAACTGAGTTAAATATTATCATTCTATAAAGTAACTTTAAAGTTGAATTTTTGACTTTACATAAGGGCAAGACACATGAAACAATTAGAAAGTTAGAGTATATAATAAAGTGCTGCATTATACAGTAAAATAAATATGTGAAATACAAGTTAGAGGAAAAAAATGAGTGGTCTGAACTTTTCAAGAAAAGCTTTAAGGTGGTGAAGGACTCAAGCTGCGACTTGAAGAATGACAATTTAATTGATTATAAGTGGTCAAATAATAATTAAATTTTAATATTAAATTTAATATTAAAAATCTGGTGATCAGTACACGGTTAAGTTTGTAGCCCTTTATCCTTGGATCCAGTTTTACCTCTTGATCTTTAAATATGGTTGGTGAATGAGAGGGAATACTCAGCCTCAAAGCCTCAGGAGCCTACTAGACCCCAAAAGATATTTGCTTGATTAGCTAACTAGCTAGCTCCAGAAAAGTTGAATTAGAAAACCATGATTAGGTCTAGAGAGGAGACCTAGAATCTACAACAAGGGGATGATAACTCAGTAGCACACATATAATTGGGAGCTGCCTGCCCATGAATGCATTTGAAGACCTGAAGCTCATTGTCTTAAGTATGGACTAAAATTGTTTATGAAGAGAGACCATAGGTACAAAAAAAAATCTAACTTTCAACAATATGATTTCTTAGAATAAACCATTCAATTTTATCAGTTTATAATTTTGTTTTGGTATTATTATATAAAAAATTTATTGGGCTAAATGTATTTTGGTTTGTCCTTTTTAGGAAACCAAATCATCCTAAACTTGAAGCTTTCATCAATCACATGTCAAAAGCATCTGAAGTCTTAATGGAAGGCACTCTTAGTACCCTGCCTCTTTATCCTAGTCATTCACTGTGTGAAATGGGAGAGCTCACACAGACAGGTAAGTTTCCTCCTTGTTCTTTTCAGTTTCCCAAGAGCAGGTTTTCCTTTAGAGGTTATTTTCTGTGGTTGGAAATACTATCTGGTCATGTTTTTATATGTTTTTCCATTCTTCCCTACAAATTTACATTACTTTTAAAGTTATTTTATTTTAAATCTATTGCCTTCATGTAACTTTAATCTTCAAAAAGCTTATTTGGGAACATAATGTCCAAAGAGATAATATATGTAAAACACCATCAGCTTTTGCTACATCAATTCTAGTGTTAACTTCTTAGTGTTCATTGGGAAGAAATTTGACTTGAAAAGATTGACCCTATCCTCTACCACATCACTAGTACAAGTGAGACAATAATTAATCTTACTTTGGTACTTGAAGGATCTGTTGTAATTGTTGTGGGTACTCTCCCCATGTATTAGTAATTAGTCTTCTAGAGTTACTATTTCTATGCAGATAATGAGCCTATCTAAATTTAGCTAGACTGGTTGTCAGAGAACAGATACACAGGCACTCACCTTTTAAACTAAGCTTTTCAAGCTTGGTGTGGGATATTTGATATTTTTCTTGGTATAACTTTTGTGAGAACCCAGTGTCACTTCTTTAATATGATGATTAGAATAGCAATTAGTCTCTAAACAAAAGAATTGTCATATTACATCAAACCAGTAACCCATCCAGTCTGTATGTGGTTGGTTTCTGAGAAGTGGCCTCAAGGTTGATGATGTAAGAGAGTACAATTTTCTTCATGAACCCAGCCTCATTTTCAGATGTTTAGGGACATTCCCTGTACATTTATTTCCAAGTCCCTTTAATTATGGACTAAAGAATTTATCAAAAATTTATGTATATAAACTTTGATCTTGTTTATATTTTAAATCTGCCATACTTCTTGAGGTTCAATTCAGTTCAACAACATTTATTAAGTGTCTTTTATATACAATGCACTACATTAGGTTTTAGGGGATAATAAAATAGAATGTAAAATGAATCCTCACCTCCATCTGGTGTTCCATTCTATTACAGATAACAGGTTCCTCAAGTTTATATTTCACTGTAATATAGGACTCTTTTTTTGCTAGAAAAAATACTATCTTATCTCTTTCAAGTGTCAAGGAGAGACTCACCTGTCTGTTCTAATATTTTAAGATTTGATTGCATTCAATTCATTACTCATTTATTATGTGTGTGAAACACTTTGCTGTTCACTAGGAAGGAGTTTTCTTTTTATTTTATTTTATTTTTTCCCAAATGCTTTATTAAATTGTGGTTTTCATCATTCATTTCTGCCAGATTTTGAGTTACAGTTTTTCCCCCATTTTTTCCCTACCCCCCACCCCAGAATAGCAGACCCACAGGATATCCCCTCGTCAAATCTGCTCTCTCCCATATCTTCTCCCATATCCCCTTCGACTTTTTCAGTAGGGCAAGGTGAATCTCTGTGTCCTAATGCCTGTATATCTTATTTCCCAATTATATGTAAAATAGTATTAATAATAGTATTTATATATTTTTACACATTTTATTTTAAAACTTTGAATTCCAGATTCATTCCCTACCTCCCTTGTCACCCACCCTTCCTGGGAAGATAAGCAATTCAGTATATGTTGTGCATGTGTAGCTATGCAAAACATTACCATAGGAGATATACTGTAAAAGACTGACTATATTTCCCTCCCTCCTATCCTATCCCACTTGGTCTATTCCCTACTTTGATCCTGTTCCTTTTCACAAGTGGGTGCTTCCAACTTCCCTCCTGCCCTCCCTTCCATCATCCCCCCTCTCTTCCCCTTCTCCCCTACTCTCTTGTAGGGTGATATACACTCTTTAGTATTTATGTCATTCTCTCGCTGATCCAAATTCAATGAGAATAAGGTTTTGCCTTTTTGCCTTCCTGTTCTTCCACTCCCTTGTAACCATTTTCCCTTGCCTCTTCTCTATGAGAGTTTATCCCATTCTGTCTCTCCCCATCTCCTCCCATTATATTCCTCTCTCACCTCTTAATTTCACCTTTTAAGTATCATCCCTTCCTATTAAATCTGACCTGTGTTCTCTATGTATACCTGTAAACATATATACACACGTTCACATATGTATTCATATGCCCATATACCTTTCTTCAACTATTTTCATACTGAGAAAAGTTTCATCACTTATAGTTACTGTTTTTCCATGTAGGAATGTATATAGTTCAACTTTGATAAGTTCATTATGATTTCTTTTCCCTGTTTACCTTCTCAAGCATCTCTTGCTTCTTTTATCTGAATGTCAAATTTTCTATTCAGCTATGGTTTTTTCATCAAGAATGTTTGAAAGTCCTCTATTCCACTGAATGACCAAATTTTCCCCAGAAACATGATACTCAGTTTTGCTGGGTAGGTTTTTGCTGGGTTGGTTTTAATCCCAGGTTCTTTGCCCTGCAAAATATCATATTCCAGGCCCTTTGAACCCTCAGTGTAGAAGCTGCCAGATCCTGTGTTACCCTGATTGTGTTTCCACAATATTCAAATTGTTTCTTCCTGGCTGCTTGTAATATTCTCTCCTTGATCTGGGAATTCTGAAACCTGGCTGTAATATTCCTAGGAGTTTTCTTTTTGGGATCTTTTTCAGGAGGTGATTGGTGGATTCTTTCAGCCTCTATTTTGCCTTCTGGTTCTAAAACATCAGGGCAGTTTTCCTTGAGAATTTCTTGAAGGATGATTTCTAGGTTCTTTCTTTGATCATGGCTTTCAGGTAGTCCAATAATTTTTAAATTATCTCTCCTGGATCTATTTTCCAGGTCAGTGGTTTTTCCCATGAAATATTTCACATTGCCTTCTAACAGCATTTTGATTTCTCACAAAGTCACTAGCTTCTCTTTGGTCAATTCTAAACCTGAAGGAAAGATTCTCCTCAGTGAGCCTTTGAGATTCTTTTTCCATCTGGCAAATTTGACTTTTTAAGGCATTCCTCTCCTCATTGCCTTTTTTCAGCCTCTTTTCCCATTTGAGTTAGTCTATTTTTTAGGGTGTTATTTTCCTCAGTCAGGCTGTTGACTCTCCTTTCATAATTTTCTTTTTTTTTCAGTTTAAACAAATGCTTTATTAACTTCTGTTTTACATCATTCATTTCCGCCATATTTTGAGTTACAATCATTCCCCCCCCCTTTTTCCCCTACCCACCCTCCCAGAATAGCAGTCCCCCAAGATATCACTTCCTCCAATCTGCTCTCTCCCATATCATCTCCCATACCCCCTTCGACTTTTCCATTAGAGGAAGGTGAATCTTTGTGTCCAATGCCTGCACATCTTATCTCCCAATTACAAGCAAAAGAGTATTAATAATAGTATTTATATATATTTGAAACATTTAATCTTAAGACCTTGAATTTCAGGTCCATTTCCTTCCTCCCTTGTCACCCATTCCCTCTGGGGAGATAAGTAATTCAGTATATGTTGTACATGTCTAGCTATGCAAAACATTATCATAGTAGATATGTTGTACAGGGCTGCTTATAATTCCCTCCCACTCATCCCACCCTACCACCTGGTCCATTCCCTACTTGATCCTGTCCCTCTTCTATAGTGGGTACTTCTAACCTCCCCTCCTCCCAAGGATGCCCTCCCATCCATCATCCCTCCTCTCATCCCCCTTCCCCCTATTCTGCTGCAGGTTGAGATATCCCATTTAGTATGTATGTCATTCTCTCCCTGAACTAAATTCAATGAGAATGTGGTTTTGCCTTTTCTGGCTTTCTATTCTCCCCCTCCCTTGCAACCACTTCCCCTTGCTTCTTCTACATGAGATAGTTTACCCTACCCTGTCTCTCCCCATCTCATCTTGCCACTTTCCTCTCTCACCTCATAATTTCACCCCTTGAGTATCTTCCCTTCCCAACAAATTCAACCTATGCCCTTTATCCATATATAACTGTAACCATATACACACACATTCACATATGTATTCATATGACCACACACCCTTCTTCCATTATTTTCATAGTGAGAAAGATTTCCTCAGTCACAGTTATTGTTTTTCCATATAGGAATGTAAATAATTCAACTTTGATAAGTTCCTTTTGATTTCTTTTCCCTGATTACCTTCTCAGGCATCTCTTGCTTCTTGCATCTGGATGTCAAATTTTCTATTCAATTCTGGTTTTTTCCTCAAGAATGCTTGAAAGTCCTCTATTCCACTGAATAACGATATTTTCCCCTGAAACAAAATCCTCAGTTTTGCTGGGTAGGTGAACCTTGGGTTCATTCCCAGCTCTTTTGCCCTCTGGAATATCATATTCTATGCCCTTTGAACCCTCAGTGTAGAAGCTGCCAGGTCCTGTGTTATTCTGATTGTGTTTCCACAATATTGAAATTGTTTCTTCCTGGCTGCTTGTAGTATTTTCTCCTTGATCTGGGGATTCTGGAACCTGGCTATAATATTCCTGGGAGTTTTCTTTTTGGGATCTTTTTCAGGAGGTGATTGGTGGATTCTTTCAACCTCTATTTTGCCCTCTGGATCGAAAACATCAGGGCAGTTTTCCTTGAGAATTTCTTGAAGGGTGATTTCTAGGTTCTTTCTTTGATCATGGCTTTCAGGTAGTCCAATAATTTTTAAATTGTCTCTCCTTGATCTATTTTCCAGGTCAGTGGTTTTTCCCATGAGATATTTCACATTGCCTTCTAATCTTTCATTTGTTTGGATCTGCTTAACAGCATCTTGATTTCTCCTAAAGTCATTAGCTTCCATTTGCTCCAGTCTAACACTGAAGGAATGAATCTCCTCAGTGAACTTTTGAGATTCTTTTTCCATCTGGCAAATTCGACTTTTTAAGGCATTCTTCTCCTCATTGCCCTTTTGGGCCTCCTTTGCCATTTGAGTTAGTCTATTTTTTAAGGTGTTGTTTTCCTCAGTCAGGCTGTTGACCCTCATTTCATACTTTTCCTGCATCCTTCTCATTTCTCTTTCCAATTTTTCCTCCACTTCTCTTATTTGATTTTTAAAGTCCTTCTTAAGGTCCTCTATGGCCTGCAACCTGCTCAAAAGCCCCTGGGGCTTTTGGAGCAGGACTTCTGACCTCACAGTCCTTTTCCTGCTCTATGCCCCCAAAATAGGAGTCTGGGGTTTCATTTTTCTGTTTAATTTTTTTTCCTTTGCCTTGGCATGTTGCCACTTAATTATTTGACTTTTGGGCTTATTGCCACACTATGGCTCTGCTGCCAGTCAGGAATTTTCGTCCCAAACGTGTGGGGGACAGCTTCCGTTTCTGGAAGCTGTAAACCCACCCACGACCTCCACCCCAGATCACAATCCAGATCCAGGGAGGTAAAGCAAGAGCGATTACCCCCCCAAGACTGATCGCTGGATCTCCCTACAGTTCGCAGGCCAGGAGCTGGAGCTGCCTCTGAAAAGTACAAAATGTTGTGTCTCCTCAGAGGCTTCTAGCCCCCAGGGGAGGAAGCCGACGCATTCCCCAAATACTGGTCCCAAAGTCCATAGGGCACTAACCTCTCACTTTGTCCTAGGCATGTCTGTGTTGATAATTCTGGAATCGCCACAGCTGCTTGTGTTCTGGGGTCCCTCCAGTCAGCTGCTGGCCCTGCCGCCCTGGGGCTAAAACTGCAACTCAGGCACTCGGCTGTGCTCGGCTCCCTGCGCTCTGCACAGTGCGCTGCTGCCTCCCACACCGCTGCGCCTGTCCTTACTGCAGGTCTGCTGGGCTGTCCTCAGTGGGAGGTTAGCTTCTCTGTGTCGTTCTGTGGGTGCTGGGGCTCCAGAAGTTGTTCAGAGTTCCCTTTTACATAGTTTGGAGGTAATCTGGCAGCAGAGTGGCTTGGACGCGCTGTTTCTCCATAATTTTCTTACATCATTTTCATTTCTCTTTCCAATTTTTCCTCCACCTCTTATTTGATTTTCAGAATCCTTTATAAGTTCCTCTATGGCCTGTAACCAGCTCCTACTTTCATTTGAAGCTTTTGGTGCAGGGGTTCTGACCTCCCAGTCTTCCTCCTGTTCCATGCTTCGATCCTCTTTGCCCCCAAAATAGGAGTCTAATGTTGAATTTTTCTGTTTATTTTGTTTCCTTTGCCTAGGCATTTTGCCACTCAATTACTTGACTTTTGGGCTTGTTGCCACAGTAGGACTCTGCCACCCCACAGGGGAGCTTCTGTCCCAAATGTTGGGGTTTTCTCAACTACCAGAGGTATTAGTTGGGTGGCCTCTGTGAAGCCTCAACTCACTCTGGCAAGCCTGTCACACACCCCAAGACCTCCACCCCAGACCACAATCCAGATCCAAAACGGTTAAATCAAGTTAGATTACCCCCAAGACTGATCACTGGATCCCCCTGCAGTTAGCAGGCCAGGAACTGAAGCTGCCAAGTGTGTCCGTGGCTGTGCTGAAGCTTCTCAGTGGCTTCTCGCCCCCTGGGAAAGAGGTCACATGCTCTCCCACCTAATGGGTCCCAAAGTGCATACCTCACTAACCTCTCACTTTGTCCATGGCATCTATGTGTTGGTAATTCTGGAAATGCCACAGTTGCTGGTGTTCTGGAGTCTCTCTGGCCGGCTGCTGGTCTGGCCTACCGTGGGGCTTAAACCTCTGACTCACGTGGTCCTGGGCTGGGCTCCCAGAGTGCTGTGCTGGCCACTCCCTGCTGGACTGCTAGACTGTCCTCAGTGGGAGGTTAGCTTCTCTGTGTCAGTTTGTGGGTTCTGGAGCTCCAGAGGTTGTTCAGAGTCCCCTTTTATATGAATTTGGAAGTTGTGGGAGCCGGAGCTGCTCAGAAGAGCTGTTTATACTCTACTTCTTTTCTATTCTTGATTCTGCCCCCAGGAAGGAGTTTTAGATAAGACAGTATTCCTTCTCTCATATGGAACTTAGTCTAATGAGGCTATTGCACATTAAAAAAAAAAAAACAACCTATAATTCATAAGAAGTTCTGAGGAAAATACAAACTCTGATAAACAAGTCACTTTTAACATATTTATGTCCTTCTTGAGTTCATGATCTTCAATCATATTCCCTCATTGTAGAGTGAAGAATTAGGAATTTTAAAAAATCTTTTAAGAGTTTTCTGCCTTTGTTTAATAATTTCTTTCTCTTCTCTGCCCTTATTGCATCTTTTTTGAGATTTGTATTCTGGGTGTCTTCTGTGGCTTATGGTTTTATGTAGAGGTGAGAAATTCTTTCTTCTTTTGGAGATGCCTAGCATATTGTTTGTCTTTTTTTGACTGTAGTCAACAGCGCATTTTGCACTTCTTCCTGAGCATGTCAATGACCTCTTCTTTTGATTGTACCTGACAGATTAGAGCCACTACTTATATAAACTTAATTTGGATTATCTTTTCTTAAAAATATTATATTGTACATGCATACACTAAAAATTTATCTCTTAGTTTTCTGCCTAGCCATGTAGCTTTATGAAATCTGTGTACAGTTTTTCATCATCAGCTTCACATTTCATTACTTGGGATTTCTTAGTAGAGTCTACCACTTTGAAATTATACTGTACCCTACCTTTTAAATACTAAGATTAAAGGTTCTTTAGGAGTTTAAATTGCTTCTCTTGAGACAGTAGTTCCCACTAGCTCAGGAATGGGAAGGTCAAATGAAACCAAAATAGGGATTTTAATGAATGAGGGAACAGTAGCAGATGAGTAGATTTTTAAAAATTTATTTACATCTGATTAAAAGAATATATTGAGTAAGTTGAAGCTTCATTCTTCCATACAAATTAAGGATACTTACTAATGGAGAAGAAAAATTCCTCCTTCTGTCCTTTCTAGTTACAGATTTCTTAGCCAGTTGCTTATATGTGGTAGCTGATATTTTCATTCTTTTGGGAGGATCCCTGAGTAATACAGAAGTCAGCCAGGGACTGTTCCCCAGGGAGTTTGGAGGAATTGAGTAGAAGTTATGCTCTCTAGGAAAAGCAGGTGTGAAACAAGCATTATCAATACTACTCCTGTAAGTGGGGACAGATATCTCTCTGCTATATAAATTTTTATGCAATTTTCCTTCATGAATTGATGATGGTTGTCCAGCTTGCAGAGCTGAGTTGGGTTCGGATATTTGTATTTTATATTCATTTAAAAAATCATAGAATTTAAGATTGATTAAACTTTTATATACTTGTTCCTTATACTATTCTGTTTTTTTATGCTCTCTCTTTTGTTTACTTTCCTTCAACTCTTATATTCAGGAAAACTTTTGTTGTCATTTTTGTTAGGTGTTGTTCAGCATTTGAAGAATGGACAGCTGTTACGAGATATTTATTTAAAGAAACACAAACTTCTTCCAAAAGATTGGACCACAAAGCATCTTTACTTAGAGACAACTGGAAAAAGTCGAACTCTCCAGAGTGGACTGGCCTTGCTCTATAGTCTTCTCCCAGATTTTGAGTGGAAGAAAATTAACTTTAGGCACCAGTGGAGCACCATCTTCTGCTCTGGAAGTTGTGATTGCCCAATGAGAAATCAATATCTAGAAAAGGAACAACGTCGTCAGTACCTCCTTCGTGTTAAAAATAACCAATTAGAGAACACTTATGTGGAAATGGCAAAAATAGTGGGGATTCCCACGAGGCAACTAAGAGCTGCTAACCCTATAGATTCTATGTTATGCCACTTTTGCCACAATGTCAGCTTCCCTTGTACCAAAAATGGCTGTATTGACATAGAGCATTTTAAAGTTATCAAGACACATCAGATAGAGGATGAGAGAGAGAGACGTGAAAGGAAACTTTATTTCAAGTATGCACTACTGGCCTCTCATCCTGTACTTAACCAGACGGTCAATCGGATGCTACGCATTGCAGAAGGCAAAAAGGAAGAGGTTTTCGTTCTTTATTCTGCTCATGATGTCACTTTGTCACCAGTTCTCAGTGCCTTGGGTATTACTGAAGCCAGGTTTCCAAGATTTGCGGCCAGATTGGTTTTTGAACTGTGGCAAGATGGAGAAAGACCTGCTGATCATTTTATCCGTATTCTTTATAATGGAGTTGATGTCACATTCCACACCTCTTTTTGCCAGGAACACCACAAGCATTCCAGCAAGCCTATGTGCCCTCTTGAAGATTTTGTTCACTTTGTCAAAAGGGACATGTTTTCAGTCTTAAATAGTAGTAGTTATTATGATGCATGTCACAGAAAAACATTTTAAAAGAAAATCATTCTGTATTTTGTGAAATTTGTGCTGGTATAGAAGATGACCACTTTTGGTTCTTTCTGATTCAAAAGGTAAAATACTTAGAAATCCCAGTTTGGTACCATATAGGTTGATTGACTTGAATAGTAAATAATTTGCCATGATTTGGTACATGATCTAGTTCATTAATTTGGTATAGTTGTGCTTCATTGAGAAACAGAGGTACTCTGCTATAAATTGATGTTGCTTAGAATAAATGATTTTCCCTCATACCAGAGAAGATGAGTCTAGGTTGTCCATTCAGAATTTTGTTCTCTTGACTGCCATGGTACTATATCCTATGTAACCAATAAACCTCATTCACAATGTTTCTTAATCCTGTGCAGATGTAGATGCTCCTTAAATGGAAATATTCCTAAATTGGATACCCAACAGCTCTCTACTATGATTGTACTTGGCAAAAGTAATTAGAATACCAAGAAATTTATGTTGGTTCTTCCAGTTCTTTTACTAGCAACATAATCTTGGTATAATGATCTAATTACAAAAGAATCTGAGGAAAATGATCATTAAATCAGGATGAATCAAACAGTAAAATTATTAAGGTACTTTATGTTCAGGATGATAAAAAATACTGTGGTATAAGATCACTAAGTGTGTTTTAAATATTTGTCTGCTGTAGCAAAAGCTGGATATGCTGAGACTTTGATATGCAATTTAGTATTTTTGTAGTCTAGAAAGATATTTTCTAAGACTTGTGTTAGAAATGATGTACTAATCTCAATTTTCTGTATTTTCTTGATATTCAGAGATTTATGAAAAGCCAATTTCAGATATCTTCAATGAACATATTACCAAAAAAGAACATTAGTGGGTAATTATCATTGACCAATTATGGAATTGAATACATTTTTAAACCACTTTTGTCAGTTACAAATTGTAAAATCTGATTTGATTTTTAAGGAGATATTTGGAGGAAAACTTCATTACTGGAATAATAAATTAATCTTTATAGTGATAGATTTTTTTATACTTTTAGAAAAGATTCTAATTTAATCTCTGATATTTGAAATAATGGTGCTAGTTAAATCAGAGGAAATGTAATCGATGAGTGAGATTCTCTAGTGTTATTGGCATTCCAGACTCTTCTTTTTATTTTTTTGCTCAGTGCTGCATTTGAATACACTTGTTTCTATCAATAAATTTTTGAGAAATATTTGTATATTCTGTGGTTCATATTATGTATGCTGAGTACATTTGCTGTTTTTTTAAAGATTTATCTTGAATGCTTCTGTTCTTGCTTTTAAAAACTTAAATGTTTATCACTTGCTGGCATTTTACTGCTAATTAGATTCTTTACAACTACTCCAGATATATCTGAATGAGAACTTCTAAATATAAACATTTAAGAACAGAGGTGTGATTAAGAAGACTTTTTAAAAAATCAAATTACAACTAGATAGGATAGACAAGATACATTGGATAACAATCAGCACCCAAGTATGGCAAGGAATGTTGCCTGCCACGACTTCGTATATAAATAAAATTAAAAGATTGGGCATTAATACGTTAATCCCAAAGTCTAGTGATTGGTTTGAAGCCATGGTGTAGTAGAGAGAACATTAGATAGATGTGGGAGTATCAGTTCTGTCTCTTAGCCACAAGGTTATTTTAGGCAACTCACTTTAACCACAGCTACCCCCTTTTACCCCCCAGGCTCTTCAACTGGAAAAGGACAATGCTGGATTAGATGATTTCCAAAACTGGTCTTTCTCAGCTTTATGATTTTATGAAGTTTAAATTTGTGGCAGATTTTTATTAAAATTTTTATTAGTGTTGTTGGAAATTTGTGTTGGAAATTTTAAGAGAACACTAGATTTATCTATGGGACAGTGTGGGATTGTTAAGATGTATTTGAGGACTTTGAATTT
Source organism: Gymnobelideus leadbeateri (assembly GCA_011680675.1). Classification (NCBI taxonomy): domain Eukaryota; kingdom Metazoa; phylum Chordata; class Mammalia; order Diprotodontia; family Petauridae; genus Gymnobelideus; species Gymnobelideus leadbeateri. The sequence continues at coordinate 123,237 of WOXC01010896.1, forward strand.
GACAGAACAAACATATTGTTAACCAAAAACAATATCACAAGTCCATGAGACATTGTGTTGCAGCTAGATTTCTTACAAGAGAAATGAACATGCATGTGGAACCCTAAGCAAGTGCATAGAGTTCACAATTCATACAGAAGTTTGCATATTTATGACAGTACAACAAAGGAAGGAGAAAACAAAAATTTCCTCCTAAAGGAAAAGGTGGAGTAAATGTGGGAAAAGGACAAAACCCCCATTCCTTAACAATATATACGCACATATGTATATATATTTGTATGTATATGTGTGTATATATGTACATACATATACAATTCTTTTTCAACTTGAAATTCTTTTAAGTATTTTTATGATGACTTTTTTCTTCTTAAATCCTTTTAAAATGATAAAAATGAACATAATAACATACCTAAAGTTATATTGATGAGTCGTCTTAAGTCATGATTCTCAAACTTTCTGTTCTCAGGACTCCATTATACTTTTAAAAATTATTGAGGATTCCCCACAGAGTTTTTGTTATGTGAATATGTTTGTGTTATGTGTGTTTTTATCAAGCAATATTTACCACATTAGAAATTAAAACATCTTGGTAGTATTATGAAAATTATTTTGACCTCATGGACTCCCTGAAAGGGACTCAGGGGCTCCTGGACTGTAGTTTGATAACCACTGGTCTACAGCACTGTAGTGGAGTTGGGCTGACTAGAAAGATTTAGGAAACTGTGTGATTACGCAGCAGTATGCATTGGCTAAGCAATTTGTGAGTATAAAGTAGAAAACTTGACAGTAAATTTTTGATTTTCTTGTTGGCTGGTGGCAAATCAAGTTTGTTTTTTTTCCCCCAGAGGCATTTGGGTTAAATGACTTGTTCAGGGTCACACAGCTAGTAAGTGTCAGATTGGGTTTGAATTCAGGTCCTCCTGACTCCACTGTTCTATCCACTGTACCACCTAGCAAGGCATTTTAACCCATATTCCTACCAGATCATTCAATTAAAAAATTTGGATTATGCTTTATTAATGTCCATTTGTATGGCAGCCAAAAGACTTAACAACAGAAAGCAGAAGAGCAAGTCTAAATGAAGAGTGATGTAGATGAGGTCGAGTTAACTAGAATGGTTCTGAAAAAACTAGAATGCTTCTGTGGACCTGAACTATTTGATATCCCTGGGGAATCAACAGTGAAACTTTCCTAGGCCCTTCTGTTCAGATATTTCCAGTCAGTTCAGTTAATCAGTAAACATTCATTAAGCACAATTGTGCAGGTCACTGTACTAGATGCTGGTGGAACTCCTGAGACAAGCCATTCTACTTTTGGGCAACTGATTGGTAGGAAGTTTTTTCTTAGGTGGAGCCTAAATTTGTCTTTTTTGCAACTTCGACATTACCCTTAGTTTTGCCCCTTTGGAACTAAACAAACAAAAAAAGTAAGATGGATCTTTTATGTGATAGTCCTTCCGATACTTGAAGGCAGCCCCCCCCCCCCCCATCTTCTCTCAACTAGATATACCTAATTCAACTGGACCCATTATAATATGAACTTGAGGACTTTGACCTACCTTTAGGGACAAACTGGTTAATCAATGTCCTTAAAATATGATGTGCAGAACTAAACATATTTTTTTTTTTGAGGGGGAAGGGTAGCGGGGAAGCAATTGGGATTAGGTGACTTGCCCAGGGACACACAGCTAGTAAGTGTCTGAGGCTGAATTTGAACTCAGATCCTCCTGACTCCATGGCCAGTGTTCTGTCCACTGCATCACCTAGCTAGCTCTCTCTACATAGTATTTCAGAAGTTATCTGATTAGGTCAGAGAACAGTGGGATTTTTGACTCGTTTTTCCCTGATAATATGCCTCTCAACATTGTCTAATATTGGCAGCTAAGTGGTACCATAGTGTACAGAGCATTGGGCCTGAAGACATGAAGACGTAAGTTCTGATTTGGCTTCAGACATTAGCTACACTAACTGTATGGCCCTGAACAAGATAATAAACTCTGTTTCAGTTTTCTCAACTGTAAAATGGGGTTCCTAATAGTACGCGCTTGCAGGGTTGTTGTGAGGATGGCAACGCTAATATTAACCAGCATATAGTGCTTTCTACATGCCAGGTACTGTGCGAGGCACTTTGCAATGATTAGCTGATTTGAGCCTGTCACCAATCCTCAGGGGTAGATGCTGTCATAATTCCCATTTTACAAATGAGTAAACTGAGGCGAACAGGTTAAATGGCTTGCATAGTCATACAGCTTAGTAAGTGTTGCACCAGGATAAATGGGATGATGTTTGTAAAATACTTAGCATAGTGCCTGGCATTATAATAAACATTTCTTCCTAACCTTCCCTCCCCATTAGTTTTCTCTCATGTCACTCATGTTGTTGAGCTTGCTGTACACCAAAACAACATTTTCAGATGAGCTGCCCTCCAACCATGCCTCTCTCATGTGTGAAGATGATTTTTTGAATCTAAGTGTAAAACTTGATATTTATTGCTATTAAATTTGATTTGATCTTGGTAAGGTACTCTAGCCTATGAAAAGCTTTTCAAATTCAGATTGCCATTCAGTGTGTTAACATCTCACTTACAAATTTGAAAAGCATGCCTCCAGGCCTTATCTGAGTCATTGATTTAAAAACAAGTAGAGATTCTGAGAGGTACTCTACTGCAGTTTCCAACATGACATCAAACCATGAACAATTTTCCTTTTGTTCCTGCTATTCACCCAGTTCTGAATCAGTACAGTTGTACCATTGTTAAGCTCTCAGCAGATCCAAAGACAACTCCATGGCTAAACTCAATTCACATTTATATAAGTACTTTCCTAACAACCTAATGAGTCAGGTTCTTCAAAGATAAGACATACTCATTTTACAGATGAGGAAACCAGTTCATATGGGTTAAGTGACAAGCCATATGGTGACCCAGTAAGTTTTAGAACCAGGATTTGATCCAGGTCTTCTGATTACCAGTGCTTTTTTCTGTTGTACCATGTTGTCGTTCTATAACTGAATTTGGAAGGGAATCACACCATTGACCAAACATTCCAAGGGTTTCTGAGACTGAACAAAACTTATTTATGAACAAAATGAAATACTTTTAAATTGGCTTCTTTAATCAGGAAAACTCTTAGGTACCTCAATTCAAATGTTTATTAAATGCCTAGTCTAAGCTAGGTTATGAGGATATAGAGATGAAAGGGAGCTCCAGCAAGATGAGTGAGTGAATGGTCATGCCAAAGCCCAGCTCCCATTTATCATGTTAAGACAAGTTAGGTGCCAAATAAAGTAAATGCCAAAGGGTAAAAGGAAAGTTTTCACATGGAAAAATACGAAGGGACTGCAGGGACTGACCAAACGAGTATACAAAAAGGCCTGATAATACAATAAATAGTATGGGGTAAAAGACATGTGAAATCTCCAGAAAAGGGGAATGATGCTATGATAACTACAAATTGATTCCTAACACAGATTGGTTCAACTACAAGTAGCCTTAGAGCCATTGGACAGCTTAATAGAAGTTGTTAAATGTAGATATAAAGTCAAATTAGAGCTCTTAATGAAGATTAAAACAAAAAAGAAAAAAAAAACAAAAAAGAGTTGATGGTTTAGAATGAAAAGTAATGACTGATGTCTCCCTGCTATTGACAGAGGTGGGGGGGGGGGGCTATATACACAGGTATAGAATGAGGTATGGAATGAGGCATACATTTTTGGACATGACTTATGTATTGATTTTATTTGTTGAAAGTGATGGTTCTGTTGGGTAGAAGAAGGGAGTTATTGGAGAAAGTGGTATTAAAAACAAAGCACTTAGAAAAGGTGGACTGCAAAAATAAAATTGTGTAACAAAAAACAATATAATTCAGTCAATAACCAACAAAATAGAAAGAATACTTGGGATCTATAGGAGCAAAGGCCCCTTGAAGGCAGAGCATAGAAAAATAAGCCAAGAATTATCTCAAGATGAAACAAAACCCTAAATACTATACTCCAGGAAATTGTAACAAAAAACCTGCCCAGAAGTATTGAAAATGGAGAGCAAAGCACATAGAATCCATAGGGTTGTTGGCAGAAGAACCTCCAATTCAGATCAGAAATGCAGCCATCAAGTTCCAGAGCTTTTAACATTAAACAAACGATTTTGTAAGCTGTTTAGGGGGAAACTTTACGTTTCAGAGAGAGAGAGATTCTGAATCTTCTGACTATTCATCACCATGAGAAATGAAAGCAAAAGCTAAAGTGTGACATCTTATTAAAGCAAAGGAAATAAATTTCTAGCCTCTAGATAATGTGTAAAACTCACCAATGAAAAAAGGATTTTATGTTCAGTATAAGGAAAAAAATTGTATTATTCTTATGGAAAAAGAGATGATGTATATCAGCAATTTGGTATGCAAATTCAAAGAAAAGAAACAAGAATGGTAAATAAGTCCATATACCATGGTGGTATTAAGCAAAAATAAAATAAAATCAATGTTTACATGCAGCAAGAAGCCTAGAAGGCTTTTAGAAATCTTCCTTTGTCTGATAGTCATCAAGACAACAAAGAGAAAGCATTTACTGCAAAGCCACTGAATCAGGGTCAAAAATAATTTTTTTTTTAGAGAAGGAGATGGGAAAGGGAAGATGTTAATAAGACAATGGACTTGGAGTGGGAGGGAACATTGAAAGTAGTTTGGTCCAGCTCTCTTATTTTATGGATGGGGATGACTGAGTTCCAGGGTGAGTAGGGGACAGATAATGCCCTGGTCTGTATAGTTTTCTGTTTTTAAGTTGTACATCCATCTAGCTATCCGTGCATACAGCTTCACCATCCTGTGGCTTCCCTGTTAGTCCATTTAGGAATGGTTTGGGGTTGAGAGGAGCATGCATTATATATGCACAATTACAGAACAATGTGTATATATAAGTAATAGAAGAATTAAATAATTGTGGAGAGATTTAATGTCTATAGTTGGCCTGTACTATTACAATAAAATAGAGAGGCTGGGGGCAATGTGGACAGAACACCAGGCCTGGAGTCAGGAAGATCTGAGTTCAGAGCTGACCTCAGACACTTACTATGAGACCCTGGGCAAGTCCCTTGACCCTGCTTCTCTCAGTTTCCTCATCTGTAAAATGAGTTGGAGAAGGAAATGACAAACTACTCCAGTATCTTTTCTAAGACAGCCCCACATGAATGAAGAGTCAGACGTGACCAGGATGACTGAACAATAACAACTATAAATGATGATAAAGGTGAAGTTACTACCTAAATTAATCTATACATTTTGTGCCATACCAAAAGGTCATATAAATTAAGGAAGAATGGATGGCTGTCTGCTTATGTTGTGGAAAGAGTCACAAATCCTATTTGTGATACAGCAACAGATATTGGAAGCCCTTACTATGATGCCCCTTCCCTATGCACCCTTGACACACCTCACCAGTATTCAAATACATGGGTTCCTACATATGACTTCTCACTTCCCTTAGATGGATTTTCTTAATGCAGCCTATCCATAAAAAAGCTTTCCTCTCCCCTGAGTGGGTTTTTTCCTTTAGGAGACTTGTCCTTACAGAAGAAGTCTGAACTTAAGTCATCTAATTTCTCTGACAGCTAGCAGAGATTCATTCCTCTATCTTTATATTGACTATAGTGGTGTTGCAAAATGCATATGTGCTAAGTACATGAAAGAAGGATGGTGAAGTCAAGACCAGAGGATGTCTGCTTTCCAAAACTTAAATGGATGACTTCTTAGGGATTATATATTGTCTGCCTACCTAAAGAAAAAGTAGAATTCAGTTTGCTCTAAAATCAATTCATACACAAATTCACAGGTGACTTGTGTTCTTTATCCTTCCTTCCTTCCTTCTTTCTTTCCTTCTTTCCTTCCTTCCTTCCTTCCAGAAGGCTATAGGCAGGCTATAAAGGTGGATTACGTATATGGAGGGGAGTGGGTTCTAAAATGTTTCTCAGGTAGTTGGTCAACTAGAAAGGGTCCTAGACTTGGGGTCAGAAGATCAGAGTTTAAATTTTGCTTCCAACCTAGGAACTAAATAAACATAATTATAAAACACTTTTTATACAAGTAAAGTCAGATTAAAATAATTGGAGAAATATGAATTGCCCATGAGTAGGCAGAGCCAATGTAATAAAAATGACAATTCTATCTAAACTAATCTACTTATTCAATGCCATCCCAATCAAACTACTAAAATTATTTCATTGAGCTAGAAAAAATAATAAAATTAATTTGGAAGAACAAAAGGTCAAGAATATCAAAGGAATTAATAAAAAATATAAAGGAAGAAGGCTTAGCAGCACCAGATCTTAAACTATATTAGAAGTTAATAATGTTAAAACTATCTGGTACTGGCTAAGAAATAAAAACATGGATCAGTGGAATAGAATAGACATATAGTACACAGCAGTAAATGATTATAGTAACCTTATTTTTGATAAACATAAAGATTTAAGCTTTTGGTAAAAGAATACAATATTTGGTAAAAATTGTTGGGAAAACAAGGAAGCAGTCTGGCAGAAACTGGGTATACATCAACATCTTACACTACTTACCAAGATAAGACCAAAATGGGATACATGACCAAGAAATAAAGGGAAATACTGTAAAAAAATCTAGGACAACATGGAACACATTACCTATCAGACTTATGCATAAGGGAAGAATTTATGAATAAATAAGAAATAGAGAACATTGTGAGATGTAAAATTGATAATTTTGATTACATTAAATTTTAAAAGGTTTTGTACAAATAAAACTTATGTGGCCAAGATTAAAAGGAAAGCAGAAAATTTGGGGAATAGACAGTTTACCAGATAAAGTTCTCAGATTTCAAAAATATAGAGAACTTTGTCAAATTTGTAAGAATATGAATCATTCCCCAATTGATAAATGGGCAAAGGATATGGACAAGCAGTTTTTTGATGAAGAAATCAAAACTATATATAGTCATATAAAAATGCTCTAAATAATTATTGATAAGAAAAATTCAAATTAAAACAGCTTTGAGACATCATCACATACCTATCAGATTGGCTAAAATAACAGAAGGGGAAAATAACAAATGTTGGAGGGGGCATGGAAGAATTGGGACATTTATTCATTCTTGGTGGAACTGTGATCTGATCCAGCCATTTTGGAGAACAATCTAGAATTATACCCAAAGAGTTATAAAATTGTGTAGACCCTTTGACCTAGCAATACCACTATTAGGTCTGTTTTCCAAGGTGATTGGAGGAAAAGGAAAAGAATTCATATGTTCTAAAATATTTACAGGAGCTCTCATTGTCGTAGCAAAGAAGTGGAAATTGAAGGGATACTTATCAAATGGGGAATGGCTAAACAAGTTGTGGTATATGATTGTTATGGAATACTACTGCACTGTAAGAAATGATGAGCTTGATTTTAGAAAATATGGAAAGGTTTGCATGAAATAATGAAAAATGACATGAGCAGAACCAAGAGAATGTACTATATAGTAACAGTGATATTGTTTAAAGAATAATTGTGAGCAACCAAATTGTTCTGAGTACCATAAATACTCAAATCAACTATAAGGGACCTATGAAGGAAGATGTTACACACCTCCAAAGAAAGAACTGATAAATAGAAGTATGCATAGTATGTTTTTATATATTTACAAATCTTTATCAAATGGTGACCATCTCTAGTATGGGTGGGGAGGAAGGTGGGAGGGAGATGGTTTGGAACTTAAAATGTAACAAACAAACAAAGGGGGAAAATGAAAAAAAAATTGCTTCCACAATTTACTGTGTGATTTTGAGCAAATCCCCTAATCTCTGAGCCTACTTTGCCTCACTTTTAAAATGGGATCACATCAGCCCTGCCTACCTTACAGCATCAGTGTGGAAAACAAATTAAATAATGTATATGAAAACACTTTGAAAACTCTAATGTGCTATATAATCACAAGCTATTGGTAGTATCATTAGCTCTGCACCAGGTCACCTATCCTTAGGGACTGGGAGAGAAAGGGTCTGAGGGCTCTAGGATGAGGAGTCGAGCCATTACTTTTCCCCAAGGGTTTCATTGTATATATAATAAGGGCTTTTGGGGGATCTTCTATGCTAGTCTAGGACCAGAGTGCCCTCCTAACCTCATAAACCTTTTTGCAAGAGAAAGTACTACATTGTTTAACCAAGGAGACACATCACCTGACCTCAAAGTGCTAGTTCCCAGTCTAATGAGAAGACATATGATTCTTGGTCTAGGCGTATTTTGGCAATGTTGTTTTAGGATCTGATCCCACCCTTGGAAGGCCCCCAAACTAAAGAGGGCCACTGGAGAATTGGCTGAAAACCAGACATTTTTAAAGCGTTGCTGTAGCCGAGGTTCTGTAGGGTTTCAAAGAATTTCAGGACAGATTAGGGAGTTTAGAGTCTAACAGGAAAGGAAGCAAATATACTTAAAAGTAATATATTAGTATGTAATATTATATTATTACCGATGTAAAGTAGCATATAATGTGTTAAATGAGTCATAAAAATATAAAATGTCATGAAAATGTCTTTGCTTTACAGAGAGGCATGAACATGGGGCTAAAAAAGTTTATATTTTCTGCTCCTCACTTCCCAAACCTGCTTTCTCAACAAATCTTTGGTCTTAACTCATCAAAAAACTATTTTAGCTCCAGGCACAAGGTGCCAAATCTCAAAGAAAATTCAATTATAGATATCTCCTTCCCCCCCCCCCCCACCCCCATCCTCAGTCCAGTACAATTCAATGCAATCCAATAAACTTTCATTAAGCACCTCCAACAACAATGTGCCAGGCACTGTGCTAAGTACTAGGGATACTATTAATAAAAAGAAAGAAGGTCCTTGCCCTCAAGAAGCTTACCATCTAACGGGGGGGGGAGGGGAAGGGAGGGAGACAGCACACAAAAGGAGGCAGGAAAGTGGGGGGTAGTGCCAAGGGGTACTGAGCCCAGGGCATCTTGTTCTGTGGAGTTCCAACATGCACAGTAGAATGAGTCAGTAATTTTAGTGCTTTATAAAGGAAGGCATTGGAAGGAGTTTGTTACTCCACTCTCCAGCTCTCCAAGAAGAGGGGAGAGGAGGCTGAGAGACGAGTCAGTCAAAATTGGAGTCAGCAGTAAAGTGGTGAGTTTAGAAGTGACAAGCTTAACAGGAGAGGGGCATCTTTTTCCCTGGAGTTGAAGCCAGGCAGAGCAGCAGTGATGCTTATTAAGTGCTATGTATAAAATATGGTGCTAGGAACCAGAGATTACAAAATAAAAATCATCTTTGCCCTCAAGGTGTTTGCATTCCATTAGGGGCATACAACATGTACATAGATAAGTATAGTACAAAATAATCTGGGGAAGCAGAGAGCACTGAGATTGGTGGGGATGGTGAATCAGGGAAGGTTTTATAGAGGAGGTGGCAATTGAGGTGAATCTTGGAGAAAGATATTTCTGACAGATGGATGTGAGGAGGCATTGCATTCCAGTCTTGAGGGACGCTCTGTGGGAATACAGGAAGACAGGAGATGGAAATTGAGTTCCAGGAACAGCTACTAGTTCAATTTGGCTGGGAAACAATGCATGAAAGGGAGAAAAGGCTGGAAAGGTAGACTGAAGGCAGATTGTAGAGAACTTTAAAAGCCAAATTAAGCAATCTGTATTTTACCTGAAAGGCCATAGAGAGCCACTGAGCAGGGGGGGCGATACACAGGACTATTTCTTTTTTTTTTTAATGTTTAAGAAATGTTGTTATTGATAGCAATTATCTTTATATCACTTTCACTTCCAAATATATTTCTTACTAATCTCCTAATCAGGGAGCAAAACAAAGAACTGTTTTTTAAAAAGGGAAAAAAAGCAGTTCAGTGAAACTAATGAACACATACATTGTCTGATAAAAGACGCAATATTCCACACCCTTAGTTCCCTTCCTCTACAAAGAAAAGCTACAAACAATTTTAAAAATTGTTGTCTGAGACCAAGTTTGGTCATTACAATGGTACAGTGCTCATTTCTTTTCCCCTTTTTGTTCTTTCCACTAACATTGGTGAAGTCACTGTTTATTATGTTTTCTCGGTTTGGATTTCTTCATTGCCTCAGTTCCTCTGAAGTCTTCCATTACTTCTCTGATTTCTTCATGTATTGCATTCATGGACTGTCAGTTTGTCTAGCTATCCCTTAACTGATGGGCATTTACTTTGTTTCTAGTTCTTTTCTATCACAAAGAATTCTGTTATGAACATTTTGCTTCATATTGTACTGTTATTTTTGTATTTGACCTTTTGGGGACATATGCCTATTAGTGAGATATCTTGGTCAAAAAGTATTGATTTTCACGGTCACTTGTTCGGCACAATTCCAAATTGCTTTCCAGAATGACTGGAATAATCCATAGCTCAATCAACAGCTTATGGATGTACTTGTCTTTCTGATGTCCCTATTTCCATTTGTACTATTTCCATTTTTTTGGTCATCTTTGTCAGTTTGTCAGGAGAGGTAAAATCTCAGTTATTTTGATGTACATTTCTTTTATTATATTGTAATTCATTCTTTAATATGTTGTTAATTGTTTACAATTCTTCTGAGAATTATTTATTCATATCCTTTGACCACATATATTGGGGATGGAAACAGGCCTGTTTAATAGGAAGACTATTGGTGGAAGGAAGGTGCAGCTAGGTGAAGTGTACATTGGAGAAAGATGAGAATAGAAGTAAGGAAGCCATTTAGGAAGTTATTACAGTGGTTGAAGTAAAGGGGTGAGGGCTGCACCAGTCTAGTGGCATCATGAACAAAGAGAAGCAAACAGAAGTGAGGGATGTTGTGAAGGAGGTAGAATCAATAGGATTTAGTAAGTGATTGTATATGCTGGAATGAAGGAGAGTAAAGATTTCAAGATGGAGTTAATTATGACATCCAGTTTAGAAAATTGAGTGTCTGGGAGGCTGTTGGTCCCCTCAACAGAAATAGGGAAGATATAAGAAAGAGAAGAGATAAGAAGTTAAGGGGTGTGGGGAAGGCGAGTCAATCTCTAGAGATCAGTTGAATTAAAAGAGAATTTCTTGAGTATCTGTTCTGTACCCAGTCTTATTCCCATAGCCCATTCTTGATCTATGTTACTCATTTGGTTATCTTGTCATAGAAAGAACCATATTATTTTGTTCAGTTGTTTCCAGTCATGTCTGACTCTTTGTGACTCCATTTAGGGTTTTCTTGGCAAAGATACTGGAATGGTTTGTCATTTCCTTCTTCAGTTTATTTTATAGGTGAGGAAACTGAGTCAAAATGAGTCAAACTTAATCCTGAGTCAGGATTAAGTGACTTGCCCAGGGTCTCACAGCTAGTATCTGAGGCCAGACTTGAATTTAGGTCTTCCTGATTCCAGGCCTGGAACTGTATCCACTTCACCACCTTGTTACCCTGGGAAAAACACACCATACTTTTACTAACTGCCATGCTATATGTAACTTCTAGGAGAAATCATATTCATACATACCAGCCTGGAAACATGCTGAACATTCAGTACATAGGTATTATGACTTTGGCATCTTTAAGTGACTTGGACCGATTGATAGTCATATATCTACCATTGCTAAGTCTTGGTGCAGGTTTCTGTTTTATAACCTCTTTACTGGGGATTTCTCCTTGCTTTTTTTTTTTTATTAAAGCAATTGGGGTTAAGTAACTTGCTCAAGGTTACACGGCTAGTCATTATTTATGTGTGGGTGCTCATTTTCTGAGGCTGGATTCGATTTCGGGTCATCCCAACTCCGAGGCCGGCGCTCTTACTCACTGCGCCACCTAGCCACCCCTCCCCTTGCTTTTTGCTACTCTAGTTTCCTATTTTCAAGTTGAGGTCAATACAGGTTGTCTCAAAGTCTTAGTACTATTATAGCACTTAGTGTGCTCTATCTAGCACTTCTTCTTCTTCTTCTTTTTTTTTTTTTGAGGGCAATTCGGGTTAAGTAACTTGCCCAAGGTCACACGGCTAGGTTTTTGTTTGTATGTGTTAAGTGTCTGAGGCGGGATCCGAACTCAGGTCCTTCTGACTCCAGGGCCGGCGCTCTACTCATTGCGCCACCTAGCTGCCCCTATCTAGCACTTCTTAAATTGTGGGTTGTGACCCCAAGATTTCTGAATGCCCAATGACCAAAAATTAATTAAAAATCAAACTCATAATGAATCTGAGATATTTCCCAATACACTTGCCCATGTTGTATTGGGCAACTTTACTGCACTTTGCATTGCACATGCCCTCCAGCCACACGAAAAGGGATAGTGAGTGAAAAAAATTAAGCCCTGCATCAGTACTATTTCACTCAGTGATCTGATTGGCTTCCATGAATTTAATTACCAGCTCTATACTGATGATCCTCAAATTTATCTATCCTATTTTAAGTGCTCTGCTGACCTCCGATCTCACATCTCCAACTACCTTTCAGACATCTCAAACTGGATATCCAGTTGACATCTTAAATGCAATGTGTCTAAAACTAAACTCATTATCTTTCTTCCTAAACCTTCTCCTTCCTCCTCCTAACTTCCCTATTACTGTTGAGGTGACACTATCCTCTCAGTCCCTTCAGTCTCACTAACGAGGTGTTATCTTCAGTTCCTCACTATCTCTCACCTCCTATATCTATCCTGTTACCAAGGCATGTTGACTTCACCTTCGTAGCAGTGCTCAAATATCCCCCCTTCTCTTCTCTGATACTACCACCATCTGGGTGCAGGCTCTTATCATCTCATTCTTGGAATACTGCAATAGCTTGCTAATGCCTGCCTCAAGTCTCCTCCCCACTCCTCTCTTACCCCCTGCCCCAATTCATTCAACTGCCAAAGTGATTTTCCTAAAGCTCAGGTCTGTCCATGTCACTCTCCTACTCATTAGACTCCAGTGACTCCCTCTCACTTCCAGGATTAAATAAAAAACCCTGTTTGGCATTCAAAGCCTTTCATAAAATAGCCCTCTCCTGTCTTTCCAGTCTTCTTATATTTTACTCCCTGACACATACTCTGATGCAGTGACACTGACCTCCTACCTGTTCTCTGAACAAGAGATTCCATCTCTTGGCTCTGTGCATTTTCTCTGGCTCTCACACATGCCTAGAATTCTTTTTCTTCTCATTTCTACCTACTGGCTTCTTTTGAGCACCTACTAAAATTCTCCTATGGGAAGCTTTTCCTAACCCCTCTTAATTTTGGGTGCCTTTCCTCTCTTAATTATTTTACTATTCATCCTGTATATAAACTTATTTGTACACATTTCTTTGCTTTTTGTCTCCCCACTAAAATAGTGAGCTCCTTGAGGGCAGGAAGTGCCTTTTACCTCATTTTTTTAATACCCATTGCTTGTACCTGGCACATAGTAGGTGTTTCATAAATATTGATTGATTGACTTTTAACTTTCAATAACTTAAATAATAGCTTAAAACTGCACTAAGACTTTTGTTATTATTTGTTATTTTGTTTGTTATTTTAAAGTTATCTGCATAGTATTTTGAGTTCTGGAATGATAAAATACTTTATAAACTCAATAAACAAATGTTGCTTTGTTACAAATAATCATTTCTTTGATGATGAAAATTATATTTGATTACAGGATACGTTATCAATAATAGTGATTTTTTTTCCCATGCATATTAGGCCTAAGGTTGAAAGGAGGGAAAAACAATCAGCAATTAGAATTAACTTTTAGAATCTTGCTCCTGCTTATACTTCTTTTATTAAGACTAATGACTTGCCATGGGGGAAGAGGGGGAAGGAGAGGGAGGGAGAGAAAATTTGGAACTCAAGGCACTGTGGAAGTGAATGTTGTAAACTAAAAGTAAATAAATAAATTTTTAAAATGCAAAGAGACTGGATTTGGGCTTAAAGGGCTTTGGTGCAGATTGTCTCTATAGTCTACCACCTGTATAATCTTGGGCAAATTGTCTGACCTCTCTTCTCCTCAATTTCCTCATCTGTAAAGTGAAAGGTTGGACTTGATGGTCTCAGTGGTTCCTTCCAGTTCTATCATCCTATCACTCAAGGTTCCCTGACTCCAAATTCATCCTTCTTTCATTTAAAATAGTAAATCTTTATAACAAATGTAGTCACTATCAATAAAAATAAACAAACAAATATATAAATATGATTTTTTAAAAGGCTAATGGCTTAAGTGAAAGTTTCTACTTTCATGAGAGGCTTTCAAAGATTGGTTTCTTTCTAGTAAATGGAGGAGGGGAACGCAGCCACTTTCATTTACTGAATTTGGAGTTGATACGTATTGTTGAATCTTAGAATTAGAGTATGTCAGAGCTGGAACAGACTTTGGAGATAATTTAGTCCAATCTTAATCATTTAAGTCAATCAAAAGACATTTGCAGAGTGATAAAATGAATAGAGAGCTGATGATCTGTGTTCAAGACCATCCTTTGACATATACTGACTTTGTTACCCTGGGTAAGTCACAGTGCTCTAGGTAACTCTCTAAGACTATAAATTGCAGAGAAGGTGCTGTTCTGCATTGATAGAAGGAGTTTTTTCATTAGGAGTTCCTTATACCAATAAAATTGGAGATCTATCCCTTTATTCTTTATCAATAAGCATAAGGCACACATTTCATAGATATAGGAAATGGATTTAAGAGAAGAGGAGTAACAGCTGGTTGTTGGGTAGTCAAGTCTTTGTTATTGTTCAATCATGATCCTGACTCTTTGTGATCCCATTTGGGATTTTCTTGGCAGGGATATTGGAGTGACTTGCCATTTCCTTCTCTATCTCATTTTACATTTGAGGAAACTGAGGCAAACAGGCTTAAGTGACTTGCCCCAGGGTCACACAGCTAGTATCTTAGGCCAGATTTGAACTCATGAAGATGAGTCTTCCTGCCTCCACTACACCACCTAGCTGCCCTAGTCAAGTCTAGAACTCATAAAATCATAAAGGGACTTCAGAGATCATTCATCTAGTTTAATTCCCCCGTCCCACTTTTTAAAAATACAAATAAAGAAACAGACTTAGAGACAGAACATGACATAGTGGAAAGAGTTCTGGGACTAGAGTAAGAGAATATGGGTTGGAATCCTGCTTCTGCCACTTTTGTGATTTAGGGCATCAGTTAATTTCTCTGGGCCTCAGTTTCCATATTTGTAAAATGAGATAGTTGGACCAAATGACCTCTAAAATCTCTTTCAGTTAAGTGGATAATATAATTGATCTGCCCAAAGCCACTTCATGGTAAGCATCAGACTTGGGACATCTTATTTCCCCACCACATAACATTATACTGTCCTCTGGGGGGAGGTTATAACGTAACTGATTTGTTTTGCGCCCGCACCGGTCACCGGCTTCTAAAACTCTTTGAAGCAGCATGTCGGTCAGAATGTGAGCTTTGTCTTTCATGGGTAGCTTTTCTTCTTTGCACCCGATAGTGTCTGGATTGTAACCGAAGCCAGTTTTTTCGTTGTTTTTCTGGCCGCAGAAAACACTCCAATTTCTGCCACTAGGTGGAACTACAAATCTCTCTAATATTTTCCCTGGGTCCTCAGATACGTTGTGGAGGTGAAGAAGGAGCCCCTGGACTGTTTCTCTAGCCTATCTTGTGTCTGACTTGCTGATGAACATCCTCTCCCCCAACACAACAGGTCCTTCTGTTCTTTTTTCCTCTCTCCTATTAAAATCCACTCCCAGGGAAGATGCTGAAAAAGCCTGCGGTTCAACTGGCAGATGAAGTTTGATGGCTTACTTCTCTCCAAGGGGGGATTTGCATTTGAATGGGTGATAATGCCTTAAGTCACAGAAGCTAAAGTTGGAAATCCAGCCATCAACAGGTCAGGTGGAGAGAGAAGTATTTGGATGGACAAGGTGGGGTGGTGGTGATCTTGGTGTCCCTGAAATTGTACTGAATATGTTAGCTACTTGTTCCATCCAAGAGCTATTTCTGAATCTAAGTAATAAGACTAGAGGTAGAATTCCGGAGAGATCTGGGCATCTCTGGCAGGGGTGCATTTGTCACAACTGGTTTGAAATTCCCAAAGAATGGAAGCTAATTTGAGAGGGATTCCCCACTGTGCTTTGGGTGCAATATGGGGTAAATCACATCCCCTCTCTGGGCTTCAATTTCTTCATCTGTTAAGTGAGGGGTTTTGACCAGATGATGTCTAAGGTCTCCTGCTATAAATCTATAGTCCAATGAAGACTTTTGAAAATAAATTGGGGGGAAATCCTCTCATTTTTAATATCTCTCCCTTTTTTTCTCCCTATTTTTCTAACTGAGTGATCATAGAATATTCATAGAGTTAGCACTGACTTTAGAGATCATATGGTCTAACATCCTTGTTTTACAAAGGAGGAAATTGAGACATGGAGAAAGAGAAGATGTGCTGTTTAATTGTGAGGACAGAAAAAGATACAGAAAAACACACAAAGTAGCATCTTGCTATCCTAAGAAAAATTTAAGTGATTTGTCAGCAGATTATGTCTTTTTCATGAATTAAACAACACGTATCCGAATTAAATAGATCCAAAATAATTTTGGAAGAGGGAATTAGTATTTGGGGGGATCAGGAAAGGTTTCATGTAGGAGGTGAACGCTGAAGGGAGCTAGGACATCCAAGAGTAGAGATGAGGGAAGAGAGCATCCCTAGGATGGAGGACAGCCTGGACACAGGCATGGAGACAGAACCCTCTATACTTATTTATTAAAATCTGGGGAAATTTTAAGTATAGGAATGGAAACATAATTAGCATAGTATGTTCAAATAGGCAGTAAGGCTATTTCTGACCAGAGTGAAAAGTATTAAAGCACAAAAAGAAATACAATTAAAAAGGTGGGGTGAGTCAAGTTTAGGGAGGACCTTAAAAGAAATTTTATGCAATAGAAAACAGGAAACTATTGGAAAGGCTTCAGGGAGAGATTTCCTGATTTTTTAAATCCCTAGATAGAGATGTGACTGAAAGGATGAAGAAAGAGAAATTTCAATTTTTTGAGAGAGAAAACAAGTTGTAGGTATGCCTATGTGTGGTGTATTATGTGTTGATGTTTGAAGGAAGGTGATTAAGAGTGGGATGGAGTCCTTCAGTTTCAGCTTTGGATTCTTTCCATTCCTTTGAACAGAGCCCACAAGGTAGTCTCCAATATCCAATATCCAATGTGAGTTTTTTTCTGTGTTTTTCTTTTTCTGAGTTTTCCCCACTTCTTCAAAGGCCCAAGTTCCTTACAGGAGGCTCCCAAAACCTCACAGGTTTTTTTTTTCCTGTTCCTTTTTGTTATTTCATGTCCAAATGTATTCTAAAGAGGAAGGTTGTCTTTTCACAACTGCCAAGTCAGTGAGAGTGTGAATCTATACAACTACCACCAGCAAGAAAGTTGAACTCAGTTGTTGTTCTGGCAAATAAGCAGTTATCAACTGAAGGGTTGACTGAATTAATCAGCTATTTCCCCCTAATTCCTTTGTGGGTGTTGGTAGCCTCAAGAAGGCAAGTGAATATAGACTTTCTGATTTCAGAAATCTACCCTCCTTAGGGGGAGAGTAATTCAAATAGAATCAGCTCTAAGCCCCCATTTCACCAGAAATGCTTCCTCCTTCCTAAATATATATTTCATAGTTCACATAATATAATCACTTCCCATAGAGCATGTTCAACTATATAGAGCATTTTATTATTGGCATTGGAATAACAAAAACAATGTGCTACTTTGAGAAATGACCACATGACTGTCTTTTCTCAGCTTCTCTTGGTCTCAAGCAACCTTCAAATGGTATATAGCCTGCTCTGAACCCAGAGGCTCTAGGAAAGGGCACCCCATGCCGTTCTGTGCTGTTGTCAGCTTACATTGTCTGGAGAGAACAAGCAGATTGTTAAATCTTCAGTGTGAGCATTTATACCTCAGAGATCGGCAAATGCTATAAATCAGAGCTTGATTTATTGTTTTATTGATTATATAGACTTAAAGTGACAGGGAAGATGCCAATAATGCAGATCAAAATTAATAGTTGACAAACTATTGCATATTGTTGAAAAACTTGCATGCCTCTCCTCATATACCTCCTCGCCCCCTCCCCCACCACCTCCAGTTGTTAAATATTTACTCCACTGTAATCAGGAAAAGGAATGTTGACAATAAAAAACAGTTCCCAAATAATGGTCTACTCATAACCTCATACCATCTACTAAGGCTAGTCATTGGATCAAGAGTCAAGAACTTTGGACGGAGAACTTGATTCCCTCCTCCACAAAACATGGGACATAGGCTTAGGATCTGGTACAGACTGACATATCTTTTCTGTTCAGTATCCCGTGGCTGTCAGGGGCTTCCTTGTCTGGCTCATCACTTTTGGAGCAGAGTGAATGAAGGCAGTGGTAAGGCCCAGCAAGGGCTGGATAACTTTCTACATTCTGCCCCTGGCTTCTCTTACTTTGTTATCTCATTTCCAGTGGCCAGGAGGGATGTCACATCTCTTTCCACTTTCTCCAAGTTCAAGGACCTCCCAGGGCATCTCTCTCTTTCTGTTGCTTTTACCATCATTTCTGCTTTCCTTTCCTCTTTCATTCCCTTACCAGGTAGCTGAAGACCTGCTGCTGCTCTGTAAAGGGTGATAGAGGTCAGACAGAATGAGAGCTACATGACCTATACTATAAAGTCCCACTTATGACCTTCCTTTATTCATTAAGCCTTTCCTCCAACCCTTACTTATTTTTACTTTCTCTGAATTCCTACAGAACTTATCTTTGTACTTAAATTTTGGTACTTATATATTACTTGTGTCACAAATCTTCTCTCTCCAATTAGACTATGAGCTCCTATTAAGCTGAGATTGTATTTTGTTCTTTTTGAAAGACTTCAGCAACTTTTTCAGGGTTGGGCACCTGTTATGTGCACAGTAAATACTTGTTGAATTGAATTTGAATGTACTGATTTTATTTTCATCCAGATGTTGAAGGTTAGGGTAGATGCAGCCTGAGATGATCTTTACAAAACTGGCCAAGTTCAAACCTTCTATAATAGAGGGTGTGTTTACACAACTGGGGTTCTGTTGTTTCCTCTCCACCCAGACCTGGACTTGGGCTATCTATATTCAAAGTCTGCCAAAAGGAAGTGCTACCTGGCTCAATACATATTCATTGGCCAACTGCTTGAATAGTCAGGATGGAAAGAGAAAGTTCTTTTAATAGTAGGTTACATTAGCATTCCTGGAGACTCATTAAGCATTTACAATTTCCTGAAATAGAGTAGGATATTTTCCCTTTGGGTCCTACCATTAGTAGATAGAAGTCTACTTCCTGTGTTTATACATGCAACAATAAATTTTTGATGAATTATACTGGAAATTCTTTGTTTGGCTTATAGCTGGCAAGTAAGAATCCTGTTTTCTTTCTTTCTTTTTAGAGCAAAAGGCCAAGTAGGTGTTTCCCAGGCTATATTTAACAACTCCCAGAGAGCAAACAATTCCAGAGCTGTGTGAGAGAGAATGCTTCCTTTGGAAAACCCCTTGGTTAATGAGGCCTTCCAGGAAGACCACAGCTGTGGCCACAAGATGTGGAAACAGCTGGTTAATTCAGCCAGATGAGGAAAATAATCAAGTTGTCAGGCAAAAACTTAGTTCAACTAAGTGGGTGGGTATCATCAAAGCAGCATGGCAGCCATGAAGGGAATAAAACCACTGGACTTGGAATGAAGAGTTCTGGATTTTAGTTCTGGCTATACTACTACTTACATGCTTTGTGATCTTAATCCAGTTAGCTTCTCTAGGCCTTGGCTTACTCATCTGTAACATGACATAACCTGTTGTATCTAGCCTGTTTAAGCAAGAATTTAATATATGTAGTGTTTTAGGAAGGTTAATTTGGCAATGTTCAGTCAAGGGAGCTAATGTAATCTTAGGCTGTATTAAGAGATGTCCAGAATCCAGGGATATGGAAGTGAGAGTTTCTCTGTTCTCTATGCCAGTCAGATCACATGTTGAATATTGTGGTGCAGTGGGTGCCATAGATTAATAACCCAGAGAGCATTTACTGGAGGATGGTGGCAAATGGTATGGTGATAGATGTTACTCTCATTATATGTGGGACTAGGTAGTAAGAAAGGGGATGTTTTGGTTGGAGAAGACTTTGGTGGGACATGATACCTGTTCTCAAGCATTTGAAGGACTTTTGTGTGGGGAAAAAGATTAAAGTATAATAGGTTCAAAGATTTAGAGTTGAAAAGGACTTAAGGGGACATCAAGTCCAACCCTTTCATTTTTACAGTTGAGAAAACTGAGACATAGAGTGACTTACCCAAGGTCACATATCTAGTGTCTTCAGCAGGATTGGAACCTAGTTGTTCCTGTCTCTAGGTCTAGTGTTCTAGTGGAAAAGATATTCACAGCAGGCAGATCAAGGAACAAAGGATGGGAGCTGCAAAGATTAAATCTAGGTTTGTGCTCTATTTGGCCTCATAGCTTAGGTTAGAGCAAAAACCCAGGTTTGAGGATTTACAGATTGGTACTAGAGAAGCTAGTGCAAGCTTGATATTTCTAACATGAAGCACACACATACAATGTACACACACACACACACACACACACACACACACATACATTATATGGTTACACAGATAGACAGAGATTTGGCTATGTAGGGTCAGGTTCATTAACATGAGGAAAATGTGTCCAGTGGGAAAATTTGAGTGGGAGGATGCTGAGTGGGATCTTTTTAAGGTGGGAATCATACCTGAAAGGTAAGGCACCTTTGGGATAGACAATCAGCACCAGATGTGGGAAGGGGCATTCTTAATTAGACCCAGATGTGCTAGGGAAATTCCTCAGAGTTGCTTATCGATACCAGACTCAAGTGGAGAAGTTTCCTAATTGGGACCAGAAATTGGGTGAGGGTTTGAGTTGGCAATTTGGGATTCCAGAATGGGGTATCAATACACAGCTGCTGCAGTTGGTTGGGAGCCTTGGCCAGTCAGGAATTGAGGTTATTCACAGGATCAGAATGAGTCAGGGCAGTGGAAAATTACAATCTCTGTGTTATTACTAATAACATAATGTTTATGGTCATTAGGACTAGTTAGTCTAAGTGTCTCCATATTGGAGTCTTATCACTTATAGTTACAACTTCAAACAACATATTTAAAACAATCACATTCATTACAACTGGATATAAGGAAACCCTTTCCAACAATTAGAGCTATCCAAAAATAGAATGGGCTGCTTTGGTGAGGTGGGTGTCTTGTTCCTAACTGGAAGTGATCAAGCAAAGGTTGCTTGACCATTTGCCACGTAAGTTCTCAGAGGGGATTCTTTTTCAAGTATGGATTGAAATATATGGCTATTGAGGTCCCTTCAGGTTTGTGATTAATTGGAAGGAGGAGAGGCTATGTACCCAAGGATGTCTAAATATTGTTAAGTGGCTGTATTTAGACGTGAGATGACAAGATTATGGTCATATAATGGAGTTATAGAGTGTTAGAGTTAGAAAACACTTTTGAGATCATCTAACCCAACTCCTTTATTTTGCAAATGAAGAAACTGATGCTCATAGTGGAATGGCTGAGATTCAGATGGAGAGGAGGAAGAAACACATGTCAATTTCCCTCTTTTCTCTCTAAACTTTCTCTTTCTTGGTTACCTCATCAGCTATAGCTTTAATTATCAGCTCTATGCCAATGACTTCAAAATCTATATAACCAGCCCCACTCTCTCCTGAGCTTCAGCTCTGCATTACCAATTGCCTATTGGACATTTCAAACTGGATGTCCTGAATCATCTTGAATTCAGCATCTACAAAACAGAATTCATTGTCTTTCCCCCTCAATCCCACCCCTATCCACACTTCTGTCAAAAGCACCACTGTTCTTCCAGTCATTTGTAAACTAGATATTATCCTCACTTCTTCTCTTTACTTCATCTCATGCATCCAGTTAGTTGCCAAACCTCGCCATTTTTGCCTTCACAACATGTTACATCCAACCTCTTCTCTTCACTCTCACATCTGCCACCTTAGTTCAGGTCCTCCTTCTCTCTCACCTAGATGATTCAGAATGATCTCCAAAATCCACGCCCCCCCACCGCCGGCCTTTAAATATCTTTCCACTTCAATCCTAAAGAGATTCAGTGAATTTCTTTAAGTAGATTTGACCATGTCGTTCCCCTACTCGGTAAACTCCAGTGACCCCCTATTGCTTCTAGAATAAAATATAACTTCCTTTGTTTAGCTTTTAGAGTCTTTCTCAACTTGACCTCAACCTGCTGTCTCAGTTTCATTGGGAATCACTGTTGCTTCCACATTCTGTGATCCAGGTAAACTAGCTTTTTCTTTGTTCCTTGCACACATCCCCTATTCCCATGCCTTTTTACTAATTATTCCCCATACCTGGAATGTTCTCCCTCCTCATATCTGCCTCATAGGATTGATCTTTTCCTTCAAGACACTCAAGCACCACCTTATATGTGAAACTTTTTCTCATTCCCTGAATTGCTAGTGCCTTCTTTCTCAAACTACCTTTTATGTATTTGTACTTATTTGTATTTATTCTCTTTATATTTATTCTATCAATGCTTACATAACTCAGGAGTCAAGCTTGAATCATTCGTATGAAACTCTTTTCTTTGTTAAGGAAGATGACAACCCAATGCTACGTACCTGTGTGAGGGGCAGAGTTGGCCTTAGGGCTTGTGAGAGAAGACAACTTTTCTTTCTTTCTTTTTTTATTAATTACTTTGTTTATTTACTTTTAGTTTACATCATTCAGTTCCACAATCCCTTGAGTTTCAAATTTTCTCCCCCTCCTTCTACCCCTCTTCATGGCAGCATGCAGTCAAACATTGAATCTACAAGTACCTACACATTAAACATTAGTCAGGTTGTAAAGAAGGATTATAACTAATGGAATGAACAATGGCAAAGAGAAAAAAACAAAACAAGAAAAAGAAAGAGAGCAGGTAGTTTGCTTCACTCTGCATTCAGACTCTGTAGTGCTTTCTCTGGATGTGGATATCTCTTTTCATCATGAGTCTTTTGGAGTTGTCTTCTAACCTTACATTACTGGGTGGAGTCCAGTCTATCAAGGTTAGTTGGAAGACAACCTTTCTTGCTTCAGCTGTGAGGGAAGACACATGTAGTTGAGGATCCTCTGGAGAAACTCAGAGAGAGAGAAAAGGATTTAGGAAGCAGAAGACATGTAGAGGAACCAGTGACTCTACATGTCCCTGATTTCCAGCTTGCTTCTCTAGAAACTTTGGGAAATTTCCCTTTGGGTGAGATTGGACTATATCTCTCTGTCTCTCTTGCTGAGATATCTCATTCCCACTGGGATTCACTTTGAGTATTTACTGTCATAGTCTGAATAATACACCTTCTTTGAATTCTGTTTGCTATTGCTTTGATAAATGGATTTATTATTCACTATTTTTGATGGTCTTATGTATAACATTTGGTGGTAAGGAACCAGGTCTTTGGCTATAAACTTGAGATAATCTTTCTCCTTTAAGAGATAACCAGGGAAGCAGCTTGAACCTAAAAATCAATTTTCCCAAACTAATAATATCTAGGGTGGAATAGATAGGTATAATTCTAGTCTGGTACCCCTCTCTCTGAGGATAGCAGAGTGGCCAGTCTTGTGGTGACAATTTCCTGTTCCCTTCCAGTCAGAAACCAAAGACATCCTTGGAGAGAGGTGGGTGAGATTGCTAGGATATCTATTCATGCTTCCCCACAAACCACATTTAGACAACTCATGTAGGCTTGTACAAAGCCTACATGAAAGCACACACCTTACAGCATGTTTGGATACCCTGTACTTACTACCTGTCCTGTTAGAATGTACACCCTTTGAGAATAGGAGTCATTTCATTCATTATATTTGCATCCCTAGTGATGGGCATATATGGTTCTTAAAAAATACTTGTTGGTTGATTGTAAAAAATTCATGTTTCTAGAGTACAAAGTGCTTTCCTTGTAATAGTCCTGTGGGGTAGAGATCAGATAAAGTATTATTATTATTATTTTTTTGGAGGGCAATTGGGGTTAAGTAACTTGCCCAAGGTCACACGGCTAGGTTTTTGTTTGTGTGTGTTAAGTGTCTGAGGCCGGATCCGAACTCAGGTCCTTCTGACTCCAGGGCCGACACTCTACTCACTGCGCCACCTAGCCACCCCAGTATTACTATTTTCATTTTACTGATGAGGAGCCTGAAAACTCCAAGAGGTTAAATGACTTTCCCAGGGTCATATAGCTAGTAAGTGTCAGAGCTTGGTTCTCCATATGGATCTTCTGACTCTCCAAAATAGTACTTGATTTTCTGCATCACCCTACCTTGAAGTTAGTGAGCCTATGGGTCTACCAGAACACCAGAGCATTTCCTTCTCTGAGATCAACTACTCACCAGCTTCTTCCTCACACCAGATTATGTTGACTCAGTGACTTAAGCTCTGGGCTGGGGTAGATGGGAAGCTGTTGCTACGGGTTACCTCTATCAGCTGCTGCAGATGAGGTTTATAATCCTACTACTCAGTTGACTCTCTTTGTTAACACAGCATGATCACTCCATCCCTGCCTAGCTGACTGGTGAGGATCGATCCTCAAATTGCTCAAGGAAAGAGAACCATTCTCAGAAGCCACAGTGGTTTGGAAGGGATTAAGAGTGGAGCCTGTTGTTTACTTTCCTGCTAGGGTGAGCAGATCAAATTCCAGTCCATGAGACTAGTATCCTGGACCTTTTGCTGAGGTACTCAGAAATGCCACCGTGAGTAATTTGCTTCTTTCTTAACCTGCCAGTCAGATCAACAGGGTTTTAGGCAGTTTGGCATTCTCAAAGGAAGGTGGAGTCAGTCAGTGATGAATAATTTATAAAGCATCAACTATGTACCAGTCACTGTGCTAAGTGTTGGACATATAAAGGAAGGCCAAAAACCAGTGCCTGTTTTCAAGGGAGAGAGAAAATATGCATTAAATAGCTGTGTATAAACAAGATATAGACAGGATAAATTGGAGACAATTTCTGAGGGAAGGCACTAGGATTATAGCTGGACCTTGAAGGATGCCAGAGATGGCAGGAGACAGAGATAATATGGAGGTAACTTGGGGTATCTTACTATGCACGTGCACATTGTATGAGAAAGGGATTTCAGACTGCACTCAAATGATGCTTGATCAGAATTTATGACTTCTGGGACAGGGTTTTGAAATTCAAATAAAGCTGGAAAGGATTTTTAAAATTTAGTCTAGGGGTTCTTAAAAGTGTGTGTCTGGTGAAATTTATCAACCCCTTCTTAAAATAAAATTTTTAAGTTTTAAAAATTTTTAAATAAAGCACATAGAGTTACAAAGGAAACCAATTTTTAAAAATAAAGATTTAATTTTTTTCCCATTTAAGTTCATGGGCCTGAAAAAGCATGCTTGAACCTAAAGCATGCTTGAAATTTAGGGTGGGGCAGATAGGTATAATTATATCTTTTTAGGTGTAATTTGTTGTCATATGGAAAAGCATATATATATATATGTATATGTATTACTAAAGTAATTATTCTGGAGTATTACTAAATTACTAAGTAATTACTAATGTAATTATTCTGGAGTATTACCCAGAAGCAAGAGTTCTGACTGTCAGCTTATGTCATATATGAAAATAGTTGTCAAATGGAAGAGGGATTAGAATTGTTTGCTTCTTCCTATAGGGCTGAACTATGGACAATGGATTAAATTATATATAAGTATGATCTGGGTAATAGCTCAGAAATTCAGTGTAATCACTGACTCCAGATTAAGGACCCCTAATCTAATCTGATTCCTTCACTTAATTGATAAGGAGCTGGAGGTTCCAACTTTAAGGAGTGGATACAGGAAGTTAAGGAGCAGAACCAGGATTTCAATTTAAATCCTCTGCTTCTGTAGTTAGGACTTTTCCCAAAGTACTTAACCAGGAGGCAAACTCTGGCTTAAATTTTGTATGTAGTGAATCTGTTCTATTTCCATATCAAAGAGAGACTGACGGACCCTACATTTTAGATGTGCCACCGCAGGGGGGACAAAGTCAGCACTCCCATTCCCCGAAGTGAGAGCTCTGCTCTAAATAGCCCAACCATCCAAGGGGACTTCCCAGACTTTCTAACTTCAAGTCTGTAGGGGAGTGAATTTGCAGAATGTTTCTTTTAGAGAAGCAAAACGGAGCATAGGAAGACTCCACAGAACAGGTAGGGATTTTTCTTGCTAGGGTTTGATAGACTGCTTGTAAGTTTGAGGTTTCTGAAGCTTTAGCTCCTCTCCCTGGGGTGCAATAACACATCCAGGGAGGCGGAGTGCCATAATGGATGGAGCAGTGGTCTTGGAATCAGGAAGCCCTTCCTTCAGCTCCTGCCTCAGCCATAGTTGTGGGACCAAAGATTACTTAATCTTGCTGCATTCAAGTTTCTCATCTATAAAATGGGGATAATAACAGGGGATTATGAATAAATAATAAATAAACAAGGATAATAATCACAGGTTGTGAGGATCAATTGAGATACTGTACTTAAAAGGCTTTGCAAGGCTATATAAATGTGAGTTGCTTTTGTATAGATCTTTTTTCTACCCTGCCCTCCCCCCCCCCATCTCTCCATTAGTACCTATCTCATAGGATTGTTGTAAGGCTCAAATGAGAATATCAAACACTTGGTATACTTTAGAGCAATTACATAAATAGTTATTTTGCTGATATCTGTGCACTCAGAAAAGCTGACAATCAGAACTCTTGCTTCTGGGTAATACTCCAGAATAATTACTTTAGTAATATAGCAGTGGTGTCATGATTACAAAGCTCTTCCATAGACATCACCTTTGAGAGGCACAAGAATTATTTTTAGCATTTTGCAGAGGAGGAAACTCAAATTTAGAGAGGTAGTAACATTTCCGGAGACAGAATTTGAGCTAAGGTTTTCTCCTGGGTGCAGTGTACTTTCTACCATACTATATGCTGGGAACTTGAAATATTTGGAAGATGATGTTTGTTGCATCCTATACATGCACAACCAACACGGTCATTTTGGCTGAGTAAGTGTCTGCTTGGGCAACAGAGACACGTGTGACTAGGTTTAATTTGTAATCTAGTTGATCAGAACAGTGTGTGTGTGTGTGTGTGTGTGTGTGTGTGTGTGTGTGTGTGTGTGTGTGTGTGTGTAAAATATAGTTTCTGCTTATGTGGAAAATAGAGATTTGTGTGTTCTAAAGCAAATGGATGATTTTAAGCCTCAAAACTTTTTTTTTGGAGAGGGGAAGGCAGGGCAGTTGTCTAAGGTCACACAGCTAGTAAGTGTTAAGTGTCTGAGGCTGGATTTGAACTCAGGTCCTCCTGACTCCAGGGCTGGTGCTCTGCTCTACTCACTGTGCCACCTAGCTGTCCCTAAGCCTCAAAATTTAATGTGAATAACAAATCAACCTAGGAACTTAGAGTTATGTTAATTTAATAATAAACTATTTAGTAGAGTTTCAGACCGAAGTATCATTAGTGTCTGTGCCTTGGTTAAATCACTTTACTTCTCTGGTTTTCAGTTTTCTTATCTGTAAAGTGACAGTGTTAGACTGTTCACCTCTAAGGCCCTTTCTAGCTGTAATTCTATGATCTTCTGGTAGACCTTCCAAGGAGGATAGATTTTGGGTATGAATATCAAGAAAGGCAGACAGAAGTTATACCAACATTTGCATAAAATAATGCCATCATCTTAAACTGGGGGTGGTAGGCTGGAGAAGAGATTTAAAGTGACATCATAGTGATCTATAATTATTTGAAAGTTGTCATATGGAAGAAGGATGAGAATTATTTGCTTCTTCCTATCGGGCTGAACTATGGATGTTAAAGTTAGGGAGAAGGATATTTTTGCTCAATATAAGGAAAAAAACTTCTCAGTTCCAATTGTCCAAAAGTGGTATGGGCTGATTTGCTCAGTATTGTGTTCTCCATCACTGGAAGTCTTCTAATGGAGACCAGATGACCACCTGTTTGAGACATTGTAGACAATATTGCTGTTATGGTGTGGAGTTGGATAAATGACTTCAGAGCTCCCACCTAATCCTGTGATTCTGTGAAATGGTTAAAAATGTGGGCTTTATAGTACCCAAAGCTCAGCTTTATATAACCATTTAAAGTTTGCAAAGCTCATTCTATATATTTTCTCATTTAAGCCTTGCAAACCAGCATCAGGTTCTTGCAGATTTTTGTGCTATTATTATGTCCATTTTATAGATGAGGAAACTGAGATTCAAAGTTTAAGTGACTTGCTCATAGGCAAGGAACTAGTAAATATCAGAATTTGAGCCTTAGTTTTCTGGCTATAAGAACAGCACTCTAATCACCACATCATATTGCTTTTTTTGGCCCATAAAGAAGATAGAGCAGTAGTTTCTGATAACCTTGGAAAACAAAGAGCTGGTACTTTGTTATGGTGGGAAATGAGGTGAGGGAAGGCAATGCTTGATTTAAAAGCTGTTCCTGGTCTTTGTTCTAGGAAGATGTTCACCACTGTCAGGGAGTGTACATAGCTCTATTTCAGTGTCCAAATTCGTCTTGCCTTTCCTTTGGGGTTATTAATATTTAACAGTTTCTTAGAAAGCATGCCAGCTATCCTTAAGCTCCAGGCTGGGCATGGAGGGAGGTAAAATGTTAGTAGTCAGTTCTAGTAGAGGTGATGGGCTGCTGCCAAAAGGAGAATGGCATGGAAAATGTTTAGTGCTTTTTCCTTTTCTTCTTATTGTATTTGATTGCTCTGTTTCTTTGCATTTAAACTATTTTAAAGTATCATTCTAACTATTTTCTCTCTGTTGTTCACCCTTGATTCTCCTGCCTTCTCCCACTTTCCCTTGTAGTGTGGGAAAAATGCAAAGTGTTATTTGTGATCTGTCACTGAAAGGTGGGAACCCAGTGTGGAAAGTAGAAGCTACAGGGACGGCCCAGATTCATGTCACTAGATGAAACCCAAGTTAAAACATGGACCAGACAAGCCTGTAAGACTCAATGCTTAGAATTACCACTACAAATTCTAGTATTTGATTGGATTCAATTCAACAAATACATGTCAAAGGCCTATTATGTCCAATGCAGGGTCCTAGTGTTGAGAGAGGCTAGAGAAGGAAAAGGTCTAGTTTCTGTCCTCAAAGTACTTAACCATCTGATTAGAGAGATTTCACAAATAGGCAAGAAGGTGAGCTTGGTAGAAGGGGAAGAACTCTAGGTTTAGAAATATTGGGTTATAGGTTCAGATCTGGAAGGGATGAAATAAGCTGTTTCCTTATTTTACAAATGAGGAAAATGAAACATAGAGAGCTTAAGCAATTAGCCCAAGGCCACATGGTAAGTGTTTGAGGTTGGATTTAGACTTTCTGTCCTTTTGGCTCTAAGTTCACTGTCCTTTCCACTGTATCATGTTCAGGGAAGCAGTCTCTCAAATCAAGAGAACTAGGTTCAGATATTGGCTTCACTGCTTACTAGCTGGCAAATCCTAGTTTATCTATGAAATAGATAATATCTTGACTAATTACCTCATGGGCAGCTAGGTGGCACAGTGAATAGAGTTCTGGGTCTGGAGTCAGGAAAACCTGAATTCAAATCCAGCCCCAGACACTTATTAGCATTGTGACCCTGGACAAGTCACTTGAGCTTGTTTGCCTTAGTTTCTTCAACTGTAGAAGGAACTGGAGAAGGAAATGGCAAACCACTCCAGTATCTTTGCCAAGAAAACCCTATGGACAGTATTGTCATGCCATGGTCCATGGAGTTACAAAGAATAGGAAGTGACTGAAAAACAACATATACATGCTAGGTACTATGTC
This sequence comes from Gymnobelideus leadbeateri, assembly GCA_011680675.1. Lineage (NCBI taxonomy): Eukaryota > Metazoa > Chordata > Mammalia > Diprotodontia > Petauridae > Gymnobelideus > Gymnobelideus leadbeateri. Next base: position 152,996 of record WOXC01010896.1, read on the forward strand.
AAACATTTACAAATATTATCTCATTTGATTCTTACAACAAACTTGTGAGGTAGGTGCTTTTATTCCCATTTTTGCAGTTGAGAAAACTGAGGCAACATGTTAAATGACTTGCCCAGAGTCACACAACTAGTAAATGACTGAGGCCAGCTTTGAATTCAGATCTTCCTGACTTCCAGGTTCAGCATTCAAACCACTACAGAACCTAACTACCCTCCTGCTCCCCCACCCCCATAAGACATTGGATGAAAACCAGAAGTCAATTACCTAACACATAGTAGGGGCTTAATAGAATCCACGTTGATTGATATAGCAATGGTCTCCATTGCCCACAGAAGAAAGTTATATTCCTAATCACAGCTTCCAAAGAAGATGCCAAGATTCTTGCCTTCCAGGTTTTTGTGGTCGATTAGGTAAGAGAAGACATACACAAATCACTGTCACACAAAGCAGGAGAGGCAGAGGTTCTAGATGAACCCAGAGAGGGAGAATAACCCTTTTCTTGCTTAAAGATCAGGGAGGACTTCATGAGGGAGGTGGCTTTTTACCTGGGTCTTGCTGGATGGGTAGGATTTAGACAGGAGTTGCTGATAATTTCGAATTTAGGATTGCAAGCATGGTTCTGAGTAAGTGCGTCAATGACAAAATTGTTTTTTCCAAATAGGAGAGGGTGTGGCAGGAGATAAAAGTTGGAAAAGTAAGTGGAGGGTGCCTTGTACAGCAGGACTGATAGGTCAATAAGAAACTGTGGTTTTGGATTTTTTTTTTTTCTGGAGTCAGTTGCAGATAAAACGTGGTCTTGAACGGTTCTCTAATTGCTTGTTACATGATTGTACTTTGTTTTCCCAACAACCCTGGAGGCTTCTCCAGGGCACACAGATCCTGCCTTCTTCTTATTTTAATGCCTCCACAGTTCTTCGGCCAAGGTTAGGGTCTCAGTAGACTGATCTAAAAATAGCCACTCTACAATGCAAAGACTTTTATTCCCCAAAAGGTTTTTTTAAAAAAAATTTTGGACACATGAATTCAGTGAGGATGAAGACATTTCATTAAGAGAGAAACAGTTGTTCAGGAAGAACTTTAATTTGTTTAACTGTTCTCTCAGCTTGATTAACTGATAACTCTTTGAGGATTTTCAAGCAGAAGAAAATCAGATGGGGCTTTCTGATCAGATATGAGTTGGACTAAATGAAATATTTTTCAACTCTGAGATTGTAATTCTTTGATGAGCAACACACATTTACATGCATGGCACTTTATAATTAACTTTAAAAGTTATCTTTTGTCCTAGGTCAGTCTCACCTTCCGACCTTTCAGGACTGAAGACTATCTCTGCTTCTTCCAGTTGAGCTGGTTTAAGATTCATGTTCAAGAAAGCAGAAAACCTGATGCTGTTTTCTTTTCTCCCTCGTGGATGTATGGATTTTAGCCCCAAGAACATGGCTGAAGAGACAATGTCGAGTCACTTGGGGGGAAAGGCCACCCCATTCAAAGTGGAAATTGTTAACCTGGCACCTGCTTTTTATCAGCCTCCAGGTAACTACTCCGTAGAACTTGAGGAGGCCTTTTGGGACCTCTTACCCTCCCTCCGTTGGTTCTTCATTCCTTTGATTCTCTTCACCACTGCCACACTGGCCTTGAACCCCCTTCTCCTGGTCACCATCCTGTGGAAGAAGAAATTCCGGAGTGAACCCCGTTACCTTCTCTTTGCTAATGTCATGTTCTCAGATCTGGCCTATATTCTGTTCCATGTATTGGTTTCAACAAGTAACCTTACTGGCTGGACTCTTGGGCGAGTTTTCTGTGGCATCCTCACCGATGCTATATTTATCACCTATTCGAGCACCATCTTGTCATTCACTGTCATGGTGGCAGACACCTACCTTGCCGTTATGCTCCCCCTTCGCTATCCCTCCATCATGTCCAGTGCCACTGCCAGGAGAGTAGTAGCCATGATTTGGGTGGTGGCCTGCCTTTTCCCCACCTTTCTGGTTTGGTTCAGCAAACGGCAGGATTCTAGATTGATGGATGAGCCCTCACCTTGTATCCTGCAGCTGAATCTGAGTTCAAACTCAGATAGCAATCATTTGATCACTGTTGCCCACATTATCATCTTCTGTTCTCTCTTTGTCTGTGCAGCTCTGATCTCCTACTGCTATGTGAAGATCTATCACACGGCCAGAACGTCAGGCCTTTGTATAAATCGTTATTCGAGGGCCAAGGGAACACTGCTGATTCATACGATGCTTATCGTACTGTATATCGGTCCAGTGGTGCTTTTTGCTGTGGATGTTATGCTGTCTAGGAACCATCCCATTGGAAACAACTCCCGATTATGGCTGATGGCCATTAACAGTGAAATTCTGATGCTGCTTCCTAGAGCCCTGTTGCCTTACTTGTATGGACTGAGATATCGGCAGCTTCTCCAGACACTCAAAGGCTTAGTCTTTAGGAGAAGGACCAGTGATATTCAAACAATTTCCTTTAGTTAGTGGAGCTCAGAGTTTAAAGTAAGGAAACTCATCAGTCACATCAAATGAGTTCAAGGACTAACTTCTCCAGACATACAAATTATTTTTGTTCAGTTATAGTGAAATGTTGTTTTCTAGAAAAGTCAAGTCAACAAGCACTTAAAAAGTGCCTACTACCTGTCAGGTGCTGTAGTCTGTGCTGCTAACCACATCCCCAGTCTCTGAAGACCAAATATGAAAGCTGATTTCCAAAGAGCTCTTGATTGTGAAAGAAAGGAAACAAGGGAAGTGTCATGCAGCACCTACATCCTTCTCTTTCTTTAATTCCTAGACTTTGTGGGTTTTGATTTGATACATTCTTTGACTTTGGTGCATAAGATGTCTGAGGTGGGGAGGGGGTCAGGGGAGTGTAATTTTGACTTGATGGCAGGACCAAAGGCCTATAAATAGCTCATCTATAGCTTTGCTTGTCTCTTATTTCCTTGTCCTTAACTCTATTACAAATGACTCATAAACTGGGATTTTCTGTTAAATGTTTAGGCACCAGAAAAAGCATTTATTAGACAATTTTATTTGTTATCTGATCATAAAGTATAATTATTCTGGGGCATTCACCAGCCAATGGAAATAGTGTTGTTATTAAATGTTTTCTTTTCTATAATGGTGTTGATTTTATTGATGTTTAGTTGAATCATATATGAATTCAAGAGTTGATCATATAGCTAGTGCCTCCACTGTCTGTCCTTTGCTATAAAAGAAGGCAGAAGCACAACATCACAGCTAGAAAAACCCATCAAGCACTCAAATAAGTGGAATTAAAGGGAATTTTGTGTCTGCCTCTTGGTGAACTAAAATGCTTGTCTTTATAATTTCCCAAGCCTCTGTTGTCTTTGTTGAAACTGTAAAGTCCTAAGGGCCAAAGGTTACATCCTTTTGCTTGAACTCCCTGTAGCATGGCTCAATCCTACATCTCTCTATCTTTTCTCTCCCACGGTCCACCAGGCCATTCTGCTCACTGCCTCTAAATATGCCTAGTTTATTCCTATCTTAAGGGCTTTGTTCATACTGATGCCCCTGCTTAAAATGCCCCTTCACATTTGCTCCATCTATCCAAATTCTACCCACCCATGAGAATCAGCTCATATTGTAACTTCTTCATGAAGCCTTCCCAGACTGCCTCAATCTATATTGAACTATTACAATACTTCTAATCCACACCACTTATCTAGCCCTGTGTTTCCTCATATTATTATTATTTTAATATTTCATCAATCAGATTGTGAGTGCCTCCAGGGAATGTCCCATGCCTTTTCCTATTTTTGTACCCACTTCCTATCCCTTCCTCCCATTTTCCCCCCTTCCCCACTCTATACATCTTATAAGACTTAGCACAGGACTGAGCATGTAGTTCTGCTCAGTAAACACTTGAGTTGAACTGAATTGAATTACTTTTATCATCTGTACACAAATCACTGGAAACACAGTGAAGGACTGACTTTTAAGAAAATGTTTTATTGATATTCTTTTCTGTTTACATCACTGTCACCCCTCCCCCAAAACTCTCTCTTGTTACAAAATAAGTGTAGTCAAGCAAAACAAGCCAACAACATATAGATCATATCTGAAGACATATAGGCCTTAGTCCATTCTTCTGTATCAATTCATTCAATCTTCATGAGTTTCTTTGAATTCTTCATAATTGTCATTTTAAAAAAGCAAAATAAAATTCCATTAAATTCAAATGCCTCACAATTAGGTTTTCCTCAATTGGTGGGTGCCCACTTTGTTTCTAGTTCTTTGTCATTGCAAAAAAGTGTTGCTGTAAATACTTTTGTTTACATTATCACCCCCCTTCTATGTCCACAACCATTCACTGGTGTTAAGTTGGTTTTCAGTCACATCCCCAAGTTTCAATTACATACACATACACAGGGCATATTTGAACAGAAGTACAAATCCACAGGTAGACACAGAGAGACACACACACACACACACACACATTTATAGAGACCCAGACCCAGAGGGATAATATAATATTCTTTCTTTCCTCCTTGTTAACTGTTCTCCTTTCTCACTCAGGTCAGCTTACTAAGTTTGTTACTGTCCCTCTCTTGGTCTCAGTTTCTTTGTCTCTATAATAATGCTGTTTGGGCTAGATCTTATTTTGGGGGGGGGGCTATCATAGCCTTTTTTTGTCAGTCTAGTGAAATTGATGAGTCCCTAGTCAGAATAATGTTTTTAAATTCATAAAATAAAACACACAGGTTTACAAAATAAGCCAATTATATTGATATATAGTTACCAAAATATTTTTTAGAAAGCAAAAAAAAAACCCACAGGGGGTTCAGATATGACCAGATGTGCTCTAAAGCCCCTTCCAGTTCTAAATCTATATTCTGGTGGAATTACATACAGTCATTGTTACCATCTTTCCATGCCCTTAGTCATGTAGTATAGTCCAGTAGAATGTAAGGTATTGGTGGCAGAGAATCGTGTTGTTTTTGTATTTTTATTTCCATTGTCTTGCTAGCATCCTTGCACATAATGAGCTTCTTTGAACTGAAGGGGGAACAATTGAACACTAATTATTTCACTCTATCAAGGAGAACCCATCCACTGAAAGGGAAATAACATGGGCTTTACCATTAGTAAAAATGTTTATTTCCTTCATAAATGGCTAATGAAAAAAAGTTCTACCACACTTTCATAGTGCTTTATAGTTTTATAAAAATTTCTTCATAACTCTATGGCATAGATAGTGTATTCCTAGTGAAGGGGAAAATACTTAGACTTCTTGGCAGCAGACCTAGCTATAAGTACCAACTTAAACATTTATCAGCTGTGTGAGCCTAAAAAAGGAGTCATTTAATCTCTGTGACTCTGTTTTCTAATTTATGAAAAAGGGATAATATTTACACCATCTATCTCATGGAGTCATTTGGAGGAAAGTTATATAAATATGAGCTATTATCATTAGTCCCATTTTATAAATTATTTGATTGGTAAATGATAGATTTGGCAGATGCAGACTCAAATCTTCTGGACTCCAAATTGAATGTTCAGTTCCTTATTGCCTCCACATTTGGAGATTTCCAAATACCTAAAATGTTTGCTGTTATGTAGGCAAAACATCCGATTGTTCTTTTCCCCTCATAGACTTAGGCCTAGTGATTCCGTCTCACAGGATTTAGGAGAGTTTTTTAAGTCTCTAAAGTCTAATAATTGCAGAAATTTCAGGGCTACATTTGTGGGGTCTAGGACACATCTATCTATTAAGTTCAGGTGAGATGCCTAGATAGACAGGCCTACTGGATCATTTGACTGATTGATAGATTGTTTCATCAGGCAGGAGTCTATTTTGTTCAGATGACTATGGAAATGAAGATTTAGATAATCTGTGAAGAAAAACCAGTCAACTGAGAGGGCAAAATCAGTCAATTGGTTTAGAATGAATGAATAGAATTAAGACTGATGGACTGCATGTTTCTATTTTCATCTGATTGGTGGGTACTTCAAGGACAAGCAAGAGGAGATGTACAGGACAGAGTAGTGGCCTATTGGATTTTAGAACTGGAAAAGGCTTTGGAAGTCACTTAATCCAACTCTTACTGATAAGGAATAAGAAGACTAGTGATATAACATTGGTGTGAACTGGTAAATGTTTAACAACTGATTCTACAAAAAATTTATGCAAGACACATTTTTGTAGTTTAATTTGCTTTTTAACATTTTTTCTATTACTTTCTAAAGTCTAGACAAACAACAAAACAATGAACCAAATCTTAAATTTGTAGCATTTGCAATTTCTGGGGTATAAATGCTCACACTAAAAAAAAAAAATTAACAATTGACTCTCCCAAACTGTTTAAAAAATTTTTTTAAATCTTTTTTTGGGGGTGGGGGAGGGAAGGCAGGGCAATTGGGGTTAAGTGACTTGCCCAAGGTCACACAGCTGGTAAGTGTTAAGTGTCTGAGGTCGGATTTGAACTCAGGTCCTCCCGTCTCCAGGTCCAGTGCTCTATTCAAAATATATATTGCACAGAAACTTGAAGGGATTTGTAATTTTGTGTGAATTGCCTCCATCAGTACAGATCACAATCTATCTCTGCTTTAGTAGGCAAGTCCTAGAATTGCTTGAGGCTATAGAAAAATTAAGTGACTTGTCCAAGGTCATAAACTGAAGGAGCATTAGAGGCTTTTGAATATAAGACTCTTTGACTCTAAATACAGAGGATTTATCCTTACCATGTTCCAGGTGCTGTGTTAAGCACTTTACAATTATTATCTCATTTGATTCTCACAACAACTCTGGGAGATAGGTGCTTTTATTATTCCTATTTGACAGAAGAGGAAACAGAAGCAAACTGAGATTAAGTGACTTGCCCAGGGTCACACAGTTAGTAAGTATCAGAGCCAAGATTTGAACTTGAGTATTCCTGGAGCTCTATCCACTGCCCACTTTCCTACCCTATAGATGTTATGTGTGTGCTTGCTTTTTCTGACTCCACAAAAGAGCAATGTTTCAGAGTTAGAGCAAACCTTAGAAGTCATCTTGTTCAACCCCTTTGTTTTTCATATAAAGAAACTGAGACCCAAAGTGACTTGTCTAAAGGTCACATAGTAAGTGACAGAATTAGGATTTGAAGTCAATTTTTTTGGGCCCCAGATCCAGTGCCCTTTCCGTTACACCACACTGCCTCTACTGATCATGCCTCTGTTCCTCCCCTTGTCATTGTGGCCCATTTTTGGAATGTCCAAGTCTTTTTCTCTTACAGCTTTATTGATATAACCCTGTATTCTGTATGTTTCCTTCATCTAACACCAAAGCTAATGATCTCTATAGCACCATACTCATAAAAGTGTGGGCTCCTTGTAAGTAGGGACTATGTTTTACTTTTTTTGTATTCCCAGAACTTAATACAATGACTGACCAAGATAGAGATAGTCAGCACCAGTATACAGCATTAAACACACACACACACACACACACACACACACACACACACACACACACACACACACACACACAGAGTCTGATACCAAAGAATAATATTTTAAAGTGAGAAAGGACTTTAAAGAGCATTTAACTCAGCCTCTTCATTTCACAGGGTCAGGCACTTTAGGTGACTTAACCAATGTTACATAGCTCTTTAGTGGCAGACTCAGGATTAAAACCCAGGTCTTCTTATTCTCAGTTCAATATTCTTTCTCCAATAAGCAGTCAATGTAAGCATCTGGTCTGAGCCTAAAGACTGATGTGGCATTGCAATTCACACTGGGGGAAGGTAAGCAAAGGACACAAATCCTTGCCCATTGTATATGTATGGAGGAGAGTTGGTACAAGAGTCAGAAAACTCTCTCTCTCTCTTTCTCTCTCATTTTGGAGGTGGGGAAGGCAGGTCAATTGGGGTTAAGTGACTTGCCCAAGGTCACACACCTAGTAAGTGTCAAGTGTCTGAGGTCAAATTTGAATTCAGGTCCTCCTGACTCCAGGATTGATGCTCTATTCACTGTGCCACCTAGCTGTCCCCAAGAAAGCTCTCTTAAGATAAAATAACTGGTGGCCTCAAATTAGGATGCTTCCTGCCACACAGGAGTCTAAGGCTCTTGGTGATCTCTCTGTAGCGCAGCCCATAGAGGTAAGGGGACAGAGCTTTGGGGAGGACCACCAGGATGTTACAGATGGTCAGGGACAACCATATCCCACTCTGTAGGCTTATGTGGTGATTACGGTAAAGCAGTGTTTCTACCACCTGTGCCAGAAGAGGGCAAAAGTATAAGAACAGTACTGTGTGGTGCATCAGGAATGTGATGCTGGCCCGGGAGGTCATGCCTCTCCAGATGCCCAACTGGCGGGTTTTCACATAGAGGCTGAGGGAACAAAAAGTAATTAGGAAGAGGCAGAGAAAGAGGGAGGTAACTGAAAGCACATAGCAGAGTCTAACAGCATTATCTCCACGCAGGGTCATTACCAAAATGAGTGGGAGGGAGCAGATTTCCATGGGACAAAGTGTCGGTTCCTGTGTTGCCCACAGGATAAAGAAGAGGATGGCAGGGAAGAGACCAGCTAAGACCCAGATGGATAAAATAAGCTTCTTGGTTCGGAACAAAGTCAGGATGGAGGCGTAGCGCAGTGGCCACAGGATGGCCACGTATGTGTCTAGCACCATGGCCAGAGCAGTAAGGAGGCTGCCACAGTAGGTCTGTGAGATCAGGAACAGGAGGAGGACACAGGCATACCTGGGTAGTCGAAAGCCAGCCACATTCAGGATGGTTGAGAGTGTATAAAAGGACAGGTAGAGCAGGTTGTAAAGCATGGCGCTGCCCAAGATGAGGTATCGTGGCTCCTGGCGGACGTGAACATTGGAGAAGATGGCGAACAAGATGAAGGGGATGACCGCAGCAGCTACCAGCAGACAGATGATGGGGGGGATGAAGAAGAGCTTCATCCCCGTAAACTGGGATAAGGGAACCCAGTCCCACAGCCTGGGCAAAGAGCTTCTATTCAAGGACAGGGTGCCATTGGTGTCTGACTCCCTGCTGAAGACCAGGGTTGTGCTCAGCAGGAAGACCGAGAAGCAGATTGTGATGTTCATCTTTCCTATTGTCCTGGAGTGGCTGGGGACAAGAAACCAATACCTTGGTTGGGAGTTGCTAGAAATGCTTACAAAAGTCTGGGCTGTCAGAGCTGGGTCTTGAGGAGCTACTACGTGGGGGCAGACCAGGAGAAGCCTGGACCAAGAGTTCAGGTAGTTGGAGGATCCCGGCTGATAGCATATGCATAGCAGGCACAGGGTTCAAGGTCAAGCAGTTGGTCAGAAAAAGGCTATGTAATAATAATAATAACAACTGACATTTATGTGACACTTTAAAGTTTGCAAAGCATTTTATATACATGATCTCATTTGAACCTCAGTACATTCCTGTAAAGTGAGTTATTACATATTTTTTAAAATGAGCAAACTGAGCTCAGAGAGATTAAGTGATTTGCCAGTGGTCACAAAGTTAACAAATATCAGAGGCAGGATTTGAACTCAGGGTCTTCCAGACTCCAAGTCTATCACTATACTATTCCCATCTGATGACCTTCAGTTCATTAGGCAAGGATACCCATGGAGGCTGGGCATTCCATGGTCACAGGACAGGGGGGCAAAGAGTAAAGTCAGAGCAGGCAGGCTCTGGTCTGTACCAGAAGAGCTAAAACAAGCAAGAGGGACCTCAAGGAAGCAAGTTGCTCTTGTGAGCTGGTAGGCCCTAGCAGGTTGGGGCTGTGTTCTGGGGACTTGGACTAGCTGCCCAGATTTTATGCTCCTTGATGAATATGGATGGCTAAGGATTGACAGGCATGGAATGAGAACTTGCAGGAGATAAAGCTTACCTTTCAGGTCCTTGGGTGATTGCAGCAATTGTGAAAGGCAGAGATGGGCTTACGCTGACTTGACATGGCAGTGTTGGATCAGAGGAAATAGTCTGACCTCTTTATCAGACTGGTGTCCCCGGTAGATAGTTCAAGAATGATCAAGTATTATAAAGCATATTTAGCAGGCCCAAGAGATTCTTTTCCCAGCAGAAGACAGGCTTCTTTCCTCCTAAGAAATAACCTGTGACAGAAAGCACCAATCCTCCCTGGGTCTGTTCAGAGAACTTGTGTCCTCAGATCACTCTCTACTTACTGAGTATATCCAGTTATTCATTCCTGACAATAAATCCCAGGGCCTGTACCCATTGCCCAAGCACAACACGGCAGCAGATGGAATACTGACTTGATTAAACAGAGGGAGATAAAAAAGGATGTTCTGGCAAAGTAAAGTCATAAATGGGATCAGCTGATCAGCCATCAATTCTATGCTGGTGCCAAATTTATTGATCAGACAAAATCAATTAAAGTAACTTTACAAAAAAACCCCCTTATTTGTAAATAATGTACCACTAAGCAGTGTGATATAGTAGATAGAAGGCTGGTTTTCTAGCTTAAATGACATAGGTTCAGATCCTGCCTCTGATATATCCTGATTATGTGATCATGGGTTAGTCATTTAAACTTTCAGTCTGACGCAGTTCTCTAAGACCATAAATTACATATGAGTTAACTACCTGCATGTGTGAAGGGAGTTGCCACACCAGAAGTTTCCTACACCAATGAAATAATAGTCCTGGATGAAGTCTTTCCATGGCCTCCCTCCATTCCCCCTAGTGTACCAATTTGTGGTTAATGAAAATAGTAATAACTTGCATTGATTTTTCTTAAAATGCTTTATTGATGTATTTTGTTTTTACATCACCTTCATTTCTGATTATACTTCCCTCTGATTCCTCTTATCTGATGAGTCATCCCTTGTAAGAAAGAGGAAAAATAAATCAATTCATCAAAAGCAACCAATACATCAACTAAGTCTAGCAGTATATGCAATGTTCCACACCCAAAGTCCCCAATCTACACAAAGAAGGAGGGAGGTGAGTTTTCTTTTCTTTTCTCTGGTGTGAATGGGAGGTGGAAGGGATGGGGGAGTAGGAGGATTCCGTGATATATATATATATATATATATATATATATATATATATATATATATATATATATATATATTTTGTTTGTTTGTTTGTTTTTTGTTTTTTGTTTTTTTTTGGAGGGCAATTGGGGTTAAGTAATTTGCCCAAGGTCACACGGCTAGGTTTTTGTTTGTGTGTGTGTTAAGTGTCTGAGGCTGGATCCCAACTCAGGTCTTTCTGACTCCAGGGCAGGCGCTCTACTCACTGTGCCATCTAGCTGCCCCGCTTTATATTTTTCAAAGCGTTTTCATATTCATTATATTATTCATCCTCTTAATCCTTTGAGGTTGGCAGAGCAGGTTTTATTATCTCCACTAGGGAGAGGACTCTGAGGTCAAGAGATTTATCCAATGACAGAGTGAAGATTAGAACCTTCTACTGATTCTCAGTTCAGAGCTTTTGTGGAGGAAGTCCTAAAAATTATGTATCTATGTGTGCAACCTAAGATCATATAAGGGGGAATGGAGCCTTTCTTTGTGGCTATCTACTCATTCTGTTCTCAAAGAGCTCATTACTCCTCCTTTTTCCTTGCTCAAGTAAAGCTGAATTCTGTTGGAGGGTCATGTAACTATGAAGACTGGACTCACTGTGAATGTATGTTATTTAATGTCCACTAGACCCTTATTGCTTGATGATAATTCTTTCATCCTTCTCTGATTAATTTTCCATCACACTTTTCACACTGTTGATTATAAACTTCTTTTTCCTCAAAACTTCCAAGCCTACAAATAAACTTAAATCTAAATAATTAAAGTAGTATTTATGGTCCATGGGTAAAGTCAATATGATTTAAAAATGACAATTTTACCTAGCTAATCTATTTATTCAATGTCATTTCAATTTAAATTACTAAAAAATTTACTGAATTAGAAAAAAATGATAACAAAGTTCATTTGGAAGAGTAAAAGGTCATGAACTTCAAAGAAACCAGGGAAAAAGAAGTAAAGAAAGTAGAAACAACAGTATCAGACCTCTAAGCTATAAGGGAGAACATTGTTGAAGCATAACAAGGATAATTTTGATAATTTTAAATCAAAATCTTATTGTATAAATAAAACCTATGTAGCCAAGAATAGAAGGAATGCAGAAAATTGGGAAAAAATTTTTCATAGACAATCTTGCAGATAGGATGTGATTGGGTTGGAATATTGCTGGTATAGGAAATGAATGAGCTGGTTGATTTAGAAAAACATGGAAAGACTTGGACCTAGGAAGGAAGATACCATCCACCTTCAGAGAAACAGATGACAGGTAGAAATAAGCATAGTACAGTCTTATATATGTGTGTGTGTGTGTGTGTGTGTATGTATATGTTTACAGATCTCTCTCTCCACACACACACACACACACACACACACACATATGTATCTATCTATATATCTCCATGCTTAATTGTAGCCTTCTTTAGGGGGAGGGGGAGGGAGAAAGGGAAGGGAAAAATAAAGTAAAAAGTGCACAGAAAAGAATAAAAACCAACAAGGAAGCAAAGAAAAGTTGGGCAGCTTCTAAAACAATGTGTAGTATTGGTATGGCTAGGAGGCATAGTAAATAGAGCACTGGCCCTGGAGTCAGGAGGATCTGAGTTCAAATCTGGCCTCAGACACTCAGACATGTGACCTTGGGCAAGTCACTTAACCCCAATTACTCTGCCTTCCCCACTCCAAAAAGAAAAAACAAAACAAAAAAATAATGTGTAGTATTTATTAATATGTTTTCTTGAAATGGACATTTATTGTTTTATGTTGAATCCTCTCTACTGTGTCCATCGCAATGTTTTTTCCCTTTTTTCATTTTGTATTTATATTTAAAATTTTTTTAAATTATTAAATAAAAAAAGAAAAGAGAAAAAGAAAAAACCTCCCACACCATTTCTTCCCCACTACTTCTTTAGCAGAGGTCCTCGTCTCCTACTTTACCAAGAAAATAGAGGCTATTTGTTGAGAGCTCCCATTTCACCTCATGTCCCACACCAAAAACTCTTTTCATTTTTACCCCATTTCTCATCCTCTGTTTCCATTTTCTAATGGAGTAGACTATCCCCTTCCAAGGTTAAATCCTCCACTGTACTTTTGCTTCCATCCACTCTGTTGCCTTTAAGTTTGCCCCCTCTATCATTCGCTTTCTGTCACCTTCAATCTGTTCTTATTCACTGGTTCCTTCTCTGCCACCTAGAAACATGCTCAGGTCACCCCCATGCTTTAAAAACTCTCATTTGACTCTGCCATTTATTTACACATTTATCCTACATCTCCTCCCTTTCATAGTCAAATTCTAAGAAAGAGTCATTTATACTTGTTGCCTTCCATTTTTTTTTTTGAACCCTTCACTCACTGTTCATTTTTTCATAACCTGGCTTTCAATCCCAATATTTGACTGAAATTACTCTGTCCAAGGTTACCAATAATCTCTGAAATGCTAAGTCTAATGGCCTCTTCTCAGTTCTATTTGACCTCTCCATTGCTTTTTTTTTTCTTTTTTTCTTTTTGGAGGGCAATTGGGGTTAAGTAACTTGCCCAAGGTCACACGGCTAGGTTTTTGTTTGTGTGTGCGTTAAGTGTCTGAGGCTGGATCTGAACTCAGGTCCTTCTGATTCCAGGGCCGACACTCTACTCACTGCGCCACCTAGCCACCCCGTCTCCATAGCTTTTAACACTGTGAATAGTCCCCTCCACTTGACCCCTCTCTTTCCTTTTGTATTCTATGACACTATTCCTCCCTTTCTGACTTTTCCCCACTTCAATCTCATTTACTAGATCACTATCACCTTCCCACAGGGTGGTATGGGCATTCCCCAAAGCTCTGACCTATGCCATCTTCTTTCTTTACATTCTCCTTATTTGTGATTTTATCATCACCCCTAAATTTAATTATCTCTATGCAGCTAACTCCTAAGTATATATACCCAGCCATAATCTCTCTCCTGACTTTTAGTCCCATTTTACTGTCTTCTAGATATCTCCACCTAGACATCCTTTATGCATTTCAAACTTAACATGTCCAAAGTAGGACTTATATTTCTTTTAAATTCATTCCTTCTGCAAACTCCCCTGTTTCTGTGTAGGGCCCCATCATCCTTCCAGTCACAGGTTTCCAACCTTGCAGTCATTCTAAGTTCTTCCCTCTCTCTCATCCCATATTCAATCAATAAGTCAACGTTTGTTGATCTGACCTTTCCAGTATCTCTCCAGTTCAGTCTTTTCTTTCTCCTCAAAACAGCTTCTATGCTAGTTCAAGCCCTCATCTTCTCTTGCTTGAAATATTGCAATAGCCTCCTCATTGGTCCCTTTGCTTTCGATTTCTCTCCTATCTAATCCACTCTTTACACAGCTGCCAAATTGATATACCTAAAACAAATACATTACCATGTAACTCTTCCCTCTGCTAAAACATCCTCAATAGCTTCTATTGTCTCTAGGATAAAAATACAAGATCTTTAGCTTGGCATTTAAAGTCCTTTAAAATCTGCCTCACTTTTCTTTTCCATTTCATTCCATATTATTCCCCTTCTGTTTTTGGCTACTTTTTTTTTATTTGTACAAAAACTTTTTAATGTAATCTTAATTATCCATTTTACACCTCAAACTGCTCTCTGTCTCTTGTTTATTAATAAATTGTTTGCCAATCCATAAGTCCATAAGTCTAATAGTTAATATGTTCTGTGTTCTTCAAATTTTCTTGTACTCTCTCTCTCTCTCTCTCTCTCTGACTTCAGGGCTGGCCAGCTAGCTGCCCCTAACAAGGTTTCTTATAGGCAAAATTATATCAGAGTAACAGAGATATAATTCACTTACATATTGTAATCCTGTATATTCTTTTTAGGCCATACAAATTAAAGAGAAGCAAGATCCATAATTCCATACTTCTTTCAATTGTCATAAAAGTTGAACAAATTTAGTTAAACAGTCATAATCTTATACATCCCCTAAAGGAAGCTTTGTCAGACAAACTGTAAGTAAACTAAGTCAGATTACAGATTAGACTAATTTTAGAAGATTCACAAATAGACTGTAGCAGCAAGCACCCCAATATCCCCAGGGTGACTGCCAACACAGGTTCTTAGATCTGCTTTTCAAAAGGAAAGCAACTCAAAATGGGTTAACAGGCTTACTTTAATCAAACAAACATATATTACTTAGTTCAGGGGTAAAAGGTCAGCACCACAAACTTCAGAGTATACAGACAGATCAAACAGACAGGCTTCCAAACTGTCCAACCATTATCAATATCAAAATCACAGTTACCAGAGAGGGAAGCATCAACATCTGGGTTTTCAAAGCCGGGGGGTGGGGCTCTCAACGGCTGCCCAGAGTCTCATCTGGTCAAATCACACAACACTTCTCAAAGTGAGCCCCAAAGCAAAGCCTCAAATCAGGGATTATATGGTCTTCTCCTGGCTCAGAGAATGTAACCACCCTCTTGACCCACTGCCCAATCACACAGCATCAAGGTGTGGTCATTCCTGAAAACCAAGCCTCCTACCACAGGCTCCATGTGACCACATTCAGCCTATTAGGGGGCAGAGTATACTTTCAAATTAAAGAAGGTTCTCAGAGTCACTTAAGTCAATCAAAGTCTCTTAAGCCAATCAAAGGGCCTAGGGGCAGGGAAGATCTTCAAATCTGCATTTCCATTACACAGACTGATTGAGGAATAGGGTTTAGACATCATCAAGAAATCAGGGAAAGTTGAGATTTTTTTCCTCTGGCTTCTTATCAAAGGAATATTTAAAGCTCTGTGTGAATTATCACATCCTGCGGGACAGCTATTGGTCAGGTGAAGTTAATATTAAGGCAGACTTTTAGTTAGCCAAAATTTGCAGGAGGAATGGCCTGGGTCCAAAATAATAAAAGGAAAAGAAAATTCTCATAATAAGGTGAAAGGAATTTACTCCATTTGCCTCTTGTAGGAATGAGGAGTCCAGATATATGTGGGTATATGATTAGGGAAGATTTTGGCAGTCACCTGAAGGTCTGTTTTGAGTGTCAGCCTAGTCTGATATAGGTCTTTCTAACAAAAGAATAGAAAATATGCTGATTAGATCTCTTGGCATATTGGTCCAAGGTGTTCTCTCAGAAAAGTAATGGCACCTTTGCACTTGGCTTATCCCACTCTGAGAAAGAAGCCATAGCAATATATGATTGCTCTTGGAACCCAGCAGCAGCTGAGAATAGGGAAGGCAGAGGAGAATAGAAGAAATAAAGGGTATTCTTGTTATTCAGCTATGTCCAACTCTTAGTGACCCCGATTGGGGTTTTCTTGGTGAAAATACTGGAGTGGCTTGCCATTTCCTTCTCAAGCTCATTTTACAGATGAGGAAACAGAGGCAGGGTTAGGTGATTTGCCCAGGGTCACACAGCTATTAAGTGTCTAAGGCCAGATTTGAATTCTGGAAGATGTCTTCCTGACTTCAGGTCAGGTATTAGATACACTGCACCAATCAGCTGCCCATGACAAAATGTATCATTTTTTAAATGCAAAAGGCCAAATCTGAACTCAGGTCTCCCTGACTTCAGACTTGGCATTCTATCCACTGGGCCACCTAACTGTCCCTACCCCTAGAGTACTGTAGGTACTCTAAGCTGAGGACCTTTAAGGAATGGGTAGAATAAAAGGCACAGTCAGTTGTTGTTATATAGATCTAGAAAAGTCAAACACATACAGCCTGCAAAACTCTGGAATCAGATTAAAATATAATCTGGAAATGTTTAACAAAATAAATAAAGACACAAAACAACACACATAATGTTAATTTGTGGTTTTCTGACTCAAAATCTAGCCTACAGGGATCTGTTTCTATTTGAGTTTGACATCACTGGTATATGAGATCAGGGTTGAGAATGATTCTACTATCTGTTTTGTAATTTGTTATTTACTTTGATGTTCTTTCCTTATTAAATGTTTTGGCAGCTAGGTGGTTGTATCAACAATGCAGTATTCACAATGCCTATGGTAACTATAAATAAATATACTGATATGGTTATTAATCACAAAATATACCAGGCTCTCTACATGGGGAATAAAGCTAGAACATTTATTCATATACCAGAAAACTGATTCCCCAAACCAGAAAGTCAAAGCCATCACAGTAGTTATGAAGTTGGCACATGTAGTCAATGTAGTAAACACCCACATTCTCAAGCCTTCAAAACAGAACAGCTACCAGAGGCAAAGGTCCTCTTCTCCTCACTCATGACAACTGCTCAGCATCCACTAATGGTGCTCCCAGCAGCTCTGGCCCCCTGCAGTTCCCGTCCCTGGCAGTCTTCAGCAGGAGGCCTTAGCAGAAATTCTGGCTGGCTCAAAAAAAAGGAGTTTTTGACTCTGCCAGCAGCCGCTGCTGCCATTGCATGTACTCTAGCTTAGCTTCTGCTTCCTCTTGCCCCACCCCTTCCTGCTACATCAGCAAATTCAAGGGGCATAGAAGATCTTTAAATCCCATAACCTTACAATGGTGCAGTGGCTAGACTGCTGGACCTGGAGTCAGGAAACATTGATTCTTCCTTAGATACTTAATAGCTAGGTGAGCCTGGGCAAGTCACTTAACTCTATTTGCCTCTGTTTCCTCATCTGTAAAATGAGCTGGAGAAGAAAATGGCAACCATTCCAGTATCTTTGCCAAGAAGATCCCAAATGGGATCACAAAGAATTGGATATGACTGAAAAACAACTGAACAGCAGTGACAAAATGTCAGTATTCTCTTTGAATCTGATATCACTACCACAGAGGATAGAGCTGCAGCCTTGAAGTGAGGAATATCTGGATTATAGCCTTGCCTTTGACACTTGCTGGCTAGGTGACCCTGGCCTCTCAGTACTACTAAGCAACACCCTAAAACCATAAATTGCAGAACAGTTTGCCAATCTGGATTGGTAGATGGAGTTTCCATGCCGGAAGTTCCTTATACCATGTATCCAGACCAAAATCCCCCAAACCAACTCCCTATCCTCACCTTTAACCTAAGGTATTGAGAAATTCTGGAGTCAAGTAGGTTCTGTGTTACAATTCCATGAGCTTCAATGGGCTGTCAAGCCACATTGTTCACTCACAAGTACCTCAAAGTTCATCAGAACCCTTAGGAGGTCAGTTTCTGGCCAGAAAGGTAGGCTAAGGACCTGTGGACAATGTACCTCCTGGAACACCTAGGCAGTGGTTTATTGTAATAATAATAGCTAGCATTTACATAGATCTTTTGGGTTTGCAAAGATTTTTACAAATATTAACTCATTTTGTTCTTACAACAACTCTGGGAAAAAGTGCTATAATTATTCCCTATTTTTATTGTTGAAAAAAGAGTCAAGCAGAAAATAGGTGGCCTGTAGGATCACACAGCTTGTAAGTGTCTGAGACTGACTTTGGACTGAGGAGTTCCTGACTCCCAGTCTAGTGCTCTAACCACTGCACCACTTACCAGCCTGCATTTATTCCTGACATAAGAGTAAGACAAACACCAAGACAAGTAGGTGTCTCTGTTTTCCCTAGGAAGAACAATTAAAGGAAAATCTGATAAGTCGGTTATTCAATGACTGTGACAAAGAGTCTTGCACAGAGTTAACTCATTGGGGGACTTTGGGCAGATAATTTAACCTTCCTGAGTCTCAGAGGGTACTTGCCTCACTGCTTCAAATTGAAGCCCATCTGTGCCTTCTCTTCCTATATATTTCTTATACCTATCCTTCCATAAATCCTCCTAAAAAGATCTATGTTAACAGACTAAAGACCTTTCTCTAGGTATTTTAATATTTCATCAATACTAGTGCAACCCTGACTAGCCTTGCCCCCACCACCTGAAGGCTAAGCAGGTTACTTTTTTACCTTCCCCCTACCCCCAAGGTTCTCCAGCACCATTCAGGAGGATTGGGAGGGGGCCACTTAGGATCTCTGTCAATGGCTCCAGCCCTCTTTGGTGGTATTCCCTCAAATGTAGTGGTGGTTCCCTGCACCACAGTTCCTTTAGCCATTTCCAGTTGTCCTGATCTCTATCATGCCACTGGATCCAGGTGAAGAGAGTGAGGATGGTGACTTTGCACAGCCTTAAAATCCAATTCTCTTGAAAGTCATGGTATCACCTTCCTAATGTCATGGCCCTTCTCAAGAATGACAGACCAACAATCAGATTAGCTTTTATGCAAAAATATTTGCTTCAGAAGATATATTCACAAATATACAAATTTAGTCCCCCAACAAATGGGAAGTACAATTCCCTCCCACCCCCATGGCTCTCTTTGCACCACAGGTCTCTGGGAAGGGGAAGGGATTAGGTTCATAGTTTAGCTTGGTTTCCATCGAGCACAGTCCTAGTTCAAGCCTCACTCTGCTCCCCTCCCCACTAGGCTTAATTCCCAGATCCCCTGCTTCTCAGGGCTTTCTTGCTGGGCAGACTGACTGAAGCATTCCGCCTGGAGTCCTGGCTCCAAGGTCACCATAACTCAAACTCAAGTCCCATGGGGATTATTTCCAGTACCTAGAAACTGAGAAAGGCAAACATACAGAACAGAAACTGATACTCCCAGGCCCGTTTTTTGGAGCAAGGGGTAAAAAATAGACAGTAGAGGAAGTTCCTTGGGAACTGTATCATGCTATGGGGGTTCAGTTCATTGGGTAAATGCACCTCAGAGCAGAAAGAGTGTTGGATAGATGCTATCTACACCCAGAGAAAGAAATGATAAATAGAAGTACATATAGAATATATATGTATATGTATATATACCCATTTGTGTCTAATGGTAGCAATCAACAGGGTGGGTTTGGGGGAGGGCAGAAAAAAAGAAGAAAATGAACTTTACATGATAATTTTGTCATATATTTGAAAGGAATAGCAAGTTATGCTTAGTAGATTTGCAGTTTTGTGTATGATTATCTTCTTTATTGTATTATGTTATGGAAATGCTTGTTTTATTCCACAAATATGTATTCATGTAAAAAATAAAAGTGGATAAAAAGAAACTAATAGAAAAAAAGAGCTACTGGCTCAGTCTGCCATTGGTTTGTTTGTTTTATTTTGCTTTTTGGAGAGCAATTCGGGTTGTGACTTGCCCAAAGTTACACGGCTAATAAGTGTGTCAAGTGTCTGAGACTGGATTTGAACTCAGGTCCTCCTGACTCTAGGGCCAGCACTCTATTCACTGTGCCACATAGCTACCCCCTCAGTCTGCAAGTTTTAAAGATACAAGTGTCTGAGGATAGATTTGAATTCAAGTCTTCCTGAGCCCAGGTCCAGTCCTCCACCTAGTTGCTTTTATATCTAAAATCATAATAGCTCACATTCTTAGAGTGCCTTATAGTTTACAAAGGAATAAGACAATAATTCTAGGTGGCATAAATATTTTTCTCATTTTATAGTGGGAGAAATTGAGACACAGAGAAGTAAAATGACTTTACAGGATCACAAAATTATTAAATGTTTGAGCCAGGGATAAATCCATGTCTCTTGATTCTATACCATATAACTGTACCGTATACTACACCACAAGGTCTCTCAGTCAGAGATATAAGTAATAATTTGGCTTCTGGGACAAGTGGCATGAAACCTGAAATCATCCTTGTAATTCATTATTTAAAGATACTAAAAGAAGTAACAAAGACAAATTCAATTGAGCAGGAGGGCAGAATTCATTACCATAGAGGTTTCTTTTACAATAAATGAATCGTGTTAAATTTTTGCACCCTCTGATCAGTGCCTGGGAAGACCTCAGGTTGCATTGGTCTAGTTATGGTTCTTACTTTGAATAGCTTCTTTAAATTAATAAATTAGTTAATTAACTAATACACATTTACTGTGTGCCCAGTTAGTCCTATGTTAGGGGATAGAGAACCCTGCCCTCAAAGAGCTCAGAGTTTGGCTGAGAAAATCTAATCAATGTGAATGAAGGAAAATTAAGTACTGAAAATGTTAAGTACTAACTATGAACTGTGATAGCAGTTCTGAGACATACTTGCTCATCATGGAACTGAGTAATCAGGGAAGTCTTCTTGGAGGATGAAGGACTTGAGTTGGAACTTGAAGGATGGATAAAATTTAGTACAGAGGAGGTTGGGAGGGAAGGCATTGCAGACAGGGTAAATGGCATGACCACTCATAGATTTAACTTCTCTGGTTGGGAGTGAAGGGAACACAGCTGCAGAGTCTGACAGATCAGGAAGAATCTAGGGGAAGATTGAGGTTAGCTGAGGCCTTTAGACAAACATTTCCACCCCATCCCTCAGGAAAAGAGAGCAAATGCTGACTCACAGCTCTTTATATGGTAACTAAATGTTTCTGTCTTAGTCAGAAAGTCGAGGATTGTTGGGTGGGTGAGAGGGAGTCAGTGTAATATCACAGATTCAAAGGCTGCTACAGCACTGTCAACTTTAAAAAAAAAAAAAAAACACATCCTCACTGTATTATTCATCTTTCCAAAATTAAAAATAGTTGGAAAGAAGCTCAGTTTGTTGAGGACCTTGGGAGAGTGGGAGCATGGGGTTGTCAGCTATTACAATGTCACATTTCGAACTTCGAATGTTAAGTGATATCCTGAGGGACTAGTAACTGTTATTTATGTGAGTGCCAAGAGAGAAAGGTCAGCATTCCAGCTGATGAAGATGAAGATGGAATCCTAATAGTTTTCTACAATTCTCACCTTTTCAACTGAAAATGTCCACCATCTCTTTTCCTCTCACCTTTTTGGTACTTCCTATAATATTTAATTGTCTGTACCTCTCACTTTGGTACTTATTCAGATACCATCTTGTTGGATGAGAACTTTTAGGGTGGCATTTGGCTCTATCAAATCTAGTGCTTTTAAAAATGGCCAACAAACAATAAAATCAGTGAGATTTTTTTCATTTCAGTTGACTGACTATAAAGATGTTTTCTCTTGGCTAACAGTGTTTTCAAAGGCCTGTCCATGACCTTTGCAAACCTTTATCAAGCATGTGTTAGATGTGTGTATAGATTATTTTCATGGATATTTTTAGAGATAGGAAAATAGTCATATGTGTTAGTCCATCTGATACAATAAAATTCAACAAACTTACTCAACAAAATTATTAAATGCCTAGTGTATCATAGGCATTGTGCTAGATGTTGGGGATAAAAATATGAAAAATGACACAATCTCTGTCTGTCTTCAAGGAGTCTATAGTCTAAGTGGGAGGGGGTGGAATGAGGGGATATGACATTCACAAATAGATATGACATAAGGTAGAATGTGATATGGCAAAGGAAAACCAGTGACAGTGTTATGATAAATTTGGTGAGGGAGCAATCACTTTCATCTGAGAAAATCTTCATGGACAAGGTGGCATTTAATTGAGTCTTGAAAGAATGGAATGACTGCAGAATGCTATGGGGGGCATCTTTAGCAAAGGCACAGAGATGGGAAATGGTAGGGCAAGAGTAGAGGATGGAAGTTAGCCTAGTTTTTTTGGAACATAGAATATATGAAGGTGAGAAATATTAGATAAAGCTGGGTAGGTATGTTAGGGCAATATTGTAAAGGGTCTTGAATGCCAGTGTCAGAAATTTAAATTAAATTATTTATGTGGCCATTGGGGAGCCAATGAAGGTTTTTCAGTTGAAGAGTGATGTGATAATAGCAATGCATTAGGCAAATAGGTTAATGTAGAAAACTGATTGGAGGAGGGATAGACTGGAAACAAGAAGGTCAGTTAGGAGGCTGTTATAGTGGTCTAGGCAAGAAGAGATAAGTTTCTGAACTAGGGCACTTAGTATAGAAATGGCAAGGACAGCCTGGATTTAAGAGGTATTGTAGAGGTAGTAACATAGGTTGTAGCACCTGCTTGGATGAATAGGGTGAGAGGCAGAAAAGAGTTTCAAAGATGACTTCCAGGAACTGGGAGGAGGTATCATTATCAAAGATAGAGAAATCAATTGATATTTGTTGTTCACATGTTCTTCAGTCATGTCCAATTTTTTGTGACTCCGTTAAGGTTTTCTTGTCAAAGATACTGGAATGGTCTGCCATTTCCTTCTCCAGCTCATTTTACAGATGAGGAAACTGAGGCAAATAAGATTAAACAATTTGCTTGAGTCACACACAGGTAGTAAGTGTCTGAGGCCAGATTAAACCTCAGGAAGATGAGTCTTCCTGACTCCAAGCCCAGCATTCTATCCACTGTGCCACCTAGCTGCCCTGATTTAAAAAAAAAAGAAAAAAAAGTACATAGCATAGTGCCTGGCACATCTATTGTTGTTCAGTCCTGTCTGATTCTTTGTGACCCCATGGAATCATACTGTCTGTGGAGTTTTCTTCATAAAGATATTAGAGTGGTTTGCCATTTCCTTCTCTGGTAGATTAAGGCAAACACAAGTTAAGTGACTTGCTGAGGGCCACAGAGTTGGTGAGTATGGGAGGCCAGATTTGAACTCGTCTTAGTGGCTCCAATCCCAGTGCTTTATCCACTGAGCCATCTAGCTGCCTCAATTTCCTTTCCCCAACTAAATTTTAAGTCCCCGAGGTGCTCAAAAAAGGCTATTTGTTGATTGAGGACAGTAGCCCTGATTAATTCCTCCCCCTCCAACCCCATTCCATCAGTTTCTAGCATTCTGATGCACATAGTAGGTGGTCAATAAATTCTTAATCTTTGAAGTATTTACTAAGCACCTATGTATGCTATAGTCAGCTACTGCCCCTTGAGAAGGATATATCTCTTAGTTTAAATAGTGTGTATTGGTCTGCATGGAACCACCCACATTGTCAGAAGTTTGGAATGTTGTGGAACTAGAAGGTAGAAAGTGCAACTGTGAGCTTTCTCTTTTTTGCAGTGAGCTTTTTCTTCTTAGAGAGGTGCTGATGTGGAGAGTACCTGATTATATTGACCCTTCAATAGTATCTAACAGTCCTGGTGACTAAGAAGGATTCGAGTGCCTGGGAAGCCCAGTTGATATAAACATTGACCATTAGTAGAGAGTATTTGGTTGGAATTAATGGAGTACAAGTAAGAGAAGGACAGGTAAAGAGTGGGAGACATAGTACAGTGATGTAGGGGAATTTTCCCTATGTATTGTCACTGTGTAGTCAGTCTAGGTTGTTGCTAAAAGTTGTTTGTGTTGGTTTGGATAATACCTTGTATTGCTGCTAAGCTCACACAGCAAGCACTAGGATAGGAAGCAAGCAGTGATTCCATTGTAAAATCTGTTCCAGCTTATTTTATCTGAAATGTACCAGTTAAATGTGCATTTGATTTGCCTCCCTTGCATAGGGGTCCCTGAATACTGGTTATTCATACTCTTTCCCTTCTCCTCTTGTGATCCAAATCATGATTTACAAAGCAGCCTGGGGATAGAAGTGAAGTTTATAGCTTTTTAAAAAAAAGTTTTCTCATTGCAACATTAATAGACCAGGATGTAAGTAAAAATAGGTCTTAGAGACAGGAGTAAGGGTAGAAGAGGTAGGCATCTGTCTAGGATATAACATGGGTGGAGGTGGGGAGGGAGACATAAGAGCACTTTTTATAAATGTGCACATTTTTTTCAATGCCAGGGAATTATCCTCTAAATGATATATAAATATTTTTTGATGTCTAGTTGCATATGATACAGCAAAGTCTCAAAGTTACCAGTGTATAGGAATGAACAGACATTCAATTTTAAAATCTTGCCTAGGGCACAAAGTGCTTTCTTCTAGGGGTCCTCGGCCTTCTAGGTCCTCTGCTGCAGTCTTTTGACTGAGTCCAAGTTTTACAGAACAAACCCTTTTATTAAGGGGATTTGTTCTGTGAAGTTTTGATTCAGTCAGAGGGCCTCACTTGAGGACCTAGAAGGTCACTTGTGATCTGGAGGCCCGTAAGTTCCCCACTTTTGTGGGCTCTACCAGGATCTTGATCTCATCAGCACTGGGCCAACACCATTAGACTCACATAGTGACGTTGTATAAGTTGGCTGTTGGAGACCAGAGTGGACTAGCCTTACACTTCCGTTGCTCTTGACATGACCAAGAGGTTAAAGAATAAGAACTACAAGACTAAAGACCTAGAGTTCTTTGTCTGTGTGACTCTGGGCAAGTTTTGAAATTTATGTGAATTTTAATTTCCTCATCTGTCAAAGGGGGATAGTGATACTTGTCCTGCTTGTTTCACAGGTTGTTATGGAAATCAAATGAGTTAATGGATAAGAAAGCACATTAAAAAAAAGAAAAGATGTATTAGTTACCAATTAAAATAATCATTAAATTCTTTTGCTTGGTATTTTAGAGTCAATGGTAGGAAAAGGTGAATAGTCCAACCTTTTTTGAGAATAGGAATTAGAATCTTGGAGGAAGTTCCAACATTTCATTGTTGTTAGAGTCTTTAGCTTGGCCCTTGTACATGTGGGATCTGTACATGATGCCCTGCAGAGGCAAGGCAAAGCAGAGAGTCCGTTTCTCCCTTCTCAGATTCTGTTCCTTTCCTGGACTCATGCCCATTAGAGGAGGGAATGAGCTGGTCTTTTTAATCTATAGACTTGCTGAGGCACAAACCTAAGCATAAGGAAAGATATTCTCTCCTTCCTCCCATTACCACTGTGACAGAGGCATGCAAGGATCACTAAGGACATCTCTCCACAGCTCTCCCAAAACCCATTTCCTTTGCCACTGCAGAACAGTGCTTGCTGTTCTATGGATCAGTCCCAGACTGGGATTCCACTTTAGCTTTCTTCTAGAGCAGTGATTTTTGGCCTTTTCTCACTGTGACACCAAATGGGAAACAAAAGAGATTTTCAAATTTTATGTTCTAAAAGGGCTTGAAAATAGTATCTAAATTGAAGAAGTTCGCAAATAACGGTGGCAATCATAAGCAAATAGCTTCAAATAGCCCTTTGACCTCTGGACTTCTCCCTAAAACCCACTGCATTCATTAATGGTTCTGGATTCCCTGAAAAGAAATAAAGATAATGGTGACATCTACTTCTGAAAAGCTGGTGTATCTCTTAGGCCCTGTTGTTGGTAGGAGTCTCTGCCATTGGTGTTACTGTGGGAGCCCCATATCTTTAAAAAGAACTCCTCAACCATTTCTTTGTTTAACTGGAGGGTTGAGAAACAGGATTTTTTTTTTCTGGGTCTCCTTCACAACCCTGTAGAGATTTGTCATCAAAGGCTAACAGAATTCTAGCTTGCTTTTTGCTTTAGTTCAGTGTCTCAGGACCATCCCCCCCCCCACCAATATATGTACAGAATGTATTCCAAAAGTCTTAGTGCAGAGTTAAGCTTTAGCAACATATCTTTCTGGTGTCTCAGAAAGATAATTTAAAAAGTAGCTTCATTTTTGCCTTTTATTTTTGTGCCACTCTCATTTCCCTTAATTTCTTCCTGTTTCTCATTCATATTGGACCCTTCCTGGTTACAGTATGGAGGAAATTAGATTTAGACCAGCACCACATAACTCATACAAAGATAAACTTCAAAAGTATATGTGTTCTAGATATAAAAGGTAAAAATAAAAGGTAATAAATTACAGAAACATGGAAAAAATACCTATCAAGTCTATCAAGAGAAGAAAAGATCATGACCAAATAAGGGATAGAGAAAATTACAGAAAATAAAATGGATAATTTTGACTATTATAAAATTAAAGAGGTTTTGCATAAATAAATCCCATAGAACTAAGATTAAAAGAGAACTAGTTAACTGGGAAAAAACTTTATAGCAAGCTTTTTTGATAAAAGTCTTATTTTTAATACGTATAAGATTTATGTATAATATAATAATGTATATTATTTATAAAAACAAAAGTCAGACTCTAAAGACATTAACAGGCAGTTCTCAAAGGAAAAAAATTCAAGCTATCTAGAGACATGAAAAAAGGCTCGAAATCACTAATACTTAGAGAAATGCAAATTAAAGCAATTCTGAGGTTCTACCTTATACCCATGAGGAAATTTGTTTTGCTTGACTATGCATATTCATTACAAGAAACAAGTGTTGTTATTGGAATACTCTTTTTTTAAAAATGGAATAATGGGTGCTAGGGAGAGAAAATAGATTTCTGTTAATTAAAAAAAAACTTTAAAAAAAGCATGGCATCGTGGATAGAGAACAAAGCCAACCAAATCCAACAGTGTATGCTTTATTCTAAATCCATGGTCTCTAACTCTCTACTGGTAGGAGGAAGGTATGTTTTGTTATCAGTTCACCAAGACTGAAATTGTTCATTATGACTTATCACACTTCACATGCTTTTTAGAGTAGTTGTAATTTAAATTATTGAGGTCATTGTGTATATTATTCTTTCAGAGATAATTTCACGCTGTTATGGCTACCTGCTTCACAGGATTTTTGTGAAGAAAGTGATCTGTAAACCAGTACAGCTGTTAAATATTATTATTATCATGACTGGTAAGATCCCAGGGCCCATTCTTCTTTGTTATGGCCAAGGCTGCTGAGAGCTCATGGAGGGATTATTAGGACCAACGTCATAGGTTTATTGAGATCTTTGATGACAGTATAGTTTTATGAGCATTATCTTGGATGGCCTGTTGGCTTTAAAACGGATTTTCCTTTCCATCTTCCTCTCCCTCCAACCACCATGACGCATTTATCTCTAAATATAAAATGAATGGTAGGGATAAATAAAACAAGGTTAGGGATAGATTGACAGAGAAAGATGATTAAGTGATGGAGAAAGATGATTAACAGTGACTATACTGGCCAAATAGGTGAAAATAAGTTACATTCAGGCCACCACCTACTTGGTTTGTATGATAATCATAGAGTTAGAAATGGAAATGATCTCTGAGGTAATTTTATAGAGGACAAAATGATATATAAAGAGATTAAGTGACTTACCCAAGGTCACACAGCTAGGAAGTAACAGACCATGGCATTCAGGTTCTCATGACTCCAAGTCTGGTGTTTTTTCCACCGTGCTTTGCTGCCTCTGGATGTTTGAAAACAATCAGATTTTCTCCTAAACTCTGAGAGGAAAGGACATTAGTGTGTGTGGGTTCAAGGCCTGGTTCCATTACAATTTGCATGACCCTAAGCAAATCTCAACTTCTCTGGATCTCAGGGTCCTCCAATATCAAGTAGAGATCATAATCCTAGGCCTCTCTACTTGGCAGGGTTATTGTGAGGATCAGATTGGGGTAATCTAAAGCACTTTGTCAACTATTGCATAAGTATAACCTATTGTTAGTAATAAGCACTGTAGTATTTTTCTGGATATTTGTTGTTTTATTTGCTCACAGGTCCAACTTTATACATAGGCAGAGGAGGTAGTTGTTCATATAATATGATAGAAATGGTGTCACCAATCCTCTGATAGAGTTGTAAACTCATAGAATGAAAGAGCTAGAAAGTTGGTGGGTTTTTTTGGTGTGTGTGTGTGTGTGTGTGTGTGTGTGTGTGTGTGTGTGTGTGTGTATGTGTGTGGCAGAATTGGTACTGGGAACCCAGGTCACTCAGTTCATATACAGGTACTTTTTCCACTGTGTCAAAAATGCATCCATCCTCCTTCTGTGCCCCTCTTGAACACAAATGCCACAAAATTCCCTTGATGCAGAATGATCTTGGAGATGGTAAATTACATTTCCATATGGCCTGACCATGACCTCACCCCCTCCTGTTTCAGCAGATGCTAGGCCCCTTAGCACATATGGCAAGAGGAATCTATATTCTGAGTCTAAGTGAAGAGGATCAGCTCCATAATAACAGAGAAGAAAGTCTTTCTCCTTTGGGAATCTGTTTTAAGTGCATATACTGCAATGAATATTTGCACATGCCACTTTCTCCTTTTTGTTCCCATCCCTCCTTGGTCACTGAAAGATAAAAACTAAACAAACAAACCACATTTATTTAATTCTTTACATACATTATCTCATTTGATACACCACTAATCTGTGAAATAGTACCAGTGTTCCTCATAATTTTTCAGATGAGGAAACTGAAGACAAGAGAGGTTACATATCTCATCTATGGTCATGCAACAACTCTAACTCCAATCTAGATTTCTTGACTTCAGGTCCAGAGATCTTTCAACTACTGTGAAAGGAAAGTCAAATTTAGACTAAAATGCACTGATTTTTAAGGTTAGTGATCCAAGGCACTAGAGTTTTCACCAAATGTAAAAAATAAATCATTCATAGGGTCAAGTCCAGATTAGTGGATTGTGAAGTTACAGGGAATCTAAGAAATGAGGCAGGGCTAACCTAGGGGTCCTTCTTAAATGGAGGTCCTCAGAAGAGCCATTCAATCAGAGGGAGAGGTCTGGGGTGGCGAGTACTTCCAATGTGTGGATTCCAATAAGGCTTCAGGATGAGAAGCTGGGCCATGTTTGAGGAAGTCAGCAGTGTAGCCTGAAGAGGAACAAGATGTTCTCAGTGTCTCTGACCCATCTGTGTCTGCCAAATACAATACATACATACATATACACATACATACATATATATGTATATATATATATATATATATATATATATATATATATGTACACTAATGAAGTGTCACACACACTATTTTTACTTGTGATGGTGGAAAGGTTTGGGTACTCAGATATACACAGCTTAACTACAGAAAACAGCTTGTGTTGGTCTCATTTCTAATACTTTATTTTTCAGATTCAGGTCTTATCTAGACCATAAGGTTATTGAATTTAAAGCTAGAAAGCATATTCCCAATCATTTAGTCCTAACTCTTCATTTTATAGATGAAGTCATAGGCCCAGAGATTTGAAGTAATTATCCCAAGGTAGAAAGTAGAACAATCTGGATTTGAATTCATGGCCATTCTACTTTCTATTAAGCCACCTATCTGGCCTTTCTGACATTGGTTAGTTACTACTGGGTCTTCATCACATTCCCCCCACTCTCTCATTCAACTCTGAACTCTGTCCTCAGTCTTCACATTCCAGATCACTCCTTCTGCAGTTTGCCATCTTCTCTTTCTTTAGCCTTTTCTTCCATCCAGATTCTCAGGCCTAATATTTCCTGCCCTTCCAATATTGGTTCTTCGCCTTTTTGCTCTAGTCTTGGTCCTTTCTCTTGATGGAGTAGCTCTGGACTCTGCCCACTGTGGCTCAGGTTTGCAGCCCAGTTTGAACATGGTTTCCTTTGTTGTTCAGTCTTTTCAGTTGTATTTGACTCTTCATGACCCCATTTGGGATTTTCTTGGTAGAGATACTGGAGTGGTTTGCCATTTTCTTCTCCAGCTCATTTTACAGATGAGGAAACGGAGGCAAACATGGTTAAGTGTCTTGCCTAGGGTCACACAGCTAGTAAGTGTCTGGAGAAGTCAGATTTGAACTGGAGAAGATGAGTTTTCCTGACTTAAGTCCCAGTGCTCTACCCACTGCACTACCCACCTTGCTTCCCAAGCATGACATCTGTTAAATGTCAAAGGACAAATCATTTACATTGCAGTGCAAAATGACTGCAGATCATGGAGCAGTAAAAGGGCGTTTCCTTCTACTGTCCAGTTGTCCTACTTCCCCACAATGCTCACCCTGACAAGCAGAATACTCTTTATCACTCTGCGATTCCTTTTTGTGATGTGTAAGACAATTAAAAAAAATCCACTTATCAGCTGGTTATCCTATTTATATAATGACAGATAATTGATTCAACTTATTTCTTCCCTCTTCCCCATCACTGCCAAAATGGACTGAATTTTAAATTGATGTGACTGAATTGAGTGGATGTTTTGACATTGTTTAGACACGCCCTTAAGGATCTATACCTGCCCCTTGGGAAGTGAAAGATTTATAAAATGAAGGAAAATAGAATGTATTGTCAATGAAATTTCTAATAACAGAGAAATACACACTATAACCTGATTCCCCAACTTTCTTTTTCTTTCTGATCTACAGCCTTCTCTCCCATCTTCTACTTGTAATTGTTTTCTTTCCTGCTCCAATATCCAATTATAAATATCCGAGTTATTTTTATTATCCATATTTTAAACTTCTACCAGTATTTGTATAGATAAGAATATGAAAAAACAATGACTAAAATATGATTTTAAATGATTACATGTTTTCCTAAACTTTCATTATTTTCTGTTAATTCCAAAACAAAAAGTATGTGACTAACATGTTAATAACCAAATTGTTCTATTTGTCTCCAGGATTCCTTTAGAAATGCTTTTTTAAAAATGTGTATTTAACATGACTTTGTTGCTGTTGTTATTTTCTGTAATTACTTGACTATGGTCAGGCTACCTCTTGTTCCTTTTGTTCTGTATCACTTCATACAAGCATTCCTGGATTGCTGTTCTATACTCACTATTTCTTGTGTTGCAATAACATTTCATTACTTTTATATAACAAAATTTATTTATGCATTCCCCAATCATTGAGTACATCCTTTGTTTTTAAATTTCCTTTAGTTCTTGCTATTACAAATACTATTTCTAGGATTTTTTTTTATTTTTTCCCCACCAATTGACTTTCTAGGGGGTGAAGTCTCAGTACTGGGACCAGTGGGTAACACATTTTGTAACTTATTATAAAAATCTATGTGGTTTTCCAAAAGGTTGAAACCATTCACAACTCTGGAAGGAGCACCTGTTTTAGCCCAGCTATACCTACATTGAATTTTTTCATAATTTATTATCTTTGCCAACTTGATGGCAGAATCTTGAAATTGTTATAGTGTGTATTTCTCTGTTATTAGAAATTTCATTGACAATACATTCTATTTTCCAAAACTGCCTTTCATATCCTTTGACTGCTAGCTTATTAGAGAATGGTCTTTGAACTTTATAGACATTGGATGTCAAACTCTTATCAGAAATCTGCCTTCTAGTTCTGATGAGTTTATTTCTTACCCTTTTAAAACATTGGTTTTCAGAAGGTAAGTGCAATACGTGATCCTGCAATTGATTCATTCAGTCCTCAGCAAACTTGTCTTAATCCTCCTCCTTTCTTTCCTCCTTCCCCCCTCCCTCCCTGTCACCCATTAACCCTTCCTGTCACTCTGAGGACAAAATGGACCATGGTGGTTTATATGTCCTGTCCCTGAAGATGCAGTTCAGCCCTTCTGCTGCCTTCAGCATCTGTTATTGCAGCTGCCTTTGATGTAATATTCATGATCTTCCCTAGATGTGTTTCTGTTTCTCTTTCTCTCCTTTGGGTCTGTTTGAGCTTAAGCCTTCTGTTCCCTTTCAGCATTTAATCCAAGGGCTCTTCTCTAATCCTTCAGCCACCTTCCTTTTTTGAAGTCCTCAACTCAATTACAAAAAGGCTTAGCCTCACACAAACCCCTGCCAGTTGTCTAGAAATGGTCGTTTCTGCTCCATTGCTTGTTTCCCTTTAGGCTAATTAGTCTGTGTAGGTTGACCTTCTATTTGATGAGTTATATATAGACTTCAGATGACATCTGTCACCATTGCAATATCATTGAACCCTCTTACCTTTTTTAAAGGTTTTTATTCTAAATATAGTAACCATAAATAAAAACAAACATTATTTCTTATAAACAAATACTTGGCTGGATCTATGATCTCATCCTCATGGGTACATTCTCTAACCATGTGACTCACATTCCATTTACGTCCTCTTATCCTGTGCCATTTTTGTCCATCTCCTCTCATAAATCTTCCAGAGGAGGTCCCCCCAGTGTGTTGGAGGCCATCCTCTAGTTCTCTTAATGTGGTAGATACAAATAGTGTGAGGACTATCCACTGGTCATCTCCCTCTTGCCATATGACTAAAGTGATCACCATCTTTTTCCAGTCATATATCCCAGTAAGCAGAATATTTAACCTCTAGTCCATGAACTAGTATTAAAAAATTGATAGCTATTTCAGTATAACTGTTTTCCCTTTTAATCTGGTGTATTTTATGCATTTAAAACCATTATTCTGAGAAATAATCCACTGTCTTCACCAGAGTACCAAAGTGGGTCCATGACATACAAAAAAGGTTAAGAATTCCTCTTTTAAGGCAATCCTTTCTGCTGTCTCTCTTCCACATCCCTTGACTAGCAATGTGTTGCAGACTATTCATTTGTAGTAATAATAAGAGTCATTCTTCAATTATTTGAATGAATAATACCTGAATATAGAATTTAAATATGGAATGTCCCAAAAATCTTAGTGTAATTTTAAGCTTTAATAACCTTAGAAATATAACTATTGGGGCAGCTAGGTGGCGCAGTGAGTAGAGCATCGGCCCTGGAGTCAGAAGGACCTGAGTTCTGTTCCGGCCTCAGACACTTAATGCACACAAACAAAAACCTAGCCGTGTGACCTTGGGCAAGTTACTTAACCCCAATTGCTCTCCAAAAAGGAAAAAAAAAGAAATATAACTATTATAAGTTTACAAAAACAATATTTGAAAGGTGGTTTAAATTAACATTTTAGAACATTGGTATCTTTCTTATTAAAATTCAACATAATTATTGTCTTGTGCTATATATTGTTCTGCTTGATTTTTGAATTTTGTAAAAACTTTCATCAGTTACTCAGTGATAGAAAAGACTGCATTTGTAATTCTAACCTTAAGATCACCCAAAGAATGAAGTTTTATATAAAACAGTTTTCACTTTCTGTGAGTTGTCATTCACTTGTGTTTGACTCTTTGTGACCCCATTTGGGTTTTCCTGGCAAAGATACTGGAACCATTTGCCAATTCCTTTTCCAGCTGATTTTACAGATGAGGAAACTGAGGTAAAGAGGATTAGGTGACTTGCCCAGGATTAGGTGACTCATATAGGTAGTAAGTGTCTGAGGCCAGATTTGAACTCAGGAAGATGAATCTTCCAGACTCTAGGCTTGGTACCCTATCTACTGCACCACCTAGCAGTGACTCCACATGAAAAAATTTAATGGAGATAGATTAGGTGACCTAGCTGACCAAGCAAGATGGCCCTACAGATTTCCTGGTTTGAAGAAGCATCATACAGAAACTGTCATACTAACAATGCATAATGACAAGGTTCCCCATCTTGTTAAAATTCAAATAAAATAATTTATTATTTAAAATTTATAAAACTAAATAAGGGTAAAGGAAATTTAAATACTAAAAATTTCAAGTCATTAAAATTTATAACATATCTACTTCTGAAGTTATAAAGGCTTAAAACCACATGAAGACTTTTGGAATACCCTGTATGAGATTCATTAAGTATGAATTTTAAAGTAACTCTGGGGAGGGAAGAATGGACACCTGTTGGTGGGTTCTGGCTCCTGATGATGGTGAATGTTTATGTTATACATTGAAATAGTATGGTATGGGGGTCTCAGCGTCTACTTGGGAAAAAAGCAGGGCATGGCACTGTTTGAGCAGATGCAGTCAACGTGGGGAAGCTGATTAAGGGCATCGACAGGTACAATCCTGAGAACCTAGTCACCACCCTGGAGTGTTGTGTGGAGACCCAGGCCAAGGAGAACACTGGCCTGAAAGCCAACTTGGCATTCTAAAGTTATACCAGTTTTACCCAGCCTTCTTCCAGACCACAGTGACAGCCCAGATTCTGCTGAAGGCTCTCACCAATCTCCCTCATATGGACTTCACCCTGTTCAAGTGTGTGATTGACCAGGCTCTTCAAGAAGAGCAGCCCATCAGACAGATCCTGCACTTGGGACACTTGCTGGAGACCTGTCATTTCCAAGCGTTCTGGCATGCCCTAGATGGGTATGTGGATGTCCTTCTCCTTAATGGAATCACAGATTTTGAAGACTCCATTGGAAAATTTATCTGCCACGTTGTGGGCATCATATTAACATATTGACTGCTGGCTGTTGGCTGAGATGTTGGGAGATCTGTTAGATAACCAGCTGAAAGTGTGAATGAGCAAATATGACTGGAGCTCCAATGAAGCAGGACAGGTCTTCATTTGCAGTCAAGAATAGCGTATCAAATCCAAGAACTATGTGGGAAAGATCGACTTTAAGAGTGTTTCCAGCATCATTGCCTCCTCCCAGTAGCTGTTTCTGCCAAATGTCTCCTTTTTTTCTGCAGTTTGTTTCCTCTTATGTACAGCCAGCTTCTTAAAGTCCTTTACTTCCTGGAAAAAAAAGAAATAGCATGGTAGGTTTTCTTTAAGGCAGCTAGGTGTACAGTGGATAGAGGGCTAGGCCTGCAGTCAAGAAAACCTGGGTTCAAATCTGACCTCAGACACTTATTAGCTGTGTGATCCTGATCACTTAACTCTGTTTGCCTCAGTTTCCTCATTTGTAAAATGAGCTGGGAAGGAAATGGCAAACCACTCCAGTATCTTTGCCAAGAAAACCACAAATGGGATCATGAAGAGGTTTTACATAGGCACATTGGCTATGAGGGGACAGCTCTGGAAGGTTTGCCTTAGGGAGAAGCACAGGGGAATTCTTGGCTCTTAAACCTTTGGACAAAGACCTTGGTGAGATGGCACTGTTGCAGTTCCTTAAAAGGATCATGTCAGGGGCTCTTGATGTCAAAGTAAACTTCCTGCTTCATAAAAAGCAGGAAGTTTGCTTATATAAGTTTTAAAAAGTCTGAGAACAAAGCATGAAGGAAAGATGAAACACTAAAGAACAGTCTGAGTCTTTCATGTGCAAGGCCATGAAATCCTGAAGAAAGTGACATTTAAAAAGTTAACTGACCTTCAGCCTGGGCAGAACCTTTGGTGACTGATGAGCTGGGTTGGGGTAGAGGGTACTAGGAAAAGAAGGAAGGGAACAAAGATAAACATATACATATCGACAATCACACACGTGTGTGCCCCAATAATACCAGTAATGCCTAGTCATATCATCAGTCAGAACACAGTTTGTCTTCTGGACATAATTGAACAGGAAGAACATAAAAGTTACTGAACCAGTTAATTTGTTTTCAACTTTTGCTGTAGCTTAGTTTAGTTCATTTTTGTTCAAATACAGCAATAACTTAGCCATCTGGTAGCCTCACCTGTCCTTTTTGTTAGTGAACAAAGGCCTCTTAGCAGCTAAAAACAATGCCAGAAAACCTATGCACGTAAGCTTGTGTACATTACTCAGACCCTCATTTAGAACCTATTTACTTTTAGTTTGCACACACTTTTAACAAACCTCCCCTTCCTCATTCCCTTTTTAAGTTCATAGCAAATTAGAAGAGAGAGTGTGGAGGTTGCTAGAGGTGACCACACTTACTTCAGGGAAATAGAATAATTTATATTCTGATATAGGCAGAAAGCAAACATAAGACTCAAAAAGCAGAACAATATAAGGCCATTTATTATGGAGTCAAGCAGTTCAACATACTTTTATGGTTTCTGTTCATTCTATGACAGTACAATACAATGATTTATGTTCATAATGATCTCATGTCAGCTAAGAAAGCTTAGATTATGTTCAATATGCTGTATTTGAGAAAGTAGGGAAGTATATGAGCATTTTAAAAAAGATTGTAATCCATAATATTTAAAATTTAAAAGTTTTAGAGGGCTAACCTCTCAGTTTTCAAGGAAATTACTATCTAGAATAATTAATTAAAAGGAGACATTGTGGGGGTGGTGGGGTGTGGGTGGTGGGGTTGGGTGTGGTTTTGTGTGGGTGGGGTGGTGGGTTTGTGGGTGGTGTGGGTTTGTTGTTTGGGTTTTTTGTTTGGGTTGTGATATGATGGAAAGAATATGAGATTTTGAGTTAGAGGACCTGGGTTTGGTTCGTAACCTTTCTAAGTCTCAGTTTTCTCAGCCACAAAATTAAAGTTATTGAGTTTGAATCTCATGATTAGCCTCTCCTAACTTAGCCAGGTTGGTCCTTAGGAAAAAAACAGAGGTCAGCCCACATCTTATCCTCTATTATAAAGCTTCCTAGTTTGATAGGGTCCTCTAGATCTTGGGCAACTAGGTGGTACCATAGTGTACAGAGAGGTGGACCTGGAGTCAGGAAGATTTGGAGACTGTTCAGTCATTTTTTAGTTGTGTCCAACTCTTTGTGACCCCTTTTTGGGTGGACTTGGCAGAAATGGTGGAGGGTTCGACATTTCCTTCTCTAGCCCATTTTACAGATGAGCAAACTGAGGCAAACAGAGTTAAGTGACTTGCCCAGGGTCTCACAGGTAGTAAGTGTCTGAGGCCAGATTTGAACTCAGGAAGATGAGTATTCCTGACTCTAGACTTGGCCCTCTATCCACTGTGCCACCTAGCTGCCCTTGAGTGAGATAGAGAACTTAAAAGTGTATTTAAAAAAGAAAGTATAAGGAGCTATACAAATGTAAAGTATGTATTTTAATCACTCAAATATTGGGTACTTGAGTGTTGGGGCTTCCTTTGTCCATGCTAATTACAGCCCCCTAGAACTTAGTAGATGGTCTTTGTGAGTTGCTGTAACCCAAAGTATTCATCCTTCTGCAGCTCACTAACCTGCTAGCTCCAGACTGAGGTAGTCTGGTACTTGATTGCTAAACATATAACCTGCCACCAGGTCCATTCTTGAGGCCTTTCCAACTGGCTGGGACATTCTAGGGCTGGTATTCCACCAACATGACCTTCAAGAACCCAAGGACATGCTCCCACCATGACTGGAGTAGGACCTTAGCAGAAGTATGATTTAGGCATGCATCTACAATTTGTCAGTGTGGGAACTCCTTTTACCCATGCAGTGGGTTGTTAACCTAGTACATATGTCCTAGGGAGTTGATTGAGATACTAAGAGGTTAAATAACTTGCCTAGGTCTTGCACCTGGGACATGACAAGGCTTCTAGACTCCAGATTACACTCTGTAGTATAATCCATTACACATGCTGCCTCTATGAAGGTAAAGTAAATAAATAGGATAAAACCCTTAGATTAAAGAAATCTGGGTAAAACCCCACAATTTCTTTGTGGGTATGTGGGTAAAATCTCACATAAATTTCTTTATTAAAGAAATTTAGAGTAATAGGGACAGATAGGTGGTTGAGTGGGTAGAGTGCTGGGCCTGAAGTCAGGAAGACTCATCTTCCTGAATTTAAATCTAGCTTCAGACACTTACTCGCTGTGTGAGCCTAAACAAGTCACTTAATCCTGTTGCCTCAGTTTCCTCATCTGTAAAATGAGCAGGAGAAGGAAGTGGTAAACCACTCTAGTATCTTTGCTAAGAAAACCCCAAATGGGGTCATGAAGAGTCAGACATGACTGAAAAACTGCTGACCAAAAGAGAGTAATGGAAGATCTTAAACTTTTGAAACTCTTTCTGTATTCTGAGGATTTCAGTTGCAATCACAGCTCTGCCAAACGTTACTTATTTGACTTGTTTTCTATAGCAGGCCACAAATATTAATTAAGCCCTTATTATGTGCCAGGCATCATGCTAAGTGCTAAGGATACAGAAACAAACAAAAAGAAAGATAGTCCCTTCCTTACAGGAGTTTACATTTTAATGGAGAAAAACAATACAAAAAAAGGAACTGAAAACCAGAGAGGGGAGGGAGAGGCATGTTCCAGGGTGAAAAGGCAGCTGAGGCATGGTGGAGAAGCCTGGAGAGTCAGAAGTAAGGCCACTGGGACTCCCATCTGTTATATTAAAGGGTTAGGTTAGATGTCCACCCTCCAGTCCTGTCCAACTGGAACATTCTTTGATTTTATGCATCATTCCATAATTTATTTATCCAGAGATAACCAGGATGGGATAGACTGGGTTCTAACCATGGTAACAGTGCCTTGATCACCTGCTGGGAGAGTAAGGATTATATGACTCTGGTGCCTCCTGGGCTCCTTTTAGAGGCCCCCATGTCCAGCCAGAGCTGATGTGTAATCTCTGAGCTTTCCTCTCTGGCAGCTTCCTTTCCCCTGGGGCGCTATCTTCCCAAATCCAGATTTTAATTAATTGGAGTTGGGGGCAATGACAGTTTCCATGACTCTAATTTTCTACTGTGGATTAACAGTAATAACTTCTCCCCCTTCTCCCTGTCCCCCACCTTTTTCTTGTGACTGTGACAGCTTCCCTCCTGCTAAGACTATTTATTTTAATTATCACCATCCAGATTGCCACCATTAATATCCAATGGTGACTAGTCTGCTGCTGCTGCCTCTGCTGCTGCCTGTCACTGACACCAGGAGTTTTTCCTAAACCTTCTAGATGAAATTGCCCTTTCAGTGACCTGCTCTGTGTCTCACCTCATTTTTCTCCATGACTGCCAATCAGGGCTTTTCTTCATACCAGCTTTCTTATCTGACCACATACTATATCTGACTATAGACATGCATCTCTATTTAAATTTCACATCAGTATCTTTAAGTCCCACTTCCTCCATGAAACCTTACTTGACAGTTCTGATATTGCTGGGCTCTTCCTCTTTTTCTTAGCATTGGAATGAGTCATTCTGATACTTTGTGCTGTTCATTAACTGTTTCAGGTGTATCAGTGTTTTGTTTCCCCGTTGACATCGCCAGCTATCTGAGGACAGGGTCTCGAGTCATCCCTGAGAAGCTAACGCTGAATAAATGCTCAGTAAATATTTGTTGGAAATTGACTTCAATTTGGTCTCCACATTTGCCAGTATTATCTGGTAGTCAAATCTGCAGAATGCAGTCAGAATGCTTTTGGGGTTTGGTAAGTCACATACCCTCTGGGAAAGCTCCAAGTCACCTCTGACTTGGAGCAGGCAGCAGATTTTTCTGCTCTGAACATGGTTGATTCTTACTAGGCAAATGTTTCTAGATTGGAGGCACACTGACTCTTTCAGGTAATGTCATAAACATTCCCTTCTATTAGAGAAGTCTTGTTGGACTGTTCTGAAATTGGATAAAATTTAATTCAACAAGGTTCTGTTATGTGTAAGGAACAGGGTTAGACTCTGGGGTTGGAAAAGCAAAATGGAAAACAGTTCCTGCTCTCTTTATTTTCAAGTGGTACTACTGAAAGCATGAGTGTGCCTGCCTTAACTAAAACCATTTTGTTTCTTTCTTGCTGCCTTGGGTGGTGTCATAAAATGCTAATAAATGAAGCCATTTCTTTCCCCTTGGTTGTATTGAGGTGAGAAGAACACTGGATTTAGAGCCAGAGGACCTGGATTTGAATTCTGGTTCTGCTTAAATACTAACTGCATGAAATTGGGCAAGTCATTTAGCTTCCTCGAATGTATTTAACCACTAACTGGTTAAATGTATTTAACCATTGACTGCTACTTTTCACAGAAAGGTACAATATACTTAACTATGCAATAGTTTTACTTAGAATATAGGGAGAAGGAAGGAATAAGCATCTATTAAGCACCTACTCTATGTACTGGGCACTATTCTAAGAGCTTTACAAACAATACATCATTTTATCCTCAACAATCCTGGGAGGAGGTATTATTATCCCCATTTTATAGTTGAGGAAATGGAGGTAGATAGAGGTTAAATAACTTGACCAGGGTCACATAGCTAGTAAGTGTCTGAGGCTAAATTTGAACCCGGGTTTGACTCCAGGCTCAGTGCTCTATCCACTGTACCACCTAACTGCATCTAGGCCCATAAGTTGTTGCATAGATTAAATAAACCAGTAAGTACTGATAGCATCAGTAAAACAATGTATGATAAGACATACTGAATTACTATACACCTGCAAGTCCTGAGGAACTACAGAAACTCCTTTAAACTTAGGAGTTCTAGGAAATTTGTCACTTTGTTTAGTCTTCCCTCTTCTTACCCCACAAAAAGCCATTGGTTAAATGAGTATGGATAATATAGCACAGTTCTCAGTGTTTGACTCACAGATTCTATAGGAGACATCCTCAGATGGAGACTCAGGAATTTTGGACCTTAGACCTTAACATGGAATATAGACTTGGGAGAAGACAGAAATTCTCATGGCCATAGGTAGGGATCTCCAATGCTTTCTATCTTAGCTAGTTCTTCTTTGAAGAGGAAGGGGAGGGGAGGGGATCCAATGTTTGGTCTTGCCAAGGAAGTCTATGCCAGTCAAACTTTCTCTTGTCCTTCATTTGCCTTCACAACACACACACACACACACACACACACACACATACACAAACACACACACATTAGCAGTATCTCATCCCTTCCTGTGACTTCTCCCACTCTTCAGTCCTAATGCTATATACAGTGGGTGGATGGGGAGGAGGAAGGTGGAGGTATGTCTACAAAATAAAAGGTATAACAAGTAAAAGTAGGGATTTCTAAGTTCTCTTCTGACCCCTTGATCTTCAGTTCTTAACTTTGGTGTTGGCAGTAGCATATAAAGACCTGATGATGTTTGCTGCAATAAAGGCAATTTTTTTTCTGATAAAGAAGAGATCATGAATAGCATAAGGAAACTATGTGGTATGTTTGGAGGTGTAATAGTAATGGAATTTGAAGATCCCCTTGTATTGGCAAGCACTTAGCACTTTGTTTCCAGCTCCGTAATTGTGTCAAGTATTAAGACCCAGAACCTGTGAATCCCATAGTGGGATGGACTTCCTGATGTAACAGGAAGGGGCTGGAACAGGGAGGAGCTAATACCATATATTAGGAAAAGCCCAAGCTGAAGAGTCAGAACTTCTTGGAGCAAGTACTGGGGAGGCTAAGGAGGAGAGGCCCAGGCTGGAGAAAGTGATTTTGGTTTTGAGAATGGAGCTTATGGTGGTGGAGCTTCTTCTGAGAACCAGCTGAAACTTCTACTGAGAGCTTTGAGGAACCAGCTGGAGCTGTGGAAGACTTCTGAGGGCCAGCTGGAGCTGCCAGAGGAAGCATGACTGTGGTGTCTGTCTGTTTTGGGTCTATGTTGATTTCACAGGCAGAAAGTGAATTGAGATGATAGTGCTGACCATGTGTGAGAATATTATTGTAATTCTGCTAAGCTTGATATGTCTAGATATTGTTGTGGCTCTGTTAAGTTTTCTCTTCCCAGGAATAGAAACTGTGAAGGACTTGAGGTAGACTGGACACTGTGAGCTTCAATGTGTAGCAGGAACTGCATGGAGAGGACAAGGAACTGCTGTCTGCCTTTGAACTCAGGTGGCAGTTGGTTAGATTTGGGCATTTCCATGGGACCATGGAAGAGGAACCATGGAAGCTGAGAGCTTGCCTCTAGTCAAGAGGAAAAGACCTCTCCTTAGGTATTTAATGCTGACAGATGAGATTGTAATTTACTTGTGACAGGGGTAGATGGCTTTTGTATTTTCCACTACCCCTTAAGAGGGTACTGAGTAGTGACGGATGACATTGTAACTTGATTGCACCCCATGGGTGGAGGACTTTGACCTTTGTACTTTGTATCAATTAAGGAGGCTTGCCTCCTTAAGGGTGATTGAATTAAGGATTTACTAAATGAAGGACTTACTAAATGAATGTTATCTTTTGCTTAAAACTACGTGACCACTTTGATGAAAACTAAGTGGCCATTTTAGTGATAGGTTGTGAAGTTACAACATTCTGAATACTGTACTTGATTTTCTGTGAATGTTTTGCTTTAATTTACTCTTGAATAAATAGAGAGTTCACTATACTGTGTAATCAGAACCTTGAAAAGCTGTTCACAGCAGCAGTCCTCTATAAAGCTGCTTGTGCTTGGCTTTACAGGAGGGAGAGGTGGAAACCACTGAGATGGGGTGGAGAAAGGAAACTAAAAGGGCACAAACACACCTATATACATACATATATGTGCATACATACATACACCTACACATAAATCCATACACACATACACATTTCCCTTAGGAGAAGAGAATCAGGTATCTAAAGACTGAACTTAATTTGTGAATTTCATATTTTTCCAC
Organism: Gymnobelideus leadbeateri; assembly: GCA_011680675.1. Lineage (NCBI taxonomy): Eukaryota > Metazoa > Chordata > Mammalia > Diprotodontia > Petauridae > Gymnobelideus > Gymnobelideus leadbeateri. The sequence continues at coordinate 195,564 of WOXC01010896.1, forward strand.
ATTCAAAGTCTACCTGGATTTCCCTCAAGATATTTTGTACATATCTCCTGACTGACAGTAAAAGATTTGCCATAATAATGGCAGAAAGCCTTGAGATGTGGGGTTAAGAGTCTGGTGCTGGTTTTGGAGTAGTCATCTTGTAGGTTTGACTGAGAAATGGAGCAGACCTTGCCTTGTGACACAGGAAAAACAGTGCTGCAGTGAAGTGTAATGTAATTAGAGAGTTTCATTGTTCCTAATTGATCTTAAATATTATATTTACTATTTAAGATAGAGCCATTAAATAAAGTCATTTCCTCATGAAGGAAATCAGCAGAGAATCATAGAAGAAAAGCTATCCTGTGTTGTATCCTTTCATTACATAATGCTTCTCGATCCTAACTTTTTTCCTTATGGTACTTTAGGCAGCATCACCACTAACTTTCAAAGCACACTTCATTTCTCTCAATGACTTCCTTCCTCTTGTAGTGAGGTAAGGAAATATGATTGCTTATTTTTTAGAAATGGAAGCAATTGTAGAATCTGAGAGTCTGAAACAACTTTTAAAAGTCATTTAGTTCAGCCATTCTTGATGCAGGAATGTCCGCTACTACTTACAGAGAGAGTTAGCAACCTGCTCAGCCCTTCACTGTGAAGAGGGGAAGGTGTAACTAGGGCAGGGTAATCAGGGCTCTGCCCTAGAGTGAGAACAACTCAGGGGGTGATGTGTTCATTTTGTTTTGAAGATATGTTAAAGCCAGAAGCTTTATACATATTACTTGAACTGGGAACATACCTGGTTCTCAAACTCAAGGTAGAGAATACACTGCCAGATGAACACCATTTAGACTGGGAGAGCCTGGGCCAACTCTTCTTTTGGATCAGATATTCTTAACCAGGATCTGTGAATTAAAAAAAATAATTTGATTGTTGTTTTTCAATATAATTGTTTCCTTTTTAATCTTAACAATTTCACTTTTATGAACTTAAAGACATTCTAAGAAGGGGTCCATTATAATTTACCAGACTGTCAAAGGTGTTCATGATACAAAAAAGGTTAAAAATACCTGTTCTAGATCCTTTGTTTTGGAGTCCCAGTTTAGCCATGAACCTCTCTCAAGAACTCTTCAGCCCTAATGGAAGCCAGGTTTGTGTGGCACAAACTCTTGGCACCAATCATAACATCCTAAGGAAGGTCCTGGTACTAAGAGGATCTTGTGGAGCATTTATGACTGCCTAGGGTCACCCTAAGACAGCTAACTGCTCTTTCTACATCTCCTTAAATAAAATCTATACAAGTCTGTGGGTTAATGTTAAGGTTAGTTTAGACTAAGGTACACTTTCTCCCCTTAGTAGTTTTTTGGTCCACTGTTTCCACCTCTTATGGTCAATTTTTGGTTCATTTTATATAGCACAAACTCTGCCCTCCCCACCCCTTTTTTCTCACCTAATCCATTACTACCAGAATTGTGTCACCATGACACCTTATTCTGGGGACTCCTTTTCAGAAACTGTCATTTCCCATGCCTGATCTGACTGGGAGTTGGAGACTGTTCTCTGTTATGGAGGGGGCCAAACTCTCTGAAGTCTGAACTATTCCCTATTCTAGTAAAATCTCACCCTGGGCTGATAGTAATGCCCTACCTCTTCAACTGAATTTGCCATGAGTCTAAGAATTCCCATTATGCCTTCCCTCTGCTAATTATTTCCTATTTATCCTACACATAGCTTGCTTTGTACATATTTGTTTGTATGCTGTCTCCTCCATTAGATCGTAAGCTCCTTGAGGGCAGGGACTATAATTTGCCTCTTTTCATAGCCCCAGAGCTTAGCATAGTGCCTGGTATATAGTATGTACTTAAGAAATGTTTATTGCTTAATTGATAGATAGGTAGGAGTGAAGTCAAGTCAGGACTGATGACTACTAAACCCTTGCTAGAAGAAGGCATAATCACTGTCATAAAGGCATGACACATCAAATCATAAATTCAGTGTTGGAAGAAACCTCAGAAGTGAACTAGACCAACTTTTGCCTGAAGCATGAATCTTCTTTACAAATCTCTTATTACAAATTTCACAAACACCATCTGCCTGACTGATTATAGCCTGCTCATTTTTGGTCATGTGACCATGGGCAAAAGGTATCACTTTTCTGGACCCGTTTCTTGTCTGTAAAATTAGGGGCCTAGGCTAGATGATCTGTAACGTCAATTCACTTTCAGCTCCAAATCTGTGATCCTGTGAACTAAAATTGAAATCCCAGAATCTGCTTTTTTTATTAGTAATTAGTAATTATTAATTAGTAATTATGCAGACTCTACTCCACTGCTACATAACTACTAGTATGTATGGAAAAAAATTGCAATGCTTGTCTTGAAAAACAAGATACACGGTAAACAACCTTAAACACAACTATGAGAGAAAGTATGATCTGAACATTTCACCCACACCTGTAGATGGGTAGTTGGAGGTGGAAGAGTTGGGGGAAGGAAGAAGGAATTTATTTAGTCTGAATTTAATTTTCTCTAGGCCAATGCAAAGGAATATCAGGGATGTGGTCTAGGCTGACAGCTGTCTTAAGATGACAGCCTCAAGTGTTTCCTGAAATATCATCTATTTAGGTCTCTCTCCTTCCTCCCTCACCAGGTGGTTTCTTCTCAGGGGGTTCAGCTAGAACTCCATATTCCTTCTAATTTATCAAATTTCCCCATTCTAGCTAACTTAGTGCTTTCATGCAAGACCCAGAGGGCTTAATGAAATCTGAGCCAAATGGGACAGACCTCATTTCTGGCATCATTTTACTTCATCAAATGACTTTCAAAGACTTTTCCCACTTGGTCGAAGGTCTGATTTGATTGACTGAAATGTATTCTCATCTAGTTAAGGTATGAGGCTAAAATGGGGTGAAATAGCTTCAATTCCATCATTATAAGTATATCCATTATTGAGTGGTAATCTAAAAAATATCTCTAGCTTTCTTGGCCTTGACTTTTCTGGGGCAGCCATCCCCTCTTCTTTACATAAGCTCACTGTTCCTATCTAGCACGCTTTTTTTTTCTTTTTCACATAAACTTGTTTTCCTGGACCCTTCCATACCCCCCTCACCAATCAGTGCCTCTTTGCCTGTGGCATAAGAGGTGCCCAAAGGAGACTTTGCCTCTCTACCTAAAGCCCCTTGTCCTTGTTCAAGTTACTGAGCTGTCCTATTGTATAAGAAAGAACATAGGCATTTCCTGCCCTAAGAAGGAAGGTTGTTTCCTGAAACTATTATCTTTCCCCTTCTTTTTATTACAATAGACTGAAGATTGTCTCACCTGCTGAGATTCGATGAGGGACCTCTAAGGTCCTTTCTACATCTAGAACTGTGATCTTTCCTCCACTTTCCCAACAAACATATCTTCTTAAGACTTCAATCTCTTTGTATGGAATGACCCCCCTGGTCCAGCTTGTCAATATTCTTTCTTTGATATGGTACTGAGAACTGAACAGAATATTCCAGATGTGTTCTGACTCGGAATGCGGATGGACAGAAAGACAAGTACCTCCTTTCTTGGAAAGAGTTAAGTTATTCAGTGCATGAAATCTTACTGATATGGGCATGCCTTCTAATGATGCTGATTATAATCCATCCCAGCCTACCCCTCCTGTGAGATTCTTATCCATGTCTTTACCTTAAATTTTTAGAAAGAAAGAAAAGGGAAGGAAAGAAGTATTTTTAAAACACCTACTAAATTCCAGGCACTGTGCTAAGCTCTTTATGTATATGATCTCATTTGATTCCCCACAACAGCCCTGGGAGGTGGGTCCTATTATATATACCTCACCATTTCACAGGTGAAGAAACTGACAAAGATTATAGGTGATTTGCCCAGGATCACAGAGCTAGTAGGCTGAGTCCAGATCTGAATGAAAATCTTCCTGACTCTAGCCCCAGTGTGCTATCCACTGGACCACCTCACTATCTCTTAAAAGATGCCCATATAGGGGCGGCTAGGTGGCGCAGTGAGTAGAGCACCGACCCTGGAGTCAGAAGGACCTGGGTTTGGATCCGGCCTCAGACACTTAACACACATAAACAAAAAAACCTAGCCGTGTGACCTTGGGCAAGTTACTTAACCCCAATTGCCCTCCAAAAAAAAAAAAGATGCCCATAGAAAATGGCAGCAAGGGCAGATAATAGACAATGAATATGGAAGCGTAGTCTTGCAAGACTAGTGTCAGGAATGCTGATGCTCAGAGTGAGCTGAGGTTGTTGAGGAAAGCTAAGCATAAAACAAGAGTTTGTTATTGTTGTTTAGTTTTGGTTTTGCTCTGTTGGAAAAAAGGGTACAATCAAAGAAGGGATAAGTTCTCTCTGCTCAAGGTGCTAGGATGATGATAACTGACTATAGAAAGAAGTCAGAGCTGCCAAAATATTATTTTTGCAACTGTCTTCTCTTCGAAGAGAATGGCCTGTGGACTGGAGAGGACAGAACAAAAATGACCAATAGAGAACATGAAAATATGTCATGGAGAAAAGAAGCAACCTGATTGCTCAGGATAAGTTTAAATTCTTAAGCTCCTATGAGCTACTTTCCTTGTTGATCAAAGAAATGGGACATGTATGACATGTGACAACCTCTGTTGGTAGTGATCTTTGAAAGATCACAGAGAATGGGGTAGGTGCCATAGAACTGGAGAAAGATATCTGTCCCCATTTTTTTGAGATGAAAAAGAATGGAATATGCAAACCATAGGCCACTGAGCTTGATTTGAATTTTTGGAAAGATTCTGGCTGAGATATTAAAGAGATGGTTGGAGAACATTGAGAAAAAGGAGCAAGGCTCCTGAAGGGCCAGCATAGGTTTCATGAAGAACAGGTCATGACTTTATTTTTTCTTCTTCTAGGTGATCATGGTTAAGTTCACACAGTCATTTCCTTTTTTTTTTTTTTACAAGTAGATTAGGACAATGCTGTAAATATAGTTTTTCTAGATTTTTGCAAATCATTTGACAAAAATCTCTAAATGTTGACAAAATGTTGAAAAGAGGGAAAGATATGGGTTAGATCCGAAGTATAAAATGGCTGTATGTGACCTGTAACACTCCAGAGTGCAGTCCAAACCAGATTAAAATGTAATTGGGAAATGCTTACTAAAATAAATCAAAATACAACAAAACATAATGTTAACATGTGGTTTTCTAAGTCGATATGCACATTCAGGGATTCTTATGTATGGTTTGGTAGACCTCAATTTATATTTGAGTTTAACATCTCTGGCTGTTAGGTGGATTAAAAATTAGTTGAATGGTCATATCCAAAGAATAGTCTTTAATGGCTTGATGTCAGCTTGGGGTGCCCCAGGGATCTGCTCTTGACCCTGGGCTATTTGCCATTTTTTTCAATGATATATGAAGTCACAGATGTATGCTCATTACATGTGCAAATGACATAAAGCTGGGAGGCACATCTAACACAGAAGATGTCAGTCAGGATTCAAAAAGATCTTGACAGGCTAGAACATTGGGCCTAATTAAATAAGATGAAACCGAATAGGAACAAATATGAAATTCTTACACTTAGATCTTAAAAAGTCAGTTTCACAAGAATGAGAAGGGGGATGTGTGGGTAGATGGTAGTTTGCCTGAAAGAAGCTCTGGGTGTTTAAGTCACCTGCTAAAGAACCATGTGATGTAACAGCCAAGAAAGCAAATGTGATCTTAGATGATGTTAGAGAGGGATAGGTTTGAGGAATAAGGAAATAATTATCCCCTTGTATTCTTCACTGGTGAGACCCCATTTAGAGTATTAAGTTCAGTTCTGGATACCACATTTTAGGAAGACTGGCTTCAGTTCTGGGTATTATTTTTTTAGAAAGGACATTGGTAAGATGGAAGGTATTGAGAAGAAGGCAAACAGGATTGTGAAAGGTCTTAAATTTATGTCCAGTGAAGATTTTATTGGAGGCACTAAAGATGTCTAGTATGGAAAAGAGAACATTTAGAGGGTAAAGCAGAAAAGGAATTAGACATTTTCTGTGTAGTTCCTGAACGTTTTCGATAGATTCACTTTTCCTTCTTCCATTCTTTGATATTTTATGAGATGATTTTGCTCATAATCTATTCTATTTATATATTTTAAGATTCTGGGGGCAGCTAGGTGGCACAGTGAATAGAACACCAGCCCTGGAGTCAGGAGGATCTGAGTTCAAATCTGGCCTCAGACACTTAACACAAAAACTAGCCATGTGACCTTGGGCAAGGCACTTAATCCCAATTGACTTCCAAAAAGCAAAAAATAAAAAAAATCTCATTAAACTACTTTTCCTATTACATCTTTTAGATACCAATTGAATCCTCCACATAGTACATTCTTAAGAAAGTTTATTCTTAAAAGAACTTTTGGATCCTGTCATACAATGATACTACAGCTTTGTATCATATGAAGTTATGAAATGCAAGCCATGTATGTCTTTATCCAAGATATTGATGAAAAGATCCTCAGTAGAGTCAGGATTGCCAACCACCATTCCTGGGTCCAGTCATTCATCTAGTTCTGAACCCACTTAACTGGACTTCCATTTGATCCATGTCTCTATCTTTATCCACAATGACAGTGAGAGATTTTTTTCTAAGTATTTTATTAAAATACACACATGTCATCTATAGCATTCCCTTGTCCTAGAAGTTTAGTAACCTTGTCAAAAAGGAAATTAAAGACTTAGTATAGTGCCTGGCATATAATAGGTGCTCAATAAATGTTTATTGATTGATCGATCGATATTTGACCATATCAGGGAGGTATGGGAATAGGTTGGAGGGATTAGCAGAGATCTTTACCTAGCAAGGCCTCTCCTAAAGAAGGGTTGGAGTAGGAGTTAATCAACAAATTTTTGTGTGCTGATTGTGTGTCCAGTCTTGTTTTAGGCCACGTGAGTGACATACAAAAGTATCTAATAAAGAACAATATAGACAGGTAAGTATTGAGTGCTTAGCTCAGTAGTGGGATATAGATTGTTAAAAGAATGAGAATTAAAAAGAGGGGAGTAATCTATGGGTTGCAATAGACTGTAGCTATGGAGCTAGGTTTTGAAAGATAGGTAGGGTTTGGCTAAGTGATTTGTTAAACTGATTTGCTGTTGCATTGAGAGAGGATATTTTAAGGGGATGAGCAAAGTCACAATGGGTATGGATCAACTTTGAGTTTTAATCTAAGTCATTCATATTGAGACATGCTCTTTCACTGGAGGGCTTTTTCCTTAAGTGATCTGTAGTTGGCATAATGGCCTCTAGGCTTCCACCTCCAATGTCCCATAGCCAGGGTGGTGCCCTTTTCCTAGGACTCATCTCCTAGACCCAACTCTTTAGGAGAGGATTCCTTGGATGAGCTTACCTCTTTCTCCAGGGCAACTGCCCACATGGTTGTTTAGTCCTTATGTGCCACCATTACCCTCCTACTCAAACCAAGGTAAAATAATTCCAAGTTATAACTCTGGGTGGGAGTAGGGGAGAAAGGGAAGGAAAGAGACATGTTAGAAGCATGTTATTGTATCTGCTCTTCATTCTCAAAGAGGACCATGAAATCAGGGAAATGATGGTATGACTTGCAGTTGACTTTGATTTGAGTGAGGGAGGGCTGTTCGAGGTCACCAACCTCACTTTCTCCTCCAGAGTCATCTGGGTCCAGAGGCCAGATATTCATCAGGATGACTGGAGATGTATGCAATGGGAGACCCTTGCCCTTTTAGGCTAAGGTCTTTTCAGGCTCTCACTTTGAGTGAGGTAAGGCCATTCAGTATAATAGGCTCCTTTAAGAAGTGAGTCAAGGGATGGTTTCTTTAATAAAAGAAAAATATCAAACTGGGATGGGAAGACCCTCAGAGTTGCTGGTCAAAAGAGAAACAGTTACTATTTACATTCACTCTGAGCCAGGAGGGCCAAAAATAATTGTTAGGTGGTACTTGGGCAGGACCTATTGTTTGTCCAATCTATGAGCTCCAGAGTGAATTAGGTTTAAGGCTTGGTCTTTGAGAAAGAAATCTAGAAATAAAGCAACATTCTGGAATATAATGACATTCTTATTGTGGAACCAGCTTCTGCATTTTATAGTCATAGTTTATACAATGACCTTTGCTGCTTTCTACCTGTTTTTATAAGGTTGTTGTCTTTCTGAGGTATCCAATGTGAGACTCCAGTGAACAAATGGAAAGCATGGGGTTTCCGAATCTTTTCCTGAGTTTGTCCCTCAATCTTCAAGTTTCAGTTTTGATGAGGTTTCATAAAATATTAAGTTAAAACCCCTTATTGAATATTGAGGGCCATCTAGTGGAAAGTGCCATCATGTTTCAAAGCTTGAAGCTTCATAACCTACCCTAAAGTAGCTATGTGGAATAATGGATAGAACTCTGGATTAAAAATCAGGAGGGCCTTGAGTTCTAATCCAGCCTCAGACACTTACTGGCTGTGTGACCTCAAGTGAGTTACTTCACCTCTCTTTATCTCTGTTTCCTCATTTGTTAAATGGGGCTAATAATAATAGTACCTACCTTCCAAGATTGTTGTGAGGATCAAATGTGATGATGTCTACAAAGCACTTAGCACAGTGCCTGGATCATAGTAAGTGCTATATAAATGCTAACTTATTATTGTTACCGTTATTATTATTGTTTTACTACAGGATGTGGGATATCTTCTCTAGCTCACTATTTTGGGATTATGTATATACTCTGTTCTGAAAGATGCTTAGGTGGTGCTCCTTGGGTTGAAGTTCAGGGTTTGATATGTATTTTCATCCTCTCTACCTCTCTCTCCTCCACCCCAGGAGCAGGGCTATTCTAATGAAATTTGCCTCACTTTCATAAAGCAACTGTTTAGCAGTGATCCGTGGAACTGAAAAGTGTCATTTCCTCAGCTGAATGACTTCTTAGGAGTGGATCAGCTCATAATGAGGTGTGTCTCCAATCTGTGCTTCCCCTTATAAGATAGTCCCAAGGGAGGAAGGTCTGGCTTTTCTGGTAGCCAGCTTTGACAAATAGAGTGGTTTAGAGGGGAGAACACAGGACTGGCAATTCAGGACAGTTGGGTTCTTGTCCTGACCACTGCTAATTATGTGACCTTTATAAATTTCATCTCATTTTTATTTCATCTTATTCATTCAATAATTTTTTTGTTTATTGAGTACCTGTGAAAGTATTGCCCTGAATATGAAGCTGTATGATCCAGGATCCCTGTTCTCAAGGAGCTTAGAATCCAGGATGAGACATGTCAGGATCAGATATAGGAACAAACTTTATGCTCATGAGATTCCATATACCAGTCACAGGGAATAAAAAGCATGACTAGTGGGAAGATACTGTCATTTAGGAACCCAGGCATCCCCAAATGGGCCAATGCCTGAAAATTCTTCAGTAGTGCTCTCATTGTGACTTGTGTACATGTGTATCTAAAATAGACAATGACTGGTTAAATGAACCAAACTTTCCTGAACCTTGCTGCCTCAACTGTCCATTGGGAATAATACCTTTAACCCTGACATGGTTATATTGATGAAATGAGAGGATATTTGTGAAAGTTCTCAGAAATGTTAAAATAAAATACGGTGGATTGTGACCAGAAGCTCTTCAATTCACAACCAGGGAATGTGTCCATGAGAGAGCTTGGGAGACTGTTTGTTGGCTAGGCAAGGGAGTAGGGAGGAGGACATCCCTGTAGTAGCAGAATGAAAAGAATAATGAAATAAAGATTTGGGAGGCCTGAGTTCTAGTACTGCTCTGCCATGAATGAACTCTGTGACTATGAACAAAGCACTTAACTTGAGTCTTCACTTCCTTTCTGTAAAACGGGGATAACGTTGCTGGCTCTCTACATAACAAGGATTATGAGTATGGCTATATGGTTTTAACAGATGAACACAGGCTACAGAATGAGGAAGTAATGGATAGTGGGCAGAGTGCTACATTTGGAAGGAAGAGCTGGGTTCAAATTTTGCCCCTGGAAATTATAACTTGTATGATCACAGAGAATCACTTAATCTTTCTGGATCAATTTCTTCATCTGTAAAATGACTTGTAAGGTCCTTTCCAGATCTAAATCTGTGACGTTATGACCCCTCTGTTTGCCTATGAAGGTAATGGGACCAGGCAAATAAACCCCAAAGTACTTCATAGTACAATGTTTTTGAATTTCAATAGTAAGAAGGCAGAAGAAGACTCCAACCAGAGGGCAAGCTCATGTTTCATTTATTCATATTGAAAGACTGATAGATGCTAGGCTTTGACCAAGGAGGTTAACATCAGAAAAAGAGACTCCTAAACAAGCAGAGCAGCATTTTTGGGTTAGCAAAGAACTGAAAACAAAGTCTGTTGATTGAGAAATGGTTAAACAAATTGGCATATATACAATGGGATCTTACTGTACCATAAAATGAACTTGAAGAATTCAGAAGAAACAAGTGATGTCATTTTAGTCCTCTTCAAGCATGAAGGACAACAACCAATTTCCAACTAAGATTCCATCTTTTACAGGAAGACTTTCCCAACCCCTCTTAATTCTACCCCTTAATTAATTCCTATTTATCCTAATATATCCTGTTATATATAGGATATATATTATATATGTATATTATATATCTTGTATATATATGTGTGTGTGTGTGTGTGTATACATATATATTTGTTTGCTTGTTGTCTCTCCCATTAGATTGGGAGCTCCTTGAGAACAGGGACTGTCTTTTGTCTCTTTTTATTTTTGCCTGGCATATAATAGGCACTTAATAAGTAATTACTGATTGATTGCTATTAGAAAGATCGGCAAAGCAGGAAATGAGTTACACTGAGGTGAAACCCGAACCTATCCCTTTGTTGGTACTTTGAATCTGTACTCCCCAAAGGGGAAGATTTTTTTTTTTTTTGGATAGGGGAGGGATGGAGTCATTTTAAATATAACTCATACAATACTTAATGGCTTGTTAGTTTGTGTGCTTACATAAATTTGGTTTTTGGGATAGCAAAGTAAACCAGCTAGAGACATTACTAGGGTTTCCCTGGTAGTAGGTAGTACAATTATGATTCTCTCCATTTAAGGAAACTGAAACTGAGAGATATTATGTGACTTGCTCTGAGTGATGTAGCTATTGAGCATTAGAGTCATAATTCAAACCCAGGTCTTCTTACTCCAAGAACTTCTATTCACTGTGCCACTTAGCCACCCCTCCTTCAAGAACTTCTTAAAAATAGATATTAAAGTCTTTATGAAACCTGAACATCCTTCAGTTTCAGAAATTTATTCTCAATTGTGTGAGGGGGTTATTCTGCTGTTGGTTCTTAGATTATCTCCTTCAAGCTCAAATGAAGAATCTGAGACAAAGAATCACTAAATGATACATACAATTATAGGCAGAAAGGTGGGACAAAGGATAGAGTCATGGGCCTGGAGTCAGGAAGACTTGAGTTCAAATGCAGACTCAAACACTTACCATTGTATGATCTTGGGCAAGTCATTTAACCCTTTCTTTGTCTTAGTTTCCTCAGCTGTAAAATGGAGATCATAACAGCATAGTTGTTGTGAGGATCAAATGAGGAATCTGTTAAAAACTTAACCCAGAGCTTAGCACAAAGCAAGTACCTGATAAATGCTTATTTGCTTTCTTTTTTCTTTTCCTCATCCACTCAGTTGATCTGAAGAAATTCATGTTTTTCTCCCCTTCTAAATATGATCTGTTTAAAGATATAAAATGAGGTAACAAAGTCCACTAAAATTCATTAAATCAAGCTTTTTTCAAGTAAATAATAATTTGTATATTTTAAAAATCTAGTATTTTAGGATTCAGAAATAGAATAGGTTTTAGAGATTATCTAGTCCAACACTTTCAATTTACATATGGGGACACTGAGACCCTCAAATGGGAAGTAACTTTTTGCTTGACAAATGGTTGAGTAAGTAGCACAATTTAGATTTGAATCCAATTACTTTATCTAGTGTTTTTGTACTATGCCATCTTCCCTTTCATTTACCCAGGGTGGTTGAGCAAACTCTGTCTCCTACCCCCTTTTTTATGCCTGGGATTTGATGAGCATTTCCGATTTTTGTTTCCATATTCACTTTAAGATTCAGTAAAGTTCATCTCGGCCTCTGTCTTCCCAAACTAAAGGTGCCTGATTTCAGTAGGCTAAACTAGGGATACTAGAGGTCAAATAATCATAAACATACCCTAATTTTCTTTTCATGGAGGATACAATCCATGCCTTGTGAGCTGTGGGAGTTAAAAATGAAAGTGCCTCATTTAATGAGGATTGGGTCATAGGGGTAACAAAAGTAAGGCAGGGATAAATTTCAGCCTGCCTCCCTTCTTCCCTAGAGGTCTGCTCAGAAACCTGCTAATGACCTCCTATCATTGGACCATAATTCCACCTTGGGGAACCCTCATTTATAACCTCCCCAGGAATGCTGATGAAGCAGGAACTAGGGCAAAGGGAGAGATTGTGCAAGAGCAAATATATGCTGGGCAAGTGAAGTGTGTTTGTGCCTTTGGTTTCTTTATCTGGGAAATTAGGAGAACAACACAGATGTTGTAAGTAGCCCTGGTATTTGGTCAAGAAAGAGCATGATTTTTAAACCTGAAGGTATTTTACAATCCTTAGAGTAAGACTTATTAAATTGGAGTAGGAAAAGTAACTTGAGATAGATACCTGCAAAGCATTTAAAAGCTAGACATAGGATGAGGGTAAGGGTAGGGGATGAGTGGGGGAAAACAAGGGTAAGCCTTGAGATGAAGAGTTATTGAACCCAAAACAAAATTCAGTGTTACCATAGGCAATGTGATATAGGGAAAAGAGCTCTGGATCTGCGTTTAAATCCTAGCTTTAAATCCCCTGATTATACAATCAGAATAAAAGGTCAGTCATGGAAAGGCCTCAAGGTTAATGACAAATAGATTAATCAAAACCCATTATTGCTTTTTGTCACCTAAGCAAGGAAATAGGACAAAAGAGGAAAGTTTTTTTTACATATAGAATTTATTATATACTTTAAAAACACTTTTGATTATCTTTTTAATATTTTATTTTCCCCAATTACATGTAAAAACAATTTTTAACATTTATTTAAGAATTTTGAGTTCCAAATTTTTCTCCTTCTCTCCCTCCCTTCTCTCTCCTCCCCCTGATTGAGAAGGCAAGCAATTTGATATAGGTTATACAAGTGCAGTCATGTAAAACATATTTCCATATTAGTCATGTTGTTAAAGAAGACTCAGACTATAAAAGACCCCAAACCCCAAATTCAACAACAAGAAAAATCAAGAAAGCAAAAAAGTATGCTTTGATCTGCATTCTGATTCCATCAGTTCTTTGTCTGGAGATGGAAAGCATTTTTCATCTTAATTCCTTTGTTATTGTCTTGAATCATTATACTGCTGAGAACAGTTAAGTCATTCACAGCTAATCATCACATAATACTGCTTTTACTGTGTACAATGTTCTTCTGGTTCTGCTCATTTCACTTTGCATCAGTTAATACAAGTTTTTCCAAGTTTTTTCTGAGAGCACCCTGCTTGTCATTTCTTATAGCACAATAGTATTGCATCACAGTCATATACTACAATTTGTTCAACCATTCCTCAGTTGATGAGCATCACCTCAATTTTCATTTCTTTGCCACCACTGTAACTATTTTTGTACAGATAGGTCCTATTCCTCTGTTTTTTTTTTCTTTTTTATCTCTTTAGGATGCAGACCTAGAAGTGGTGTTGCTGAGTCAAAGGTTGATTCATGCATGGCTTTATGGCCCTTTGGGCATAGTTCCAAATTGTTCTACAGAATGGTTGAATCAATTTACAACTTCACCAACAGTGTCTCAATTTTCCCATATTCCCTCCAACATTTTATTTTTCCATCATATTAGACAATCTGATAGGTGTGGGGTGGTACCTCAGAGTTAACTTTAATTTATATTTCTCTGATCAATAGTGATTTAGAGCATTTTTCATATGTCTATAGATAGCTTTGATTACTGTCTGAAAACTGCCTGTTTATATCCTTTGACTACTTATAAACTGGGTAATGGCAGTAGAGGAAAACTTTTGATAGAGTTTGGAAAATGGAGGAGAAAAGAGTTTAGAGTACATCCCCTGATCAGGCTGCTATGGGGCAGCCATGGGGAATCAGGAGACTGTCAAGATTTTGAATATTTGGGAAGGGAGGGGAAAAAGAAATTAGGGGATGTAGAAAGAAGGAATGAGAGCATGAGAATAAGTTGCTAAGTCTTGTTGATTCTATCTCTACAAAATCTCTCATATCCATTTCCTTCTTTATATTCACATAACCATCACTCCATTTCAAATTTTCACTATCTCTCATCTAGATCATTGCAATAGTTTCCCAATTGGTTTCCTTGTCTCCAGTGACTCCCTTTTCCAATTCACTCTCTTCTGTTCAATTGTCAAATTGATATTCCTAAAACTAAATTCTCACTTTGTATTTCTATCCCCACACATAATGTCTGTCATGTAGTAGGTACTTAATAAGTACTTGGTGATTAATTGCTTGATTTGTTGACCATATCCTTTAATTTTGACCATATTTAGCTGATTAAGTGATAATTGATTAATAAATTAATTAGTTGGCTGGTTGTTGTCCTCCATTCTTGAAGAGGACCAAAATAACATCATTATGGTAAAGTCAAGTTTCAATATGTCCAACTGTGGCTGATCAGACCAATGTGAGCTCAGAATGCTCTACCATAGATTGACCACAAATAGTTCATGTGAACATTTGGGGTAGATTCTCTAAATTTGCACACCCTACATTTCATTTGAGCTGTTTCAGTTTCTGCTTTGCTCATAGAGCACAGCACCTTCTCTAATGGGGGTATGCCATGCTGAACAGTCCTGTGCCAGTGTCTCCCATGTCACACAATCAATTCCAACGTTCTTGAGAGAGACCTTGAGAGTGTCCTTGTATCACTTCTTTTTTTTTCTAAATGCTTTATTAACTTCTGGTTTACATCATTCATTTCCACCAGATTTTGAGTTACAAATTTTCTCCCCGTTTTCCCCCTACCCACCTCCCCAAAATAGTGGTCCCACAGGATATCCCCTCCTCCAGTCTGCTCTCTCCCATATTCTCCCCCACACCTCCTTCCACTTTTCCAGTAGGGCATGGTGGATCTCTATGCCCCAGTGCCTGTATATCTTATTTCCCTTATTACCTTATTTCCTTATTACATGTAAAATAGCATTGATAATAGTATATATATTTAAACATTTGGTTTTAAAACTTTGAATTTCAGTTTCATTCCCTTCCTCTCTTGTCACCCACCCTTACTGGGAAAATAAGAAATTCAATATAGGTTATATGTGTGTAGCTAATGCAAAACATTACCATAGTAGATATATTGCAGAAGACTGATTATATTTCCCTCCCTCCTAACCCACCTCCCACTTGTTCTATTCTCTACTTTGGTCCTGTCCCTTTTCAAAAGTGTGTGCTTCCAACTTCCTTCCCCCCCAGTCTGCCCTCCCCTCCACCATCCCCCCTCTCATCCCCTTCTCCCCTACTCTCCTGTAGGGTGATATACCCTCTTTAGTGTGTATGTCATTCCCTCCCTGAGCCATATTCAATGAGAATAAGGTTGTCCCATTCCCTTTTGCCTTCCTGTTCTTCCCCTCCCTTGTAATCATTTTCCCTTGCCTCTTCTATATGAGATAGTTTACCCAATTCTGTCTTTCCCCATCTCCTCTTGTTATATTCCTCTCTCACCTCTTAATTTCACCTTTTAAGTATCATCCCTTCCTATTACATTGGTCCTGTGCCCTCTATCTATGTATACCTGTAAACATATACACACATTCACATATGTATTCATATACCCATATACCCTCCAATATAGACTATATATGTGTATATGCATATATATGTATGTATGTATTTCTATTCCCTTTAACTATTTTCATACTGAGAAAAGTTTCATCAGTTACAATTATTGTTTTTCCATGTAGGAATGTAAATAGTTCAACTTTGATAAGTTCCTTATGATTATATTATATTCCTCTCTCACCTCTTAATTTCACCTTTTAAGTATCATCCCTTCCTATTACATTGGTCCTGTGCCCTCTATCTATGTATACCTGTAAACATATATACACACATTCACATATGTATTCATATGCCCATATACCCTCTGATATATATATATATATATGTATGTATGTATGTATGTATGTATTTCTATTCCCTTCAACTATTTTCATACTGAGAAAAGTTTTATCAGTTACACTTATCATTTTTCCATGTAGGAATGCAAATAGTTTAACTTTGATAAGTTCCTTATGATTTCTTTTCCCTGTTTACCTTCTCATGCTTCTCTTGCTTCTTGTATCTGAATGTCAAGTTTTCTATTCAGCTCTGGTTTTTTCTTCAAGAATACTTGAAAGTCCTCTATTCCACTGAATGACTATATTTTCCCCTGAAACATGATACTCAGTTTTGCTGGGTAGGTGATTCTTGGTTTTAATCCCAGCTCTTTTGACCTGCGGAATATCATATTCCAGGCCCTTCCATCCCTCACTGTAAAAGCTGCCATATCCTGTGTTATCCTGATTGCGTTTCCACAATATTCAAATTGTTTCTTCCTGGTTGCTTGTAATATTCTCTCCTTGATCTGGGAATTTTGGAACCTGGCTATAATATTCCTAGGAGTTTTCTTTTTGGGATCTTTTTCAGGAGGTGATTGGTGGATTCTTTCAACCTCTATTTTGCCCTCTGGATCTAAAACATCAGGGCAGTTTTCCTTGAGAATTTCTTGGAGGATGATTTCTAGGTTCTTTCTTTGATCGTGGCTTTTAGGTAGTCCAATCATTTTTAAATTATCTCTCCTGGACCTATTTTCCAGGTCAGTGGTTTTTCCCATGAAATATTTCACATTGCCTTCTATTCTTTCATTTGTTTGGATCTCTTTAACAGCATCTTGATTTCTCATAAAGTCACTAGCTTCCCTTTGCTCCAATCTAAATCTGAGGGAATGATTCTCCTCAGTGAGCTTTTGAGATTCTCTTTCCATCTGGCAAATTCAGCTTTTTAAGGCATTCCTCTCCTCATTGCCATTTTGAGCCTCTTTTGCCATTTGAGTTAGTCTATTTTTTAAGGTGTTATTTTCCTCAGTCAGGCTGTTGACTCTCATTTCATAATTTTCTTGAATTGTTCTCATTTCTCTTCCCAATTTTTCCTCCACTTCTCTTATCTGCTTCTTAAGGTACTCTATGGCCTATAACCAGCTCGTATTTTCTTTTGAAGCTTTTGGTGCAGGAGTTCTGACTTCTCTGTCTTCCTCCTGTTCCATGCTTTGATCCTTTTCGTCCCCAAAATAGGAGTCTAATGTTGGATCCTTCTCTTTGCTTTGCTTCCTTTGCCTGGTCATGTTGCCACTCAATTACTTGACTTTTTGCCACAATAGAACTCTGCCACCAGACAGGGAGCTTCTGTCCCAAACGCTGGGTTTTTCTCAGCTGCTAGAGGTATTAGTTGGGTGCCCTCTCTGAAGCCTCCACACACTCTGGCAAGCTGGTCACACACCCCAGGACCTCTACCCTAGACTACAATCCAGATCCAAGCAGGTTAAAGCAAGAGAGATTACCCCTCAGACTGGTCACCTGGTTCCCCTACAGTCTGCAGGCTAGGAGCTGAAGCAGCCATGTGGCAGGGGCTGCGCCTCGGCTTCTCAGTGGCTTCTTGCCTCTGGGGAAAGAGGCCACACACTCCCAACTATTCGATCCCAAAGTCCACACTACATTGACCTCTCACTTTGTCATTAGCATCTATGTGTTGATAATTCTGTAGACGCCACAGGTGCTGGTGCTCTGAAATCCCTACAGCTGATCAGGCCCACCTTGGGGCTAAAACCTCTGGCTCACGAGGGTCTGGGGTCAGCTCCAAGAGCACTGGGCTTGCTGATTCCTGCTGATTCCTGCCGGCCTGCTGGGCTGTCCTTAACAGGAGGTTCGCTTCTCTGTGTCAATTTGTGGGTTCTGTAGCTCCAAAGTTTGTTCAGAGTCCCCTTTTACATGGATTGGGGAAAGTCAAAGCTGGAGCCCCTTGGAAGTACTGTTTCTACTCCACCATCTTGACTCTGCCCCCCTCTATTGCTTCTTCTGACCACCATGTGAACACTTGCCCTATGTGAGTTCTCCATAAACTATACTTTTTGGCAAGTATACATTTTGCATTTGAACAATGTGGCCAGCCCATCAGAGAAGTGCTCTCTGAAATAGAATTTGAATGCTTGGCAGTTTAGTTTGAATAAGAACCTCATTGTCTAGTAGCTTATCCTGCGTGGTGATCTTCAAAATCTTTCTGAGGCAAAATTCATTAATTAATACTTGCTCAAGAAGCTCCAGTGGCTTCTAACTGCCTCTAGGATAACATACGTATGAACTCTTTTGCTTGGTATTTAAAACTCTTCGAAATCTGGTTTCAACTGTCCTTTGCAGTCTTGTTACACATTACTCTCCTTTGCATGTTCCAGTCCAGTTTACTCCTTTTTAACTGTCTCTCTGTACTGCCTGTCCCAGATTTATAGCAGACAAGTTCTATAGGCTTTTATATTAAAGTCTGGGCAGTAGACATTTTTTATCCATTTGGTCTTTCCTGTGTGAATGGGAAGGACACTTTTTTTTCTTTTTGGAGGGCAATTGGGGTTAAGTGACTTGCCCAAGGTCCAGCACTATTTTTTGTGTTAAGTGTCTGAGGCCAGATTCAAACCCAGGTACTCCTGATTTCAGGGCTGGAGCTCTATTCACTGTGCCACCTAGCCACCCCAGGGAAGGACACTTTGAGTGATTATAAATCTCTTCTAGGAGGCTTCATAGTGCCTTGAGGCTTGATGCAATCAGAACAATGTCATCTGCAAACAGGAACATCTGGAAGACCTAACAATCCACAAGAAGTTCTTCTTCCAGCATGGATTCTGCACTGGAGCTCCTCCATCCTAATGGTGAATACCTTTGGTAAACATCCATCTTCCTGTTTTGTGCCTCACTTCATGTTTCTTATCAGATGGTCAGTGAACAGGGGTTTTTTTTTTGTCTTATCTTCCAAGGAATCCTGAATGATCTTGATGTATGTATGTACAAGAAGAGTCTAGGAGGGAGGAAAGAACCTAGTTCTTCTGAATTAAATGGTTTGTTTTCTTTTTTAACAATGAATATGGAGTCTTACTTTTTTTTTTACAACAATTAATTGTGAGCTGGTAAAGATGTGATGCATTGTTAAATGTCACAGGCTTTTGCCTACTTATTCCCTAATCTCTCGTTGAAAATGCCCTTGATTTGTGTATAGTGTCACTTTTTTTCAATATTAATAAGGTCTGAGATTTTTTCCAGGTTTTTGTAATCTTCCCCTCCTTCAAAATGCTTTGTATATTAGTTTCTCAATGCCTTTATAAATTTATCTTCTCCAGCATGAATCTACTCTATATATACTTGGAACAATATAGCTGATTTTTCTGTCTTCATTCTCTTTGGTGCCATTTCTACCTTCTCTACAGGCACCTCAGAGATAATAATACCAGAACCATCAGGTATAGTGGTTCTACTGTCCTTGATGAAGAAAACAATTGAAATAATTTTTGGAAGTCTTTTTCTTTTTTCTTCTCTTTATAGTCTTCCTTCCATTTTTATCCTTGAATGTCTTTGGGATGCCTTTGCTTAGTTGGATAATCCTTCTTTAAACTTGTTTTACCCTTCACTGCTTCTTCCTGCTTTAAAGATGATGCTCATAATTATCCATCTCTCCATTTGGCAGGTAAGTCATATTATAAGATCTCGAGATTATAGACTAGAATTAGAAGAGACTAGAAAGGCCATCTGTGTTAGCTAAGTTGCTTTCTGGACTCTTTTGTTCTCCTTATTTTGAAAATTAATATATTTGTTAAAGTTATGGTTGAAATTATAATAGTTGCTTTTAGTATCATTTGGTTATCCATTTCCCAACATTTAAATTTTCAATAACTTATTTAATTAAGGGTTAAATAATTTTGATTGTTCACCATATATTTTTCATTATTATTTCTTCTTTTTGTGGCAAATTATGTTCTTAGTTCAGATTGCACACAGACAGCTAACTCAGGGATAACTCCAACATCAATAATAGATTTTTTCCCTCCTACATGTTATAATATGGTTAATTTCTAAGCTTTTCTTTTGGAGGGGAGAATGCAGGGCAATTGGAGTTAAGTGACTTGCCCAAGGTCACACAGCTATTAAGTGTTAAGTGTCTAAGGCCGGATTTGAACTCAGGTCCTCCTGATTCCAGGGCTGGTGATTTATTCACTTCACCACCTCACCACCCCAAATGTACTTAATTTCTGTGTGTGTGTGTGTGTGTGTGTGTGTGTGTGTGTGTGATTTTATTCAGTGATTGCCATGTCTTGTAACTATCAATTCTTCTTCCTTTTAAAGAAAGTAGTCATGTTAAGAGGCATGAAGTTTCAGTATAATCTTTGGTCACTCTTATTTCTTTCTCCTAAACCATACTTTTGCATAACATTTGTGTCTATGTATTACACATGTATGTATATAACATCTCTCTTTGTCTCTGTCTCTGTCTTTCTCTTTCTGTCTCTGTTTCTTTCTCCCCATATTTCCTCATCCTCACTTTTCCCCATCTTTGTGCTGTGGTTGTGAAACATTAAAATTATGCTGATCTTATTTGAAAGATCTTATCTTATAGATGTGTCATTTGAATAAACAAGTGCGGGGAGAAGAGGTGGGGAGGAGGTAGATAGGGAGAAAGTATCTCCTGAACAGTGTACTTTCTTGGGAATGTGGCTGTTGCTAACTTGGGGGAAAATATCAACTGCTATATTCTTCATTCAGTTTCTCTACAATTTCTCAGCAACTGACATTGGTGTATAAACTACAATAATTTTCTGATAATTTCTTCCCCAATACTTTTCATTAGTACTGTCTGGTAAGTGGAAGGTATTTAATAAATGCTTGTTGGAGCAAGAGTGAAAAGACAACTTTACAATTTTGCTGAGGTAGGTATGAGTCAGCCAGCTAGCTACTCTTTCCTCATAAGTCTGGCATTTGTATTTAATAATTAGGCTGTTTTAGATAAAGCTTCACTGAAGGACACTGGTGGAAAACACATTTGTCTGGACATTAGGAGGACTGATGTCTGGTCTCAGATCTGGCATCATGATCAAGTCACTTCCCCTCCTTGAGCCACTGTTTCCTCATCTATAAAATTGGGACTGTGTGTGAATTAGATGATTTCTGAGGTCCCTTAACCTTTTACTAAATTATTGCTTCAAGTGTGGTAGTGTGGTCTAGTGAACAGAACAAGAAAATGCTTCTCATCTCAACCTGGATTTCATGGTTTTACATAAATGGGCCACACCCTGTCTCTCCAACTACTCTCCTATACATGTAATCTGTCAAACCAAACAGCTCCCAAGTCCTCCATGAAGCCTACTAGGACTACTCCAACACATGTCCATCACTATATTCTCTCTCTGAATGCCTCTTGCACTGCTTGTTCCAATCACTTCCTTGGACACATATCTTATTCAACTATATGATCCCACCCCAGCCACATTTTAAGGTATTCAAGGGCACAGCTCACTTGTTACTTTTCTTCTGTCTCCTCCCAGTTTTACCCGATAAAAGGCTGGGCACTTGGTAGGTACGCAGTACAGATTTTTGTTAGAGGTATATCCTTATTTGTATTAACAAGCATGCCTCGGGACAAAGAAAAATCCTGGTAGGACTTGATTTTCTTTGGGGGAAAAACAATCACCTTTTCTCAAAAGAGTGAAATTTTCTTCAGTTCCCTACTCTTCACTATTTCCTCTAGCCTAGTAAGGGAATAAACAGATAAGTTTTATTATCATTCAAACAACCCTTTTAAGAGCCTGCTGATTGAATTCCTGAACCTAAATCAGGGACAGACATTTTTCTTTTTTGGTAATAACATGCTGCTCACATGCAGGCAACCTGTTTTGACCATCCAGTCTCCTTAGAAGATTTGTGCACATATCGACTGAAAGGAATATTCTTGATCCACTCTCAAGGAATTCTTGGCAGTCAAACAGAAAGGAGATATCATTCATTGTTACCACAGCAAGTTCCCTCTTCAAACTGAAGCGTTAGGTCTGGGGTTGGAAATCGACAAGCTGGTGGAAGAAGGAGGGGGAGAGAGGGGGCAAAAGAAAAGGAGAAGGAAGGGAGATAGGAGGAGAGCAGCTGTAGTTGACATAGCTCTATTTGAGTCTAAAAATCACCACAAGAACCTGGGACCAGAGACTCCAAACCACAGCAGTGCTGCATGAAGAGAGATGGATAAATAGAGCGCTCCTTTTATTTCCCTGAACAACCACCAAACGGTGAGTTGGATCTCTTTGGTTTGCTGTAAAGGAATTCCACTGAATGGTCATTTATCTCTGGCAAAAGACCGCATCACTTTGTTTATTATTGTTAGTGCAGAATTATTTACTTCTTCCAAGGAAAGGCAGCATTCCCCCATTTCCCTCTCATCCTCCCCCTCTCCCCAATACCCACCCCCAGCTCTACCCTACTCTTCCATCTGATTGGATGTAGAGGCTCCTCTGACAGCAAAACCAGCGAGAAGAGCCCCTGTGCTTAACCCTTCCCTGCCTGCCACAAGAGACTGCTGCAGGTCCCAGCCCTCATCCACCACTCGTTGCCTATAGTCCACAGAAGCAGTGTTCGCCCTAGTTTAGCTGGATGTCAGAGGAGCTCCTGGCAGGGAAAAGAACTTAAAGGCTTAAAGCTGGCTCTTCCCTTGGGAGGGAAAAGTGGGCCAGGCAGGGCGGGCACCGGACAGGTTTTCCTGTTCATGGAGCTCTTTTTCGGCAGTAAATCCTTCTTTCCTCCACATCCCCTCGTTGGCTGCAGAGCTGCCTGGAATTCTGGGGGTTGCGGGGATGGCGAATCACTCAGGCGAGAACCGGGGGCTAGGAGCTGGCCGTTGTGCTGAACTGAAGGGCTCGCTGCGGGAAACGTTGATGTCTGTGTCCTTTTGCCTGGCGGCCTGCCTGCCATTGCCCGGGCTACCCCAGAGCTGTAAGTAACCAGTTTCTCCATTTCTTTCCTCCCTCCCGCCCGGCGAAGCATTGACATTAGCAAGCGTGCTGGAGGAGGCAATTATACCTGCTGAACAGCTGGACGGGTTTTGTTTAAGAATCAGCCCACAGCTAGGGAGAGGAAGCATCTCCAGTGCTGTGCCTTCTGGCACTCTATATTCCCTTTGGAATGACTTGTTCCATATCCTTATTCCTTCTCTTCTCCCCCCTCCCCCCCAATTCCTTCCAATCCCTGGCCCAATTTCTCTAACCCTTTTCTCTGGGCATGTGTTACAGACTTGGAGAATGGTTAGCATTGTTTCTTTGGTGTATGTCCAGTGTGGCCACAATAGTTTGTCAGTGGCAGCAGTAACCGTGTGTGTGTGTGTGTGTGTGTGTGCGTGCGTGTAAATCATCAGAAACAGCTATCTAAGAAAATTGAATCTGGTAACCTTGTCCAGGCTGCTGTTTCCTAGACCACTAAACTCTTCTCATATCCTACAGGTTAGTAATTCAGAAAATATATCCTATGGCTTTGATATTTCTCTCTGAGGAAAGTCAGTGACATAGAGGTTTCCTTTTAAAATAGATTCACACTCCCCAAATGAGTTCTTTGTCTCCATTCTGCTCCTCTTGCTTTAAGAAATGGAACCCTGTTTCATCATTCTGCAGGCAGGGCCAGCCATCCTCCCAAGATTTAGGGGTGAGCGAGGGAGGTTGATTGTTTAGAGGCTTTCTTGACATGCTGATATTTCTGCCCCTCCTCCAAATTGACCTTAGCTCCACCTGGTGTGTTTTGGAAGCCTATGAACAAGCTGGGGTGAATTGAAAGCTTTTGTTCTTAGTGTAGCCCCACTTTTAAAGGCAGTGGGCTGTGTTTTCTGCTCTCTGACAAGTAGTCTCAACTAATTCTTTCATTTTATTCAGTTTTTTTCTCATTTAATGTCACTCATTATAATTATCTGCCATAAAACACGAACTATAAAAAGACAAAACCCTCCTTGTTCAATATGTCTGTGTCTGAAACAGTTTTTGTTGAATTGCCAATAGAAAAACTTGGTTATTTTGTGGATTTACTTTAGAAAGGTATTCCTTGAAAGGGAATTTTTTTTTTTTGGTTTGTTTTTCATACTACTTGATTTAGGCCTATGTGAAACTAAAGCATTCAGTTAGTTGATTTGGTCATGATGAGGTGCTGGTGGTAGAGAGGAAGAATAAAAACTCTTTAAATGGTGGGCGTGAATAAATAAAATGACCTGGAGTTTGAAATTAAGTAGGCAAAATAACCCCCACTCAAAACAAGCTGGCAGAATAATGGAATCTATGGATATATTTAGCAAATTTTTATGTGTAAAGCACTGTGCTTGGTCGTCAGAGCTGAGGGGGAGATTCAAAGACATATATAACACATATACTACTTTACAGAGTTTATAGTATAGCTATGTAAGACACATCACAGTGATTTAGTGTTATAAAGACATCATTAGGATGTGATAAATCTAAATTGTGTCCATGGTTTTTAAAGTTTCACGATCCCAAATCTCATTCAGGAATCTCAGGATCATTGACATCTGGCAAGACTGTCCTGAAAAAATGATACTTCAATTTAACTCGTGAAGGATTTAAAGATTGTCCATTGAGTGCTCAACCCTGTACTAGGCATGAGGAGGGTTTCAGAAGAAGACTGTTTCTGCCCCGAAGAAATTTATAATCTTGTCAGGGAAACAAAGTTTATGTACATTGAATGGTTAACTAAATCAAACCAAATAAAACAAGGCACTTATGATAAATGCCAACATGTGTGGTACAGACAATAAGTGCTAAAGAAATTCAGAGGAAGAAGAAATAGATATGGTTTATAGCTGGGGAGATCAGCTTCCCTATTTCATGTAGGGCTGTTTCTTGGGTATCTTTGTCCATAAGTAACATAGGGACTAATATCAATAACTAAAAGATATGGGGATTTTGGTGCCTCTGCTTAGAGATGGAAACAACATGATGGTCATAGGAGAAATGATGGCATAAAATATGAATGAATTTTGCATTTTCCCTTGAGATTTCACCATGTATTGTGAATTCTTAGTCATCTGGTATAGCCAGGCAGTAGGGGTTTCTGGGTAATAAAAGAGTTTGATTAATAGATTTACCACATATATCCTAAATGGACCTAATTTTCAAATAATTATAATATAATAAGGTCTATTAAAGTCAAACACAACTAAATATAATCTAATCTTTAATTAAGACCTCTGAAAGCAGTTCAGGGCTTCAGGGGCAGCATCTTGAACATCAGTTATCATTTTGCTAGAGGTGGGGGAAGTGCCTGATTAATTTGGAATTCCATTTAACCAGTTGATAGAATGCCAGACAACCAAGAATTTAACTTAATTTCCAATTACATCATAGAATAATACTGTCAGACAGAATAAAATACTGTCTTTGGACTTAAAGGGACCTTGGATATCATAGGATGATAGATTTTGGAGGGTGAAGGACTTTGTGGCTATCTACTCAATTGTATAGACAATGAAACTAAAACCCAGAAATGAAGTGCCTTACAGAAGATCATACATCTAGAGAGCAAGGTTTGGGACTAGAATTTAAATTTCCTAATTCTCAGGTGAGTTTCTTTAGATACTTCTGTTTGCAGACGATATTGTGTTGATTACATCAAGCCCTAAGACACTTGAAGAATCTCCTGGAAGAGATCTGCACTCATTCAAAGGAATTTGGCCTGTCTATGCACATTGGACAGACCAAATGGATGCACCTCTCAGGGTGCATCTGAATGGATACCTTATAGAGGTATTTTGTCCAACATCCTACAGACCTCTGATCCTATCATCTGACCTACTGATATAACTTAAAGATCCCTGTGCCTTTCCATTTTACCTGTAGCTTCACTTTAAAAAAGTGTTCTCTTTCCCAATTATAGAGTGAACTTCCTTAAGATCCAGGACTATATTGATGTTTCTATTTGAATCCCTTGTGCTTAGGATTCCCTAGTGTTTTGCACTTAAGTGCTTAATAAATGCTTTTTCACTCATTCATTATGTGTGTTTGGGACAAACAGCACAGTACAATGCGATATAAATATTTGGGTCAGGCTTGAAAAGGAGAATAGCAGACTGGATTGTTTTGGGGAAGTTGCAAAGCATTTTTACTGATTCCAACAACTGATTCATAACAACAAAAGTCCTTCTATTCAATACAAACACTATGTTAATGTTTCTGTATGTCAGTGAGACCTGGAATAGACCTTTGAAGAACTGAAGAATGGGTTCGAGCTCTGTAATACATTACCAAAGAAGATCTCTGAATAAGAATAGGAACAAAGGATGTCATCAAGTAATTGTACGATAGAAAAAGAAGATTATGATTATGTGGTGAGAGTGAGGGATGACAGATAGACAGTCAGAGTGCCTCACTGGTATCTTTGTGATATCAGGAGGAAATAAGAAAGATTTTTAACATATTGAGTGAATCTCCCTGTTGTACACTTGGGAGGACATTGATGAAAGTCACACAGGATGGGAGAGAATGGATGGGTTGCTATCTGCATCATTGGGGGAACTCCAAATTGATGAGATCATAAATCCATTTGAATATTCTGGTAACTTTCAGGCTGTTTCTTCCCTGCCCCCTCTCCCCCCCACCCCCTCTCCATCATCTTTCTAACAGTCTAAGTAATTTACCACAGAAGAGAAATGAATCCTCCTAACATCCATGGGAAGTAGACAATAACCATGAGTATTACTCTCCTTTTTCATATGTGTAAAATGAGGCCAAATAAATTGTTCATGGTGACAAGAGTGCTCAATGGGAGAGAACTGCCTTAGTAACAAGCTCTCCTACCCGCTAATGCTCACCTTCCTGTGTCTGGAAGAGGAGGTCAGGGAGAAATGAATAAATTTTCTCACTAGGGATGGTGAGGAGATAGCTCTCTCTCTGCCCAAAGGTCAACCTGGGGTTTAAAACTCTGCTAGGTTTTAGAAAACCTCCTCCTATAGTAGTTATATTTTCTCAGCTCAGAGGCACCATGTGCTTTCCTATAACACTCTTGATTTTATGTTCCATTGAATAGGAGAGTAATAATAAATAATAAAATAATAGATATTTCTGGCATTTATACAGTACTCTAAGGTTGGCAAAGCACTTTATATACATTTTCTCATTTGATATCCAGGCAACTCTATAAGGTAGGTGCATGTATTATTATCTCTATATTTCCATTGTACAGATGAGGAAACTTAGGTACAGAGAAGTAGGAAGGGGAAAGAAAGGAAATAAACATTCATGTAGTACCTACTATGTGTCAGATAGGTGCCATGTAAATGACAGATTAGATGCTAAGTACTTTACAACTATTAACTTATTTGATCTTCACAATCCTGGTGATGTAGGTGCTATTTTTGTTCTTATTTTTTAGTTGAGGAAACTGAGGCAGACAGAGGTTAAGTGACTTGTCCAGGATCACACAACTAGTAAGTGTCTGAGGCTGTATTTAAACTCAGGTCTTCTGATTCCAGGCCCAGTGCTTTATCTACTGTGCCACCTAACTATTTCACATGGAGAATCTTGCCCAAAGTTAGATAGGCAGAATTCTAACCTAGGTCTCTCTCTCTGACTCCAAATTCAGCACTTTTTCTACTCTTTGGATAAATGTTATCTTGTAAAGAGAAAACTGAAGGCTCTAGTCATCTACTGGAACTTGTTAGAGAATTTAAAATCTCTGGCTGAATCACCTCTGTCTGTTATTTCTGACATTAATGACTATGTTCTTCAGTTCTGTGATGTCTGTGTGTGGTATTTACATGATAACAAATCAATGGTCAATTCAGTCAGTAAGAAAATGATTTGTATTGGTTATTTGGTCTTTTTTTAGGCAAACAGAAAATTAAGGAAACACTTGTCAATGTGGCTGAAATTTTTGCTATGTGACCCATTGTATTGGTATCTTAGAATCACAGTTCCTGGCTCCACCATCTTTGTATGTCGCCAGGAAGCTAGATGAAGAAATGTATAGAACACTGGGCCTGGAGTCAGGAAGGCCTGAGTTTAAATCCAGTCTCAGATACTTACTAGCCATGTGACCTTGGATAAATCACTTAACCTTTGTCCTCCTCCTTTATAAAAATATTTATAAAGTGCTTTGTAAACCTTAAAGTGCTATATAAATGCCCAACTATTGTATCTATTGCCTAAGAAAATACCACCTGCTGAAAATACTCTCAGCTACGAACCTATAGATATTTTCCTTTAGCTCATCTGAAATGTTTCCATCTGCTCAGTTTGCTTCATTAGATAGTCTAATGTAGTTCTATTCAAATAATTATTGTTGATCCCTGTGTATGAGGCACCATGGTGGGGAAACAAAGGAGAAGATGACCCTCAAGAAACTTACAGTCTATCTGGGAAATCAAGACTAACACAATTAAGGCACAATTCTTAGCAGAATATCATTAGGTCCTAATATGTACAGGTAGGGTCTTGTACTGACTTGAGAGAATTCATTGTAGCCCCAATGCAATATTTACAGTGCCCACAATCACGATAAAGATTATGACTATAAGTATTGGCATGATGTCCAATCACAAAATATACCAGATTCTCCAGATAGAGAACAGACCTGAAGCATTTATTTAGACATTAGAAAATTGAATCCCAAAACCAGTAAGCCAATTCCATCATAGTACTAAAGATATTCAGAAGTCATAATAATACTGAGAGCCATGCCATCCTTCAGCCTTCCCACAAACCAATACAAGATCAATATTTATTCACAAACTTCTCTGTCTCCTTAACAAGCATCCTCTCTTCCCCATTGTCTGGCTAGCTCTGACTACCAGCTTCCTGTGGGCTCTCCTTCTCTTTAGCAAACTCCTCCCACCACAGGCTCCATGTGACTACATTCAGCCTATTAGGGAGCAGAGTTTACTTTCAAAGTAGGAGAGGTCTTCAAACACCCCCCTAGGTCTATTAAGGGGCAGGGAAGATCTTCAAATTCCCATTCTCATTACATTAGGGTCTGCTGGAGCTAACTTGTACTGACTTGAGAGAACTCATAGTTAAATTTTCTATGTCAGCATTTATACCTAGGAAATGGAAAATGTTACAGATCAAGGCTTGTTTTTATTGTTTTGTTGATTGTATAGACAAGAAAGAGAGAGAAAATATCAATAATGCAGATTAAACTTAAAAGAATGTCTTGCATACCTTCTCTTTCCCACCCCCAGCTGATTGTTAAACATTTACCAGCACACCTCTGTGTGCAGTTCAGGAAAAATCAGTGGGAGCCTGTTGGAAAAGGTTCTTGGAGAAGCTGGTATCTGAAGGATGATTAAAATTTGGATAGCAGAGAAGGAGGGAATGGGTCACTCCAGATGGAAGTAGAACCTTACAGAAAGAACACTTCTGATCCTTAAAAGCAGAATGGCCTTTGGCAAATTATTTCCCTTCTCTGGACCTCAGTCCAGTTTTGTCATATGCAAACTGAGGATAGGAATAGAAGATTTTTAAGGTCCCTTCCAGCTCCAAACATCCTGAGTTTTCTTTGGAATAAGATAAACAAGTGTTTAGAGATTCAAATAAATCAATGGAGTATAGGGAACACTAAGTAAACAGTCTGGATTAAAGTAGTGGGTTTGTGTTAGAATAGTGAAAGCTACATGTATTAAGTAGGCTAGGATTAAATTGCATGTGACCTTGTATGCCAGACTGAAGACTTTAGCCTTGACCTGAGAGGCAGTGGGATGCTCCTTAGGTTTCATGAGCAGAGCTGTAACTAGCATTTTTATGCCCTGGTTCAACAGCACAAACATGCCCTCAGTTCAGTTGTATGGGGAATTGCAAAGACTATGTGTAGGATACCTCAAAACCTATGCTAGAAAGGCAAGAGCAGAGTTAGGGCAGGCCAGGTAAGAGCTCATCTGAGGTGTGGCCATGAGAAGGAGGCAGTGTTATCTGTTAGCTTATTTTTTTAAGTGAGGAGAGACTCCAGATTAATGAAAACTGGCTTAGGAACCTTGGTGAGAAAATTCTTTTACCTGTGCAGATTGGCTACTACTTCAAAATTTGCAACCTAAGAGTTGCCTGAGACACAGGGCCAGCTAGTATCTGTCAGAGGTGGGATTTGAACTCAGATCTTCCTTAGCAATTGGCTTGTGATCCACTGCCATAAACTGTTCTTAGTATCTTATTTATTTATTTATTTATTTACATATTTATTTATTTATTCATTCATTCGTCCATTTATTTATTGATTGATTGATTGCTTTTTGGAGGGCAATTGGGGTTAAGTAACTCGCCCAAGGTCACACAGCTAGGTTTTTTTTGTTTGTGTGTGTTAAGTGTCTGAGGCCAGATCTGAACTCAGGTCCTTCTGACTACAGGGCCAGCGCTCTACTCACTGCGCCACCTTGCTGCCCCCAGTATCTTTTATTTTTAAGTAATTATCCTTGTGAAGCCCAGTTATCTCTATGCTAATTAAATAATATAAACTCTTTAGGTACCTTCTAATTTCTAGTGCAATGAAACAGAGGCCTGATCACCTTGCTCTGCTATCATCTTATTCCTCCATAGTTCTGCTTATGATTAGGGAAGCTCATGCTTCCCTAATGGTGGTGGGAGATCTTCCTTGAGCCTCATGTATGAACTAAAGTGGAAATACAAACCTCAGGAAGGAAAAGTAGAAGGGAGGTGATTATTTGTGATATTACAGGAAGGAGAGCAGGAAAAGGTGGAATCTTTTTGCTATGATTTGGTGCTTCTCCCCTGGTTTTGTTTTGTTTTTTCTTGGTTATGTTTTCCTCTCAGTTCTCCAAGCCAAGATTTCCAGGTGTATTGCTATTTGTGAGGGTGGGGGAAGGGAAGTCATATGCTTATGCCAGTCCTCAAGGAAGAGGCTATGCCAGATTGCTCCATGTGGCCCTTTGCATTCCTTATAGCTTTGAGTCCTCTGACTTTAACTTAAATGATGCTGGCTTTCCCCTGGCACCTGACTGAATTCAGACTTGGTATTTGAAAAGTTCCAGAGAATGTGCTACCTATGATGACCTGATGTGAATGGAAGATAATTTCACATGGGCCTGGGAGACATCTCAATGGATGATTCTTGGAGAACTTCCAGATGGGCAGGTGACACCTGACTAAGAACAGAATTTGCCCATGCCTGAACACTTGCCCAGTTCCTGTCTCACAGTATGGATTGTGGGGAAGAGGGATACTTGCCAATGGAAATTCCTTCTGAGGATAGCTTCATAATCATTACCCACAGGACTGCCATATAAGGCAGTTATACAATATGAAGGATGTTGCCAAAAGACCTCCTTACTCCCAACCCTCCTGATAGCTTGGCTCAGTGCCAGGAATTCCTGCCTTGTCCCTTTGGTTTCAGGCACAACTTACTGACAGATTCCTTCCTTTCCCACTTCCCCCATCCCCTCTCCCTCTCTCTCTTTCTTTTAATGAGGTCTTTAAGTATGAGGTATTCCCAGTGAGGAAACGCCCTCTCTCAATATAGATGAACATTTTGCCCGCAATTTAGAGTCTTACAGATTTGCCTGGGGCACTAAGTAGTTGAGTGACTTGCCTTTGGCCATACATTCCTTTTTTCTAAGTTGAGTATAACCTGGAAGATATAACTCTTAAAAAACTAACAGCACAGGGGCGGCTAGGTGGCGCAGTGAGTAGAGTGCCGGCCCTGGAGTCAGAAGGACCTGAGTTCGGATCCGACCTCAGACACTTAATGCACACACAAAACAAAACCTAGCCATGTGACCTTGGGCAAGTTACTTAACCCCAATTGCCCTCCAAAAAGCAAAACAAAACAAAAAAAACTAACAGCACACAAATGGAGTTGTGGATAGCTCCAACCATTCTGGAGAGCAATTTGGGCTAAAAAAGATTATAAAACTGTGTTTACCCTTTGCTTGGTCTGTATCTCAAAGAGATAAAAAAAAAAGTAGAGAGGACCTATATGTACAAAAATATTTATAGCAGCTCTTTTTGTGGTGGCTAAGAACTGGAAATCAATTGGGGGAATGGCTGAACAGCCTGTGGTATATGATTGTGATGGAATATTATTGTGCTATAAGAAATGATAAGCAGAATTATTTCAGAAAAACCTAGAAAGATTTAAATGAACAAAAGTGAAGCAAGCAGAACCTGGAGAACATTGTACATAGTAACAGAAATATTGTAATGTGAATGACAGCTATTCTCAGCAATATAATGATCCAAGACAATCCCAAAGGATGTCATCTGAATACAGACTGAAGCATATTATTTTTCCTTTCCTCTCCTTCCTTCCTTCCTTCCTTCCTTCCTTCCTTCCTTCCTTCCTTCCTTCCTTCCTTTCTGCTTTTCATTTTTTTTGTTTGAGTCTTCTTGTACAAAATGGCCAACATGGAAATATTTTATATGATTGCACATGTATAATCCATATTGGATTGCTTACTCTCTCAGGGATGGGGAGGGAGGAGGGATAGAATTTGGAGTTCAAAATTTAAGAAAAAAGTTTAAAATTGTCTTAACATGTAATTGGGGGAAGATAAAATATTATCAAACAAACAAATGAAAAACTACCAGTATTTTGTCATACATTCATTTAGCAGAGATTGGCACACCAATCACTTAGCAATCACTTGGGACACAGTTTATAGACAACGAATTGCCAAATTTGAGAATTAGAAGGTACCTCAGACCAACCCATACATGAAATGGATCCATACTCTAGCACACCCCACAAGTGATAATCTAATTTATGATTGAAGACCTCAAAGGAAGGAGAACCTACTACCTTTCTAGGCATCCATCTCTACATTTGGACAACTCTAATTATTAAGTTTTTCCTGACATCAAGACTAAATTCACTTTTTTTTTTTTGTGACTTCTACCCATCACTCCTGATTTTCCCTTCTAGAACAAAACAAATCTAATTTCCCCTCTATAGGACAGCCCTTTTACCACTTGAAGATAGCGATCATATCCCCCTTGAGTATTCTCCAAGATAAATATACCCAGTTCCTTTAACCCCTCCTCATATCAATGAACTAAGGCCCTTTATGATCCTGGTTGCCCACTATCAACAATAGCGATCATATCCCCCTTGAGTATTCTCCAAGATAAATATACCCAGTTCCTTTAACCCCTCCTCATATCAATGAACTAAGGCCCTTTATGATCCTGGTTGCCCACTATCAACATTTTCCAGCTTATCAATGTCCTTCTTAAATTGTGATGCTG
The DNA here is from genome assembly GCA_011680675.1 of Gymnobelideus leadbeateri. Lineage (NCBI taxonomy): Eukaryota > Metazoa > Chordata > Mammalia > Diprotodontia > Petauridae > Gymnobelideus > Gymnobelideus leadbeateri. Next base: position 228,843 of record WOXC01010896.1, read on the forward strand.
ACCTGAACTGAACACTGTACCCTGGATGAGGTTTGCCAAATTGTTGCTGTTCTTTGTCCTTTGTTTTTGAAGGGGCCCAATGACATCATGAGGTGATACCCTGACTTGTGTGTGAATTGGATTTAAGTGAGACAGACTTGCACAAAGTTGTTAGTCTTATTCTTTCTTCCAGAGTTATTGAAGTCCGGTGGCAAGACAAAAATAGGATGATTGATGGCCTGGGATGGTGGGTGACCTTGGTGTCTTTGCTGTCTGACCAAGCTCTAAGCCCTCCACAGCACCTGCTTCAGCTGCCTTCGTGGCTATGGGAACAAATTGTTCTCATGCATCACCTGGGGGGAAGTCCTCACATGCTTAGGGTAGACATCTTCCTAACTCACCAAAGGATTTTAACACCTGTCACTTACCCTCAGTCTGGTTTAGCCTGTCTGCCAAGATGGTTTCACCAAGGTGTGGCTGCTGTGCATGCTGCAGCTTCTTGGAGCCACAGGTAGAGTTGGGTGGCTGGTTGGACATCAAAGGTGAATAAGCAGTCCTGAAAGGGCTTGGTAAGCTCTCATACCGGAAGTGCTAGTCTCCCCTTAACACCCCATACACTCCAAGTAGAATACAGTGGGAAGACCCCCCTCCTGTTTACATAAGATCCTCTTAATATAGCTAAAGCTCACATTAGTCCATGGTCATACAGCTAGTAAATACTAAGAGGTTGGATCATTTCAGCTGCCTTTTCTGCTAGAAAGCATTGGATTAATTAACTTATATTGAGGTATTGATGACTAACAAAAAGGTCATAGTCACCACATCCTGGGGGATATTTATCTTTAGACATATGTCACTGCCAACCCCAAGGAAAGGCTCTTTAATGGGATTTCAGGTATCAGCTTCGGGCTGGTAGGGAACATATTTTGGGCCAGGAGAATATTTGTGGTGCTCTTTAAATACCACATAGGCAGCATTCTACTTATGACTGTGGCTGGATCTGGCAGAGGATGATGCAATCAGTCTAGCTTTATTAGTCTAAATCTTAGGGCAAACTCCCTCTCTGATGATACTGTACTTGATGATTCCCAGTCTGAGAAGCAGGTCTTTTGCTGGATCCTTTCCCAACTTTCACTGAAATCTAAGAGTCAGGAAACCATATCTGACTTGTCCTTAATAGAAATCAATTCTGGAGGGAAAGCAATTCTTTCTGATAATCAGGCATGTTGATGCTGCCCACTAGCAATTCATTGCTCTTGGCACCTGCCAGCTGTTATTATCACTGCTAAACCTTTATTTGTGTTCTTCTGCTTGTCAGTGATGGCTTCTCATTCTTTTGGACTATTCAAATCCCATATATCCTTAAAGACTCAGCTCTTGGTCCTCTTTGAGAATGAAGGATGAACAACAACAAGGCCAGTCTTCTCCGTGAAGCCTTCCCTGACTATTCTAACTGCCTCTAACTTAGCCACTCTTTAACCTTCAATAGCACTAACTGCTTGTTCCATACCACTTACAACTGAAAGTTTGTTGTCAAGTTGTTTCCAAAGTGTCAGTCTTTTCTTTCTGACTAGACTGAGGACATAAGAGCTGGGACCATTTAAAAAAATAGAGTATTTTTTTTGATTAGCAAAAAATATAGTTTCTTTCCCTCCCTCTTTTTCTTTCATTGGAAAAAAATGAAAACAAAACAAGATCCTCATAACAGATATGCATAATTAAGCAAAACAAATTCCCACATTGGCCACATCAAAAATATTTTTCAATATGTACCTCGAGTCCATAATCTCTGACAGGAGGTAGGGATCATGCTTCATCACTAGTCTCCTCTAGAACTGTGGTTAGTTAAGTGCATTGTCTAGAGTCTTTCACATGTATTTGTCTTTACCATGTTGTTATTGTATACATTGTTCTAGTTTTGTTCATTTTATACATAATAAGTTCATATAAGTCTTTACAAGTCTCTCCAAAACCATTCCTTTCATGATTTTTATAGCACTATAGAATTACTTTATTTTCATATACTATAATTTGTCCAGCAATTCCCTAATTGTTAATTGGTTTCTAGTACTTTGCCATCACAAAAAAGGACTGCTATAAATATTTTGGTATAATTGGTTCTTTTCCTTTGAGCATGTTGGAGATATAGTCCTAGTAGTAGTGTTTCTGTGTCAAATGGTATGCACAGTTTAACAACTTTTGGGGTGTAGTTCCAAATTGTGTTTTCTAGAATGGCTGGATCAGTCCACAGCTCCATCAACAATAATGCATCAATGGCCTGTTCTTTCACAAGCTCTACAATGGTCATCATTTTCTTTCTTTGTCAACTTTGCCATTCTGATCAGGTGAAGCCTCTGAATTACTTTAATTATTACTGATTTGGGGCATTTTTTCATAAACCTATCAGTAGCTTGAATTTTTTCCTAGAGAACTTATCTATTCATATTCCTTAATCATTTGCCAGTTGGGGAAGATGCAAGGACTATTTCTTATTCTTCTTTTGTATTTCCCATGCATACTTTTGTCCAGTGCTGGGCACACAGCTGGCACTTATGACTGGAACATATTGGTTGCTGAATGCATAGATTGATTATTTGGAAAAAGGGGCGATGCCTTACCTTTTGCATCAGGAATTTCCCTGTCATTAAATATTACAGTGCTCATCTAAAAAAGATCTCAGTGTCTAATAAGGAAGAAAAGACTATATACCCTGCCTTTTCTCTAGGTGATTCCCTTGTTACACTCCCTAATTGTAAATATTGCCCAAGCACACCCAGAGAATATTAGGAAACTCTCCTTCTATGGGTACATAGTGAGGATATCCCAGGGAGCCCCAGTCTTTTGCAAATTGGGATAATGGATGAGTCTGCAAAATTTGTTTTTGTGGCCTGAAATTCATGGTGGCAAGGGTGAAACATCATAAAGAGGACCTGTTTTCTTGTCATACCTCTCTATCCTTAACGAGCTTAGGCAAATCACTTTACCTTTAAGAGCTCTCTGGTCATTAGAAATTTCTTTTATTGGGGCGGCTAGGTGGTGCAGTGAGTAGAGCGTCAGCCCTGGAGTCAGAAGGACCTGAGTTCGGATCCGGCCTCAGACACTTAACGCACACACAAACAAAAACCTAGCCGTGTGACCTTGGGCAAGTTACTTAACCCCAATTGCCCTCCAAAAAGCAAAAAAAAAAAAAAAAGAAATTTCTTTTATTGAGATGAAACACACCTCTCTTTATTTTCTACTGGAAAATATGCTTTGTTTGGGTTTTTTTTTTTTTCCAGCAGCTTGTATTGTGATTTCTCTAGACCAGGAGAATTGAAATTAGTTGGTACTTTCTTAATATATCCTAGGGTCTATACTATTCTGCCTATTTATCAGTGCTTTGCATTAAAGAATGAAGGTGAAATTCACAAATGACACAAAGGTGGGGTAAATGGCTAATATATTAGATGATGGATGATGAATAAAGATCCAAAATGTCTCAATATGGAGTAATAATATACTAATATTGGCAAAAAGATATACAACTGGGATAAATATAATATTCTGTGTCTAGATTGAGAAAAAAATCACTCATTCAATCACTTCAATTTGACAAACTTTTATGGAGCACCTCCTATGCATAAAACATTGTTTTAGGCACAGGGGATAAAGAGACAAAAATGGATCCCTCAAGGAACTCGTATTTTACTGGAGGGATACAAATGCATATATAACGAAATACAAACTATTTGTAGAGGGAAAGAGCATTCATTAAAATATTTATTGAGCTTTCTATGTGTGAAAAACCTTAGTAGGATTTGGAGAAAGAAAAATTAATATGGCACAGACACCGACCTCAAAGATTTTATAATCCAGTGTTAGAACAATATGCCCTCTATATATCTACACAGTTTATCTATTTGCATAGTGTCTTCTAATGAGAAATTTGAATCTGAAGAGATCAGTTCTACTTTGACTGGAGATGGTGGGGTATCAATGAAGGCATCACAGAGGAGGTGACACTGAGTTAGGTCTTGAAGAAGGAAGGAAGGAAGGGACCTAGACAGGAGGTGGTGGTGAAGTTGAAAGGAGGCATGGTGAACAATATGCACAAAGGTAGAAGGGAGGAGGAGAAAAGAAAATAGATAATAACTGAGTTTGGCTAGGACATAGTGAATGCATAAGGCATAAGGAAGATTAAAACCATGTTGTAGAAGGTCTTGAATGCCAGGATCAAGAATTTATATTTTATGTGATAGCAATGGGAAGTTACTAAGGGTTTTACAGTAGAGAAGTAACATGATCAAAGTGGAGCACTAATTGCATAGGTCATTATGTTGGAATGAGAAGTGCCTAATTTGACAATATTTTGTGCAAAAATATTGAGAAATTTGTTCTTTGAAACCACACAGAGTAAATCTAATACCTTATTCACAATGCAATTCTTTAAATATTAAAAGACAGTTATCATATTTCCTATGGGTCCTTCTTCATGCTAGATATTTGCACCAAACAGCGCCAAAATTTTCCAGTTTTATAAGTTTCTCACTAACCCTGTTATACCAATGACCTCCTAATTATCTATTCTAATAAAATTGTATCAGTCCCTATTCTTCTTGAATTTTAAGCAGCATCTGACATTATTGATCACACCTTCCTTCTTGGTAATTTCTCCATTTTTGGTTTAGAGTCATAGATACTTATAGTTAGAAGGGACCTTAGTAGTTTTGTAATCTAATTTCCCATATTATTAGTAAATTACTTCTATAGCATCCTTGACCTGTAGTCAATTGGCCTCTGTTTCAACACTCCTATTGATGGGAGGCATCAAAAGGCAACTCATTCCAGTTTTGAACAGCTCTAATTGTTAGAAAGTTCTTTTATTGAACTCAAATCCACTTCCTCATCGTTTCTATCCATTTGTCCTAGTTCTTTTCTCTGTAGCCATACAGTATAAATTTAATATCTTTCCCATGTGATAGGTCTTTATATTTGAAGAAAGTTATCATGCTTCCTCTAAACTTACTCTTATCCATACTAAATATTCCTAGTTCCTTCAATTATCCATGTATGACAGTTTCTAGACTTATTACCACCTTGATCAGTCTCCTCTTTGAGTGATCCATTTAGCAAATGTCCTTAAAATATGGTAATCAGAACTGAATATTAGGCAATTTAGAGGTTGTCTCACCTGGACAGTTGGATTTCAGTATCTTTACTCTGTACTTCTTTTAATGAAGCCTGAAATTATATCCCTTTTCCCTTTTAAAAAACAAAATTATTTCATCAATGTGGTTACTCTCTTCATCAGCGTTAGACTGCAATACCTTAGCGTATGGTTTAATAAGTAGTGATGGCAAAAAGCCACTTCATTTAGTGGCCAGCAACCTTTTATGTAGAAAGCACTCAAAATTTATATCTCCAGTACTGTACTCTTATCCTATTAAGGACCAGGGAAAACCCTCTGTTTTCAACTCTCTAGATCCTTCTGCCATGGGGGAACTAGACCCCTGGGAATGCATCTCATTATCCTGGTGAACATTCAGTTTTTTACAATCCTCTAGCTTTTAATATTCCATTAGAATTTCAGGAAATTTGCCCAATACAACTAAACGTATCATGTAGAGTTGAAAAATTCAGTCTGATAAGTATTTATTAAATGCCTACTAAGTGTAAAGTACAGTGATAAGCATAAGGAACACAAAGATAACCCATCCCCATTTGTCCAGACTGTGTCCTATTCTTCAATTAGAACTGGAGAAGGCCTTCCTTCAAAATAATCCTGCTCTCTATAGGGTAGAGTCATGATTGACAGTTTTTCAAAGGATTGTACTTGACAGCAGAACTATATTGGTGCTGAGTATCTGCTGTCTTGATTTAGGTTCTGTTTCTGCCTCCTACTATGCCAGTCTTGGAAATCTTGATACTGACTCTGTCATCTTCCCACAATCATCCTGTCTGCCCTGTGACCTGTCTCCCTCAGTTTCCATTCCACTTGAATCTTTGGTATGAAACTTTACTCAGTTCATCACTGCCATCCTCTCTCTAGTTTCTCCTTTAACCCTCTATGACTGACTCTCTGGTACAGAAATCCCTTTGGCAGTTGGCTACAAATACCAGCATCTTCCACAGATTAAATATACTAGTGACTTATAGCCCTTAAAAACAGAAGTACTCATATTTTCCCCAGACTTTTGGCAAAACCCACTTCTTTTAGTCTGTGTGGGTTAGTTACACTACCTTTTCAATGGTACCAACGCTGTTATTCCCTGTATCTATCAAAATTCTATGTAGTTTTCAAGGCACGTGTCAAGTGTCACCTCCATGGAGTCTTCCCTCACCAAATCAACTCTCAACTCCTAATGCACTTGGGATCTGAACTATATCAGTTTTCTTTTTATTAAATGCTGTCTCGTGCTGTTCCATGGGCTGTTTCATTTCTCTAATTAAGCTCCTTGAAAATAGGAACTATGTGGTGGCACTTAACAGGGTGGTATTGAATAGGCACTCAATGAATTCCTCTGGGATTGAATTAAAATGACTTAGTTTAAATTGAGAAGGAAACAAAATAGTGGTTTAGAAATCAGTAGACTTGGATTCTAGTACTAGCCTTTCCTTTTGATTCACAGAGCCTTAGTTTCCTCATCTGTAATATTAAGGGTTTTGGCTTAGATGATCTTCAAGGTCCCTTCCAGTTCTAAGATACTATATATTTGTGACTGTGACGTTTTGTTTTAAAATTACTATCAGACCCATCTTACTTTCTCTTGTAATTTCTTTCCACAGAAGCAGTTGTAAAGGGGAAGCATGGAGCTCAGAAGGGGAAAGACCTTCATCAAATCCAGTTTACAGATTTCCAATGAAAAACCACTCGTGGCAGAGGCTGCCTTCCGGAATAAGGAAACTGGGGCTTTCAGGCCAAGGATAGCAGGAACTGATGGAAGGCCCTTGGAAGAGGAGAGTCAGAAAGCAGATTTGGCCCCCCATAAACACTACAGGTTCTCCAACAAGGTGACCCGTTTGATGCCTGATGAAGACCTTGGGGCTTCTTGTGGGTCTTCCTACAAACTGGTACGGAAGAGCAAGACTCATGACTGTGTGATGGGAGCAGACAAACCTGTAGGGAGGCTGGTCAACAGTATTAGCTTTTCTGGTCTGGGAAGTCACCCAGGAGCCCATGGTAGGAGAGCACCAGCAGGTACCCCTAGTCCATCCAGTTGCAGTGGTCAGCAAATGATTGATTACCGTCACTTTGTGCCCCAAATGCCCTTTGTGCCTGCTGTGGCCAAGAGCATCCCCAGGAAGAGGATTTCTCTGAAGAGATCCAAGAAGGGGTTCCGGGATATATTCCACATTAAGAAGAATAAGTCAGAGAGTCTGGCTATGCTGATGGGGAAAGGCAAAAACCTGCCATCTCCAGGAGGTGAGGGGGAAATACCTGGAAGGCTAAGTAAGTCCTTCTTCAAAACTGGGGAGACATTGGCTGCCGATAGTTTGGCTCAGGACTTGTCTGACAGTGAAATACAGTCAGATTCCTCCTATGACTACTGTGGGGCCTTGTGTGAAGATGTGGCTTCCCTTAAAAGCTTTGATTCTCTTACTGGCTGTGGGGAGATTTTTGCTGATGAGGTCTCAGCCTCATTGGAGCTAGAGGGCAGCCAGGAGATTTTGACCCGGAGGCCGAGAGCCAGAGAAAACACATCTGCCATGGGTTCTTTCCAGGGCGGGGTAGAACAGCTGGCCTCACCAGCTCAGAATGAGGCTACTGACTTTGCCAAGTTCTGGGACAACATCAACTGGTCAGTGAGGCGACACCAAAGTGCATTGTTTGATCTCAAGCTAGAGGGTTCCAAGGGTAGTGATGCTGGAAGGCCCAAATATGAGCCAGCCATGCTGGCTGATCTTCCACTGTCTCCTAGTGGTGACCCTGACAGCTCCAAAGATAGCTCCATAGACACTGGAACTCCAAAGAGTGAGCATCAGGAATCCACCTCCACCAGTGATGAAGGCTATTATGATTCTTTTTCCCCGGGCCTAGAGGATGATGGCAAGGAGGCCCAGAGTCCAGGGGTGCCCAGTGGCCGTTTCCCTCGGGATAGCTATAGTGGTGATGCCCTTTATGAACTCTTCTATGACCCCAGTGAGGCCAAAATCAGCCCCATCCTGGATGATGACCTATGTGTGTCAGAGAGCCTTTCTGAGCAGGCTGTTGAAATTCCCCTATCCATCTACAGTTTCCATGTAGGGGCTGAGGAGAACCTGGCTCCTCAGCCAGCCCTGGACATCATCAGCCAGAGCTTCCTCCACAGCACTTGGAAAGGGAAGGAGTGCCTCTTGAAGCTGTGTGACACAGAGCTCTCCCTCACCATGGGCATTATCAATTGGCTCCGCAGAAACCCAGAGCTTGTTTCCCCCTCAGATCGGGCCCAGACCCTGCCATCACCAGTAAAGGAAAGTGGGGGGCCCCCTGCCTGTTTGGGCCTCCCATTAGGCCAAGAAGCTGGAGGAGCAACTATGGGATCTGGGAATGAGGGTTCAATGGAGAAGGAAACTGACAACCCAGAACCACTGTCTCTCCCTGAGCAAGTGACCAACAGGAGACACTGTAACCATGGGACAGTAGAAAAACATAGAGAAGTCCCTCAAAGGGAAGAGAGTTCTCCTGCGACCCCAGATGAAGGGCATAGATATGCCTCAGATGTGGGCAGGTCCCCGATGGCTACTATACCTAATCCAGCAGCTGGTGGATGGCAGATGTACTTGCCTGAGAAGGATCTGGGTTCCAATGAGAGCAGGACTCTAGGTGAGGCCCTTCCAACCACTGGAGATCCATTGAAAGAGCTTCCTCATCACCCCTCACAGGTATGTCCAGAGAAAGGAAAAGGTCAGTCTTCACCAGAGGCTTCCTCTCAGACAGTAGAGGCAGGAGAAGTCACTCTGGCAGATATCTTGGATGAAGACAAAGCCATGAATCCCTCTTTCTGCCCCAGTGCCCATGAAAAATCAACTCCACCCTTAAGCCTAAGTTGCTTCCGAAGCCAGACCAGCCCTGGACTTAAGAGGGGTGAACCTGACATAATGCCAGTCCTGGAAAGCTGCATGACTCAGGTGGCATCCCTCAAGATAAGCTATGAAAACAAACCCCTAGCTGAGTGGTGCCTCAGGAAGGAAGAGGGCAGTACTCTTTGTAAGAGACAGAAGGTAGGGAGTCACTGTGTCCTGCTACGAAATGAATGCAATTGTAACCTTGCCAGCTCTGGATATCCCCTTCTCTCTTCAACTGGGAAGCTACAAGAAATACCCATGAGCCCAAACCAGGGACCAAGTCCCTGGCATAATCAGAAAAGCCAGGAAAGTTTCTTAAATCATATGAGCCAAGTCTCATCAAATAAGATCAACTTCGAATATGCTCAGCTGAATGGTCAAGCCCTTTCCTACATCCAGGACCTTCGCCTCCAGCTCAGCCCTGGAGACCCCTCTGGGGCCATCCAGGAGGACCAGCCCAAATTCATACCTCTCTTTGCTTCCAGTGGCTCACTAAGGCCAGAAGCCTTCCCTCAGGCTTCTTGTGCAGGTAGCAGTTCCCCACAAAGCTTGTGCCCATGTTCAGACATAAAGACACCTGGTCCTACCTCTGGGAGCTCCCTGGAATGTCACCACAACCTTCTGGCCCGTGTGGGGGCCCTCCCCTGTCATGCTGAGGTGATGGCCACAACCCCGGCTGTGGCTGAGACCAACCTCTGAGAGCCTCTCTAGTGAAAGGAGGTGAGTTTTGGTAACTAAGTTAAGCAAGCAACCAAAAAATAATAAAGGAACCAATGGTTATGATTGTCCCTTTGGAAGGCAGGGCTAGGCAACTAACTGATGTGGCTGTTCTGGCCACTGCCTTGGGATGAGGCCAACAGTTGGAGAGTTTGCTAGGAACTTTTAAATGCATTATCGGATGTACTTTCTCACTGTGAAGGAATTTTCCAATGAGTTGGGAAGGAAACAAGTATTTTTAAAAGTACTTATTATATACTAGGCACAGTGCTAAGTGCTTTATACATGTTATCTTTTTTAATCCTCACTTCAACCCTGTGAGGTAGGGTTATCACCCCCATTTTACAGATGAAGCAAATAGAGGTTAAAGAACTTGCTCATTTGAGGGTGGATAATATATGGGGTCATTATGTGTGGTATGAGCCTTTGGTGGTATTTTGGGGGGGCACCAGCTGTCATATTTATCTTCTCTCAGTTGCCATCCTGGAGTCCTGTGCAGACTGTAGCAATCATGTAGCAGCACCCCCAAAACCAGGCCCTACACAATTGCCTCAGTTCACCATATATTAGTGCTGTACATGTCTCTCCCTGACCAGCAGTGAGTGCTGGGTGATGGGGTGGCATAAAAAGGATATGAACAGAGCACAGAAAAGAGAGCCTGGGACTGTTTAGATACAAATTTCATCAACTTTCCAGAGTCCTGGCTCTGTTTCAACATGTGAATTTGCACAACAAATTCAGTTCAGATGATGTCATTGCAGACTACTGTTTGAAGGAGGCCAGACATAGAAACAGAGAAATGAGGGGGTGGTGATTATTTGCACTTTAGAAGTTGGCTTCATTATGTCGAAGCAGGGATTCTTTAAACAGAAACCTCTTTAAAGCATTTTTAAAACTTGCCTTTGAAGCAAGATTTAGCTGACATGAAATTAGAATGCAGGTCAGCCTCACTCTGGGCAATAGACGCACACATTTTGCCTAAAGCGAGACTTGACTGCATTCTCTTATGCTCTTCCACAGTTGTCTGGAGCTGCCACCCTCATCTACCAGCCCCAGCAGAGTGACATGCTGTAAGAGGACATTGTTTGCCTTTAGACACTTCCCACTGATTGGCCTCAACTCACAGCTGCCTCCCTGAATCCTGCAGGGTCTTGTGCATGATGGGGAACAGCTGCTTGAGTGCTGGTGGCAGGTGAGAGGGCATCCAAGTGAATCCATCTGAGGCCTGGGGGGATGAGCTGGAAATAGGGAGGAGCGGTGTGTACCCAGGAAAACAGCTAAAGGACACAGAGAACTAGCCAGTATGCGAGCAAAGGAATGGCCACTAGCCAGCAGCTCCTTTATCCTTACTCTGCGTTGGTAGGAATGCTATTTAAATAGCTCTTAGACATCAGGGACCCAGTCCTGGCAAGAAGATCTGGTATTAGTGCAGTTAGCAAAAGGTTAAAGGGGTCCTAATGGAAATATTTGTACTTAAGATCATTAGATCATAGGATTTGGCTTGAAGATCATCCAGTCCAATCCTCACATTTTATAGATAAGAAAATTAAGAGAGGGAAAGTGATTTGCAAGAGCAGGGATTAAACCCAAGACACAATGGCATAGTACCTAGCACTTAGCTGATTAACTGCTGGTTAAATGTATCCTGAAGAGAATTGAATATGAGTCTCTTAAGACTCTCACATTGGTCAATGATGTACCAGAGAGGCTGGCTGAAGTCTAACTAAATGGTGATGGATCTGCTAGGTGGCATTTCTGGGCATACAGGTTCTGAGCTACATTCTATATTTCATTGGATCTCAATGTTAGGATTCTCGGGTTTTACAATGAAAAGTATGGTCAACTGCAGGTCTGGCCCTATATATAGAAAAGAGAAGTGGTTGCCTATCTGGTGTGATTTGAGGGATACCCAAAGGCCCCCCAATATCATGCAGGGCCAGCCCTTAGCAAAACTGGCACAGGATAGAACCACAGACATAGAAGAGAAGAGGGCTTGGCTTAGACTCTGAATCCTGACTCTGGCACTTGCCAGCTATGTCACAAATCAAGTCAAAACGGACTGTTAAAGGCCTGTGTACCAGGCGCTAGGGATATGAAGAAAAACAAAAGATGGTCTCTATTTTTTTTGCCTTGATAAAGATCATGCCAGTTTATTACAAGAAAAAAAAATAAACATTTTATTCAGTATTAACTAGGAGACATTTGATTGGGTTCTAAGCATCTAAGCATCTACCTACTTTTTTTAATATATCAATGTTTTGTGATCAGTCAATGAAAAAAGTAGAAGTCACTCTATTTTTGTGTTTGTATGCGCTACATGATGGAGTTCACCCAGCATGTGATCTTGTCTGGCTTCTAAGCCAATATCTGCCATCCTCATTGGAGTCTTAGCTCCCGATGAAGGCGCTCCAGTCAAAGGGCACAGGGTGACCTGCCAAATTCTGGGTTCCATTCCATCCCCAAAGTGATCAGGATCTTTTGACCAAGAGAAAATGCAGAAAGCCCAGGGCCTTCCCTTGCTGGTGTCTACCAAGGCTGTGGGGGAGCTGCTACTGCTGCTGTGAAGGGGGGCACATCAGTGTTTTTTGCTCCAGCCATTACTGCTGTCCTGACTTCTCCTTCTGGAAGCTAAAGCTTGTTCTCCTGTTCAGTTTCTGAGCAAAGTAATCAGCCTGGGCAATGCTTGTTCAGGATTCCAGAATATAGTTCATCTTCAGCACAATCTCATTGACAGTAGCAGAATCTGGCTCAAAGTATACATGTTTGTAGTAGTGATTGCTTAGATAGGTGAGTTTAAACATTGAGTGACTTGGAATTTTTTCTTCAGCAAGGTCACACAACAGGTCAGAATCAAAGAAATGGGTATCTGCTTAATCCAGAACTTTGACCTGTCCTTTTGCTTAGATGTTCATGGAACATTCTTGCATTTTATCTGGTTTTGTCTCTCTTTTCAAAGTCGCTCTAATCTTTGAACTGTGCTTGAGCATCTTCTGATGCCAAAGTCCCAACTTGAGGTAATATCAACAGATTGGGCATAGACATAGCCCTGAGTTTCAACACTATTTCCTGGCATTTTTGAGCCATTGTGTTTAGGCACCAAAGGTGGATGAAACTTTTCCAGATCCACATCATGATCAATCAGGACCATCTCACACATTCCTGTGTCATTGATAGTCACGTGGGATTGCTGGATATGAGCCAGGATGTTTGTTGGGTTATCCAAGAATGCCATTCTTTGTGGAGGCTGATTTCCTTAAAAGTCTACCTTCTCTTCATATTGTTTAAAGGAATCATTGGAATCCTCAGAGAGGAATGGGTGGGGTGGGGTGGGGAGGGTCAGGTCAGTATTTGGGTCAGGGCCCTCCTCCCAGGACCCATTCTATTCCACTTTCTGGGGCTCTTCCCCTGCCCCAAGCCAGGTTCAGACTGGCCCCTCAGCCCCTGCAGGCTGAGCCACAGTTCTCTATTTTCAAGTGGTTTATAGTCTCATGAAGGAGACAATTATACACAAAGGAGATATAGACAGGATAACCTGGAGATAATCAGCAGAGGGAAGACCCCGGGAAAGGCACACATTTTTCTAAGCTCAATTTCCTCATTTGTAAAATAGAGATAGTACCTGTACTTGTGAAGAAGGGATTGTGTAAACTACCATGTCATATTTCTATAATAGCTCTTTGAGGTTTATAAAACCATTTCTTACACAACCAGCCTACGAGGTAGGTAATGTTTGTTACATTGCATCATACATAAGTTTAGAGCTGGAAAGGACCTTAGAATCATAAAGTACAAATCCTTCCTGTTATAGATGAGGAACTGAAGCCCAAAGATGAAGTGACTTGCCCAAGGTCACACAGATCTTTACTGGCAGAACGTTTGTCCCCATTTGGGGAGAGTTGTCCCCAGGAGGCAATTGAAATAGAGAGAGGTTTAAATGAATTACCTGCACTGCTGATAAGCAGAAGAAAAAGAATTGGAGGCCAGATCTCTTCCTGAAAATCCAGGGTTCTTTCTCTTACTCATTCCCATAGTCACTACTCATTCCTTCATTTTCTGTAGCGTGTCACAGCTATCTGTGTGACTGTCTTATTCCTGGACTAGTCTGGAAGCTTCTTGAGAATAGAGACTGTGACTGTTTTATCTAAACTTTCCTTTTCTTCAATGGCCAACCACAGTGCTCTGAACACAGTAGGGCTAAAAAAATATTGACAGTCTATTCACTGTGGTTCATCAACCAGGCAGAGTGAATAGAATTTTGGGATTAGAATCATGAAAACATCCATTTTAATGATATTTTGGACACTCTATGTGATTCTGGGCAACTGTCTGTGTCTCAGGCCACTTCAGAGGACTTATCTCCCAAGTCAGAGGTGGTTGGAGCATCACAGCTCCAGAACTGAAGGGGACTTCTGAGACCATCTAGAATAATCCTGACATTTTTCAGATAAAGCAATGGAAACCAGGGAGGTTTATTTGCCAAAGGTCACATAAGGAGTTAAGGAATAAAACCATAATTTGAACCCAGGTCCTCTAACTTCAGAATCAGTGCTTTCCCTACTACTTCCCTCCCCTGGATTCCAACGAGCCTATTCATAAATTTGGCTTTAGCACTTTGGCCTTGGTTGAAAAGTAGTCATCTCCTGGTCTTGCAGTCAAACAGTTGCCCTTTGTTGGAATAAATGCTGCTCATGGATTCTTCCTTACTCAGGTGGACATTATGAAGGTCACCATGAAGGACATCTTACAGAAGGCACTAAATTGGAGGAAGGGCTCTAAGAGGGGTTCAGGTCCTCAGTATTACCTGGAGAAACAGAGTGAGCCCAATGTCCGGTGGACTTGGAATACTGCACTGGGTCATAAAGGAAGTTCCCACTCTGACAATTTGGGGATTTAGATGAGGCAGTCAATGAATATTTATTAAGGGCCTACTATGTGTCAGGTATTGTGCTAAGCACTGGGAATACAAAAAGGGACAAAAGATAGTCCCTTCAAGGAGCTTACAATCGAGTGTGGGAGAAAATAAGCAAATATGTACAAACAAGCTATATATAGGGATGGTTAGGATGTAATTAAGAGAGAATTGCAGTAGAATTAAAAGGGGTTGGAAACGACTTCTTGTAGAAGAAGGGATTTTAAGTTGGGATTTAAAGGGAGCCAGAGATGCTGGTGGGCATCAGTGAAGAGGAAGAGCATTCCAGGCATGTGGGGCAGCCAGAGAGAATGCCTGGAGTGGAGAAATGGGCGTGTCTTGTTCCTGGAACAGCGAGGAGGCCAGTATCACTGGATTGGAAGAGTATGTAGCTGGGAGGAAGGTATAAAAAGACTGGAAAGGAAGGAGGCAGCTAGGGCTTTGGGCTTTGAAGGCCAAGCTAAACAGTATTTTGTATTTGATCCTGGAGGCAATAGGGAAGATGAGGAAGCTGAGTCTGAGAAAAATGAAGTGGCTTGCCAAGGGTCACAGGGTCAGTGTGCCTCAGAGACAGGTCTGGAACTTAGAGGTTTTTGACCCCAAGTCTGTCTCTATCCATTTCCCCAAGTTACCTACCCCCTTCCTTGTTTCCCCACCCCTCACTTTCCTTACTATATCTTAGTTGCTTCCTTGTCCCCTCCTTTTCCTGAACTTGGGGATTGTTGTTGCTGTTTGGTTGTTGCAGTAGTATTTGACTCTTTGTGACCTCATTTGGGGTTTTCTTGGCAAAGATACTAGATTGGTTTGCCATTTCCTTCTCCTGCTCATTTTACAGATGAGGAAACTGAGGCAAACAGCATTAAGTGACTTGCCCAGGGTCACACAGCTTAAGTGTCTAAGGCCATATTTGAACTTAGGTCTTCTTGACTCTAGGCCTTGTGTTCTATTCACTTACCACCCAGCTTCCCTGAACTTAGGAGGGGTACAGTAAATCTCTAGGATCTCAGTGTGAATGAATTGACAGGATTGACTTCCTAGATAAATGGAGGAGGCCAGGGAGGCTTTGCCTGAGGCCACTTAACTCTTCTGACCCCAACCATCAATGCTCAAGTACATGCCCTGGGCCCTGCAGAGTTCACTGCACAAGTAACACATGGTCCTGGCCCAGAAGACTTGGAATTTGAAGTTAACAATACAGAGTCAGCCCAAGAAGTTAGTAGAGCTTGTTTCACTTTTAGCTTCATATGCCCAGTGTCTGGCACTGGGCCTTGCACACAAAGAAGCACTTGTTTGTTAAATTCAGCGGAATCTAGTCCCTTCTTTCTGCCAATTGCTATAAATTACAGCCTCTGTTGAGACCCTTCCAGCAATAGTGAGCTCACTGCTTCACGAAGAAGCTCCTTCCGTTTTTGGACAGTTTATCTTGTTCTACAGTTTGTTCTGATTGATCTGAAACCTACCTCCCTTGAACTTCTATTCCTTGGACTTGGTTATGTCTTCTGGAGCCACATAAAAAACCCCAGTCCGTCTTCCCACGTGACAGGCCCTTCAAATATCTGAAGGCAGTTAGCTGCACTATCCTTATTAATAGTGTCCCCTGATTCTTTTCTAGGTTAAACACCCCCAGTTGTTCCTTCAACAATCCTGGTACTTTCAGAAATCATCTAAACCAGGTATAGAAATAAACACAGGCCCTGGACCTCATTGCCCCCCAAGATTAGAATGGATCTATTGGGTTATCTCTAACTATGTCTTCTTCCCTCAGAGGGCAAGGATTTTCCTGGTCTCAGGACCCAGGGCCTGTTCATGAACTTGGTTTTTATTAATAGGAATGTCTGATGGAATAAAAATGTTAGTAACGTGCATTTGATACTGTAAATATCCTGCCATAAGAAACCAAATTTGTCTGTACCTTCTTTCAGAAGGTGCTGTCTCTTGGTGGCTGGACCTTGGCCTTTTTAAGCTAAGCTATTTTTGGACAGAGGGCCAGAGGTACTTTTGGAGTTCAGGAAGAATCATCTGTCTGAGTTCAAATCTGGCCTCAGATACTTACTAGCTGTGACCCTGGGCAAATCATTTAGCCCTGTTTGCCTCAGTTTCCTGATCTGTAAAATGAGCTAGATAAGGAAATGGCAAATCACTCCAGTATCTCTGCCAAGAAAACCTTAAATGGGTCCTGAAGAGTCAGACACTAATGAAACAACTGAATAATAGCAAGGTTGTACAAGTAGTAAGTCTCAGAGCCAGGAAGAAACCAGGTTCTTTGATCCCAAATTTGGTCTTCTTTTAATTAGACCAGGCTTTATTCCTGTATGATGAAAAACTTTCCAAGACTAGAGAAATGACTCTTTCATGGTAGAACTTCAAGCATGGTCCAGACTAGTGAAGGACATGCTTTTAGCTGTGTGTCTTTGTGTGTATCTCTTAATAATTAGACTTTACTTTCCTGATCTGTAAAATAAAGGAGTTGTTCTAAGTCACCTGTGAGGTCAGCTTTATATCTGTGATTCTAGCTAGAATCACAACATATTCAAGAAGACCTACTCAGCTTCTCTGTGATCTGAATCTTATCCCCCTTAGTTTGACAAGTTGTGGCTGTTGCAAAACCTGCCACTGGTCCTTTATCTTCTGACCTGGGATAATAGCAGCTGCTTTTTGTCCCTGGGAAATTCCAGCTCACCTAACCTACTACTTCACTACAATCCTCACCCTGCCTTACTTCTAGAAGGATAAAATAATCACCAGACAAATAGCAATGATGGGGTTGCAATCACTATCTGGTTTCTGAGATCCAAATTATGCACTGTATTCAGCTAAGACTATATTGTAGTCTCTTAGAAAGCATAGAATTCAATTCAGCAATTATTATGTGTTTACTATATACATGATACTTTGCTTGACTGAGGATTGAGGAGAACATGGGCAAAGACATGGTCTACCAGGGACTGGGCTTGTCTAAATACCAGTGAATTCTCATCACATTCCTGATATAACGGCATCTATGATAGTTTATGGGCTGCTAGGTGATGCAGTGGATAGAGTACTGGGCCTGGAGTCAGAAAAGCTTATCTTCCCGAATTTCGAATCTGTACTCAGACACTTATTAGTTGTGACCCTGAGCAAATCACAAACTTGTTTGCCTCAGTTTCCTGATTTGTAAAATAAGCTAGAGAAGGAAATGGCAAAACACTCTAGTATCTTTCCTAAGAAAACCCCAATAGGGTCATGAAAAGTCAGACATGACTGAAAATGACTGAACCACAAATGATTGTTTAACCTAGATCATAATCCTCATGAGATCAGGTCCTATTTTCCTTTCTAAAAATAATAATACTTTTATTATTAAAAATTTAACAGAAGCAGTTTGGTTTGGTGAATAGAATGGAGGCTTAGAGTCAGGAAGACCTGAGTTCAAATATAATTTCTGATATTTAGTAATTATGAGACCCTGGTCAAGTCAGATAATTTCTACATATATCAAGGAACCCTTTATAATAGGTGTTATGAAATGTGTGTGTGTGAGTGTGTGTGTGTGTGTGTGTGTGTGTGTGTGTGTGTGTGTGTGTTACAGATACCTTTGGCAGTAGGGATGCCTTTTAAGAATAATGTTTGTTGCCTACATTTGTGTTGAAGGAAATGTTAATAAAGATGTAGTTTTTTTTTCCCTGATCTATGTTTACAGACTCCCTGAAATTTCTCCATGGATAACTAAGAACTCTTTCCCTCTAACAGGCCTACTGCCTTGAGGCCACATGTGGCCCTCTAGGTATTTAAATGCAGCTCTTTAACTGAATCCAAATTTCACTGAACAACAGGATTTGTTCTGTGAAGGTTTCCACCCCCTGTGAGAATTTTTTCCAAACACTTATCCAATAAACCTACCCAGTTCTTTTGATGCCTAAAAACTCAAAAACAAAACAAAACAAAGCCAAACTCAACAACAAATCAACTCCTTTGCATATTTGACTTAAAAGCTTAATGCTAACAAATACTAAAAAAGAAATATGGTAAATATAAAATAAATCTCCAAATATATGCCTAAATTCAAACTAAAACCTATTCAATTTTTTTATTAAGAAAATATAGCTTTTGACAAAATGAGTACAGTAAAGGTACATATATGCCATGTTCCTTTCTGCATTTATTTGTATACTTTCTGTTTCCATGTAGGTTTGTTAGTTTAGCTGCCATGCTGGCTGCTCAGATTGCACACCAAAGGGTCATAGATTTTAGTGTTCAAAGGTACCTTAGAAGTCATCCAGCCAACTTCCTTATTTTAAAAATAGGAAAATAGAGACTCAGATAAGTGTGGGATTCCACCCCCCCCCCCCGGGTGTCTTCTGATTCCAGATCTAGCATACTGTATATATACTGCTTGAGGTATCATTATTCACAAGCTAAGAGTAGAGATTTTTCAATAAACTCATCCTGACTACTGCACACACAACTAACAGTAAACTCTCTATTAATGCACATCCTACATCTGAGGATAATAATGTGTTTGAGTTTCATTTAAAGATTCCATTTTTATTTAAGATGAAAGCAATCAGCATTATCTTTATGATAGGTGATATGGACAGGTACAGAAAGGAACTATTCAAAATTCTCTCCAACTAACCCCAAACTAGGCCATCAGAAATTCATTACTTTGGACCAAGGACTAGCCATTTAGGTTGTGGTATAATGGAAAGTGGGCTAGACTTTGAATAATGAAACTTGTCTACTAATGCCAGTTTTTCAATAGACTAGCATGAGGCAAGAAGTCTTTTGATCTCTCTTGGCCTCAGTCTTAACTGTAAAATAAGATTGTTGGATCACATGATCTTTCAGGTTTCTGCTAGTTCTGATGCTCTATCTAGGATCTTTTTTTCTTTTTCTTAAAAGAGCATAGTATATTAGTCCCTAACAGCTTATTTGTCCTTCATTCTAGAAAAGGACCAATAACATCAGGAGGGTGATGTCTTGACTTGCAAGTAAATTAGATTTTAAGTGAGTTGGGGCTGTGCAAAGTCTTCAGCCTCATTCTCTCCTCCAGGGGCATCTGAGTCTAGTGGCAAGACTTAGATAAGGACAACTGGAAATGACCCCAGATGTGGTGGGAAATTACCTTTTTAAGCTAAGGTCTTTCCCAGGTCTCAGTTTGCCTGAGGCAACACCCATTCAGTGATTTAAGACTAGGTAAGAAATGAGGCAAAAGATGGCCTAGTTTTCCTACTCAAATAAAAAAAATCAAACTGGGAGTGAAAGACCCTCAAGGTTTCTGGTCAGAACTGAAACAATTGTTATTTACATTCACTCTTGAGTCATCAAAACCCAAACAATGACCAAGTGAGGCTTGGACTGAGACCTGTTATTAGTCAATCTGTGAGAGCTAGAGTGATTTGGGTTTGTCATGGTCAAGTAGTTCCATTTGAATCCTAATGGGCTTTATCAAAGCCTGGTTTTCCAAAGTTCTGTTTCAAGAAATCATAAATGAGAAACTACATGGGACAAAAAGAGTTAATTGTCCCAGTTTTTTTAAAAAAGGATAGAATAAGTAGGGAAGAGCAAAAAAAATCTAGGCCCCAAACCCCAAGATATTTTGTGAAGTTTCAGTGATCAAATTTTATATTCCTCTGGGCAGAGCACCCACATGTAGGAGTAGGTAGCACAGTGGATAGATCAGGAAGACCTGATTTCAAATCTGGCCTCAAACTAGTTGTGTGATCCTGGGCAAGTCACTTTGCTCTGTTTGCCTCAGTTCCTCATCTGTAAAATGAGCTGGAGAAGGAAATGTCAGTATTACCTCCGGTATCTTCAAAACAGGGTTACTAAGAGCTGGGCACGACTGAATAACAATTCCATAATAGCACAATATAAATGAATTTATGAGTGGCCCTATAACTGACAGGAAGGATAGCAATAGGAGAGCTGTGTAGACATAGGTATAAAGGGTTGGGCAGCAGACGGCTGGAAAGAGAAGGACCTGAAAGGGGGCTCAAAAATTAGAAGTTAGAAACACAGAAGCTAAAATTTTCCAATTTTATACTTTGGACTAGGACTGGCCCTGATTTCTTTCTTTGAGTTTAAGAAGTCATGGGTGGATTTCCTGTGAAGAACAGCTTTATATGGGAGAAAGGGGGCTTGGAAGCGCCAGATTGTACTGCCTCTGCTCATAGAGGCCAATGTCAGACAATATCCTCCCAGATGCGAGGTCTGGATGCTAAATTAAACAATTTTCTTCTTCATTTAACACAGTTCCTGAGGACTCAGGATGATGTTTTCCCTATTTCTGCTTCTCCCTGCCCATACAAATCATTGTCAATGAAAGATACAGAAAAGAGATGCTCTCTTTCTGACAAGGGCCCTACAATGAATGGTCTGTCTGTAGAGATCAGCAGTTGCTTTCTCCCTAAGTAGTTCATATGAATGGGGACAAAAAGGTTTGCCACTTAGAGTAGGACTGTTGTGCATTTGCAGTTTCTGTGACTTGCATGGGCCAGGAACTTGGGGATATGCAGTGTAGAAAAACCTCGGCAGCCCCAACTAAATGAAGTTTTGCCCCAGTAAGAGTATTAAGTCCAACCACTGTCTGTTATTTGTGACAAGAGCTACCATTTACATAAGCACTTTAAGGTTTGCAAAATGCTTTACATAAATTTTCTCATTTGATTCCAATAGCAACCCTCTGAAGGAGGTGTTATTATTATCCCCATTTTATAGATGAGGAAACTGAGGCTCATCAAGGTTTAAGTGGCTTAACCACAGGCACAGAGCTAGTAAGTGCTGTAGGCAGGTTTCAAACCCAGGTCTTCCTGATTCCAAGTCTAGCAACCTATCCACCATGCCAGGTTGCCACTCATTGAGGGGCCACACTGTTACTAGGACAAATGACATTTACAGATAAATTCCAGACCTTTTTAGACACTAAATTAAACACTAATTCAATTCATCAAGAATTTGTGTTCACTGGGGGCTAGGTGGCACAGTGAATAGAGCACTGGCCCTGGAGTCAGGAGGACCTGAGTTCAAATAGAGCCTCAGATGCTTAACACTTATTAGCCATGTGACCTTGGGCAAGTCACTTAACCCCAATTGCCCTGCCCTCCCCCCTCCAAAAAAAAGCGGAAAAAAACCCAAAGAATTTGTGTTGACTGCCTTCTGTGAGTTCAGGATTAGGCTAGGTCCTATGAGAGTTTCAAAGATTACAGAACTGTACATCCCAAAGGGACTTAAGATTTTAACCTCTTTACTTATAGATGAGGAAAGTGAATGATGAAGTGATTTAACCATGGTCATATAGTAATGAAGAGGGAAGGGTGATAAGGAAGGGGGGAGGGCAAGTGGTTCTGCCAGGGATCCACCTTGGCATCCAGTCTGGAAGGAATTCACCAGGCTCAAGCAAACTTTGAAGCCGAAATTGTAAAGTTTATTGTTACTCTGTAGAGAACAGCGGGCTAGATTCTTATGGAACCTGCAAACCTGCAGAGGCCACAGGCATAGTTTTAAGGTGTCAATTATGCTAACTAGGTGAGTAAGGGTGGGATCAGGGAGGAGTTAAGGAGTGGTCAGTGCTCAAAGGACCATACACTTTTAATATCAACTGCGCAGGTGTATTGCCCATGATTCACTGGGAAATAGCTCAAGGCGGGGCTAGCTGGAGGTGTGGTTTTAGGCCTGACACACTAAAGAGTGCCCAGTCTGTCACCCACCAAGGTCATCAGAGACAGTGTGGGTATATAATTGACTAAGGAGTTACCCTATAGATAAGGTATTGAAGAATTTATGATGGGGCTGGCCACTCTAACTAAGGGAGATAACATTTACATAACTTACTGTTTCAAGCAGAGATAAACAGGTCATGAGTTGTTGCTGGGCAGAGTGCTGGAAGTGGGAAGGGGCAGAGTCAATGCTCTGAGGCTGGGGGGGTGGTGGAAATGTGATTGTACAGACTGGTTTTACAAATTGATTTTACAAACATAGATCCCAAAGCACCCCACTTACAAACTGATGTTACAGATTGATACTACAGACATATATACATCACAAGGACCCCATCAGTAAGTCAACAGTGGAGATAAAAGTTCAGCCCATATCCTTTGATTCCTGGTCCAGTATTTTTTTCCACTATCTGCTTCTTTAAGAAAAAGGGGGAAGTTATGGTCCCTGACCTTGAGAAATTTACAATCTAGGTGAGGAGACAAGATTCACATTATGTTCCTGCCAAACTGGACCACTCATTGTAGTGACTCTGTCCTGTCCAAAAATATCTTCTCCATGTAACTCCAACATCAGAATTAATTAATTCCTAATTAAATTAATTCCCAAGAAATAAGGACTGTTCTTTTGGCATTCTCTTTTTCAAAGAGACTTCCCCCCTCTCCTATTTGAGGTATTATATTAAGTCCCCAATACTTCAGAATGATTCCTGATTTCTTTGCATGAAAATATACATTGGTAGGGGATGGGAGATCTACCTCTCTGCATAGAGCCCTGTGTGCTGAGAATGAGCTGCCCCTGTATCTCCATTGCCCCCTTTTATTCAAATCTTTCCCTTCCTTTCAGCCTCAATTCATGTACCACCTGTTCTGTAAAGTGTTCCTTGAATGCCCCAGTAAGAAGTAATCTCTCCATCCTTAAAGCTCTTACAAACTTCTTATCTGTCCAATGCACTTAACCATATTCTAACTTGTATTATAATTACTTGTGTACATTTCTCTTCACTTCCCTATCTTAAACTCCTTGAAGACAGGGCCTCTTCTTTTTCATCTTTGAATCTCTGGTATATACAGCCACTTTGCAGTTAGTCAATAAGCATTTATTAAACACTTATGCTCCAAATACATGAAATATTAACTTAAGAATAATAATGTCTTCAACTCCACAAATGTTTGTTAAGTCCCTACTATATGCAAATCTAGCCTTAGACAACAATGTGACTCTGGGCAAATCACTTAACCTCTGCCCAAGTTTCCTCATCTGTAAAATGGGGATAATAACAGCACCTACTTCCTAGGCTTGCTGCAAAGATAAAATGAAATAATATTTGTAAAGAGTTTAGCACAGTGCCTGGAACATAGTAGTTGCTATATAACATAGTAGGTGTTAGGGATATATAAAAAATAGCAAAACGGTTCCTAGCCTCAAAGAACTTAAGTTCTGTTGATTAGATAACTACCTATAGGTGCCTAAGGAGAGTAATGCAAAATAATTAATTTTTTTTCAATTTATTTATTTATTTTTAGTTTTCAACATTCATTTCCACAAGATTTTGAGTTACAAATTTTCTTCCCGTCTTTCCCCTACCCTCCACCTCAAGAGGGCAAGCCTACTGAATAGCCCTTCCCCCAATCTATTCTCTCTTATGTCCTTCCCCATTCCCCCCTAACTTTCTAGTAGGGCAAGATGGATTTCTGTACCCCAGTGCCTGTATATCTTATTTCCCAGTTGCATGTAAAAAACAATTTTTTTAAACGTTTGTTTTTAAAACTTTGATTTCCAGATTCTTTCCCTTCTTCCCTCCTTACCCACCCCCACTGGGAAGACAAGCAATTCAATATAGGTTGTACATGTGTAGTTATGCAAAATGTTTCCATAGTTTTGTTGTAAAGGACTAACTATATTTCCCCCCATCCTATCCAGCCCCCCACTTCTTCTATTTTCTACTTTGACCCAGTCCCTTTTCAAAAGTGTTTTCTTCTAACTATCCTCTCCCTCAATCTGCCCTCCCTTCTATCATCCCCACTCTTATCCCCCTTTCCCCCACTTTCCTGTAGGGTAAGACACCCAATTAAGTGTATGTTATTCCCTCCTTAATCCAAATTCAATGAGAGTAAGGTTGATCCATTCCTTTTCACCTTCCTGCTCTTCCCCTCCATTGTAATAGTTTTCTCTTGCCTTTTTTATATGAGATAATTTTACCCTATTCTATCTCTTCCTTTCTCCTCCCAATATATTCCTCTCTCACTTCTTAATTTTATTTTTTAGATATAATCCCTTTATATTCAATTGATCCTGTGTCCTCTATGTATACGTGTACACACATATACACACACTCACATACACATATACCCTCCTATACATACATACATATATATGTACATATACATATATATGTATATATATACGCACACACACATATATATTCCCTTCAACTATCCTCATAGTGAGAAAAGTCTCATGAGTTACAATTATTGTCTTTCCATGTAGGAATATAAATAGTTCAACTTTAATAA
The DNA here is from genome assembly GCA_011680675.1 of Gymnobelideus leadbeateri. Classification (NCBI taxonomy): domain Eukaryota; kingdom Metazoa; phylum Chordata; class Mammalia; order Diprotodontia; family Petauridae; genus Gymnobelideus; species Gymnobelideus leadbeateri. Next base: position 253,686 of record WOXC01010896.1, read on the forward strand.
GTTCCTTATGATTTCTTTGTCCTGTTTACTTTCTCATGTTTCTCTTGCTTCTTGTATTTGAAAGTCAAATTTTCTGTTCAGCTCTGGTTTTTCATCAAGAATGCTTGAAAATCCTCTATTTCATTGAATGACCATATTTTCCCCTGAAGCATTATACTCAGGTGTTCTGGGTAGGTGATTCTTGGTTTTAATCCTAGCTCCTTTGACCTCCAGAATATATTCCAAGCCCTTTGATCCCTTAATGTGGAAGCTTCTAGATCTTGTCTTATCCTGATTGTGTTTCCACAATACTCAAATTGTTTCTTCCTGACTGCTTGCAGTATTTTCTCCTTGACCTGGGAACTCTGGAATTTGGCTATAATATTTCTAGGAGTTTTCTTTTTGGGATCTTTTTTCAAGGCGTGATCAGTGAATTCTTTCAATTTCTATTTTGCCCTCTGGTTCTAGAATATCAGGGCAATTTTACTTGAGAATTTCTTGAAGGATGATTTCTAGGCTCTTTTTTTGATCATAGCTTTCAGGTAGTCCAATAATTTTAAAATTATCTCTCCTGGATCTATTTTCCAGGTCTGGTTTTTTCCAGTGGTTTATTTCACATTGACTTCTATGAGTTTTGACTTTGTTGGTAGAACTCTGAATGGTTGCTTGGTTCCCCTACAATCTGCAGGCCAGGAACTCTGGAGGCAGCCACTCGGCAGCAGTTGAGGCTGTTGTACCTCCTCAGCCTCTGCCTCCTCTCTTTGGCGTTTATGGATTGAGAAGTCTGGAAAGTGCCACAGCTGCTGGTGATTCACTCTCCTGAAATCTTCTCTGGCTGGTCTGGGCCACTAGTCTGGGCCCTTGAAACTCAGGCAGGACTGTGCTCAGCTCTAGACCCTTCCTGTGGGCCTGCCAGGCTGCCTTCAGTGGGAGATTTGTTTCTCTCTGTCACTTTGTGGGTTCTGTAGCTCTAAAATTTGTTTAGAGTCATATTTTATAGGTGTTGGAGGTAGTTGGCACAGGATTTTAAGCAAGTTCCTGCTTTTATTCTGCCATCTTGGCTCTGCCTGCCACAAAATAATTTCAAAAGGGAGAGAGTGCTAAAAAGGTGGGGGAACAGGGAAGGCTTTATTTTGGAGGTAGCCCTTGAGATGTGCTCTGAAGGAAGCTGATAATGCTTTGAGGTGGAGATGAGAAGGTGATGCACCTCATACTTGGGGGACCACTTAAGCAAAGGAATGGGGCAAAAGAAAGAATGTCAGTGTCAGGAATAGCTAGAGGGTCAATGTCACTGGAACAGAGGATGAGTGAAGGGGACTAACATGAATTAAGACATGAGAGGTAGGAAGGAGTCAGATTACAGAGGTCTTTAAATGCCAGATTGAGGATTTTGTATTTTATCTTAAAGAAAATTGTATTTTATTCTACAGGCAAGGGAACCATTGATGATTTTTGTAAGGTGGTGATATGATTGGTGTTTTAAGAATATTAATTTGTCAGCTCTGTGTGTGTATGGGGTGAATTGGAGAGAGAAGAGATGGGAAGCAGAGGGCCCAATTAGGAAGCTATTCTAATTAGGAAATCTAGGTGAGAAGTTATGAGTTTGAACTAGAGTTGAGACTATATAAGTGGAGAACAGGGGAATGGATGCAAGAGATGTTATGGAGGTAATATTCTTGGATTTGGCATGTGGGTCAAGGGAGCAGATGGAGTTCAGGAAGACTGAGGTTGTATATCTGGATGACCAGGCAGATGGTACTATTAGTGCAAATTGGGAAATTTTGGAGGCAGGGTTTGGGTAAAATGAATTCCATTTTTGACATATTGAAGGTGAGATGCCAATGAAACATCTTGGAGATATCCAGTAGGTAGATGGAAATATGGAACTATAATTTAGAAGGCAGTTGGTAATATGGAAATAGAGCTCAGAAGAGGGATTAGGGTTGAATATACTTGATTTGGGAGTCATCTGTAAAGAGATGATAATTATGCCTAAAGTTACTGATTATTAAGGGAGATGTTATAGAAAGAGAAGAAAAAAAGGGCATAGGGTAATACCTTCAGGGATGCCCACTCTAAATGGGAGGAAGGTGATGATTTGGGGGAGAAACTAAAAAGAATAGACAAACCTATATGAGAACCTAGAGTTTAGTGTCACAAAGCTAAGGGGGAGAAAGCATCCAAAGAGAAGGGATACTTAACTGTGTCAAATGCTTCTGAAAGTTCAAGAAAAATAAGGACTAAGAAAACACCCTTTGCTTTGGAAACTAAGATCAATGGTAACCTTGGAAAAAATAGTTTTAGTCAAAAAAAGGGAAGTGAGGAGTGTATATCACACTTTCTAGGAATTTGGTTGTGAAAGGAAAAAGGAAAGGGCTTAATGTTTATGTAGTACTTTATGGTTACAAAGATCATAATACATATGACTGCATTTAATTCTCAAAATGATATTTTGAGGTAGGTAGGAAAAACATTATTTTACCTACAAGGAAATAAATTGAGTGAGGAAATAACTAGCCTGAGTTAAGTAGCAAGGCTGGATCTCAAACATGGGATTAAAAAAAAATCCAAGTCTTGTTCTTTTTCTCTGACAACATTCTGCTTGCCCACAGGAAAACAATGTAAGGCATCATAAAACCATAGAACCTAAGAGTTGGAGATCATCTAGTAAATTTCCTCTTCTAGGATATCCCTAGTATGTGGCTGTCTGTGTCCTGCGTGAGCATTTGTAGTTACTAGCAGCTGGTTACCTCTTGAGGCAACCCACTCTGTTTTTGGACAGTTCTTGTTAGACTATTTCGCCTTAGGTTAAGCAGAAATCCGCTTTCCTGGGATTTCCATCCATTTGTCCTAGTTCTGCCTTCTAAAGTCAGACAGGTTAAGTTTAATTGCTTGACTACATGACAGACTTTGAAATATTTTAACACAGCTATCATATCTCCCTGGAACTCTTTGAGGCTAACTATTGCCTATTCCTTCAGTATATCTTTTTTTTGGGGGGTTAACAAGCTAACTTTAATCAAACAAACATATATTACCTAGTTCAGGGGGAACCCTGAACTTCAGATTATACAGACAGATCAAACAGACGGGCTTCCAAACTGTCCATCAATACCAAATCACAGTTACCAGAGAGGTAAACATCAACATCTAGGTTTTCAAAGCCAGGGGGCTCTCAATGGCTTCCAAGAGTCTTATCTGGTCAAATCACACAACACTTCTCAAAGTGAGCCCCAAAGCAAAGCCTCACATCAGGAATTATATAGCCTTCTCCTGGGTCAGAGAATGTAACCACCCTCTTGACCCACTGCCCAATCACACAGCTTCAAGGTGTGGTTATTCCTGAAAACCAAGCCTCCTACCACAGGCTCCATGTGACCACATTCAGCCTATTAGGGGGCAGAGTATACTTTCAAATTAAAGAAGGTTCTCAGAGTCACTTAAGCCAATCAAAGGGTCTAAGGGCAGGGAAGATCTTCAAATCTGCATTTCCATTACATTTGGCCCCAAGATCTTTCATGCCCATAGCATACACAATTTACATTTAAATTAGCACTAAACAGGGGGCGGAGCCAAGATGGCGGAGTAGAAACAGCTTGTCCAAGCCACTCTGCCCCCAGATTCCCCCCAAACTATGTAAAAGGGGACTCTGAACAACTTCTGGAGCCCCAGCACCCACAGAACAACACAGAGAAGCTAACCTCCCGCTGAGGACAGCCCAGCAGCCCTGCAGGAAGGACCAGCGCAGCGGTCTGGGACCTGGCAGCGCACTGCGCACAGAGCACAGAGTGCAGGAGCTGAGCCGAGCCCAGGTCCGCCTGAGCCGAGGTTTTAGCCCCAGGGCGGCAGGGCCAGCAGCTGGCTGGAGGTACCCCAGAACACCAGGAGCTGTGGCGACTCCAGAATTATCAACATAGACTTGCCTAGGACAAAGTAAGAGGTTAATGTCCTATGGACTTTGGGACCGGTATTTAGGGAATGCATCAGCTCCCTCTCCTGGGGGCTAGAAGCCGCTGAGGACAAACGCCATTTTGTAGTTTTCAGAGGCAGCTCCAGCTCCCGGCCTACAAATTTGTAGGGAGATCCAGTGATCAGTCTTGGGGGGTAATCGCTCTTGCTTTAACCTCCCTGGATCTGGATTGTGATCTAGGGTGGAAGTTGTGGGTGGGTTTACAGCTTGCCAGAAACGGAAGTTGCCCCCCACACGTTCGGGACGAAAATTCCTCTATCTGGCCTTAAAGCCATAGTGTGGCAACAAGCCCAAAAGTCAAGCAATTAAGTGGCAACATGCCAAGGCAAAGGAAACAGAAAATGCAACCCTAGACTCCTATTTTGGGGGCATAGAGCGGGAAAAGGACTGTGAGGTCAGAAGTCCTGCTCCAAAAGCCCCAGGGGAAAACATGAGCGGGTTGCAGGCCATAGAGGACCTTAAGAAGGACTTTAAAAATCAAATAAGAGAAGTGGAGGAAAAATTGGAAAGAGAAATGAGAAGGATGCAGGAAAAGTATGAAATGAGGGTCAACAGCCTGACTGAGGAAAACAACACCTTAAAAAATAGACTAACTCAAATGGCAAAGGAGGCCCAAAAGGGCAACAAGGAGAAGAATGCCTTAAAAAGTCGAATTTGCCAGATGGAAAAAGAATCTCAAAAGTTCACTGAGGAGATTCATTCCTTCAGAGTTAGACTGGAGCAAATGGAAGCTAATGACTTTAGGAGAAATCAAGATGCTGTTAAGCAGATCCAAACAAATGAAAGATTAGAAGGCAATGTGAAATATCTCATGGGAAAAACCACTCACCTGGAAAATAGATCCAGGAGAGACAATTTAAAAATTATTGGACTACCTGAAAGCCATGATCAAGGAAAGAACCTAGAAATCACCCTTCAAGAAATTCTCAAGGAAAATTGCCCTGATGTTTTAGATCCAGAGGGCAAAATAGAGGTTGAAAGAATCTACCGATCACCTCCTGAAAAAGATTCCAAAAAGAAAACTCCCAGGAATATTATAGCCAGGTTCCAGAATCCCCAGATCAAGGAGAAAATACTACAAGCAGCCAGGAAGAAACAATTTCAATATTGTGGAAACACAATCAGAATAGCCCAGGACCTGGCAGCTTCTACACTGAGGGATCGAAAAGCATTTGTTTAAAAAAAAATAAATAAAAAAATAAAAATAGAAAAATAACTGGTCTAAATTAGCACTAAACATCTCTTAGGTCCTATTTTCCAGGTACAGAAGAAAATCACAATATAATCTCAAAGTACAATAGTCCAAGTCTTCCACTCATGGGGCAAATGTTAACTCAGAAACTTATCAGTAAAATCAAAAAATAGTCACTCTTAAGTTAACTCAATCAGTCACATCAGTAATTTCAAAGTACATGGTCAAAGTCTTCCACTCATGGGGCAAAGTCTTGATTAACTCAATTAGTCACTTATCAGTAGTTTCAAAGTACAAGGTCAAAGTCTTCCACTCATGGGGCAAAGTCTTGATTAACTCAATTAGTCTCTTATCAGTAACAATATCTCAAAGTATTCAAAGTACAATCAGTCACTTATTCTGTAAAGTCTTACTAAGTATGCCCATAGCATAGACAATTTACATTTCAATTAGCACTAACCATCTCTTAAATCATATTTTCAAGGTACATCTAAAGTTACCAAAGTGGCTACTGGGCCTTAAACACAAAATACAAAGCATTATCACATCAATTCAAAACAAGAGTCCAAATAAAGTTCTCTTGGGAGGAGGGGGGTATCCTTCCCATAACACTGCTCCAGCCCCTGCTTCCAAGTCCAGAGAGGGAGCTGGGCAACAAAATCAAAGGTGGGGTCCTTGGGGGTCCATGGCACTTCACCCCACCCACCATAGTCACAAGTCCATCCCCCCTGGGTCCCAAACTTTGGGATGCAGCAAGGAAACACATTCAGTGCCCCTGCTTTGCCTCACAGTCCTTATCTTGTCCTGTGGCTGAATTCCAAACTCCTGGGTTCCTTCTCCTCCAGCATAAGACAGCAGCTCCCGGCTTTTCCACAGGTCTCCATTCAGGCAGCTCACCATTCCTGCTCTCAGCTCAGTGAAGTCAGCATGCAGGCCGTTCTTCTCTCCTGCTCCATGGCTCCACAGTATCACAGCTGCCACAGCTGGGAAACAAACAATTATCCCAGCCCCCATACTTTCCTTTTACTCAGCAGATCCCATTCTTGTTGCCATTTTGTAGTAGCAAGCACCCCAATATCCCCAGGGTGACTGCCAACACAGGTTCTTAGATCTGCTTTTCAAAAGGAAAGCAACTCAAAATGGGTTAACAAGCTTACTTTAATCAAACAAACATATATTATTTAGTTCAGGGGTAAAAGGTCAGCACCCCAAACTTCAGAGTATACAGACAGATCAAACAGACTGGCTTCCAAACTGTCCAACCATTATCAATACCAAATCACAGTTACCAGAGAGGGAAGCAGCAACATCTGGGTTTTCGAAGCCAGGGGACTCTCAATGGCTGCCCAGAGTCTCATCTGGTCAAATCACATAGCACTTCTCAAAGTGAGCCCCCCTTCAGTATATCTTTGTATGACATAATTTCCAAATCTTTTACTAACCTTAATTTCTCCCCAATGGATATCTTTTAATTCAATAATCACTCTTTTAAAAGTGGTGCCCATAACTGATCATCTGGATCTGGAAATTTAGGGATTGCCTGGGGGTGGGATTGTGGGGTGTGGTGACATTCCAGGTGAAGAGAATAGGATTTGCAAAGGCACAGAGGTAGAAATAAGCATACTTTGTATTAAAAATGGTGAGGAAAGATGGGTAGAGCTGGGGTAGAGAATACTTGTCATAGGGTTGTGAGAGATACTTTGAATAGTTAGGGTGGAGTAAGATTATAGGTGACCTACAATTCTAGGATGAGGAATTTGAAATTGACATATTAGGAAATAGGGGGACTTTGAAGGCTTTTGAAAAATGGAGGGATCAAATACTACCAACATATAGCAGGACTGCTTCGGGCTGAATCTACAGAGTGGGAATATAGGAATTGATTAGTCACATCATATACATTCCCAAAATATCTGGATAAAAGATTTAATTAGTCATCCAGATGTGTTGACTACGTGAAACCAAAATGTCTGTATCTCCCTTCTTCTGCCACATGTTTGGTGAGCTATATGAGTCTCTCAATGTACATTTCTATAAGACTTTAATGTAAGCAAAGCACTTTGATCATCACAACTGATCATCACAACAGCCCTGTGAAGTGGTAATGCTAGTATTTCCATTTTATAGAGAAGATGGGGGCCTAAAGAAGTAACATATTCACTGTCATACAACTAGTAAATGGCAAAGCCAATATTCAAATCCAGATATTTTGACTCCAAGTCTAGTGTTCTTTCCACTTTATCAGGCTTCCTGCAGGATTTAGGTTTTACCTCAGGACCCTACTAATTTGGAATTGTATGTAAATTATTTTCTGACCACTAGGACATTTCACATGACAACAGACAAGTTATTCCATTTGGAAGATGTTGAGGCTTCCTCTCCTCCTACATCACTCATCTGTGATTCCCTGGCCTCAGTTCTAGAGGATATAGAGGTCTCTGACTTCCTTGCTTTATACAGTTGAATTGGGTTTGGCTCCTGAAGGCTTAAGCAAAATGTTGTTATAGCAACCAACTCCCTGAAACCTTGTTTGTAATTAATACTTGTCTGAGCACAGCAAAAATAGGCTTAGGAGAAAACATGTATTTAGGGCTAGGAGATTCTGGCTAAAGTTTTTTCTTTCAATTCACAAGATTTTGTTGTCTACTTTTGATCTGACTGGAACAGATCTCTGTGCTTTTTGTTTGATAATGGGGATATTTTATCAAAAGATATTTTATTATAAGAAGTTAACATTGTAACACCTAGCTCCTCTTTATCTACAAAGAGATGGGGGTGGGGAACCTTCATTTGATGGGATGGACTTGGGCTGACGGAGTTGGAGGTGCAACTCAGAAGCTCAGAGGTATGAGCATTGCTTTGGACAGAAAGCAGGGCTCCTCCCTGAGGACTTCCAAATAAAACTTGGAAGATTTATTTATTCATCTAATGCATTTTCCCAGCTTTTCTTGAAAGTCAAAGAGGGCATGACTTATATTTCATAGCCTGGGAGTGAAGGGCATGGAGCCAAGTATAAGTGAAATGCTCTCTCCAGGGTTCCATGGAGAATTAAATTCAACAGTGGTTTGTTAATTTAAATCAATTCAATTTGCTGAATTAAACCATTTATTAAATGCCTAGCACTGTACACCAAGCACTGTTATGACCAGTGTGGGGAGAAAGAATTCCTTACCTTATGGAACTTACAGTCCAGTCATGGGAATATGATGCATACACTTAATATATTTCCATTCTTTAAGTGTGTGGGGTTTCATCAGTGTGCATTAAAACTCCTCTGCATCTTACTAGACTGACCATCTTTAAGACTTTCATACACAAATTACTACAATGTAAAATAATACATGATAAGCGCATAAGAAAGGTACAGATAAAGTACATTTGAGGAGGGTTATTTGTTGGAGAATGGGGAAGGATTCATGTAGTAGGCGGCATTTTCGTTAGGCTTTAAAGAGTGGGTTGTCATTCTAGAGAAGCGGATGCCATGGGGAGTAGAGATAGCGAAGAGCAACTTTCTAAGCAGAGGCAACAGTGTGAATAAAGGTAGAGAAAGCAAAAAAGGGGAGGGTAAATGGGAAGGGTAAAATGGGCTAATGAAAAGCACTCATCCTTGGGCATTTATCTAAAGTCTTGCTCATAATTGTTTCTCCTTCCTCCAAACAACCATAGGATAATGTTACCTGCCTATATCATCCAATTTGTCACTGATCATACTAAAATATCTATTGAGAGATTCTTAACATTGTACATGTTTTCTTTCTTGTTGATACAATTATTCATGTCTCCGTGCTCCTCAAAGCAGAGACTTTGCCTTATGTTTTTGAATATTCCCCAGCCTATGTAAAATAATATACAATAGGTACTCAATTGATAACTATGGAACATGATTATCATTCTGAATTGGTCCTATGGTCCATTTAACCCAGAAACCCAAATAAGACTTCTGTTTATTGGTTCTGAATTTTCCTTTTTCTTTTTGTATTCAAGAGCCTCAGTTTTAATCAACAAACCAATTCTCTATCCCCTTTTGGATCTTATGGTCAGAGTCAGCCTAGTAATAAGGAAAGGGAAAGACATTTCAAGTTGGAATTGGAGGAAGGAGGACCTGGGTTTAAATTCTGCCTCAGACCCTTTATTAGCTGTGTGATATGGGTAAGTCAATCTCAGTTTCCTGTAGCAGTCACTTCACAGGGTAAATGGGAGAGTTTGTTTTGTTCAGACCTGTGATTTAATTGGGATAGGGAACACCCAGAAAGGAATTCTCTCTACCAACTTGCTCTGTAATTTATGGTTTTAGTTTTCTGATCCACTGAGAAATTAAGTTACTTGTCCAGCCATGTCACCACATGTCAGAGGTGGAACTTCAAGTCAGGTCTTCCTGATTCTGAGGCTGGTTCTATCCACTTCTCCATGCTGTCCTTAAGTGGGAGGATTGGGAGAGTCAAATGAGATAATATATATCTATATTTTACACACACACACACACACACACACACACACACACACACACACACACACACCTCTCCCTCTCTCAGCTATTTTCAATCATTCTGATCTATATGGCCACTGGACCCAAATAGCTCAGGAGGAGAAAATGAGGCTGTTGACTTTGCACAGCCCTCTCTCACTTCAATACAATTCATTTGCATGTCATGGCATCACCTCCCTGATGAAATGATCCTCTTTGAGAATGAAGGATAAGCAATATCTATCTGTTTGTGTCTGTCTGTCTGTCTCTCTGGCATGCTTAAAGATCTGGATAATGATCAGTTTTTATTTCAGTCTCAGTCATTTTCATCTCACACTCAATTTCACCTTCCTCCAAGACCCCCAACGCACATCTCTTATTCCTTTGACTATTTGGAGAAGTAACATGAGAGAGAAGAAAGAAGACTAAGTTTGGCATCGGGAGTGACCCATTTTTGAATCCTAGCTCTCATCCTTACTTATTGTTAGTCCCAGGGAAGTCACTCTTCAAGTTTCCTACTCTATACAATGAAAAGAAAATAATACTTGAAATACTAACTTTGAAGGGTTGTTGTGAGGAAAATGCTTTGTAAACTTTAAAGCATTGTATAACTATGACTGATGATGCTGATGCTGATGTTTTGAGAGTTACCAAGGTATAGTGACTAGAAAGCCCCTTGGAGACAGGAAGCCCCAAATTCAGATTCCGTCTCTGACTCATCCTGCTTGTGGTTGGTTTGGGCAAGGTGCTTAACTTCTATGTGACCTAGTCTACTATCTAAGACTAGAAAATGGAAAAACAGGTGCCAGTCTGTATTGGTAGAGGAAGTGTCCTCCCTGGTTTTCTTTAACCCAACGAAATCTCCAATTTTGTGGCATGTTTTAACTAATACCTAGCCTTGAAACTTTACACTGTTTTGAAGATAACCTAAGTGCACCTATAAGCAACTATAAAGGCTGTTTATAAAAGCACATGGGGCCTCCTCAAGGGCAAAGCATTCTGAAGAACAGTCCCCTCCCCTCCCTTTGCTGGCCGTCCCTACTACAGCTTTCCTATTGTTCTCTCTTTTTTCCTCCTCTCTAGCTTCCTCCTACCACCCTGCAATTTAATTCCCCTATTTCTGCTCCAGTTCCTGAAGATCCTGTGCCAGCTACGGATACATAAACTCCAATCCCATTCCTTTGGAGCCTACAGTGCTTTTGTTTCTTAGCAATAGCAATAATTCTTTATTATTATCCTTTCCCAAGGCTCATTTCCCCTTCATTGTAACCTTCCCTTCACCAGGCTGGTCTCAAATAAATCATCCCCTACTAAGTTGCCACCTTCTCTAACAAGCAAAGGTTAGGGAGGAAATAGGAGCATGACCCTTACAATGTACTTTAAGCCTTCAAGTATGTTATTAGACTTTATATCCTTGGACTCAAGTGAGTTCTTATCCTAGTCCTTTCATGATATTAATATTAACACTACTAATTATAATCAATAATATTACATACATATTAGTGATTACTAAAAGCACTTGCTATATGACAGTCACTATGCCAAACACTTTACAATTATGGTCTCATTTGATCCTTACCATAACCTTGGAAGAAGGTGCTATTATTACCCCCATTTTACAGATAAGGAAACTGAGGCAAATCAAGGTTAACTGACTCATCCAAGGTGGCATCCTCTATCCACTGTGCCACATAGCTGCCCCACTATTTGGCCACTGTAATACACAATGTTTCTCTATCTCTTAGTGTGTCGTATTCACTGTCCAGGGACCAAACTTATGCATCTCATTCCAGGTGCACTTCTGAACAAATGAAGTTTAAAAAATTATTTATAACATTCAAATTCATTATTTATTTAAAATATCCTTTTATTTTTAAATTTTGAATTCCAAATTGTCTTCTTTCATCTCACCCCCTTACCCACTGGGAAGAAAGCAATATAATATTCATGTGAAATCATGTAAAACACATTTCCATATTAGTCATATTTTTTAAAAAGCAAGAAAAATAAAGTCAGAAAGTTGTACTTCAAATTGCACTGAGTTCATTAGTTCCCTCTTTCTTTGGAGGTGGATAACATTTTTTAATGACGAATCCTTTGAAATTGTCTTGGATCTTTGTATTGATCAGAGTAGACAAGTCTTTCATAGTGATCATTACAACAATGCTGTTACTATGCACAATGATCTCCTGGTTCTTCTCAATTCACTTTGCATAGGTTTACATAAGTTGTGCCATGTTTTTCTGAAGGCACTCCCTTGTCATTTCTTATAGCACAATAGTATTCCATCACAATCATACACCATAACTTGTTCAGCTGTTCCTCAATTGATGAGCTCAATTTTTAACTCTTTGTGACCACAAAAAGAGCTGCTATAAATATTTTTGCACATATATGTCCTTTTCCTTTTTCTTTGTTTTCTTTGGGATATAGACCTAGTAGTGGTACTACTGGATCAAAAGATATGCACAGTTTTATAGCCTTTTGGGCATAGTTCCAAATTGCTATCCACAATGGTTGAACCAGTTGACTCTTCCACCATTAGTATCCCTATTTTTCCCTCATTCCTTCCAGCATCTGTCATTTCTGATACACATGAGATGGTACCTCAGAGTTGTTTTGATTTATATTTCTCTAATCACTAGTGATTTAGAACATTTTTTTCATATGATAATCGATAGCTTTTATTTCTTCTTCTGAAAACTATTTATATCCTTTGACCATTTATTGGTTAGGGATGACTCTTGCTAATTAGACTCAGTTCTATATATAGCATATATTTGAGAAATGAGGTCTTTATCAGAGAAATTTGCTATTAAATTTTTTTGCTATTATTTTATTCTCTATAGTACCTTTTAGCATAATGTAGTTTCCCTGATTATCTCTTTAAATTGCTTTGTCTGAGATCATGATTGCTACCCCTGCCTTTTTTATGTCAGCTGAAACATATTAGATTCTGCTCCAGTCCTTTATTTTAACTCTATGTATATAAATATATAAAAATATTTCCATCTTTGAACCAATTTCAATGAGAGTGAGGTTCAAGGATTGCCACTCCCCCATTTTCCCTTCTGTTGTAAAAGCTCTTCCTTGCATGACTTTTTTATGTGAGAAAATTTTCTCCACTCTACCTCTCCCTTCCCCTTTCTCTCAGTGCATCTCTATCTCTCAGTCTTTCTTCTTCCTTCCTTCTCTCTCTCTTATTCTGTCTTTGTCTGTCCATCTATCTGTCTCTCCTTCTCTCTCCTTCCCTCCCCTTTTCTCCCTTTCTCTCTGTCTCTCTCCCTCATCTTCCCCTCTCTTCGTCTCCCTTTTGCTTTTCTCTTCTTTCCTTTCTCTCATCCTCTCTTTTTCCATCTCTCTCTCCCTCCATTTCTCTCTCTTTTTCTCTTCTCTTCCTCCTCTTTCCCCTTCCTTTTCCCTCCCTTCCCCTTCTCTTTCCCTCTCTTTTTCTCTTTTCCTCTTTCTCTGTCATCTCCTCTTCCTTCCTCCCTCCATCATCCTTCTCTTTCTTTATTGTGGTGTTATACTATTCTTTTATTGTGGAAGGTTTTGTCCCAAATGAAGGAATTTAGAAATCAGTGAGTTGGTTGGGTTGTAGGCCCTGCAATTGATCCTACCTAGCCAACCACACTACCTTACCTATGGAAAAGCCTGCCCTGGTTGGGAGTAGTATCCAGTTACCATCTGAATCAGTTTGCTCTAAGAGAAATCTGGCTATGAATGGGAGAGTATTGTGATCCAGGCTTCAGAAAACCACAGATAGAGCATAAGAATATATTCCTCCCTCAGCCCCAATACTGGAAAGACCAGGTAATCATTCAGCTTGCTCTCTAATATTTAATATATCTTTAATTATTCATGAAAATCATCGGAAAAAAGTAATTGAGAAGTTATTTTACAATATACTAAGATTATGGCAGGACTGGCAGACCATGGCAATCTGGAGGCTGGTCCAACAGCAGAGGTCTTTGACATCATCGTTCAGGCATATAAGGGAGCCTGGGTCTCAGTCTTGGCTCCCTTTGGCAAATCTTTTGAAGGCTAGCAGCAGAGATGGGCCTGGCTGTTTGGTTTCTATTAGGGTGCAGTACCACATTTCCTTCCTGATAGACATGTGGTGGCTAGTTATTGATTGTCTGAGGCAGTGATTTACATTGTCTGTATGTCTGAGGGAGCAGGCTGGCATGCACATATGGGGAGGGTCAAGCTTCATTTTAGTTTCACCCAGGCATTCCCTATTGGGTGACAGGGACCAGGAGATTTATTTGGAGTATCTTTGTGCTCTTAGAGAACAAAGTATTGATGCTGCAAGAGCTGGGATAAAGGTGTTGGGACAGGTAGAAGAAAGGAAATAGACTGGAAAATCTCCCTTGGAAATATCTTTATGGCCAGTGGCCTAGAGACAACATTGCCTGATACTTTAATCACAGGGACCAAGATATCATTCCATGCTTTCATTTATTTTTACTCCAGACAATTGGCCATATGACAGGATACTAATTATGGCTGCTGTCATTTACCAAATCATTACAAATTACTTATCTCATAAAATATCACATAACAGTAATCTGCAGAACAAATTTAAAAATTTCAACAAACAGCAATTCAGCATTAATATTACATGCATTTTCTGTTATCTGCACTTTTAGTACTGTAATCCATGGCTAGAATGAACATGGCATAGAAAAACAACTATAATATAACCCTAATACAAAATTAGAATCTCCTAATTAGATACAGACACATTCCACGGAAGGAATTAGTCATTTTGATTGATTTTATCAAGGTGATTCCCAAGTCAATATTAAAACAGGAGTAAAATGGAAGATTTCACACTTAAAATTGCTCCTGAAATAGAATATGTGGTTATCATTTCATCATATTATGTTCTTCAAGAAATATAAAGGTGAAAAAAAGTCTTCCTGTTAATTTAACACTTTTGGTCTTCATTCTGTGCGATGACTAATTCCCATTGTGAAGACTTTTGCCTCTGCTTGAAATGCTTGGATCATTGAAAAAAGAGAATTTCCGTGGGTCTTTACTTCTCTGCTCTGCCTGTATGCACAGATACAATTCACCTGTTAATTCAAAACTTTCTTCTTTTCTTAGGGCTAAACAGACCTGGTTTTTGGCTATCTCCTATTTTCAGACTTTAGAAGAAACTGTTGTCTTTACACCCTGTAATCTTTGCAGTTTACACCACTTTGTTCATATTAATAGTTCTCTAATCGATATACATGTCAGCTCTGCCTCCCCAACTAGACTGGGAACTTCTTGTAGGGGTGGGGTCCCTAGCTGCTATATTGTCTGTCCCATAGCACCTTGCTGGATGCACAGTATTTAGAATGTCGATTCCAATCTAGTGCCAGTAGGAAGGATACTCTTCTAACAGAATTTAAGCTTCTTGAGGGAAGGGCTTTTTTTTTCTGTCTCCATAACCCCAAGGCACAATGCTTACTGTATTCTATTCCTTGTTGCTTTGTGAAAGTACCTTGGGCCCTATATCTGTTGAAGGGGATAATTTTAAGCCAATTAAAAAACAGCTGACATTTCAAAAGTGTCTTATGGTTTATGCAATACTTCACATAACCTTATCTTATTTGACCCTTACAACAACCCTGTGATATATGTAGAACAAGTATTATTTATTTTTACAGAAGAGGAAACTGAAGCTCAGATTGGTTAACTTTAAGCATAGAAGCAGTATGACCCCTTGTGTGCCATGGACTACTTTGGCAGTCTGGTGAAGCCTATGGGTTGCTTCACAGAAGAATGTTTTTATATGCATAAATTAAAATATATAGGATTACAAAGGAAACCTAAGATGTAAAAGTGAAAATAAAGATGTGATTTTTTTCCCATCCAAGTTCATGAACTCTCTGAAATCTATCTATGGATTCTTTGGGGGTAGGGGTCCTGTGGATCCCAGCTTCAGAATCCTTGGCATAGGGTAATAAACTTTGGACTTTTAATCAGGAGACCTGGCCCTAGTCTTGTCTCTGCTACTCCTTACTGATGTGATATTGAGCATGCCGTTTAATCTCTCCGGATTTCAGTTTTCTTATGAGAAACTTCGACTGGATGACCTCTAAATTCCCTTAAATCATTAACTTTCTATGGGCATTTTAGGGCATCTTGCCCTAGTACAGGATGAAAATTTAATGATACGTAATTGATTTATGGACTCGGCCAAAAATACAAACAGGTTGGAACAGATGCTTTTGTCACTTACTTGGGTCAATGAAAGTTTTTTTGATCATCTTGCCCTTACCTATTTGTCTTTTGCCTCTTATGAGTAAAGATGATAATCCCACTTAGAGTGTGGTCTCAGGGGAATAAGTGACCATTTTAGGATATATATTGAGCTGTGGCTGCAACCGTAGCAGTATTGATGAAAGCTTATTATCAGTATGGAATTTTAGATGATTTTGCCATTTAAAAAAAACCCTAAAAGAATGAGGACTGAAAGGTGATGAGATTATATACCATATACTATTATATACTATACTATATACATTAACCAAATTTTGTACTTAAAAATAGCCCTGTGAAACAAATAGGGCATGGATTATTATTCCCATTTCATAGATGAGGCACCTAGTCACAGGGCTAGTAAAATGTTAGAGGTAGAAGTTAAAATGTTAGTACCAGTAGATACTAACTTCTAAACTTCTTTGACTTCTAAACCCAGTGTTCTTTCTATGTTGCCATATTCTGATGGAAATTGTATCTATCCTAAGGAATAAGAAGGCCTTTGTCATCATCAATAGATATTTGCTATCTACTGGGTGTGGTTTTAGAGTAGGAAGGTTTTCCCATTCTGTCATTCATCTTTCCACTCTTCCTCTTAGGATGTCTGCAGTGCCAACATTATCAGATTTTTAACCTTTAGGCTAAGCATTTCTTTCTCTAGATTTCTCTTCTATTTTTATCTTTTTTAATGTATTAATTTAATTAAGTGTTAATTTAATGTTGCATTAATGTAATAATGTAGTATTTAATATTGCATAAGAGATACCAGCCTCTTGTTTTCACAAAATAGTCATTTCTATGTGTATCACTTACTCCATGAATCTTCCCATGTGACAAAGGAAAACAAGTAACACACAGCAGCACCATTTGATGGGGTGGGCACTACTCTGCATCCAGAGCCTCAGACTGAGCTAAGGAAAGGAAGGGCAGGCTCCTCTTCCCCTTAGTAAGGCAATATGCCAATTCCTAAGTGAACTAAGTGCCTCTTCCCTGAGGAACTGAGGTAAGAGAGTATGGGGGACCAGGATACCTGAAGAGAGAGAGAGAGAGAGAGAGAGAGAGAGAGAGAGAGAGAGAGAGAGAGAGAGAGAGAGTTTGTGTAGCATAGGAGAGAGAGAAACTAGAAAGAAATTAAGAAGAATGAGTTCAGGTTGGACTGAAAGAGAGAGAAAAAGCACTGAAAAGGGAGGTGGGGAATACACCCTTCATTTGGGAGACTGACCCTGCTAGAGGTTAACCAGTAGCAGCGAAGGTGTCAGTGTTGGAATGCAGATGGGAGTTCCAAGACCTCACAAGGCACAAAGTTGCCCAAGCCTCCTAAGTAATCCAGCCCAGCTTAGGCCCCATCTCTCTTTGTGGATCTCACTCCAGTCTCAGACCTCACCCTTTGTGTAGCAGATGGAAGAACACACAGGTGCTGCAGAATTTGATCTGTAATTCAGCAGTCAAGAGATAAAAGGATGGAGAAACCCTTTGGGTGATGCCTAGATGGCTACCCCTTGTGGTATGTGTCCCGCTGTAGCTCTTCAGGAAGGAACCTTTGCCTTCAAACACACTTATTTGTAATTCATGGCCCAGCTCTTACTAAAGAGATCACAGATTCAAGCCAGGGCTAAAAATAGGATTGTCGAGGTGAAAGAAAAGTCATTACAGGATCATTTGTCCACTCAGCAGTATTTAACAATCATAAAGCAAGGCCAGGAGGCTCTTAACAAGTCTAGGAAAGTATCCCTGGAGAGTGAACTAAAGATCATGAACAAAAGACACAGGTCTTTTTCTTTACTTGAAGCTTTCTTTGCATGTCTAAACAACAAGATGGATATAGATAGACTCTGCTTTAAGCAAACTACACTGGCATGAACAGAGATGAAACTAGGAATTTTTTGTACCTGGGGTAAAAATTGTTTAGAAAGTTGAGAGGGGAGGAACTTCAGGGCACATTCAACATGGTGATGAAACCATGATTATACCAAGCTGGGAGATGGTTGGGGCATGGTGACAGACGACATAAAGTTGGAGCTTGGGAACTTTGGTTTGCCATAGGAAGGAGTGTCCATACTGTGTGCCCCAACCCCCCTTGCCCCATGCACTTAGTATGCCTCTCCTCCTGGGGGAAATCTGCTCACCCCATACTACTTCTGGCTCTGGGTAAAAGTGAGTCTCAAAATAAATAGGTAGAGTCCAGTTTCCTAGAGGGGCTGCCATTTTGACAAGGTAATGCATTGGATAGAATCACAGTATGTTAAGAACTGGAAGAGGTCATAGTATCATAGGTATAGACCTGGAAGGGACCTCAGAGGCCATGTAGTCCAACCTCTTTATGTTACTTATAAGGGAATTGAAGCCCAGAGATGTTGTGACCTCTTCCAAGGTCATGCAGCTGGATAGTGAAAAAACTGGAACTAGAACTTTGATCCCATCATTCCAATGGAAAGAATATGTAAGGGAGTTAGAACTTCCCCTACTTTTAACTCTCACTCTATAATGTGAGTGGGGTTTTAAGAGGTGTCAAGGAAATAAAAGGATGATGTCATTTTATTATACTTCAGAACAGGTCCTTACATCTAGCTTGTGCATTAGAACACCTTCTTCATTCCATGGGTTTCTCCTTCGTGTCCTCCTTCGGCTTAATGCAGGCTGTAAACATACTCAGACAGATCATTAATCACTTTTAAAGGAACATGAGGTAACCATAATCTTCGAGAACTACATTTAAGAGGATAGCAAGGTTTCTTCATATCAAGTCTGGACATTTCCTTCCATAACATCTCATGTATCTATATCATTTTCTCTCTGCTCATGTGATTCCTACTATAGCTCACGATTTCATTACCTCTCATTTGAACTATTGCAATAGGTTCTTCATTCATCTCCCTGCCTCTAGCCTCCTCCTTCTCTGTCTTCCATGCAGCAGTCTATCTCCTTCCTCCATCCTTAACAATGGCTGTTCCTCATGTCTGGAATGCTTTCCCTCTTCATCTCATCCTCTTGGAATCTCTAATTTTCTTTAAGGCTAAACTCAGGAATTCCATAAAAATTTTACAATTCCCTCAGTTTTTAGCAAACTGAAATTACTTTATATTTACTTACCTGTTTATGTATTTTATTCTCCTCTCCCATTAGAATGTAACCTCACTGAGGTCAGAGACTGTTTCATTTTTGTCTCTGTCCCTCCTAGATATGTAAAAAATCATTGCTGTGCACTTAGTAGGTGCTAGATAAATGCTCTTTGAATTGAATTGAATCCTTCAGTTCTGCCTGAAATAACCTCCACTGTACTTGACATTACACCGTTTTCTGGGGAGATGAAAATGATGATGGAAACATATGGTTATGGTGGGAACATCAGGACATCCTATACCTAACCAAACCTAGACTAGCCTAGGGAATGATTTTATAGTTTACATAGTGCTGATAGATGTTTCAGAAAAGGTACTGGAACCTCAATTTGTTCGTTTTGAATCTGAATGATGTTTTTCTTATGGAAAAAAATCTCTAGGTTGTTTATAGAAGGAAGTTTCCCCACTGTGGCTATGTTCTGACAGGGGGATTTCATACAATGGAACAAGAAGGACTTGATATCTTCCTAAAAAGCTTCTTGTCCCATGTGGTAATGCATTGCTCTTCTAGAATGGCTTTCATCTGGAGATCTCTAAGTGCCTTACAAACATTAATTAAGGCTGTTAGACAACACGCTTTTCTAGCAGATAAGTATCAACATACCCTGGGGTACCTGAACAGCTATCAGATGGTAACTCAACTTGTCAGGCAACTGATTATAAGGAAAAGGGAGAAATCTTGAGGAAATTGGTGTAGGAAGTTTCTGAACCAGCAACTAGGAACAGAATACTTTCAGCTTTATTAGACCAATAGGCCCTTTGGATTAATGCCACAGGCAAATGGGCACCATGGTGAAAGGGGGCAGTTGCATCAGGGCTCCTACTTTTCAGAGGCACCAGACTTCAGTTTTGCATTAAAAATAAAATTAAAATGTGCACGATTCATTGCTATGTTTCATTATGAAGAATTCATTATGCTTCATTATGGATAATATAACTGGTCTACGAGAATAAAAACTGCTTGCTTATTTGGTATTTTAATAAAAGGAATTTTTTGTGATTGAATTGTCCCAGGGCCCTATCTCTCTTTAATCTACTCCTGATGAATGTCAGTCCATTTCCTCTGATGATATCACACAGAATGAATTTGGTCTGGGAGAAAGAGCCTAGTCACAGAATCATATGACAGAATTTTAGCTCTCTATCCTTCAGAGTCTCAGCAAATAGAAAAACTCATTTATAATCAATGGTATCCACAAGGAGGCCAGTTATACTTCATGAGTGTGACTATTTGCTTTGCTTCCTTCCCTTCTACCCCCCTAACAAATCAATTAAACGTGTGTGTGTTTTTTTAAATTTTCTATGTCAAAATTTCAAGACAATCCCTACTTAGGCACCATTCTCCTCCACCAATCAGCAGATCAATTTAAGGCTTACTATGGGCCAGGCACTGTATTAAAGTCTAATCTAAACTTATTTCTCACTGTCGTCCAACAGTCATAAGTAACATGGGCAGCTCAATAGAGTGTTGGGGCTGGAGTCAGGAAGACCTAAGTTTAAATCTGGCTTGACACTTACTAGATCTATGACCACAGGCAAGCGACTTCACCTCTGTTGGCCTCAGTTTCCTCAACTGTAAAATGGGGATTACAACAGCACCTACCTCCCAGGGAGGATCAAATGTGATAATATTTATAAAGTCCTGAGCACAATGGCCAATGCATAGTAGACACTTAAAAATCCTTATTCCTTCCTCCTTTCCTTCCTTCATCTATTTCACCCAGGTCAGTTTCTTCATTGCCACTGCACATAGCATACTCATCTTTGCTCATGCTGTTCTCCCTACCAGGAATGCCTTCCCTTTCTT
Source organism: Gymnobelideus leadbeateri (assembly GCA_011680675.1). NCBI lineage: Eukaryota > Metazoa > Chordata > Mammalia > Diprotodontia > Petauridae > Gymnobelideus > Gymnobelideus leadbeateri. The sequence goes on from WOXC01010896.1 coordinate 274,473, forward strand.
TTCTATCTCTCTTTTCTGGCTCAGATCTGGGCTTCTCCCACCCACACTGATCCCTCTCTCCTTTGAATTTCTGTGTACAATATGATTAGCACCTCATCAATCAAGTACTCAATCATACTCTATCCAACATCTTCTTTGATTATTACTATGTGATATCCTGGAACACCCAACCTGCCCGTAAACTTGCAGTTAGTGACTGATTTCTCCTCTTCTTTCTTTGTCAGTGTCTACCATAGGGCTGGGCACACAGTAGATGATCATGTAATGAACACCGGAGAAGGGAATCAGGAGACACTGGTTCCAATATCGGCTCTGCCTCTAATTTCCTGTGTGACTTTTAAATCATTTCATGGAAAGAGGCCTTATTTTCTTCATTGAACTGGCTGGTCTTTAATGTCCTAATCCAATGGTCTGTGGTACTTTATTCTGTTCTCCTTGCTGGAATTCAGTAAATGCAGATTCAATGAATCTGAGATGAAAGCATCATGGAGAGTAAAGAATATTTTTCTACGAATCAACTTTTCTCTGACTCAAGATAGAAATGAAGGCAAGAATTCTTTTTGGCTTCCAAGTCAAAGCTTAGTACTTTATTAATGTTTACAGTCACAAAGAAATACTATTTAGCAGTCTCTGAGGATATGATAAGCTGTTATATATATTTAAGATAATCATCTATTGCAAATTATGCTCTTTAGTATAGTGGTGAGTATCTCCACCTGTCACACAGGAAGCTGGGGTTTGATTCCCTCATGGGGAGATATGATAAATTGGGGCAGCTAGGTGGCACACTGGATAGAGTCCTGGGCCTAGAGTCAGGAAGACTTTTTTTTTAAAATAACAGTTTATATTTCTAGACTGCATTTGTTATTGTTGTTTAGTCATTTCAGTCATGTCTGACTCTTTGTGAACCCATTTGGGATTTTATTGGTAGAGATACTGAAATAGTTTGCCATTTCCTTATCTAGTCCATTTTATAGATGAGGAAACTGAGGCAAAGAGGGTTAAGTGACTTGCCCAGGGTCATATAGCTAGTAAATGTCTGAGGCCATAGTTGAACTCAGAAAGATGAATCTTTCTAACTTTGGCCCTGGCATTCTATCTGCTGTGCCACCTAGTTGCCCTGTTAAAAGTCCTATGATTTTAAGGGAGGCATAAATGGAAAGCTAATTGACAATGCAAAACAGCATAATGGAATTATACAGATTAGGTGATCAATAATCAAATGAATATGTGATCTCATTGATGTTGCTGTTTCCAGACCCCAGTGCTGTAGATATTAGTACATCTATACCTACCCTCACCCCTTATAATCCAACTCTCACAGCCATACATTGCTCCTGGGAAAACCATAACTTTGACTATATGGACCTTTGTCAGCAAGGTGATATCTCTGCTTTTTAGTATGCTGTCCAGATTTGCCATAATTTTTCTTCCAAGGAGCATGCATCTTTAATTTCATGGCTGCAGTCACCATCTGCAGTGATCTTTGAACCTAAGAACTCCCTCTATTTGCAAGGAAGTAATGGGGCCAGGTGCCAGATCTTAGTTTTTTTGATGTTAAAGTTTATTTTTATTTTATTTTAATTTTTTGCTTTTTTTGGAGGGGGGAAGCAGGGCAATTGGGGTTAAGTGGTGCTAAGTGTCTGAGGTAGGATTTGAATTCAGGTCCTCCTGAATCCTGAGCTGGTGTTCTATTCACTGAGCCACCTAGCGACCCCGATGTTAAAGTTTAAGACAGCTTTTACACTCTCCTCTTTGATCCTCATCAAGGGATTTCTTACTTCTTCACTTTCTGCCATCTTTCTGCCACTTTCTGGTATTGTCTGCATATCTGAAATTGTTGATATTTCTCCTGACAATCTTAATTCTAACTTTTGATTTATCTAGCCTGGCATGTTGAATGATGTACTCTGCATTCAAGTTAAATAAAGTGACATTATACAGCTTTGTTGTACTCTTTTCCCAATCTTAAACCATTCAGTTGTTCCATGTTCGGTTCTAACTGTTATTTCTTGGCCCACATACCTTCAGGAGACAAATAAGATGATCTGGTATTCCCACCTCTTTGGGGACTTGCCACAGTTTTGTTTGTTTGTTTGTTTTTTGTGATTCACACAGTCAAAGGTTTTAGTGTAGTCAATGAAGCAGAAGTAGATGTTTTTCTAGAACCTCTTTGTTTTCTCCATAATAGCAAATGCTGGCAATTTGGTATTTAGTTCTTATGCCTCTTTGAAAACCAGCCTGCTCTTCTGGTAATTCTTGATTCACATATTGCTGAAGCCTAGCTTGCAGAATCTTAAACATAACCTTGCAGGTGTGCAAAATAAGCACAATTGTTTGGTGACTTAAATATTGTCATTGCCCTTCTTTAGGCTTGGGATGTACACAGATTTTCCTAATCCAGTGGCGTTTTGTTGGCATATTGAGTGCAGCACTTCACATGATCTTTTAGGATTTTAAATAGCTCAGCTGAAATTCCATCACTTCCACTAGCCTTATCATTAGCAATGCTTCCTAAGGCCCACTTGATTTAATTCTCCAGGATATCTGGCTCTATATCAGTAACCACACCATTGTGGCTATTGGTAAGGTTACAATCTTTCTTGTATAGTTTTTCCTTGTATTCTTGTCACTTCTTAATATATTCTACTTCTATTAAGTCCCTATCATTTTTGTCTTTTATCATGCTGATTTTTTTGCATGAAATACTCCCTTAATAGCTCTAATTTTCTTGAAGAAATCTCTGGTCTTTCCCATTCTGTTGTTTTCTTTTATTTCTTTGCATTGCTCATTTAAGAAAATCTTCTTATCTCTCCTTGCTGTTCTCTGCAATTCTGCATTCATTTGGATATATCTCTCCCTTTCTCCTTTCCTTTTACCTTTCCTTTTTGTTCAGATATTTGTAAAACCTCATTAGACAGTCATTCTGCTTTCTTGTTCTTTTTCTTTGGAATGTTTTTTGTTGTTGTTGTTGCTGCCTCCTATACAATATTGTGAACCTCTGCCAATAGTTCTTCAGGCACTCTGATTTAATTAAATTAAATTATTAAATCAGGCACACTACCAGATTTAATCCCTTAAATTAAAAAACCCCTCAATCCCACTTCATAGTGGATAGATAGCAAGTGTAATTGGAGTTCCCTGGAGGGAAAGATCATTGAGGGCTGAGGTGGTCAGAGAAGGTGTCCTGGAATAAATGATATCTGAGACAAACCTTAAAGCATTAGTTGAAGCTGAATGGAATAGGAAGGGGAAAAGATTTTTAAGTGGGAAAAGCGTTAGTATAAGAAAATGCTCAGAGAATGTGTAAGTATGGTTATCAGACGCTAAGGAGTCTAGCCTGATCAGAATAGAGGAGCTGAATAAGAATATGAGAGAGGGGTAGAATCTGTTTGCTCTTTGGTTGGGTTGAGTTAGTTGTATCTGGCCGGATAAAAGGTGATGAGTGATAGGAATGAATGAAATGCCTGAGAATTCAGTATTGTTTTATTGAACATTTGCTTTGGGTTAGGTATTATGCTAAGCACTTGGGTTATAAATACAAAAACAAGACAGTTTCTTCTCTTAAGGACCTTATATTTGAATAGGGGAAGAAGTACATAGTGGAATGGTGGCCAAGGAAGTATGCTTTGTTTTGGGAAGTTATAAGGATAGAGAAATGGAGGGAGAGTCATGGATGGAGATCCATGGAGAGGGAAATTCATTGACAATCCTTTCTAGAATTAATAATATTGATTTTATTGCTGTTCTTCGAACTAGAGATAGAAAGCAATGGACAGGGCACATGTATGGTGGTCTGGCAAGTAGATGAGTGGAGAGTAGCCATCTGGGTCTGAATTGAATTAGATATAGTGAACTCACCTATCAGAAGCCTAGGACCCTTTGATAGGATCTGAAGGACTAGGTAGGAAATTACTTTCTTTTTTTTTTTCCAGATGCTTTATAGGAAGTTACTTTCAAGGGCCTTTTCAAGTACTAGGATCCTGTGATTCTTATCTTTCCAAGTGAATCCTCTAATTAACAACTGGAAAGTCAGTTTCCAAACCTATCTACTATATTATGATTACCTAAGAAAATAATGAAATATTGGGCAGCTTGATGGTACAATGGATAGAATACTAGACCTAGAGTCAGGAAGATCTGAGTTCAAATCTGCCCTCAAACATTTGACCCTGGGCAAGTCACTTAACCTCTGTCTGCCTCAATTTCCTCATCTGTAAAATGGGGATAATAATAGCGCCTATCTTCCAGGATTGCTATGAGGATCAGATGAAATAATAATTGTAAAGCACTTATCACAATGTGTGGCACATAGTAAGCACTATGTAAATGTTAGCTATAATAATTATTATTATTGTTCAACTCATCCCTGAGGCTATCTAGTAAAGGCATTTCCTTTAGCTTGTAACATAGGACAAAATACCAGGCTTATGTTCTCTCTCGTTTCTGATAGTGTCTAAATCCTCAATGCCTTCTTTTGGGCTTTGAGATCATAGCCCTGTTCCCCTTTCTCTATGCTTATTTCCCTCTTCAGTGGTAAGGCACTGAGGACAACACAGACATGCAAGCTGGGCTATTGTCTCAAACGAGAGGATGAATCAGGACTTAATTGTCCTAACAATTTGTAGTACTTTTGTTGTTGTTTAGTCATTTTTCAGTTGTTGTCTGACTCTTTGTGACCCTTTTTGGGAGTTTTCTTGGCAAAGATATTAGAGTGGTTTGTCATTTCCTTCTCCAATTCATTTTACAGATGAGGAAACTGAGGCAAGTTAAGTGCTCAGAGTCACACAGCTAGTGTCTGAGGCCAAATTTGAACTCATGAAGATGAGTCTTCTTGACTTCAGGCCCTGCATTCTATCCACTGCACACCCAGCGGCTACTTAGAATTTGTCATCTAGCCTAACATCTCCCACCCCATTTTACAGCTAAGGAAACTAAGGCAAAAAGAAGTTATATGACCTTGGGTCACACAAGTAATTAAGTAGTAGACCAAGATTTAAACCTAGGTGCTTACTTTTACTCCAAATACAGGATTTTGTGTATTTGCTTTTGGTTCCCCCTCCCCCCTGACTACATCACAATAGGCAGAGAGGATCATAGATTTAGAACTGAAGAAATCTTATAGCAGTGATCTAGTACAGCTCTTTCATTTTATAGAGGAGGAAACTGAGGTCCAGAGAAGTTCAGTGTTTTGCCTGAGGTCACACAAGTAATATGTGAAGAGTTGCAATTTGAAAGCAAGTCCTCTCACTCCAAATCCAACACTTTTCCCACTATCCATGCAGCTCAAGGTACAATTTTCACTCAAACATCTTTTAGACATTTCTTCTCTGGTCCTAAAATTCTTCTACTATAAAATGAGGGGGTTATACAAAATGATGACTAAGGGACTTTCCCAATTCTATAATCTATGATTCAGGGCTCTGAGTTCTTGATTGATGAGGTAGAAATGACTCCTCAAAGTTCTTGGTCTTGGTATTCATCTTCCCATATGTTTTCTTAGGTGCAGAAATTTTGACTTTTGACTATTCCTTGATATATAATACCTAGCAGAGTGCTGACTATGTAGTCCCTGATCAACAAATGTTAGCTGATGGATTGTTGGACCATGTCTTGGGAGGGAAATGACCTAGACTATTAGACACTAAATGGGATGGGTTTCAGAGAGCCAAGGTGGTTTGCCATAGTTGACTCCTGGCACTGTTAGCAAGAATGCTCAGAGGAATTCTGGGGAAACAGAATACCTTTTTACAGAGTGAGACTGAATTATTAAATCAATTTTGTCAGAAATAGAGGAAAAATCCAATATGAAAGAATGAAGCCAGTCATTTTGTGCTCCAGATAACTGAAATTTTTGTGGGGTCATTAAGGAAAGCACATTACTGAAAGGAATTTTTCTGTCTTTCAATTGGAATGTGTTCACAGTTTGCCAAGGCCAAAAATGTCAACATCTTGTGTCCAAACTGCTGAAGAGCCTCTCCATTTTTACTAGGCTTATCCTTAAGCAATGCACAGGTTTTATTGCCATGATCTTCCTCAAAGTCTTTCCAGCTTGGTAGACTCAGCCAGAACTTGTGCTTTGCTATTTGAGGGGATCAGATACCTGGAAGAAACAATAAAGGAAAGTGTTAATGAAGGTCTAGTCATAGAATATATTATATATTGAATTATATGTTGAAAACTGGAAAAGAACTTCAAGATGATTAAGTCTACCTTTCTCATTTTACAGATGAGGAAACTAAGGCCTAGAGAGGGATTATGACTTGTAGGAAGTCATAGGTAGTAAGCAGTAGAGCTAGGATCTGAACCCAAATTCTTTGATTTGAAATCTATTGGTTTTGCCTCCAACCCAATTATTAGAGTCCCCAAGGACTAGTTCAGATTTTTGATGGTAATCACATATCCCAGGCCTCACAAAATTCCCATTTCCTATAGGATTCAAGGTTTACAAAGCACTTTCTTTACCACTTCCTTCAGGTTTGTAGTACAAGTGTTATTTGGAGACAAAGACTGATTTTCAGAAACATAGTAAGGAGTCACACTGTTGGAAATGAGGGATAATGATGATAAATGAGGTCTATAAAGTGTCTTCCCTTCAACAACCTTGTAAGGATGGTTTTTACAAGTTTTATTATTAATATATTAATACTTTATTTTATTATTACTATTGTTATTATTTATTATAGATAAGGAAACTGAGGCCCAGAGAGTTTAAGTGGCCCACCTAGATTCCTAGTATCTAAGCCACAATTGGGACCTAGATCTCCTATTTCCAAGGCCAGCACTCTTTCTACGATATACTATTTTCTTTCATTTTATTATGAGACTGTTGGAACAATACACTTAAACAATCTTATGCTAGCTCTACACTATCCCACAACTTCCTGATAGGAAATGAAAAATTTAGTCTATGCTCTGCCAACCTCTCTATATATGAGAAGGTTCACAAAGTAGACTACATTCTTTTAGCTTAACACAGAGGCTGGGTTTGTCTGGATACAGCTTCCATTTTCTCTTCTGTAAAAAAAAAGAAAAAAGAAAAACCCTGTCTTTATTCTATTAACAACTTAGAGAATAGTCTTCTACCAGCATAAAACATGATAAATGGAGCTAGAACTGTACAGAAAAAGATTAACAAAAAAACTAAGATAAAGACATAAACAAAAAATGGTTAAATTTAGTCTGAAAATTTTTTTTTGTTTTGTTTTAGATCCCAAATATATTTGGGTTTGGAGCACTTGATCCAATATGCCTTAGGCAAATATACACCACACCTCATAGATTTTACTTCAGATATTTTGGTGTTCCTAGTCTGACAGTAATTATGGAGTTCACAACACTTCTTTTTTCTTTTTTTTTTTTGGAGGGGGGAAAGCAAGGCAATTAGGGTTTAGTGACTTGCTCAAGGTCACATGGCTAGTAAGTATCAATTGTGTGAGGCCAGATTTGAACTCAGGTCCTCCTGATTCCAGCACTGGTGCTCTATTCACTCCACCACCTAGCAGCCCTGACACTTCTTGACTGTTCCATAATCTTTAGGAAATTGCTAAAACCGAGGGGAAGCTCATAGGTGTGGGACTTGATGATTGACAACTGACTGAAGGATTTTGCTATTAGTGGAGGGAGTTCCAGCAAGTATGTGCAGGAAGTCTAGGGGCATGGCTTTTTGCCTTTGACACCTTCCCAGCTATTTCTATGCAGATGCTTCCTACCTGTTGGTTTATCTCTTTCAATGCACCTCATACAACTGCCTTGCTGCTTAGACTCCTCTCCTCTTTCCCAGTTCTTTTCCACTCTTGAATATCCTATTTTTCAAAATTAACTTCATCTTTTCAATGTCAGAAACAAAACAACCAATCCAACAAAATTAGCAACCAGAAACAAATAAAAAACCAACTCTAATCCTCCCATGTCTTCAGTTTGGTTATCCCAGATGGGTATCCAAGGAGGATAGTAATTTTAATTAATCAACAAGTCATTTATTAAGTATTCACTGTGTGCTAGGTGCTGGAGATAGTAAAAATGAAATAGCCTTTGTCCTCAAGGAACTTACATTCTATAGGGGGAGACATGTTCAAAATAAATACAAGGCAATTTTTTTTGGAGGGGGGAAGGAAGGGCAATTGGGGTTAAATGACTTGCCCAAGATCACACAGCTAGTAAGTGTTAAGTGTCTGAGGCCACATTTGAACTCAGGTCCTCTTGACTCCAGAGTCAGTGCTCTATTCACTGCACCACCTAACTACCCCAATACAAGGTAATTTTTTCAGGGAGACACCAGCAGCTGAGGGAGGGATGAGAAAAGGACTCATGGAGGAGGTGGTGTTTGAACCGAGTTTTGAAGGAGCATTCACACTAAGTTGTAAAAGTGATGAAAAATTCAGCCCTCTCAGTGGAATCTGGATTTCTAGCTGGTTGAATTTCAGGCACTGTGTCGAAGCAGACTGAAGAATTTTAGTCAAGGTAGGTTATATGAATTACCTTGAGTATATTTAACTTGGAACAACTGAACCTTCTAAAGGACAGGATCCTGACTATAGGATCAGGTGCTTGCTTGTATAGTGATTGAACAGGTTTAGGAACCCTCTCTACCACCAGATCTCTGTCTCTCTGTCTCTGTCTCTGTATTAATATACATCTATCAATATATTCAGGGTAGGATATACATACATATATAGGATCAGCTACATAGTGCAGTAGAGAGAGTGCTGGGACTGGAGTCAGAAGATTGGAGTTCAAAGCTGGCCTCAGACACTTCATACCATTTGACCTTGGACAAATAACTTAACCTCTGTTTGTCTCAGTTTACTCACCTATAAAATGGGGATAATGATAGCACCTGTCTCCCAGAGTTGTTGTGAGCATCAAATGAGGTAATAATTGTAAAACACTTAGCACAATGCCTGGCACATAGTAAGTGATATATGTATAGATTTTATATATATATATATATATACACATATATACACACATACATATATATGTATGTATACATATATACACATGTATAGCTATTATTACTATTATTAATAGATAAATTATTTATATAGAGACATATATGTATTTGTGTATATTTGCAAATATATGTACATACCCACGCAGAGTACCCACAAGTGTTAGTGAAGATGTTAACTTTAATAGTTTAAAACTGCGCTAAGACTTTTGGAACATGTGTGTGTATACATATATAAATACATACTTATATACATACAAATATACATATATGGAATATATATGCACACACACATATATATGTATATACATACAGTATTCTAAAGAAACACATATAGTTATAGGAAAGCTGTGTGTATTTAGTGGATATAGTTCTGGGCCTAAAGTGAAGAAGACTCATCTTACTAGCTGAGTAACTCTAGGCAAGTCACTTAGCCCTGTTTGCCTCAGTTTCCTCATTTGTCAAATGAGCTGGAGAAGGAAATAGCAAACTACTCCAGTATCTTTGCCAAAATATCCCCAGTGGGCTCATGAAGAGTCAGACATGACTGAAATGATTGAATAACAACAAAGTTTCTCACAATGATCCTTTTACTTTCATTTCTTAGATAAAAAAGCAAAGGTTGAGTGGTTAAGTGAACTGTACATGGTCATACAGGTAGTAAGGATTAGTTTAGGATTTAAACTCAGTTATTCTAACTCCAAGCCCAGCAATATTTCAAGTACCCCATCCTGTCTTTAAGAGGTAGCTAAATAACTATTAGCATACAAGGACAGATAAAAAAACACAATAAGTATAAGAAGACGGAGCAGCTTAGATGAAAACTGATTGCTTACCATGAGTAAGATTGTGTGTCTGTGAAACTAAGGAATCAAACAGTGTCTATAGAGACACACAGACACATAGACAAAGGCTGACCTTTCACCAAGAAAGCCAATGCTCTTCAAACACAAATGTTCCCGTGTCTCATCTCCTTTTCCCTATCCTCTCCCTGCCCATATTCTGCTGAGAGATCAGAGGCTAATTGCTAGCCTAATTACTATTGCAACTGTTTGTCTATTTCTTATTTGTCCAGGATGTAACATCTCTGGACGTTGAACAAAGTGGAATGAAAATGACAGTAGCTATGAATATAGCTAATAGCTTGTTATTTTCCACAAAGGCAAGCAGTCCAATGTATTGAAGAGGCAGTGTCTTGAAATAGTGGCATCAATTAACCCCACTGTAATGGAATTGTTTTGTTGTAGCTTGACTAAACCACAGGAAAGTGACTAAAATGATGAAGTCACATATAAGCGAAACACAGAGACAGTGTGGTGTAGTGGAAAGAGCTGAATCTTGATTTAGAGAGCTAGGCCTCAAATCTAGGCTTTGCTAATCACAAGCTATATGACCACGGACAAATCTAAGCTTCATTTTCCTCATCTGCAAAATTAAGAGATTGTATTACTTGATTTCTGATATCCGTTCCAATTCTAAATATTTGACTCCATAAAATATATAATTTTTACATATATACACATGTAATGTACATGTATATGTATTTGTATACATGTATGTGTGTATACACACATATAGTACATATATAAGTATAGATGGCAGCTAGGTGGCACAGTGGATAGAGTGATGGGCCTGGAGTCAGACTTGAGTTCAAATATGGCCCCAGGGTTAGCTTTGTCACCCTGAGCAAATCACTTAACCTCTTTTTGCCTCAGTTTAGAATGAGGACAGAAAAAAGTCATCTTTCTTTTATACAGCCATTCTGGAAAACATGAAGACTTCTGTGTAGGAACAGCTCCTTTTCAAACTTAATTAACTCATAAGAGTAGGCTTTCCATTGGTTTGCTGGGATGAGACAGGTGTCAGCTCTCAGAGTAACCTGGTTTGTTTACGTTCTCTAAGCTTGAGCTTTATTAAACTCTCTTTTAGGTTATTGATTAACTCGGGCACCTGTCATTTGTGCAACTGTGAGTACAGTGGGAGGACTACCAATATCATTTTCTAAAGGAGTATTCAGGGACTAAAACCAGGATTTGAAGAAGGGTCTAGCTTTCAGGGATGGTTTGAACACCTTTCAAAAGGTCTTATTCTGTTAGAGCCACCCAGAGTTAATTCCAAAATCCTTCTAGTATATCAATATTTAAAATTTTTTTTGTTGCTTTTTGGAGGGCAATTTGGGTTAAGTAACTTGCCCACACAGCCAGGTTTTTGTTTGTGTGTGTTAAGTGTCTGAGGTCGGATCGGAACTCAGGTCCTTCTGACTCCAGGGCCAGCTCTCTACTCACTGTGCCACCTAGCTGCCCCCATCAATATCAATATTTATATCTCTGTCTATCTCTATATCAACATAGATATAGATATGTAGATATAAATATTTATCTATACATATACAAACACACACACACACACACATATATATATGCGTGTGTGTGTATATGTATGTAAAGAGGAGAAAAAACAAACAAGATTTTAGAGGTTAGGCCAATACCTATTCATCACTCATTAGATATACTTAATCATAATCAAGATAATGAACTTATACATCAATATTTTTATTTGTCACAAAAGAAATTTTTTAAAAATTACCTGTGTAAGAGTCTGCAGAATATTGAATATTAAAAGAATGATATCAGCATGGTCAAGTGGATAGAATTCTGGTCTCAGAGTTGGGAAGGCTTAGTTCAAATCCTGCCTCTGATATATACTGGCTGCATGACCTTGGGTAAATCTCTTACCTTCTCAGTGTCCCTGGCAACTAACTCTCTCAGACTATAAGTGGAGCAGAAGGTGTTGATATGTATAGGTAGAGGTTCTACATTGGATCTCCCTATACTAATCAGGTCAGATAAAAAAAAATAGGATAGGAACTTGTTGCAGGATTGTTTTCATCTGTACTCCATAAAAAAAGATGAATAGAATAAGATCAATAAGAACATAAAGAACAATAGCCATATCTCACATTTGCATGTCAGTTCATCTTTGACAAAGCCATTTCATTTCCATTATCTTCCTTGATCTTTAGGACAGTCAATTAAGGTAGGTAAGGCAAGGAATATTATTTCCATGTTACTGATTTGGAAACTGATGCTCAGAAAGTATAGAATGTTAAAATTGGAAAGTAACATAGAGATCATTTAGTCTAACCCCCTCGTTTTGCAGAGAAGATTAAATGACTTATCCAAAGTCTCTCAGATAATAAGTGGTAGAGATAAGATTCAAAACCAAAGCTTCTGACTCATAGTCTAATGAAGCCTAGGAGGGTACATTTCATCAGACTGAATGCAAGGTGGCTTTGGGGCAGCAAAGCCGTGCAGTATAACTCACATAGCTGCTGAGGTTAGCGCTAAGATTCTGTGATGCTATGATTCTGAATTAGATCAATTCCTCCAGATTGCTGAATTCTCACTTTTATCCTTAGCTTCCTCCATGGTTTAAAAGGAAATGGATGTGAATGTGCATATTATCTGGCAAATACTTTGTATATTTGAACATTTTTAACAAGAGTGAATTATTGTATGGGGCATGATTGATCTTTTTGTGGTTTCCATTCTAATGTTGAAGTTACTAGTTAAGAAGCAGTATTTTTCCTGATAAATGCTATGTTTTCTACTTCTGTGCATATCTTTCAGTCAGTAAGACTCATTTTTTGGTTTAATTGTGTTTATCCCATCCTTCTTGCCTCAACATGTCCTCTCCTATGTGGTTCCCTGACCCCAATTAATGTTGTTTGATTAAAATAGGAACTCTATTCTTGGAAATACGTAACTTTGTCAGAGATCAGGAGGGATTTATGCAGCAGCTATTTTTACTGCAAAAAAAAATCCCACTGGAAAGTATAATTTGTAAGAAAGTCTTATTTTTGTCTTAGCTTCACATAAAGTAAACATGTTATATAGAGCAAGAAATTCCTAAAAATCAAATCTTTTGTTAAAACCTCTTGAACATTAAAAGCATATGTTTATCTTCTTTCCTTCCTCTTATATTTCAGGAGCAGCATCGAGGAATTGGCTTTGAAATCATTCTGACTCCTCAGCTGGGGCCCCACCCAAGGTTGTCATGCTTACACTAGAGTGGATACAACATTCAACACAACAAACCTTCTTTTCCTAGCCACGAAGAAGCAGAATATCCTTCTGTGAATTCAAATCCTGTTGTTACCCCTGGTGAAATGAGTGCAGGGCCATCAGATTAGGTCTTCTCAAAAACTGTGTAACCATGAGGCTATATTGGCTCATGGCCAAGTTTGGAAATTGACTTTGGCATCCATGGAGGTTTTGTAATCAGTTGTCCTGTTTGGGGATTAGCTGTCCTCCATTGTTTGGTTACATTGCAGACTCACAGTCATATAAAAATGTCATTTTTGTTGAAAATTGTAAATATGGGGCAGGTAAGCACTGATGTTTTTAATGTCAGCCAACCTATTTTTTTTTCTCACTGGATTCTGTATACCTTGTATATTTCCACCGAAAGTCCATATGTGACTTGTCTGAAAATGATATGGTGAACAGCATTTTGATAACAGCTCTTTTATGGTTTGATTTTATAATATAGACAGTATTTATATGTTGACTTACCTCCTTGTCCCTGCCCCCAAACCCTCAATTCTTTGGAAATGTGTAGTGGAAATGCAAAAACCAAACCAAACAGTTTTTACCAGCATCTCGGGGAGAAGATCATCTACCAGGTTTTCATTTTCAGGGTAAAACACATTACAAAGGAAAAAAAATCTAAGGGAATGTTCAGATTTCTTATTGTATACAGATTTGCTTGTTTCAAATATTGCTTGGAATGTTCAAATTGCAGGCAGAGACAAATCTGTAGAAGCCTAGTTGTTTGGGCCCTAATATCACTGCCCAGTGACTACCAGTTGCTAACTGAGGGCAGCTTACTTAAATTGTGTATATAGTGCCTAGGAGGAAATAGCCTCTGAAATGCAAGTCTTGCATTCCCAAACCTATGACAGTGACAATTCATTAGTTATTCAGAATTCCTCATTGTAAAAGAATTTCATCTGGGATAGGAGCCAAGGCTTGGAATATTGCCATCCAATACAATTCCCAAGTACCTATAATAAATATGGGGGCGGTAGAGTCAAGAGGAGTTGCTGTCTGATCTATTGCTGGGGCATATCTTCTCCTTCTATTTCGCTTCTCTCTTCTCTTTCTCTCCTCCCCACTCAAGAAAATGTTAACTCTCTGAAAACTGACTCAACCAGGTAGATATCTGACTAAAGCAACTGATACCAAGAAGTCAGTCAGTTGGTCAACACACATTTATTAAGTACTTGCTATATGCTGGGCATTATGATAAGCTCAGGGGATACAAAGAAATGAAGAAATAGTGTGTGAATTTGTTCCACTCTTGTCAAGGTCTACATGCTCCCGAAATATAAGCTCTAGTTTATAAGCCTAAATGATCCTCCAGTTGGTAGTATTGAGTGAGGGGAGATTTCTTTTTGGTTCAGCAAGCATAAGGGGAAGAAAGGTCCTGGTATTCCTTGCTCAACTTCCCTGTCTTTCAAATAAGTCTTTTATAAAATGAGAGAGATGGACTAGAAAATATCTAAGGTTTCTTTTATCTCTAAATCCAATTATCCTAGCATCTTTTGTAAGAAACTATACAAGGGGCAGCTAGGTGGCATGGTGAATAGAGCACCAGCCCTGGAATTAGGAGGACTTGACTTCAAATCTGGCCACTTACTACCTGTGTGACTTTGGGCAAGTCCCTTAACCCCAATTGCCTTGCTTTCCCCCCTCCAAAAAAAAAAAAAAAACCCTATAGGAAGGATAGAATTTCAACACAAATTAAGCAGTTGCTGGAGGAGAGAGTTTGAGTTACCTGGAAAAATATTCCCATTGAGCAATAGTGAGAATCCAGGAATAGGGAAGAGGACTTGTACTGTGAGTGGCTTTTTTCTCTAGGTGCCCTTATAGGTCCAGGATGGCTGTCAGAATTCAATTTTGGAAAACACTGAACAGAGTGGTCTTTTCACATCCTGTCCAAGTAAAATCACTCCATCACTCTGCTTGTAACTAGGGCTCAGCATAAAGGGACTCCAGAGGGTCAGTCTGGCTAAAGTTTGAAATCAAAATTATTCAGAGTGGCTTTATCCAGGTGACTGGTATCATGGCCTCACACCATGACTTGTATAGCCCTTTGTTTTCTGTAGTTTGGTCCTTGAAGACAGTTAAGAGCAGTTTTTAAATATCTGTAATCTTTGTATGTCTGAACTTGGGACTACTCCATTCAACAGGGTCTACTACATGGATCTTTTATTTACTATAGTAAATCCAACAAGCATTGGCCATCCTGGAAGTACTGCTGGGTAGGATAGGGGGTTAGATTAGAAGCAGATGAAATAGCACCAAAAGACAAATGAATTTCTTTCATGAGCTCTATGTCTTCTTGATCTGGTCACATGATATGATTTTCCCCTTGGCATCCTCAATGATAATTAAATAAAGCAAGTTAAGGAAGCTGGGGCTGTCTTTTGAATGCTCACCAAAATGTGGCCATTTTTTTGACGACTCACTAATTTGGATGATTCTGCCTGTTATGCTTTAAATTCAGATTAGGATGCATTGAAAATAGACTTCTGTTGAAGAAAAAGGCTGCTTTCTTCTAATGATGGTATGAAAAAAATCTTGCTTTGGCAAGAGTACAATCCATTGGAACTGCTCAGGCCAGGGAAACCCTTCTGTTGGCCTCCTCAACATGTTGGACCCCTGGGGACTCTTCAGTCCCAGTGCATTAACATTACTTAAGAAACATGCATGGGAGGAATATAAATGAGAAGTGTGTACATACAGTTTCTTTGTGTCCCCTTAAAGAATTCAGTGATTATACTGTTCTTTATTAAGCCCCAACAATGCACACCTATTTGCATGTATAGAAGTAAAAACATAGTAAATACAGCTAACATGCCCCCTTGTGTGAGGTAAACACTGCCAGAACCTTTAGCTGTCTTCTGCTTGGTTCCTGTCTAAAGACAGGACCTGCATGTCTTCCAATTCTGTCTCTAATCTTGTATTCACCCCCAGACATGATGGACACTAATGCATGTTCTAGGAATGCTGGGTAAGTGTGATGTGATGATGGAGGTCATTTGTAATAGATTTTCATTAACAAGACATCAGTATCAAATACCCTTGGGGAATGGACATGTTTTGCTTTTGCTTGCAAGTGGTTTTCAAAGTTGTGTGATTAAAAATAAAAGTGATTTGTAGCTGCCAAGGTTCTTGGGCAAATGGAGAATCAAGCACTCTCTTATTGGTTAAAAAGGCAGTGCAGTATAGTGAACAGAGAACATTTCATCTGGACTTAGAGAACCCAGGACTGAGCTCTGTTTTCCACATACTAGCTCTGTGACTGTGGGCAAGATGCTTGACCTCTGACCTCAGTTTCCTCCTTTGTAAAACATAGATAATAACAATTTACATTTTGTACATCTCAGTATTATTGTGGACAACACACTACATAAAAGTGAGCTGTTATTATTTACTCCTTTGGCTCTGATCACCAGATTGTGTGGAGGTATTTTCAATGACATTGGTGTTGGGAAGAGGACTATACCTGATTTGTGGATTAGCTATGTTATGGCAGGGACTTTTCTGAGCATAATTGGTATATTTCAAGAGTAAGTGTTTTGAAGAAGAAAATGGGATGTAAGAGGAGGAAGGTCAGACTCTCACTTAAGGTAATGCTTATCTTCTCGTCTCCACCCAATGGAACTCAACTTCTCTTAGAGGTGGTTGTTGGATTAAATTAATCAGCATTAAAGTAGAAGAAATGACCTCTGGATTTATGCCTCCTTTTTATGATACCCCCAAAACATGAACTTGCACCCCCATATTATTAGCCACCTGGTAGAATGTGTTTGGCAAGATGGTGGTGGTGGCTGTGGTTGTGTGGATTCTGATATTCCTCGTTTAGCCTCCCTGTACCATAACTGGGCCCAGGAGAAAAGCAAATACATTGAATCAGCATTATTTTACACCTACACCTCTTATACCCTTGCAGCCACCATTCTTTCAAGAAACTTCAGGAAGGGAAGAGGCTCAGTAAAAATGAAATATCCCATTTCTGGGAAAGGTGAGTTTTTCTGGGCATAGTTATTATATTTCAGGGGGTATGTTGCCCCCATCTAATACATTTACCATATATTATATTTATCTATCTATGTATGTATTTTATTATCCTATTGGACTATAAACTCCATGGGGAGAGTGTATTTTATCTAAACTTAACATTGTTTCCCTTACCCCCAGCATCTAGTGCAGTCTTATGTACACAATAGGTGCTTGATAAGTGTTTGTTGAATTGAGACAATTTCATCATTATTTTATCCAAAGCTGGGTAATTGATTCAAGTCATAAGGGTTTCCTCTAATTATACTTTTGCTTCCTGGGAGAATGAAAGGACTTAAAAAAAGAAAATGAAAGTTTAATTAATAATGATGCTGACCACAAAGATGGCAATAGTTTCTTTTTTAGTAGGCACTTTAGGGTTTACAATTCCCTTTCCTCACACAAGGCTGTGAGGCAGGGTATAATTCTGTAGTGGTTAATAAAACTCAAGTTATCCTTCTTCAGATATAGTTCATTCATTCCTTCATTCAACACATAGTCAACAAAAGATGTCCAAGACTCTATTCTTGGTGCTAGAGAGGATGAAAGATATATAAGAACCTATTCCACTCCCCCATGGAACATACAGCCTCATAGTTTTTTTGTTTTTTGACATCAAGAAGGATGAATGTGGTATAGTAGAAAGAACATGTGACTTAGAGTATGAAGACTTTGGGTTCTAGCTCAGTCACTTTTTAGCTAAGAGACCTTGAATAAATCATCACACAGAATCACCGAAGTGGAAAGTACCTCATTTTATGAATACAAGCTATTATTATTTACCCCTTAGGCTTTAATCACTGGTTGGTATGGAAGGCTTTTTTAAAAAATGGCAATTGGGGCAGCCAGGTGGTGCAGTGAATAGAGCACTGGCCCTGGAGTCAGGAGGACACGAGTTCAAATGCGGCCTCAGACACTTAACACAAAACTAGTTGTGTGACGTTGGGCAATTCACTTAACCCCAATTGTCCTGCCTTCCCCCCTCCAAAAAAAAAGCAAAAAAAAAATGACAATGTTGGTGATAGGATTAATATCTGCAACATAGAATAACTATGTTATGGCTGGGCTTTTTCTGAGCACAGTTGGCATATTTCAAGGCTTAAGTGTTTTATAGAAGGAGAAAGTGGGGAATGTAAAAGGAAGAGGGTCAAGGGTCACAAGAGGGACTATTATGTAGTCCAACTTGTACCTGAGAAACATTTCTCTCTACTATACATGTGACAAATGGTCATAGATGCTCTGCTTAAAAGCATTGTGTAAAGGATAACTTAGTACCTTCCAATATCTTCCACATTTGGACAGCTCTAATTCTTAGAATTTTTTCCCTTCACCTCTCTGGGCCTCAGTTTCTTTATTTGTAAAGTAAGAGGATTGGACTAGATAGTCGTAAGTTCTCTACAACCCTAATAATGTATGATTCTGTAATATGACTGGCATTACTCATTGTATTGATGTTGTAATTAAAAGCAATACTGTGTCCATTGAAAGTCCTAAAAAAATTATGTTGTAGAAATACTCTATAAAGCATTTGAATCAACCAGCAATAAAAGAAAACCTGTTTCGTTAAATATTGTTTTTGGAGGAAGAAATAAATGCAGCCTTATGTTGATGCCTTTGGTGAATTCTTGCTTTTATGATTGCTCATGATAGCCATGTTTATTCTAAGTGTGGGGATAGGTATTACAGAATGGAGATGTTTATCTTTGCACAAACCCCTCTGGAAGAAAATGTATTTCTTTCCCATAATGCAGCCCCCTCTTAGGGGGAACCTGCCAATTTAACAGTTACATACGATGGAGCCTTTCAAGAGAGGAACCATGGAGTAATGAATCAGTGTTGGAATCAGGCAGACCTGGGTTTAAGACTTTCATCTGACATGTGCTAGCTGTGTTATTATGGATAAATCACTTAGCTTCAGTGCCACAGATGTGACTCTAAGTTAGAGACAAATTGCTGATCTGCGTTGGCAAAGGGGGTTTTAACACTGGGAGCTCTTACATAATGAAATCACAGCTGTCCTCTCTTATTGCCTGCATGCCCCTCCCTTAACCCTACTCTTTGCCACCAACCCTGCCAAGATGCAGTAGTTTGAGAGCTATGAAAACACAGGGGTCCAGAAAATATTGGCAGAACATTAATTTTCTTTATCCTCCAGTGTAGTGGCAAGCATATTGGCCATGGAATCAAGAAGATGGAGATTAAAATCCTGCCTCCAGGGGTGGCTAGGTGGCACAGTGAGTAAGAGCGCCGGCCTCAGAGTTGGGATGACCCGAGATCGAATCTGGCCTCAGAAAATGAGCACCCACACATAAATAATGACTAGCCGTGTAATCTTGAGCAAGTTACTTAACCCCAATTGCTTAAAAAAAAATCCTGCCTCCAACATTAGCTATCTAGTCAATAACCCACTTAAAAACTGAGCCTCAGTTTCCTCATCTATGAAGATGAGGTTAATAATTCTTTTGTACTTATGTCATAGGGATGTTGCGAATCAAATGAGATAATGTATGTAAAACATTGCAAAGTGCTGTGTGTTAGTTATGATCATTTAGAAGTATCATAAATGACTAGAGATTTGGGCTGCTGGCTGGTGAGGAGTATCAGAAATGCCAAGGAAGCTTAGCACAGTATTAGCACATAGTAGGTGCTTAATAAATATTGATTGATTGATAGAAGAAAGCTGTTGCACAAAGTGATCAGACTAACCACATTGGCATATAGGGGGTAGTAAGTAAATATTGTGCAAATGACTGATAACATTCAGAGCTTGAAGTAGAAATTATTTTTTCAGGAGCTATAGACCCATAGCATTTCAGAGCAGGAAGGGGTCTGGAGATCATCTAGGTCAACTTCCTTATTTGCAGATGAAGAAACTGAGAGCCAGGGAATGCAGGACTCTTGTCCAAGATCATACAGCCAGTAACTATCAGCCAAGACTTGAAACTAAGTCCTGGTTGGTGGTTTAGAATTCTTTTCACTATACTAAAATGCCTCTTAAAATATACTTTAAAAATGGGAAGATCTGCTTGATGTACACTCATGATAGATACACAGTGCTTGACTTTGACATAAAATGGACCAGTGTTCTATCTATTAATCTCATTAGCAGGTGAGGCTGGAAAAGCTATGCTGTAGTGCAAGCTCTGTAAAAGCCACAAGGGGGAGCTCTGAGCTTGAGCTGCCCTAGTTCATAGGCTCATAGATTTAAAGCTAGAGGGCGGAATCTTAGAGGTCATAGAGTCCAAGCACCTCATTTTGCCAATAAGGAAAGAGGTCCAGAGAGGTTCAGGGTCACACAGCTATATGTGTCTAAGGTGGGATTTAAACTTTGGTCTTCCTGACTCCAAATGCAACACTCCATATACTATGCCATGCTGTGGGAAGACAGCACCTTGTTTGAAAGCAGATCTCAAAGCTCTTTGCACATGCACAGATTCATTCCCTTCCTGGGTTCCTGTGGTTCCCAGTTATCCCAGTTTGTAATGGTCTAGTTGGTGAATATAAAAATTATAATTTATTTGATTCATATGCCCTCGCTACCTCTAATACTCTAATTTCCTTCTTAATGAAATGTGACCTAAAAAGACAGTACTCATTTCCATTATTGATTAGAGCATATTTATTTAATTGAATTAAAAATAAAAGGTACAAAATTAAAACTAAGTGTCTGAGGCCACTGGGCACTCTGAGAAAAACTGGAAAACTCAACTCATCTCGCCCAGACTTTAGCCCCTATAGCTACATCCTAATGACCTTGCTAGAGGATCAAGTACTTTAACCCCCAGGTTAAAGCTTCTAAGAGAAAAAGAAGGGATCATCTCACTAATATTTACTCTTTAGGTTGACTTGCCAGGTATAAGTTCCCCGTTTACAGTGATTCATTAAGTCCTAGAATATGGGAGATGCTAGGATCAGGGTAGTTTTGGACTCCTCCCAGAGGCTTCCATTCAGCATACTACTGAAAACCATTTCTTTCTCCTTCTATTATTGCTCTGTGATGTGTCTTTTAGGTATATCTCAGACATCCAGGTAGCTGTGAACTCACCGACAATTTGCATAATACCAGCTCAGATTTTCTCATATCCTGAAAGTGGGGATCATTCATTCCCTACTTGATGAAAAGGGCAATGCCCAACCTGTACCATACTTCAAGCTCATTATATACACTACATTTCACTCTTGTTTGGTGTATTTCTCATGGGTCTTCCTCTGGATTTTTCTGATGTGTTTCCTATGAAGTACCAAAGTTTTCTTCTTTTTTCTTTAAAAATGTCCTGCTGCGGTATGCCATTGAATGAATTTTAGTCACTTACTTTATGTTATTTCCCTGTGGTTAAAAAAAGTACAATCACTGCCTCTTTGGTACCTTCAGAATGGAAGAAGTACAGGAAAATGCAAAAGAAAAGAAAACCCAAGTTGTTTCAAACAGAGTTTGCATTCTCCATTCAATGAAAGATTTTTTTAGTCTTTGCAAGATTATATAGGGTAAGGGGTGGCTAGTGGCACAGTGAATAGAGCACTGGCCCTGGAGTCAGGAGGACCTAAGTTCAAATCCAGCTTCAGACACTAAACACAAAAACAAGCCATGTGACCTTGGGCAAATCACTTAACCCCAATTGCCCTCCATAAAGCAAAAAAAAAATATATTATACAGGGTATACTTGGACATCTGCATATGTAGATCATAAGCATCCTGATAAGCATCAAAATTCAATATACTTACAGTAATTATCCCCATATGACAAATAATTATTCCATCTGTATTAACTTCACATGCATTCAACAAAATTCAAATCACTTGAGTGAGATGCTTCAGTGAATAACTAAATATCTAGATTACATGTTGAACATATTTTCATACATAGCAATGATAGTACATGCATAGAATTGGTACATTATTAAAACATCAAAAAGCAAAAAAAAAGATAAAACATACCTTCATACTTAATACACAAATCAACAACCTTAACTTATAATATATATGCATGTATACAGTAGATGTACATATACACACACACATATATATACATATATACATATATACACACATATACATATATATATACATACATAAGCACATACACACACATACATAATCAGCCAGGATTATTTTGTTTTTGTATCTATAGTACCTAGCACAATGCCTGGCTCATAGTAGGCTTTGTCAGTTGATTGGTTAATTATACTACTTCTGCAACATTCTAAGTAATGTTGACTACTAGTCATGTGGTTTTAGCCTTTCTGTGACCTATTGGCCATTTTTTACCTATGTCTGAGCTGGTCACTGATTTAGGCTAACCATCAGATTTCTCTGACCTATAAGTGTGTAATAAGAGTTGAATGATGGTTTGGACTGGTTATTATCATTCTAAGACATTGCCAATTGTTAATGAATCCTAGAGATCTCCACATCTGAAACAACAGTGATGAAAAGAGCTACCTTTGGGTTCAATCCTCTCCCATCTCCCCACAACCCCATCTGGGACATCTGGGATATCCCTCTCATCCTGAGTCAGAATTCATGGATTTCCCTGTAGGAAATGGAACACAGGCTCCTTTATTTTAATTCTTGCCTTCTGAATTATTATCTAGCTTAGACAGTCTTTTTACTACTGGCAAATAGTCAATTCTGAGTCTGCTTGGTTCATTGCCCATTAGTCCTTTTTTGTCAGCTTATAGAGGAATTCAACTGATTCATCTATGATTATGATGAATTGTCTTTGTAGAATTTCCATTATTCTCTCTGGTATTTTGTAAATAGTCAATTTTCTCAGTTTCTCAGCTACTTCACATGCATTTTCTATTTGTCTGCTACCTGATGGTGTTCTTTGAACACCAATATATACCCACAGGACTCATCACCTCCCCAAAGTTCTCATTGCTGAACTGGAGCATCCTACCATTCTTTGTTCTTACAGGAGTCTTTTGCAGAGACAGTAGATTTCTTTCAGTTTATATATCTCCTTAGAAATGTAAAACTGTATCTATGAATCTCTAATCCTCTTCACTTTTTCTGATACTCCAAAGCACAAGTCATTAAATAGGCATGCCTCTCACCCAAATATCAGCAAGTATTCTGGAAAGCTTATGTTATCATTTCTGGTAGCAGTGGTGGAAATGCTACATTTTGACTCCACTGTCAATTGACTCCACTGAGGTTCAGGCCTTGGGATTCCCAGCATGGATAACAATATATGCTTAAAACTTTCAGGCTGTGAGAGTTACCTTACAATTAGTAAGATGTAATTCTAGAGGGGTGGCTAGGTGGTGCAATGAATAGAGCACTGGCCCTGGAGTCAGGAGGACCTGGGTTTGGATCTGGCCTCAGACACTTAACACACACACACACACACACACACACACACACACACACACACACCTAGTTGTGTGACCTTGGGCAAGTCACTTAGCCCCAATTGCCCTCCAAAAAGAAAAAAAAAGATGTAATTCTAGATTTCTTTATGGCTTCCAAAGCCAATACTTCCTTGAATAGTTTACTGCTTTGATCAGAATAGATCTTGGCAGAGAATCCATGAATAGAAAACATTTTTTTTTCCTTAATACTTTAGCAACAGCAGAAGGTGTTTGTTTGTTTTTTAATTATAGATTGGGCATATCTGTCCATAAAGGTGAAATGGTCAGTTACCACTAAGATATGGCTTATGTCTTTTCTATAAAGACAAAAGTCAATGTACATAGTACCTAAAGTAATGCTGGTTCTTATACTCAAATAAGCATCATGAATTGATTATATATTCCTTTAAATACAATGAACACTAGTTGAGAGTTTTTTAGCCGTATCTATTGCTATCCCGGGCAGGTAAAACTGACTTCTTACCAGTTCTATGGTAAGTCTATTGGTAGAAAAGACAAAGTCATCATGTCATGCCTTCTAGGTCACAGAAGGAAATATCTTGGGTAACATCAGCTTCTTTTTGGTACCATGTGTTAGATCCAGTATAGTCTAGTTCAGCACACCATTGCACAGCTCCAAATTCTGACACTGTTTAGACAATAGAATATTTTCTAGGAAATGAACATATGTTTTTAAATGTATTTATTTATTTTTAGTTTTAAACATTCACTTTTATAAGATTTTGAGCTCTAAGTTTTCTCCCTCCCCCTACCACCTCCCCAAGATGGCCTGCAATCTGATATAGGCTATACATATATAATTATTTTACATACATTTCTACATTAGTAATGTTGTGAAAGAAGAATCAGAAAAAAAGGGAAAAACCATGAGAAAGAAAAAAACAAAAAACCCCCCAACAAAACAGAGAGAAAATAGTATGTTTCAATCTGCATTCAGACTTCATGGTTCTTTCTCTGGATGTGGATAGTGTTTTCCATCCTGTCTTTTAGGATAGTCTTAGATCATTGAACTGCTGAGAAGAGTTAAGTCTATCACAGTTAGATTACAAAATGTTGCTATTACTGTGTAACTGTGTAACTGTTACAATGTTTTCCTGGTTCTGCTCACTTTACTCAGAATCAGTTCATGTAAGTCTTTTCAGGTTTTTCTAAAACCTACCTGCTCATCTCTCATGGAACAACAGTATTCCATTTCATTCGTATATCACAACTTGTTCAGCCATTTCCCAATTGATGGGCATCCCCTCAATTGAGAAAATAAAAATTTAATCCTGTAAGTTTATTCCCTTTTTTCTTGGTTTTATTATTTTTAAAAGTCCATCACCACCAATTGGCTCTTGCCCCTATTCATCGAAAGACAATTGAGGCAAAGAGGATTTGTTTAGTGACCAAAATTCACAAACCCTTATGCCATACTTTCTGATGGCAGTTCTAAACTTCAAAAGCATTTCCGTTCTACTGAGGTCCAACTGCTTGAATATTACAAGTGGCTTTTACCCCTTCTTAGAATATCATCATAACTTGAGTGTCATATGACCTACTGGACAAAGCATCAACAATCATGTTAGAGTGATACTTGCCCCTTCAAGTGGGGTGCCCTCCCTCCATTATATGGAATGTGTCCACATGCTCTCTCTGAGTTGGCTCACTCACCTCACCCTATTCTCACAGTGTGAGGTGTGGCTTTCTATCAAGCAATTACATCTCAAACTCTCTCAGGTTCCTAGAGATAACCCTATGACATGGGGAATACACTCATACTACTTGCCATTATGGTTCTAGGCTCCTACTGGGGTGCTTCTCACCTACATAAAACCAGTCATTCACAACTGATGGCACCTTTAAGTCTTAAATAGGCATAAAAAAGAACAGATAAACACCATGAAATTCACAGGAGACAAAAATCCAAGAAAACTATTTCTTCTCATTTGAATTTTACCAATTTTTCACGATAAAAAGTTCTTTTTCTGCCCCCTTTTTGTAACCAAATTGCTCAATTAAAAAAGGACAATACCATAAATGTTTTTTGGCCAACTCACAGTTAACTTGTGCTGCTAACCATCTTTGTCAGGCAGCATTCAAATTGGCTCTAGATGAAGTATAGGTGAGTCAGTTGTTATCTCTTTCCACAGCTATATTTATAACAAATAATTTTTTTTTTTAAAGCAATTGGGGTTAAGTAACTTGCTCAAGGTTACACGGCTAGTCATTTGATTTATGCGTGGGTGCTCATTTTCTGAGGCCGGATCTGATCTCGGGTCATCCAAACTCCGAGGCCGGCACTCTTACTCACTGCGCCACCTAGCCGCCCCTTTCGGGCAATTGGGGTTAAGTAACTTGCCCAAGGTTACACGGCTAGGTTTTTTTGTTTGTGCGGATTAAGTGTCGGAGGCCGGCTCCGAACTCAGGTCCTTCTGATTCCAGGGCCGGCGCTCTATTCACTGCGCCACCTAGCCGCCCCAAATAATTTTTTTAAAAGAGAAAAAAGAGGAAGGAAAAAATTCAGGAAACCCAATCACATTACATACATTTTTTTTGACTATATGAAATGTTCTACACCTGTGGAAACATCTCCCCCTATCCCTGATCTCTGCCAAGGAGTGAAGAAATGTGTATTTTCAAATCTATTCTCTGGGACCAAGTTTGTCATTTGTAATTTTGCAACATGATTTTTATTATTTCATGATTGTTCTTTTCATTTATACTCTTGTAGATGCTGTGTATATAATTTTTCCTTGGCTTTGTTTACTTTTTTCTTAGTTCATGTTAGTCTCCTTTGTATTATATATATAATCATATCTGTCATTTCTTACAATCTTATAATATTCCACTTGATTCACATACAACAACTTTTTTAGCCATCCTCACATTGGAGGGCTTATGCTTTGTTTTCAGTTCTTTATTACATTAGTGGTTTCTTGCATTTCAAATATGGTCTATTCAGGAGAAGATGTTTGGAGTATTTGTCTTTGTATCCTGAGCAAGCAGCACAGTGCATTGCAAGTGGTAGACAATAGATAAATACAAATACTTGTTGATTGAGATCAATCTGTAGTTGAATTTGGATGGTCCAGGTTGTGTCATGTTGCTCTTTGCAAACTCTGTCTATTCCTCATATAATTTAATAACTCATTATAATTCACCCACTTATTTTTTTCCTCTCTAATAATTAGTTGTGCTATCATCTTACAATGATGGTATAGACCTTTGCTCATTTGCTAATATCTAATAATTTGCTAATAATTCAGCTATATCTCTCAGCTTTTGGAAGGCTCTACAGAATCCTATAAATCCAGAGGGATTCTCTCCTTTGTGCTGAATGGCAGTCATAAGAAACTTGTATATACTTTATTTGCATCATGACCACAGTCATATTGCCTTTTTCTAGACTTCCAAAGTGTTGATATTATGTGATTTCAAAATTTGCATCCTTTAGACTCTACATAGATGTTAAAGATGTTCCTTTAATAATATATGTATATATACACATATAATAAAGATAATAATAGCTAAAATTTATATAGTCCTTTATGGTTTGAAAGTGCTTTACAAATATTATTTTATCCTCACAACAATTCTAAGAGGTAGGTACTATTTTTGTCCTCTTACAGATGGGGAAACTGAGGTATAGGGTTATTAAGTGACTTGCCCATGGTTACACTTAGTAAAGTGTCTGAGGGTGGATTTGGACTTATGACTTCTGAACTTTAATTAGATCTATTTTTGCTTTTGCTTTATCTGAGATAAGTATTGCTACCCCTGCTTTTTTTTACTTTAGCTGAGGCATGATAAATTTTACTCCAACCCTTTACCCTTACCCTGTGGGTATCCCTTTGTTTCAAATGTGTTTCTTGTAGACAGCATATTGTAGGATTATAGTTTTTAATCCATTCTGCTATCCACCTCTGTTTTATGGGAGAGTTCATCCCATTCACATTCACAGTAATAATGACTATCTGTCTCTTCCCCTCCATCCTATTCCCTCCCCTGTTTATGTTTTTGTTTCTTCTTTCTCCCTTCCCCCCCTTGAAGTTTTCCCTTTTGACCACCCCCTCCCTCAGTGTTCCCACCCAGTAATCCCTCTTCTTAACCTACCCTCTCCCCTTACTACTATTTCCCTCCCTTCTAATTCCCCCCTTAGTCTCCTCTTTTTCACCCCCCCCCTTACCCTTCTGCTTTCTATAGGACGCAATAAGTTTTTATACTTATCAGAGTGAATTACTCCCCGTTTGATTCCAAACCAATGAGAGTAAATTTCAAACATTGCTCCTCTCCCTCCCTCCTTTTCCTCTATTTAATGAATGTATGTGTCTATTCACATTAAAATCTTAAACTTCACTGATTTAAGTTGATCCCTCTTTGAACCAGAACCAGTGAGAATAGTGTTCAAATTATGTTCCTCTCCCTCTTTCCCCTTTTCTATAGTGTGTTTTAATGTCTCTTCAGATGGCATATTTTACCTTTTTCTATCTAATCCTTTCATTTTTCCCATTACAGTCTCTTTGATCCCCTTAATAGTTTTTTTTTTAGACATCAGGTTAGTGCGTTCATACCCACACCCTTTATCTAAGTATAACCCTTTTGAAGGTCATGATAATCATAAAGATTTTGAATATTGACAGTTGTCAGCTCCATATATAGGGATGTGAACATTTTGCTCTTGTTGCATCCCAAATAATGAGAGTGTGTTTGTGGGTGTGGGTGTGTGCGCTTATGCATGTGTGAGTCTGTGTTTCTCTTGTTTACCTTTTTATGTCTTTCTTGAGTCTTGTAATTGGAGATCAAATTTTCCATTGAGCTCTGGCTTTTTCATCAGGAATATCTGGAAGTCCCTTATTTCATTAAATGACCATCTCCTTGCCTGGAAGATTATGCTCAGTTTTGCAGGGTAGTTAATCTTTGGTTGTAGTCCTAGCTCTCTTGCCCTACGAAATATCAAATTCCAGTCCCTCCGCTCTTTTAATGTAGAAGCTGCTAGGTCCTGTGTGATCCTAACTGTAGTTCCTCGATATTTGAATTGTTTCTTTTTGGCTGCTTGTAGAATTTTTTCTTTAATCTTGTAATTCTGGAATTTGGCTACTATATTTCTTGGAGTTTTCAGTTTGGGATCTCTCTCAGGAGGAGTCCGGTGAATTCTGTCGATAGTTATTTCATCTTCTGATTCCAGGACCTCAGGACAGTTTTCTTTGACAATCTCTTGGAGGATGTTGTCTAGGCTGCTTTTTTCATCATGGCTTTCTGGTAGACCAATAATTCTTAGGTTGTCTCTCCTGGATCTGTTCTCTAGGTCAGTTATTTTTCCAGTGAGATAGTTTACATTTTCTTGCAATTTTTCGATCATCTTGTTTGATTGACTCTTGCTGCATCATAGAGTTCTGAGCTTCAATTTGATTGTTTCTAATTTTTATCGAATTATGGTCTTCAGGTATTTTTTGAATTTCCTTTTTTAGGGAGGTATTTTCTCCAATTACTTCACTGAGACGTTTTTCCAAGTTGGTCACTGCCTCCCTGATTTGGTCTTTAAAATTTTTCTTAAGCTCCTCCAGGAATACTATTTGGGCTTGAGACCAGATCATGTTTCCTTCTGTGGTCTCAGGTGTGGGTAGAGAGTCTATATTGTCCTATTTTGTTGTTCTTGCCCTGCATAGTATGTTCGAATAGACTTTCTTGCCTTCCCCTTCTCCTTCTCAGCTTTTTTTCCCCATTGTGACTTCCTGTTTCTTAGTTTCTCAGGCTATGAGTTTAGGGCCTGATCCTTGACTTTGAATACCTCTGGGTGGCTAGTTTATGGCTAAGTCAGGGAAGTCAATGAGGGATGTAGATGAGTAGGTATGGGTGTGTCTGACCACTTCAGATTTCTACCTTTATACCCCTGGGCTATAAGTAGGCTTTTGTTGGTGAGGAGAGGTGGTGCTTGTTGGGACCCCACCCTCTCTTCTCTTCAGACTCCTGGCTATCTCGGTTACACCCCTTCTTGGAGACTCTCAAGCCTGGGGCTATTTCCATTGACTTGGGATTTCAATCTGGGTGGGAGACTTATCTTTGGGTTTTCTGCTTCATGAAGGAGGGATGGGAGGATGGGAGCAGCTAGAATTTACTTTGCCATTCCAGCCCCTGTATTATACAGGCAGGCAGTTTCTAAACTTCCAGGCTGGGGGCCGAATGCAGCCAGAGAAGCCGCTCTTTCCACTGAGGGCCCAAATCTCCTACCTGGCTCCAATGATCCTACCCGATGACCGTGATTTGTCCTTGGTAAGTCTGTAGGCTGGGGCTTTTGCTCTCTCTGGTGTAGTCTGCTTGTCTGCTCTTAGGTCTGGGCTGTGCAGACCCCATGCGCTCTGTGCTCGACCAGTCCGGACACACTGGGCAACCTCCTGGGCTGGACTCTGCCACACTTCGTCTTCCAGTGGGCTCCGTCACTCCGGATTCCGCTCAGATTCACCCTTTGAGCCTTAGTGACCGAGGAGCTCAGAGAGGTTACTGCTTCCTTTCCGCCATCTTGACTCCTCCCTCGACTTCTGAACTTTAAGACCAGCACTCTGCTACACCATCTAGCTACCTTGTGTAATTCTGGAATTTTGTAATATAATGCTGTAGTAATTTGGTTGCATTGCTGAATCAAATATCCTCTGGTTCTTGGCCAAGGGAATGATTCCTTTCCAGAAAAAAATTCCTCATTTGGGCCTAGGACTGCCCTGTGATATAGAATATCTAGAACCAACATAATCTGTGTCTCTAAGTATTCTTTTTAAGCTTAATGAAGCATTTCAGTGTGTTCACTGGCAATCCTTAGCTCATTATAGTTTGAAATTGTCTAAGGAAATCTTCCTCTTTAGAGGAAAGCTTAATGACTAATTTCCAAATACATTCTTATGCTTTGACCACATCAGTAATTTTTGAATAATCACATATTTTCTGGAAATTTAAGGAAAACAGCCTAATTTTTTTCTGCCTTCATATCTGTTAGTGCTTGTTTGTATTCCTACATTTTTTCCCCTTCAAGTCTTTTACAATGTTATTTCTACATCCAAGGTCTATTCTTAGAATTTAAAGGCCTCTATGTGTTTCTCTGTGCATCACTGCACACAATAATACCTCTATTGTATTCAAATTTGAGTTAAAATTCTGTTCAACAAAGCATGTATGGAAATAGTGTATAGTCTTGAGATAATTGTATATTAAAGCATAAACCAAAAGTTAGCAAGGATAAGATAGACAATGGCAATGATCTCAACTCTATTTTCAATTAAAAACCAGCATAATCAATGGTACATAATTTCAAGCAGTATTGATTAGTGAGAGTCAATACCACATTAAGCCAAACAACACTGGCACTCACAATATACAATGCATTTGGAATCCTATGGGACAAGCTGGGTTGTTCAGAAGAGGGCATCCCAATGTGAAAAATAAATGTCAGATCCTAAGCTGGAAAGAAAATGCTTCCAGGGAAGAAAAGAGAGAAAAAAGGAAAATTTTAAAAATCAACAAAATTATGGTGGTGAAAACCCTAGCAGAAAAGCATACATTAAATCTTGAACTAAAAAGAAAACAATTCTAGAGAAGAAAGAATATGAAAAATTGAAAATGAAAAAAACTTTTAAAAATTCAGGTAAAAGGTAGTATTCTCAAATTTAAAACTTAAAAAGCTTCTAAATAAAATAAAATTATTCTCAAGGACCTGCTACATGACACACTCATGTGATACTCTGTGTTTCACTTTGACAAAGGCAGGAGTGGGATTTCATCTATTCATATCATTAGAATGTGCAATTGGAATAGATGATCAGAAACAAATCCCACATGAGCCACAAGGTGGCGCTCTGAGGTCAAGTTGCTCCACCTCCCAGGTCACTTTCAGTCATTTTCTTACATATGCAGGCAAATATGGAACTTCTGACCTTTGCTCAGGAGTGGGAGGACAGGGGAGATCTATGGATTTCCTCCTGGGTTTCTCCTACTTCCAGTTCCCCATTCTCCCAGGTTTGGTTTAGCCGAGAGTGAGAAAGTGGAAATTATAACTTAATTTGGCTTATTAACTTACATTCCCATTAAGATTCTGATCTTCCAAATGTCACTGGAAAGTGTACTGGAAGGACCACTCTTTTACATTATAGATCAGAATAAGTTTGCTGATTGCAATAAAAAATAATAAAGGATACAAAATCAAAATTGCTGAGGAATTGAACACACCCACTCCTAGAAAGTTTGTATATCATATTCTTCCCCCTCCCCCTCCCCCCCAACCCCATAGTCCTCAGTGCCCATCGTAGGTAGGGACTGAATAAATGCCAATTGACTGACTGATCTCAATGATTTCAGATAAATGAGTCTAGACAAACTTTCTAAGTTATTGGAAGAACTAGAATATGTGATTATGAAGCTGTCGTTCCTGATAATGCAGTACTAGGAGCCGTACTTTGGGCCTGGGAAAGGGTAAATGTCATCCCCAATTTTTTTTTTTTTGCTTTTCGGAGGGTGATTGGGGTTAAGTGACTTGCCCAAGGTCACACAGCTAGTTTTTATGTTAAGTGTCTTGAGACCGGATTTGAACTCAGGTCCTCCTGACTCCAGGACCAGTGCTGCGCCACCTAGCTGACCCCCCCCCCCAATTTTTTTTAAGGAGAAAAAGGTGCAACTTCAACTAGACTAGTGAGCTTGACTGATTCCCAGTAACATTTTAGGATTCTTTCTTAAAGGGATGACTTATAAGTACTTAGAATGCTCTCCCTCATCTCTAGCTTCAGGTTTCCCAAGCATTCTTCAAGTCTCTGCTAAAGTTCTATCTTTTGCAAGAAGTCTTTCCTGGTCCTCCTTAATTTTAGTGCCTTCCCTCTGATTCTACTCCTCAATTTATCCTGTTGAGAGAAATTATTATTTCTTTTCTCTTTTCTTTTCCCCCTGCTTTTTTTGGAGGGGGGAAGGCAGGGCAATCAGGGTTAAGTGACTTGCCCGAGGTCACACAGCCAAGAAGTATTAAGTGTCTGAGGCCAGATTTGATCTCAGGTCCTCCTGACTCCAGGGCCAGTGCTCAATCACTAACTACCCTTCTTTAGCCTTTCTAAAAAAAAAAAAAGGCACTTTATAGTGGCACTTGCCACTTCTCCAGTGCTTAGCACAATGTCTAGCACATGGTGGGCACTTAATAAATATTTATTGTCTGACTTGGAAAGGAGAATGATGATCACCATAACCTAGTCATGCCAGACTTTTCCTTTCTTGACATGCCTACTATGAATAAAACAATTCACAAATATTAAGTGCTTACTATGTGCCAGTAATTGTGTTAGGTGCTGAGGATAAAAGAACAAAGGATGAAATAGTCCTTACCCTTAATGTAGTAGACTTCTAATGGGGGAGGCAACCAGTAGGCATAAAGATTATATGTATACTGCAACAATATAAAGTTAATAAATATAAATATATACAAAATAATTAAATATAAGGTAGTTTGGGAGGGAGATCAGGAAAGGCTTCATGAACAAGTGACTTTGTCTTAAAGGAAGAAAAGGGAATAATACTCTGTCAGCAAAATATTTGACAGTCTTTCATGCTATCATCGTTGACGAGATAGAGAGACGTAGGCTGTGCTAGTAGAGTAGGGATACTGGGGTGCTGCTTGGCTGGCAGCCAGAAGGGAGCTCAGGCGATGTTGGGCCCAAGGTAAGGGGGGGGTCTTCATTCCAATATTTTTGCCAGTACAGCAAACCACTGAAACAAGAAGCAGCATTAGAACTTCTGACTGAACTATTTGGAGATGCCAGAGACTGGGGTGGAAACTGGTGGCCTCTGTAAGCCAGCCTCAAAGTGGGTGTGAGGGAATGTGGTGATGAGATATAGCATTGAGATGAAAGTCAGTGGAGATACCAGTGAATACTGTAAGGTGGTTGGTTTCTCAAGGTAACTGGTCCTTGTTTTCTCCTTGTGATGTCTTCGTGGCACAAGGGAGTTGTCATGGGAATCTCTGTCCATCTGTGTTTGTAGGTCTTTCTGCTTCAGTATCCCAAGAAATCAGCAGCAATGAAAGGGGTGCTCCAATTTTTCCCAGTGCTGTCTACTTGGATTATACTGCTGAGTATATCTCTGGTTTCTATCCCTAACAACAAGTGCCAGCTGCAGTGGTACCACTGCCTCCATTCAACAGCCTGTATCTTGATGTTGCTAGGCAAACTCAGGACTAGATAATTGATCAGATCTAAAGAATAGTGGTTAATGGACCAATGTCAGCCTGGAGTGGGGACCTCTGCTGAAGTGTCATAGAGATCTGTCCCTGGCTCATTTTTATTTAATGTTCTTACTAATGACTTTGATAGAGGCATAGGTGGTATGCTTATCAGATTCTTAGAAGGCACATGACTGGGAATAATAGCTAATACTTTGTATAACATAATCATGACTCAAAATTGATCCTGACAATCTGGAATGATAGACTGAATCTACTTAGATCATATCAAATAGGGACAAATGCAAAATCATTCACTTAGGGAAAGGATATGCATTTATATGGTGCTTACTCTATGACAGGCACTGTGCTAAGCACTTAAAAAGTATTGTATATGTTGTTTGAGCCTCACAACAACCCTGGAAAGCAAAGTGCTGTTATTGTTCTCATTTTACAGCTGAAGAAACTGAGGCAAATAGCAGTTAAGTGACTTGAATAGAGTCACAGAACTCCTAAGTGTTTGAACTTAGGCTTAAAAAGTTCCCCTGCACAAAGACAGGATGGAAGAGATGTGGTTAGATAATTGCAAAATAGGCACGAGTTTTAGTAGACTGAAAGCTATTACCAAAGGTAGCCCAAAACACAGTGATATTAAGCATGACTTGAAGTACTCTATTCAGTTTTGGGGAGCTACATTTTAGGAAGGAAACTGATTAATGCAAACACCTGTCTAGGTAACAAGGAGGAGAACCGGTTGGTGAGAAGGCTCAAAAACGTGTCCTTCAAGGATGATTTGGAGGAGCCATGGATATTTAATCTGAAGAAGAATAGACTTGGAGAAGGTGGAGAGACATGATAAGAGACAGTCAGTTACATGGTAAGAGACCATCAAGTGAAATGGTTCCAAGGTGAAGAAACGTTGATTGACTTTGTTTTGCTTGGGTGCAGAAGAGCAATGGGTGCAATTTCACAGGGAGGCAAACATTGACTTGATGTAAAGGAAAACTTCCTAAAAATTAGAGTTATGCAAAAGTAGAGTAGGATGCCTGGGAGAGCAAGTTACCCTTTAGTTACTCTAAGGCAGAAAGAAACAAGCATTTCTTAAATACCTACTATGTGCCAGAGATTGTGCTAAGCACTTTATATATATTATTTCATTTGATACTCAAAACAACCCATTTTACAGTTGTTGAAACTAAGACAGACAAAAAAAAATTTTTTTAAGTGATTTGTCCGGGGTCACACAGCTAGTAAGTGTCTGAGGCAGATCTTCCTGACTCCAGGCCCATGACTAAACCACCTAGCTGCTGAGATTAGATAACCATTTTTCCATGGGGATTTTCGAGGAGATTCCTATTTAGGTGTGGCAGGACTGACTTGGACTAGATCATCTTTTCCAATTCTGAGATTCTATGATTCTAGAAATATAATTCTATAATTGGTTCCCCAGCACCTAGAAAATTGCTGACAACTTAATACATATTTGTAAAATTGTCAAATGCCACTGAGATTGTAAAAATCCTCATTTATCTCTTTCTCTTTCACCTAATCAGGAAAGATATTTTCTTACTTTATTTCTTCTAGTTTTGTTTTATACTTCTGCTCCAATTTTAGCTTTCTCCAGGGGAGTTGCTGGCTTAATCTGTATACAATAGATTACACTTCTGCAACAGACTGTCGCTAGTAGCAATGGCCTGAGAAAGTGGCCTTGTTTTAAAATCTGCCTCAGCCAGTTCTTTCAAAAATGCTTTCTTAAAGGGCAAACAACTCATTTCAACTGAATATAACTTTTAAGCAGAGAGGGATATTTCCTGCTTTTTATACCAGAGGGTCAGTAATTATCCTCAAAGAAACAAAACTTGCTGATACTATAGGAAAGGTCCCAGTAGCATGAATGGCATGGGAAACCCTAACGAAATCAAATCCTGTCTCATGTTCTCGTTTCTCTAGAATCTCAGCTTGTTCCCTTTCCTGCTCTGATATCTACATGTCTGGTCTGTCCCCATCTCTACGACTGGACCCCCACCATCTGTCCTCTCCAGCACCACCAGATTGTGATAGCTTTCAGGCTCTGCTTGACTCAACTGCTCTTCGACACTTGGCTGGCAGTCTGCTTGCCTTGTGTTTTGTTTTCCAAGTTCCTCATCAGTGTCCTTGACCCCTTGAAAGCCCCTGCCATCCCTGAGCATAGCTTTCCTTTTTTCAGAAGTCCTTCAACCTCAGGCTTATGACATTATGAGAAAACTAGTCCATTTTTAACAACACATGCTGAAATGCTGATGAAATTAAATACTCCATCAGTTAAAAAAATTGCAGTGCCTGCAAATTATACAGAGTATAGGTATTAACATACATGTATTAATATAAATGAAGTTGGCATACATATCATGTCATATACATAAATTATATGTACATATATATATGATTTATAGATTACTATAACAGTGGTCAGTTTATATACACAGTTGCATGTACATAAATCACATACACACAATGTATGGTAGAACTATTGCACAAGTAGGATTACATATTAATTACAATTTGCATTTCTCCAGGGGAGAATGCTTATCTTCCTGAGTTCAAATCGAACCTCAGACACTTACTAGCTGTGTGACCCTGGGCAAGTCACTTAACCTTATTTGCCTCAGTTTCCTTATCTATAAAATGAGTTAAGAGAAGGAAATGAAAACCAATCCATTATCTTTGCCAAGAAAACCCCATATGGGGTCATGAAGAGTCAGATACGACTGAAACTATTGAACAATAAAATGAGATCACCCGTATAGTGTCTTTCCTAATATCTTTGTATGCAAGTACTACAAAGGCTTATTCCAAAGAGCCTCTTGCTCAGATCCCAGTGTCCTCAACAGGTTCAGCCAGATGTGATTAAAATATTCTGGGCATAGGTCTCCTTGAGGAAGGCATGATATAATCTTAGACAATTTGATGTCCTAGCATGTCAAGCACCTACTTAAGTAAATTTCTATTAAAATCTTGATCCTGATCAGAATGGATTCTGGGAGAGAAGCCACAAGGAGAAAAATCCTCCTTCCACAACATCTTAGCTACTGGTTCCTGGTTGGGTAGAAATATGTGCATCACCACTAGGGGGTTGCTTCTGTTCTTATCCCTGTATAGAGATAAGCCCTTTCACTCAAGGCCCAGAGTCTTGCTGCTGCTCATGGTCTCTAGGTTAGCAGTTCATGCCACTTTCCTTCGATCACAGCCAGCATAGGTCTTAAAATTCTTGTACACATCCCCTGCCATCCTTGGACAGCAGAACTTTTTCTGCACTAGATTTAGTTTTCTTATAGCCCAGGTGCTGAAAATCATTGTGAATGAATTAATCAATCAATGAAAAAAATACATTAAGTGCTTATTATGTTCCAAGCACTGTGTTAAGTAACTGGGGAAATAAATATAAAAGCAAAGACAGTCTCTGCCCTCAAAGGGCTTACATTGTAATAGAGGAGAGAACACATAAAGGGTAGTGGTGACTGGTGGGGGGGTTGGCACTTGGATACTAAAAGATCTAGGAATTGTAACTGGGGTCACAAAGAGAGAAAACTGACACAATCCATCCAGGAACAATGGCAGAGCTGATTTAATTTTGGTTCCAGAAAGCCTGAAGATGTCTTTTAGGTTTGAGCATACCAGGTGCCACAAAATTGGTCCACAGGCATTTGAGATCTGTGACCTCAGGGCCCTGCATCTTCAAGGTGCATATGATGTGAAAAGGTGTAGAATCCTTCCATCCATGGGAGCACTACTAGTCTTCACTGGACATAGATGCAGAAAGGTAGATGGTTGGACTGGCAATGCTCATGTACTCTCTTGGAGCAACATTAAAAGTTACTCAGAGTATAATCTGTGTGTGTGTGCCACCAGGTGGTGCTCCAAGAAAGGGCTACCATCCCAACCTTCTTGGTCAGTGAGAGAACTTGATAACAATGTGAGTCCTTTTAGAATTTGTGCACAGAGACTTACCTGAGTCCCCAGTCTCTCAGATTTTAGTACTTGTTCTATCTTGTCTCATGTAGTTTAAAGTGGAAGACATAAAGATTATCAGAATTTATTTGCTCCATATCCACTTTTTCTTAAGGTTTTATCTCCTTGCCAACTTCACGTGACCCAAAAGGAGTACACACTATAGTTTACTTTCAAGTATGTTTGCTCAAAGGAATAAAAAAAATATACAGTACTGAAATTCCTGACATAGTCATTCCCAGAAGGGTCTGAAATCTCAACTTTCCAATGGCTATAGTCATTCCTTGTTAAGGTCTTCCACTTCCGCCAAGGGAACGAACTGATACACTCAGAGGCCATTTATAGAAGGAGAATGTTGAACTTTCCCCAATTTAGAAAGTCACAAAGGAAACAATTTCACCAAGTGGAGGCCCCACTACAGTTCTGATTGGAATGGCATTCAATTTCTAACCAATCAACAGGTGAAACCTGGATTCTGATAATCAACAGAAAATATTGCTGTTCTGTTCTATCAACCTGTGTTATCAATGTATTCTGGTATACAAAGTCAATTACGCTGTGTTGCAATCTCACCATTTGTGACATGTCTCACTTTATAAAATTTTCTATCAAAACTTCAAGATCTGAATTAACTCCCTGACTGGAACCTCTACTATACATCTTCCCAATCCCCATGTCCATTCTTTTGGCACATAAATGACAGAAATCAAAGGGAAAGCACTATGCACTTTGATACCCAGGTGTTACATTCCTCTAGAAGGTGAGTAGTTTTGTAGTCCTTGCAAAATTATATGAGGTATATTTGAGCATTTGCAGACATACATTATGACAAGTATCAGAATTCAATGCACTGAAGGCAATTATCCAACATCAAAGGTAATTATTATCCCATGGTACCATTTATATGTCATCTAAATTAACATCACATGCATAATAAAACACAAGGCAAAGCATTACTTGACAGAGCTGCTTTAATGACAGAACTCTTAAACAGCAGACAGGCTATATTGTATGGACATATAGCAATAGTACCAGTGTGCCATTAGTGCATAAGCAAATATAAAATGGCAAAAAAACCTAGAAAACATACAGAGTTGACACATATATCAACATACACCAATAGATAAAATTGCACTTAAAGCATATGTCTCAGGCACATTCATTAGTGTTGTATGGCAACATGTAAAATCATTTCCATGACTCCTGCAATGAAGCAAGGCCCATTGGATGGGGCACTGGACTTGGAGTCAGGGAGACCTGGGTTCATATCCCACCTCTTGTACTTAGTAGTCACTTAAGGTCTCTATTGTTTGGTTTCCTTATTTGCAAAATGAGAGTGTTGAACTCAAGGACCTCTAAGACCCCTTTCAGCTCCAAGTCTTATGCTATTCTGTGCTAGATTGTTCATTGATCAGATAATTCTGTGACCTGCTGACCATTCTGCACTTACACATGAGCTACTTGATGGTCTAAATCCAGGGGTGGGGAAACTGTGGTCTTCTAGGTCTTTGGTTGCAGCCTTTTGACTGCGTCCAAGTTTTCCAGAACAAATCCTTTTATAAAGGGGATTTTTTTCCTGTGAAGTTTGGATTCAGTCCAAGTGCTGAACTTGAGGACCTAGAGGGCCACATGTGGCCTTGAGGTTTCAGGTTCCCCACTCCTGGTAGGATGATTGTTAGCATCTCCACACCTACAGACCTAGATTCCATCTGCATGAGTTGGTGGATAGCTCAGGGAGGCTATGGTCATAGTCAGACATTTCGGACTGTCCC
The DNA here is from genome assembly GCA_011680675.1 of Gymnobelideus leadbeateri. NCBI lineage: Eukaryota > Metazoa > Chordata > Mammalia > Diprotodontia > Petauridae > Gymnobelideus > Gymnobelideus leadbeateri. The sequence goes on from WOXC01010896.1 coordinate 313,848, forward strand.
CATTCCCCATGGTCTCTGCAGTGGAAGCATTAAGGAAGGAGTAGTGCTATCTCTGGTTTCAGCCTTCTTGTCCCTCTCATGTCTGGACTGAGCTCCACCTCAGGCTGAAGCAGTCAGTGGACCACACTTATCTTCTTTATCTGAATCATCGCCTAACGAACTTCTGTATCGTTCAAATGGTTTCTCTACACATTTGTGAGCGATCTCTTGTCAGAGTCTGTTCAGTTGATTATTTGGCTTTCCCTTCCTTTTGTTCCCTCTGTTCACCATGGAGTTCAAATAATTCCTCTATAGGTAATAGGTGGCTGAAATTAATTATCTTTGTAGCCTCTTCTCTGTTCTCCCTCCAAACAATAATCTCTGGTAATACTTTCTCCACTATTTGAAGTAGAAAAGACCTCTATGTAGTGGTTTTCCATTGGTCCACTCTATTGTGTGTCCTTGGAGCACCAACCTTTCTCAAGATATTCTTCTTATAATGACAATTCAAGCATCATACCTCCAAAGTAATAGTTAATAGGTAAATCATGAAATTCACCCAGTGTCATAATTTCTGATAATGTTACATTCATGCACCAGCAAATATAGCAAGTTGACTCCATTGAGATTTCTGCTCAGACTTAGAATTCTGAGATTGCTCAGTAATGTGTGATTAAAATGCTCCAGCTGTGGGTCATCTTGGAGATGGTAAGCTATAGTTTCAGATTTCTTGATTCTTTCCAAAGCTAATGCTTCCTTATTTTCCACCTGGATGTACTCCTTTTGGATTTCTCTAATTTCTCCATCATGGCCCCATGCTGGGAATCTTTTTCCACTTTCCCCTGATGGTTTTCAGCTTCCTTTTTGTGCATTGTCTTCCTAGTTAGATTGTAAGACCCTTGAAGACTCTCTTTCTTTTGTTTGTATTTTATCCCCTATGCTTAGCACAGTGACCAGCATATAGTGGGTGCTTGATAAATGTTTATTGACTAGTCTGACTGCTTCCTTGAATAGCCGTGTTTTTAAAGTTTCTACTGAGATAGTGAATCTTTCTACAGAGTAAGGTTTCTCCTCCAATACTTTAGAAGTTTTGGACACTTTCTGTGTCTTTTGGTATGGTTGGCATTCCTGGTGAAGTGGTCTGTCACCACTAGGATATAGGCTTATATTTTTACTATCTTCTTCCAGAGATGCAAAGTCAATGTGCACAAGTTCCAAAAACTTGGTGCTTATACCCTCAGATATTCAGCACAAGTTAGTAGTACTTCCCTCTGAATACACTGACTACAGACTTCACACTTCTTAGTGATATCTGTCTGCCATCTTGGACAACTAATTAGTTTCTTACCAGTGAAAGGGTTCTCCCTTGACCCCAAAGCCCAAAGTCATCATGTAATGCCTCCATGCTTGCAGAATAAAATATCCTTCCTAATGCCATGTGGGGAATTAGTTACAGCCTGAGTCAAGCACTTTGGTGTAGCCAGCATATAAAGAGAAACGGCTTTCTTGAGTTTGCCTGGGGACCACGGGTGGGGAACCAGAGGCCCAGAGGCCACATGTCCTCAAGGTCCTCATGGACCCTCTAGGTCCTCAAGTGTGGTCCTTTGATAGAATGCAAATTCAAGGACTATACTTGAGGACCTAGAGGCCTCAAGTTCTCCAACCCCTGGAGGCCAATACTGGTGTATGAGTGAGGCCACTGATTATTTGAATTTCTCATTCCAGTAATCTCCGAATAGTTTCAGAAGGTTCAGACCACACTGACTCTTCTTGCTTTTATGCTCCCTTGAAAATATCTTAGATCTCAAAGGTTTTTAGGATGTGGCCATTTGAGGAGAACTTCTATCTTTTCTGGGTCTTCTCTTTGTTGATTCATGTATTGTGTAAGATCATCAACCAGGAGAAAAAACCCAGGCCCTTTCCCAACCAGGTGTTACAGATGTCACAGGCAGGTCCTCTGAGTTTCTCTAGTAATCAATTACATTTCTCTGCATTGATTCCTTACCGATCCTGCATCATATCAGGAGCATTTTCTAGTCAGGCATCAAAGCTTTCCTCTCTAGTTAAATGTCCACAGTACACTTGCTGTCTGCTGCTAGTGCTGGCAGTCTAACAGAGCAATGCTAGGGGTGGTTAACTAGTTGGAAAGATAATGAAAGAGTTCAGGTGAGTTCTTCCAAATACTTTTTTTCCTATCCAGTTCTGCATTCCTAATAGCTGCTATGACCCTTGGAAGCCCTTACCATCCCTGCTTTTCTTCTTTCTAGCATCCTCTCTGCCTCTGAACAACATTATAGGAAATAAAGTCCTTTCCTACGTGTGCATGTCGACCACAACAACACGACCGATGAAGGGATCCTCTGTGTTTTGCTCTCTTGTCCCCAAGAACAATATTACTTTATTAGGAAACTCTGTCCAGCGCAGTATTAGTCAGTCACCAGATCAAGTCAGAGTCTAGCGTCAGGAGCATGTGGTATCAGCTATGAGGCTGACTCAGGGGAGGTTTAGGAGCTGGAGCCCAGGCCCAAACCATGAATTTGGCATCAGGAAACATGATCTGCATAGGTGGTGCAATCAGCCACAGATACCAGACAACAAAGGGTCAGCTCCTAAGTCAAACAGAATTAAGTACCAATGTATTTGGTGCAGACATTAAATGTTATGGGTGGTCAGAAAGGGGAGATCAGTAGGGACTGGAATTATTAGGAAGGAATTTGTATAAGAAATGAGTATGAACTGAGATTAGAGAGGATTAGGGAGGGGATTCCAGGCAGTAAAAACAGCCTCAACACATGCATGGAAATATCAATATTCATGATGCATTCCACAGATAATAGAGACTGAACTGGCTGGACTAGAGGATTCACAGAGTAAGACAGCAGAAGATCAAGGTGGAGAGGTAAGCTGTAATTATAATAGGCACTTATTTTATGTTTGTTGAATTGTGGGAAGTCATCAGTGCCAGGCTAAAGGATTTTTTACTTTATCCTGAAGGCCCTGGGGAGCCATTATAAGTTTACTAAGCAGACCACTGACAAGGTCAGGCCTGTGCATTAAAAAAGACCTGGAATCAATGTGAAGGAAACTTATGAGACTGGAAGCAAGGAAACTAATTAGAAGGTTATTATCATAATCTCAGAGAAGGGCCTAAAGGCCTGAGTCTCTGTCATCAATTAGGCCAGCTAAAGTTAAATTACTTAATTGGTTAACTAGAGATTCAGTGAATATTTGGTTACTATATGGAAGGCCCTGGCCTAGGCCTCTCAGAGGATAATAAGACAAAAAGGAAACAATCCCTACCCTTAAGAATCTTACTGTCTTTTGGAGCAGCTCATAACTTAATCCCATTCTTTATTGAAGATGTAGTTATTGAGCAGGTGCTTTAAAAAATATCCTCTTACTGGACTGGAGCTGTACGTGCTCTAGATGCCCAGCCCAGTGAAAGGTATATCATTGGCTAATTCATTAATGAGGCCTCCTGGGAATCTGCTGAGTTTAAGAAGGGGCTGCTCCATATACTGATATGCCTCTTTCTAGGGCACAGACAAACTTACAGAATTTCTAAATATAAACTGATTTCCCCTTTAAGGAAGCCTTAAATTGAGGAGCTTGTATGAAAAGTGCAATGAAATTATCTCCTTTCTATTAGAATAGAGATAATTTTGCTCAATTCACTCCTTAAGTTAACAACTGCCTAAAAGGTTCAGTGACACAGATTTGTATGTTCTAAGTATCCAATATTTTCAATATGTTGGTCATATTATATTTTGTACATACAATGTAATGCATTATGCATTTTGTTTGTTGTTTTCAATGTCAAATATCCAGTATAACCAAAGCTGCATATTAAAGTTAGCTAAATCCTGTTCCATGTAGCCTCTTTTTTAAATGTATGTTTTCTTGATGTATTTATTTTCATGCTATTGAGTCATGATAGCTTCTCTTGGAAATGGACTGGAACTTTTTGCATTCCAGGATTGCATCCCTTTGACATTTAAACAGTCAACAACAAGCATCTATCTATTAAGTGTCTAAGATTTGCCAGCCACTGGGCTAAGGATGGGGGACACAAAGATAATCCTAACTCTCACAGAGTTTACAGTCTAATGGGGGGCAACATGCAAACAACTCTGTACAAACATCATATATACAAGGTAAATTGGTGAAGATTAATAGAAGGAAGGCACTGGTATTAACATGTATCAGAAAAGGCTTCTTGCAGAAGATGAGATTTCAGCTAGGACTTAAAGGAAAGCAGGGAGGCAGAGATGGGGAGGGAGAGAACATGGGAAGGATAGTGAGTGATATTGCCCAGAGTTGGGAGATGGGGTATCTAATGTAAGAAACAGTATGCCTTCAATGAGGATGAAATCAGCATGAAGGTCAGCTACTGCACTGATGATAAATTATTTAACTTGAAAAGGCTACAAGCCAAGAATAAAGGGGAGGGAGAGTTGGTGTGTGACTTTTTGTTTGCATATAATTGTGCATACAATGCAGTCTCTGAGGTTGAGATGCAACACAGTATGGATTGATTCTCTATGGCTAGTGCTAATTTTGGCCTGACAATTAACACCAAGAAAAGAGAGGTTCTCTACCAGCCAGCACACACCTCCATTCATGGAACCATTGGTTATGGCAAATGGAGAAATGTTGAATGCTGTGGATAAGTTCACTCACCTTGGCAGTATACTTTCCAGGGATAGACACATAGATGATAAGGTCAATGTATGCATTGCCAGAGCTAGCACAGTATTTGAGAGACTCAAAAGGAATGTATGGAAGAAAAGAGGTGCCTACCAAACTGAAGATCTACAGAGCCATTGTGCTGAACTTGTTGTTGTATGCCTGTGAAACTTGCACAGTATACTAGTGCCATTCCAGTAAACTGAACGGCTTCCATCTGAATTATCTTAGGAAGATTCTGAAGGCATCTTGCAGGATAAATTGCCAGATATTGAGGCCCTTTCTTGAGCTGAACTGCCAAGTATTCAGCCTCTACTGTAGGGAGCACAACTCTGATGGGTTGGCTATATAGCCTGAATGCTAAACTTATGTTTGCCTAAAAGACTATTTTATGTACAAGGCAAACACTCACATGGTTGCCAGAAGAAGCTATATAAGAACACTCTCAAGGTCTCTGAAGAATTTTGGTATTGATTGTGAGATATAGGAGACACTAGCACAGTATTGTCCAGCATGACATGCTCACATCAAAGAAGGAACTGTGCTCTATGAGCAAAGCAGAATTGCTGCCACTCAAAAAAAACATCAGATGTGCAAATTTAGAGACCTCCATACACCAAATGTAGATATGGACTATCTATGCCCAACCTGTGGTAGAACCTTCTGAGTTCTTATTAGTCTCATCAGCCACAGTTGGACACACTATACTTTGACTGTGACATAATGATGTCATTTTGGTCCTCTTCAAGCATGAAGGACAACAGCCATGTGAAAGGGTGTGAAGATTACAAAGAACTGAAAGGTAGGACTAGGCCAATTATGGAGGACTTTAAAAACCAAACAAAGCATTCTATATTTGATCCTGATGCAATAGAAATCACTGAAGTTGACTGAATGGAGGAGTAAAAGATGTGACGTGGTCAAATTGGGGCTTTAGGAAGGTTGATTTAACAGCTAAGTGGAGGATACATTGGAGAGAGAAGAGACTTGAGGTAAATTGACCAACCAGCAGGCTACTGCAAAAACCCAGGCATGAGGTGATAAGGACCTGCATTGGAGTGGTGGTTGTATCAGATGAGGGAAGGGGGCATTTTCAAGATCTATTCTGAAGGTATCAATGATTGATAGGTCTTGGACAATGATCAAAAACAGGGGGTGGGAGTGAGGAGTTGAGGATTATGTCTAGGTTGAATGATGGATTTGGACCAAGGTCCTCACATTCCAAATATCATACTCTTTCTCTTACACCTCGGCTAGTGATTTTAGAATTTGGGGAAGCCTTCTAATTTCCTCAAATGACTCCTTCACCTGTTCTGCAGGTTCTTGCTCCATATTCCTTTAAGAGGTTAATCATTACACAAAGAGAACCAGCTTAAGTATAGTATTTTACATTGATATAGAGTATAAAAAAGTGATATCAGATCTCCTTGGAGACCAGGTATGCTAGGATTAAAAGACAGGGGAGCAAGAATGAAAGTATAAATTGACTGAGGGGAGTGTCCTCAGAAAAGTTGGAGAATGATACAGAAGTGAATGCTTGTGGTGAGCTGCCACCAGGACAAATTTCTCTGGTTTCACAGTTTTATAGAGGGCCAGTTTAGGGTAGCCATTTGGCTTGACCATTTGAATTGAATAAGCCAATTCCAATTAATTAGTTTGATTGATTTCTTCTCTGACTTGACCAAGTTAGCTAAATCACTTGCAGGTGTTCTTGTATGACCCATTAAAGAGGGTTCCCATTTGTCTGGAGAGAAGTCTGAGCCTACAAAGGACAGCTGTGGACCAGGAGGAGGGTACAGAGGAAGCTTCCTTTCATAGGAATGAAAGGACTCTAATAACAATAATTCATATTTCTATAGTGCTTTAACATTTACAAAAAGCACTTTCCTAGAAATGACTATGTGAGATAGATGTTGCAAATATTACTTTCCTCATTTTCCAGAGGGAGAAATAGAGGCTCAGTAACTTGTCCAAAGTCATTCAGGTGGTAAATGATGAAGCAGGGATTTAAACTTGGTTCTTATCTGACTCCAATTTTAGCACTCTTTTCAGTGAACCATTGTCTACAAGAGACAGACTTGTCTAAGCCATTAGTGGGTATCGCTTGCTGTATAATTGATTAAGTTTGCCTTATTCTATCTAGCCCCTTCACCAATTTGGAAGGTTGGTTCCTCTCTTCTATTAGTAACATGACATGTGACCATGAGCAATTTATAACTTCTTTGAATCTCAGTTGCTTAGCTATGAACTGAAATGATTAAATTAGGTAATTTATAAGGGCACTTCTAGCTCTAATGATTTGTGAACATATATGAACTTCAAATTATATTTATCCTTCAATGCTCATCACAAGCTTGCTTCCTCAATGAAAGATTTCCCAACTCTTTTTCCCCCTCAAGATTTTAACTTTTTAATTCTGAACTTTACAGCATCAACAAACACGAACATTTTCTCCTATAAAGAACAGAAAAAGAGGATTCCATATGAAACTGAATTTCTATCATATGTTAACTTGTTTTTAAGAATTACAAAGTTTAGTTCTAAAGTTGTTCTACTTGTCTGTCTCTTCCTCCGAATTTCCATTTGTTCTCTTCTGTGCATTTAAAAATATTTTGTTGGTGTTCTTTTTTCCCTCCATCACTATCATTATTCTTCCTCACCAACTCCTTCTCCCAGAAAAGAAAATTCCCTTAGAACAAAAAACCATAATAAAGCAAAACAAATCTACATTTGCCATGTCTGAAAAGGTATGCCTCATTTTGCACCTTGGATTCATAACCTCTCAGTCAAGAGGTAGGAAGTCTGCTTCATCATTGGTTGTTTGGAGTTACAGTTGATCATTGCATAGTCTAGAGTTTGGGAATCTTTAAAGCTCTTTTTTGTTACAATGTTATGGATCATTGTATAAAGTATTCTCATGGTTCTGTTCACTTTACTCTGTATCAGTTTAAACAAGTCTTTCCAGATTTCTCTGAATTCATCTCTTTCATTATCTAGCTCATCCAGTATATATTAATTTCTAACTTTTCTGAACTCCCGAAGCAATGTGTTGTATTATTCATTTGCCTCTGATTGTCTGTTTTTGTAGTTTTTCCTTTCCTTATCTCCCTAACTAGACTGTAAGCTCCGTGAATCAAGGTATCTTTAAAGCTTTGCAGCCACCCAGTGAGTACACCAAGTACAAAGTTATGCACTTGGTATCTGTAATGGAAATGCAGATTTAAAGATCTTCCCTGCCCCTAGTTTAAGTGCACCTGGAGCCTGTGGTGGGAGGCTTGTTTTTCAGGAAAGCCCACACCTTGATACTTTGTGATTGGGCAGTGGGTCAAGGAGGTTGTTACATTCTCTGAGCCAAGAGAAGGCTATATAAGCCCTGAGGAGAGGCTTTGCTTTGGGGCTCACTTTGAGAAGTGTTGTGTGATTTGACCAGATGAGGCTCTGGGAAGCCGTTGTTGAGAGCCCCCCAGCTTTGAAAACCCCAGATGTTGATGCTTCCCTCTCTGATAACTGTGATTTGGTATTGATGTAATGGTTGGACAGTTTGGAAGCCTGTCTGTTTGATCTGTAAGTTCTGTAACTCTGAAGTTCGGGGTACTGACCTTTTTCCCCTGAACTAGGTAATGTGTGTTTGTTTGATTAAAGTAAGCTTGTTAACTGATTTTGAGTTGCTTTCCTTTTGAAAAGCAGATCTAAGAACCTGTGTTGGCAGCTACCCTGGGGATATTGGGGTGCTTGCCGCTACAGTATCCCATAAACATTTTAGTGACTGAACAATGAATCATACCACTAGAAATCAAGGACAATTAGGTAGCTTCTTACTATACTCATAGAACTAGAATAGGAGAGTCTGCCTCATTAACTTCCCTCCTCTTTCAGGAAAATGACAAATGTTGGTGGAAGGTGTGGGAAAACAGGCACATTATAATGTACTGTGGATGGAGATGTGAATTGACTCAGTCATTCTGAAAAGCAATTTGGATCTATGCCCCAAAACTCAATAAATTGTATATGCCTTTTGACCTAGCAGTATCATTATTAGGCCCATACCCCCAAAAATTGGAGAAGGAAGGAAATGACCTATATGTACAAACATATTTATGTCAACTCATCATAATAGCAACAAATTGGATACTAAGGGTTGTTCACTTTTTAGGGAATGACTAAATTATAGTATGTGAATGTAATAGAATATTGTTGTGGCATTAGAAATGATGAAATGGATAGTTTCAGAGGAAACTGAAAAGACTTTAATGAACTGATGCAGAAAAAAATGAGCAGAAGCAGGAGAAGAATTAATGCAATGACATTATAAGAAAAACAATTTTGAAAGATTTGAGAACTGGGATCAATGTCATGTCAAAACTAGAATCTAGAAGTAAAGTAAAACATGCTACCTACATACTGCTTGAGAACAGATGGTCCTAAAATACAGAAAGAGGCATATACTTTTAGACAAGGTCAAGGGAGAATTTGCTTTGCCGGACAAAGCATATTCATTAAAAGGATTATCTTTTTTTTTTTTAATGGTTCACTGAGAAGGGGAAATAGGAGAAATAAATGCATGTTAAAAAAAAAAAAACCAAACCAAACACCTTCCTCCTCTTTTCAGGTGACTAAAGTGCTGACTGCAAAATTTTCTGCTTCAAATGAGAGCCTGTCATCTGCACACCTGGTGGAAAGGTATAACAGGAGGATGAATCAGCACTTCAAAAGGGTGGTGAGGATGGAAAGTCTGCACAGGGACAATCAGTGACACCCAACAAATGAATATGCATATTTTGTCCACACATTACACTCAGCTCCTCTTCCCTAGGCTAAAAGGCAGGGCTGGTCCTCTAAGTCCTCAGAGAGGGCCACAGCCTATGTGGCTTAATTGGAGATGAGCTGTGTTTACCTGCTTGACAATATTTCCTGAGCTGACTAGTCCTGGAACCATCTTCCTTTATTATCTGGCCCGTGATTCCAACCTTCAGAGTCTCATTGTGACAAGGATACTAAAAGAATACATAGATACCTTGTCAGCAAAGGAGGCTTATCCCTTTTCCCCTTATACATTAGAGTAGATTAGTCTTATATATTACCTAGTGGTCACTTTGGAAAGCATAGAGCAGGATCATAAAGGATTGGAACATGGAGCACAAGAAAGGTCAATTTTGATAGGATGTAGGGGAGGGAAGAGATGGGGAAAGGTCCAAAGTGTGGGATACCAGAAGAGGAGAGCAGATTTTGGGTAAAGTGCTGTAGTGGAAGGAGGAGGAGAGGAGGGTAGGGTAGGCAGTTGACAGCATGTGGTGATTGGGATGCAGAAGGGAACAAAACTTCACACAAGACAAATTTTGCCTAGTTCAAAATTGCATCTGGGAGAAGTCCTGGTAAAGTACACACATTTCAGTGAGTGGGAATGTGTTGACTATCTATGTCCCATGAAACCAGGATTTGTTTTATAGTACCAGATGGGTGTGTCATATTGTTTAACCCTGTATATGTATTTTTGGCCACAGCACATCAGCATCTGATCCACCCTTCCCTGCATTCTTGGGAGTAAATGGTGCCTAGGGCTACCCATGTGGTATGAGTTTAGGGGCATTGGGAATGCTCCTCTACCAAGAATAGCCTTGTAGCACTGACTACTAGATTGAAATATTTCTATTTAAGGGGTGGCTAGGTGGCACAGTGAATAGAACACCAGCCCTAGAGTCAGGAAGACTTGAGTTCAAATGTGGCCTCAGACACTTAACACAAAAACTAGCCATGTGACCTTGGGCAAGTCACTTAACTCCATTTGCCCTCCAAAAAGCAAAAAGAAAGAAAGAAAGAAAGACTTCTATTTACTTTTTTACGCTGCCTGAAACTCTACCTATCATTCTCTTGGCTTAACCACTGTTGTCTTTTAAAGTGCCATGATCCCAGTCAGGGTTAGGGCTAGAAGTCTTTTGCATTTTGTTGTTGAGTTGTTTCAGTCATGTCTGACTCTTTGTGACCTTATTTGGGATTTTCTTGGCAAAGATACTGGAGTGGTTTGCCATTTCCTTCTCCTAGGTAACTGTCAACTAGCTAACTCATTTTACAAATGAGGAAACTGAAGCAGACAGGGTTAAGGGACTTATCGAAGCTCATGCACCTAGAGTCTGGGGTCAGATTTGAACTCAGGAAGAGGAGTCTTCCTGGCTCCAGGTCTGGCATTTTATCCACTGTGCCCCCTAACTTCCCCTTTCATATCTTAAGGTTTACCTACAAAAAGCAGAAAGCAACAGAGCTACAATGCACTTTAAAGCTCTTCTAACCAATCTTCATGCAAAGATAGGAAAACTGAGACTCAGAGAGGGGCATTGACTTGCCCAAAGTCACACAGATAATAAATGACAGAAACAAGATTTGAAGCCAGGTCTTCTGATTTTTAATTCCAGTGTTTTTTTTCCATTCTGACACACTGTCCTCAGTTCAATGATAGACCTCTCTGGAAGTAGGCTTCTTGAGAGGAATAGACAAAGACAGATAATTTTGGAGCCTAGGTCACAGCAGAACTGAGTGGGAAAGCCCAGTGCAGGACTCTGGGTAACCAGAGAACCAGAGCATGGGGCACTGGGTGGTCCCTGGGTGTGTGCAGAAGCAGGAAAGAGAGAGGCCATCAGGAAGTGGGAGAGATGTGCAGAGTGGGAGGGATGTAAGTTGTAGGATCATAACTTTAGATCTGGAAGAGACTCATAGATATCATCTTGCCTGATCCCCTCATTTTACAAATGAAGCAACTTGGACAATCCAAGTGATTTACTTACCCAAGGTCACCCAGGGTGCATCCAATGCAGTTTTCCCAAATCAAGCAGTTTCTTCTTCTTCTTTATACTATCACGTGACTTATCTAAGACAAATTTGACCAGCTTCATGATTTTGTGGAAATTCTCCAGATGCTAGGCTTATTTCATGTCCATAAGTGCAAGACAACCAGAACGCAGGCCTTGGGATTTTTTGAAGTTCTGCCCTTGGCCAACATGTGCATGAGGGTCTCTAAGTGAGCACAGTACTTGGAACTTGGAGAACGAAGACACATGGATGCAACATTTCACAGGCTTCCACTGAAGACTGACTTCAACGACCCTCCAGGGAGTGTTTTGGTTTGGCAGGCATTTCTGAGTCAGTCTCCATAACTGTGTTCATTCCTCACCCCCCAAACTGCAGGACTGTCAGTCTTAAAACACTTCCAGAACTTGATTTGTAACAAGTGACATCATTACAAATGTAATGAGAAAATGGGGCCCAGGAGAGGAAGGAAATTGGACAAACACCTTCACCCCTATTCTGATTTCCTGTGCTCAAGGTTTTTGGTTCCACTGTCAAAACTTTTCCTGAAGTTTACATTGACTTTAAACCAGCCAAAAGCATCATTTAATCCAGAGTGAAGTCTCAAGCTGAAATTCATAAGAATATGTCTTTTTTCACTTTGCAAAGTGATTTACAATCCATTATCTCATTTTATCCTTGTGATGTTAGGAAATGTAATTATTATTACTATTTAACTGATGAAGAAATTGACAGACACCCAGAGAGGCTGAAATAGCTTGTCTAAGGCCATATGGTTGGAACTGGTTGAACTGAGACTAAAACCTACATCTCTTACTCTGTCCCAGGCTCTGTACTGCTTTTACTGACTCATATGGTAATTAATATCCTAGGTTTCAGTAGTCTTCTGTGGGCTTGACATGAGCAGAAGGCTGATGATGATGAGTTCAAAGTAATACTTCTATACAGGACCATTCTGAAAGCTTATTAATATTCATATTAATATCCTTAACCTTTCTTGTGTCATGGAGCCCTTGGGCCATCTGGTGAAGCCTATGGTCCTCTTTTCAGAGTAATATTTTAAATGCATAAAATAAAATACATAGGATTACAAGGGAAACCAATTATATTGGAAAACATTTATTAAAATATTTTAAAAAAGAGTCTAAGGGTCCTAAGTTAAGAATGCCTACCTTTATGGAAGGATTGGTGTCTTAAAAATGTGAACGTTAACAAGAAAGCTCAAGAGAAGCTGGTGTGGCTACTTTTGTAGATACACCTCATGCTGATCCTTATTATGTATGGTATGATGCTACCAAACTCATCTAATCTTCCCCCCTTGAATAGACCCTGCACATTTCCACCTCTTTTTTCCATACCAGACAATACAACCTTCTTATTTTTAAGTATTTAAGTATAGTCCCACTTACTCTCAAACTGCAATGACTGTCCAGGATATAAATGTATGATGATGAACAGACTCAATGAATTGCACATCCAACTACATGTCATAATCTGGGCAATGTGCTTTATCTATTGCCTGAAATGTTTTTTCTTCCCTTTCTTTTTTTTTTGGGGGGGGGGTTTGGAGGGAAATTGGGGTTGAGTGACTTGCCCAAGGTCACACAGCTAGTTTTTTTTGGTGTGTTAAATGTCCGAGTCCGGATTTGAACTCAGGTCCTCCTGACTCCAGGGCCAGTGCTCTATTCACTGTGCCACCTAGCCACCTTCTTCCCTTTCTTCTGTTGAATTTTTACTCATACTTTAAATGTTTCAAGGGATCCACAATCTCCCTGATAGAGGTATTCTTCCTTTAAGTAAAGTCTCCTATCTGTCTCTGCCTTCTCATTTGGTTCTGCTTTTATCCATGCCCTTCTATCAATCTCTCATAAAGCATCTGTTCTAGGTTAGACTTAGGCCACTCCCTTGATAGTTCAGGTTTGATATTGGTACTAAATGAGACCCTAGTACGTCATTCAATATTTAACATAATGGTATTTTCTTAGTCATAACAAAAGAAGGAGATTGAACAAGGATTTGCATAAAGGTTATTTTGTGTTGTTTCAGCTAAACAAAGGTTTACCACCTCAGAGCTTCCCATTCTGGCCTCATCAGAGAAAGACTGAAGTACCTTGTAATTGTTTTGTACTCAGATGATCAGAAAGTGATGTCCATAGCCTGGGGCTTCATTCCCCTGTGCCAACCAAATAACAGGAATAGTTTTAATACTTTTTAAGGAAAAGAAAAAGCTAGCCCAACTTGCATGGGGAGAGGGGTGAGGTGGGAGGAGTATATTGCTTCTACCATAGTATCTAATCAATGCACTATAGTCCTTCCCTTAGGTCTTTTAATGTTTTATGGGAACCAGTGCAGATCTTGAAAGAGATACACACACACACATACAGACACACATGTATATACACACATGTATATGTATATATCTTTTGTCCTTCATTCTCATTATATCTCCTTTTATGATCGGATATTTCCTTGAAGATGATGATGATGTTTTTTATTCCTCTTTTTGCACATAGGTCATTATTAGCACATCACTGCTGTGGACTTCATCTACCTATGATACCTCTCTTGATTTCACTTTTGAAGGTCCCCTGCAATATTGATTCCTTAAAAATTGTGGTTTGTCTGGCTCATTCACAGCCATATAGCATCATTGTGAGAATATGGTGTTAAAAAGATGGCTTTTTTCTATGAAGGAGAAGCTTGAGAGCACTGAAAATACTATGCATTTCTCCTAAAGCAACCTAGCCTTCTTTCCTGCTAAGTATTTAATTACAAAACCAGGTCATTGCTTATTTGTAATGCCTGTCCAAGATATGTGTGCTGATGGACAAATTCAGTGAACTGCCTGGCCAAATGCATGTTATACAATATGCTTGTTTCATTTATAAGTTTTTCCCATGACGATAGTTTGGCTGATCTCTCCCATTGCTGCATGATTCCTAAAAGGCTGGTGCCCAGTGATTAGGGAGGGGATCCTGAACAAGAACTGTTAATGTGTGGCCCCCTATATTGTAATGAGGGATTTTTTCACAGTGTTATGAATTCTATGGGGGTGTGTAAAGTATTGTACCGGGGAAAATATGGAGAAGGAAAGATACTGCAGCTGACTTGCTTGAGGAGGCCCTGAAGCATTCTGGGGCTTGATGTAATCAGCATAATGTCATCTGAAACTGAAGCACCTGGAGAATCTCAGTATCTATAAGAACTCCTTCCATTTGGACTCTTTCCAGGAATCTTCCATGGTTGTGGGAAAGGCTTTTGGTGAACACACATCTCTATGTTTTATACCTTGCTTTATCCTGGTAACCAGAGGTAACTTGAATGAAATTATCCTTGTTGTTGTAGCTATTGAAGAATCATGCATCATTTTAACTTGTGCATACATGACAGTTTATTGGAGAGGAGCATAGAAGTCTGCATTTTCTTCCACTGAATTCAAGTGCTTTTGGGGAAGCAATCGATTAACAATAAATACAATGTAATTTCTTTTTTTTTTTTTAAAGCAATTGGGGTTAAGTAACTTGCTCAAGGTTACACGGCTAGTCATTTGATTTATGCGTGGGTGCTCATTTTCTGAGGCCGGATCTGATCTCGGGTCATCCAAACTCCGAGGCCGGCGCTCTTACTTACTGCGCCACCTAGCCGCCCCTTTAGGGCAATTGGGGTTAAGTAACTTGCCCAAGGTTACACGGCTAGGTTTTTGTTTGTGCGGATTAAGTGTCGGAGGCCGGCTCCGAACTCAGGTCCTTCTGATTCCAGGGCCGGCGCTCTATTCACTGCACCACCTAGCCGCCCCTACAATGTAATTTCTATGCTTTTCAGTGTAGAAGGCTTCTTTATATTTCTAGTCATTTGTGTGACTATGAAGATATGGTCAGCTGTAGAAAAAATTCTTTCAAAGCCTGGCTATATGAGGGAGAAGAACTTTTTGTGTATATGTGTGTGTGTGTGTGTGTGTGTGTGTGTGTGTGTGTGTGTGTGTGTGTGTGGTGTGAAGTCTAGTGATATGTTTTTTTTTTAAAAAGGATAGAAATAAAAGTGAGTCATTGAAACATTAAAACGTATAAAAGGGTCAGGCATGGTGGTGCATGCCTATAATCCCTGCTACTGGGGATGTTGAAGCTAGTGGATAACTTGAGGTCAGGAGTATTGAGATGCAGCAAGGTTAAAGTTCATAGGGTATTCACACTAACTTGGGCACCAATATGGTGAGCCCTTGGTAGTAATGGTGGCAGGACCATTAGGATGCCTAAGAAGGGACAAACAGGTCAGAAACAGGGTAGGTCGAAATTTCCATGCTGATTAGCAGTGGGTTATGCTATAAGTGGATACCGTACTTTCAGCCTGGGTGAGTTAGGGAGACCCAGTCTCCAAAAAAAAAGAATAGAAAAAAGCAACCAGAAGGAAGTGCAAACAGGATAACTTTGAAAACAACACGTTAACTTTATTATTTAAAAAGTAAACTATCATAACAGAGATCCATGTTTTCAAGTATAATCCTATTTTTCCTTCTAAATATAATCTTTTGTATACGGAAATGTTATTTATGATATTCATTAAATTTAGAAAAAAATAAAATTATAAATAAGACTTCCTGTTCCCCTTTCATATTTTTATCAGGGATGACCTTGACACATATGTAAACCATTTTAATAAAGACTTTATAGAAGCTGGAAAGTAGGTAGATGTTAATATCTTCTCTGTTGCCTCATACTCTCCTTATTAAGTTCCCTAGTTTTTAGGATCCACTGGAGAAGATTGACAAAATTTTCCCTTTCCTTTTAAGCTGTTAGTTCAGACCACAATCTGCATGTTTCTCATCCAGTGCAACTTTTATTCTCGTCCTTTCTTAAATTCTCTATAGAGTATCTGTTCTTTGCTAGGCCTGACTCAAGACAATCCCCTGTTACTTTAGGTTTGATATCAGTTTCCTGGTATATTTTCTAACAATTCAGACCATCATCTTTATGCTAACTTTTGCTTATGTGAATGTTTAAAATAGTCTGTTATAATTTGTTTTACTATTGTACCCAGTATGAGTACTATAGCTAACATGTGAAGTATGCCTTTGTATTCCTAAAATACTGGTACCTCACTCAAAAAGGCTCAGTTCTTTGTCTTTTTCTGCCTCCCCTTCTCTGAGAGCCACTTCATATAAACAAGAATATTTTTTAAAGCAAAAGAGGGAGGTGAGAAATACCCCTCCTCCCCAATCCCAGCAAAACTGGTTGCTCCATTGAAAAATTCTAAAAATAAATGCAATGCTTAATGCTCAGGAGCCTCTTACATATGCTTGGTAGAACATGCCAGTGCTTGTCTTCCACTGGCATAGTCTTTGAGAAGCCATGCTGCACCTGTGCATCAAAGAAATTTCTGGAGTCTTTTAAACCAATTCTATCTGTTCCTGACAGCCCTTCCTGGCTTTTCCTCTTACAGTCACCATCTCCCTTACAGAGGAAGAGAACCCTACCCAGCATTTTGCATCTTTCTATTGTGCTTGTCATATATTGTTGTGTATTACCTTGCCAGGTGATGTTAAAGACAAAATTCAAGACATAATATATGACCATGAAAAAAAGTGAGTAAATCATGTATAATGTGTGTGTGTGTGTGTGTGTGTGTGTGTGTTGTATGGATATTAATAGAACATTAGAAGACTCAGAGGGAGATTTCTGTTGCATTGGATAGGTCTTAAGTAGAAAAAAATGATAATTCACACAAAACTGAAGATATGTATCAGGTGAAATCTGTACTAGTGATGGAGGGAGTGTCCACACCTATAAGATTATGACCTCTTTGAAATACAAAATAGAAATAATCTGGTATGTGAGGCAGGGAGGTGGCACTGTAGTGCACAGAGTGCTGGGCCTGGAGTCAGGAAGATGTGAGTTCAAATACGGCCTTAGACACTATGTGGGTGACCCTGGGTAAGTCATTTCACTTCACTTCTGTCTACCAGTTTTCTTATCTGTAAAATGAGGATAATAAGAGCACTGAGAAAATAAAATGTGATGTTTATAAAGTGCTTTACAAACCTTAAAGCATTATGAAAGTGCTAGCCATTATTGTTCCCATTATTATTATAACCCCCACTAGATTATATGTAAACTCTATGCAGTCAAGGACCAATTTTTAGTATTCATTAAATTCAGAATAAAAAAAATTAGACATAAAAGCCTAAAAGCCTTTCTGTACCCTTTTTATAGTTTCATCAAACTTTATATTACCTCACATTGTAGAACAACACCTTATCCAAAGTAGGTGCTTAATAAATGCTAATTGAATTGAATGACTTAAAAGGATGAAGAGAAAAGAAGTAACAGATGCAGAAAATAAAAGAAAAACTTTGCCAGAGAAACAAATGCTTCACTTCATTCCCTTGAATGAAATATGTTTTTTAAAGAAGCATTTGATTCATTCATTCAAACCTTATGAAGTAATTTCACAGCAAAGCTAGCTTCTGGGATGGTAAAGGCAAAGGTTATTTGTGACCCACAAACTGTATCTTCTTGGAAATGTGTAGTGGGTTCATTCTTCTGGAGGTTAAAAGGTGACCATCATTGGTGAGAAAAAGAACCTCTAAGGGTTTTCCTCAAGCACAGGTGGCAGATTCACTGCAACCTTGTTTGGCTCCAGGGATCAGTAACAGATCATAAATAGGAACAAGAATAGAAAATAATAATTCTAAGGCAGCTGGGAATGAAGGGACATGCTAAGGGGTTATAGCCATAGAAACTAACTCTGCCCTTTGCCAAAAATGGAGAGGAGGATTTTGTAGACCTGCGTATTTTTCTAACTTTATTCCCCCTCAAACTTCCTTCCCATTTCTTGTTACACTGACGAACTTACTGGTCCGTTCTGATGTTTCTAGACATGAGTTAAAGACTGGAAAGGGGGCCTTGGTTAGAGGCAATTCAGTCTTTGTAAGGGGAGCCAGTTCTATCTATCTCTCTCAGGGAAGCTTTTTGTTTTGTTTTGCTCTAAACAGGAAATTTCTTGCAAATTAAAACAACGCTGAGATACTACCTCGTACTCTATTAGATTGAATACTATGACAAAAAAGGAAAATGATAAATGTTGGAGAGGATGTGGGAAAATTGGGAGTGGTGTTGGTGGAGTTGTGAATTGATCCAACCACTCTGGAGAACAATTTGAGGCTAGGCTAAAAGGACTATAAAACTGTGTATGCCCTTTGATCCAGCAATACCGCTACTAGGTCTGTATCCCAAAGAGATCATAAAAAATGGAAAAAGACCTACATGAACAAAAATATTCATAGCAGCTCTTTTTGTGGTGGCAAAAATGTGGAAATTGAGGGGATCCCAGGGAAATAGTTGAACAAGTTGTGGTATACAAATGTAATGGGATGCTATTATGCTATAAGAAATGATGAGCAGGTGGAGTTCAGAAAAACCTGGAAAGACACAAACTGATGCAAAATGAAATGAGAAGAACTAGCACACAGTACTAGTTGTACTAGTACACAGTATCAGCAACACTGTGTGATGATCAACTATTAATGGCTTAGCTCTTCTCAGCAATACAATGACCCAAGACAATTCCAAAGGAATTCATGATAGAAAATGTCATCCATTACAAGAGAAAGAACTGATAGAGTCTGAATGCAGACCAAAACATACTATTTTCACTTTCTTTATTTTTGTCTTTTTCCCTGTTTTGGTCTACTTTCTCCTTCACAGCATGACTAAAGTTTTACCTGATGTTTTACCTGATGGCACATGTACAACCCATATCAAATTGCTTAACCAGTTTGAGGAAGGGGAAAGGAAGGAGGGAGAAAAATTTGAAACTAAATTTTTTTAAATGAATGTTAAAATGTATTTGCATGTAAATGGAAAAATAAAATGCTATTAAATGTAAAGAGGATATTTTTTGCCTACATTTGCAGATGATGGTGGTTTGGAAAGTTATGATAAAGTGTGATTCAAATATCCAAGTCAACTACTCTAAATTCATGAAGTTCAAGTTTTTACAACTGTTACAATATTTATCTTTGCATCATTAGGTAAGCAGTTTCACCAAAAATGTCACCACTCAACATTATGAATTAACATTGTCATAGAATCATAGAATCTTGGAGTTGGATGGCTTAGAAGACATCTACTCCATCCTTTACCTAAATATTGGCCACAATATCCTCAGTAAGTGCTTATCTAGACTTTACTTGATAACACCAAGTGATGGAGAACTCAGACCTTCCTGAAGCAGTCTAATCTTCTTTTGGATGGGTCCAGTTGGTCAAATTCATAATACTCTATGGCCATATTTTTCTCTTCATCTTCTGGGAGAGAAGACCTACCTTAAACAATTTGCATCAGATGTCATTAGCTTTGGGGCTACCAAATAATGAACTGACATTGAGCTTGTAGTCAGTTAAAGTAGTATTAAGTGATGAATAATAAGTAAGGAGATTGCTAGATGGACCCATGCAATACCACTTGGTTATAAATTGGACACACAGTAGGTACTCAATAAAAATTTGTTGAATGCTTTATTGGTAGACACTATCTCAAAAGCTACATGAGTGATATAAGTTAATGAATATAACTCAGTTGGGGGAAGGGGTGGTGACAGAATATAGAGTCACTTGATGTCAAATAGCTGGGCCTGAGATGATGGAGGTAACACAGAATGAGATGCACTTTTTTGCTGGGCTTTAAAGGTAATAACATACCATATGCCCAGATCAAGGTAAAGGAATTCTGCATTTTAAGTTTGGATGCAAGAATAGAATGATCCCCAAATCTGAGAACAATGTGGTTTGCTGGAAAGACTGCTGCTGAGTTTAGAGTCAGAGGACCTTGGTTTGATCCTCACCCTGTCAATTCCTATAAGTGACTTTGGGTGTCTTAACTTCTCTGAACCTGGGATTCCCTGTCTGTAGAAGTGATTGTAGTTGAAATAGATGACAGATGAAGACCTTTTCACCTCCAAATCCAAGGCTAACTACTCTAAACATAGCTGTGCAAAGCCTTCACATTCATACTCTTGTCCAGAGAATTAAAGGGATAATATTTATTAATAAGTTAGAGGTATGGATAGTAAATTTACAAAATTATATTTTTTGAATGAATAAAAAAGTATTTATGAAGGATTTCCTATGTGTCAGGCTTTATTTTAAGCAATGAAAAAACAAAAGCAAGTGTGATCGTTTCTAACCTTCAGGAGCTTAGACTCTAATAGACAACACGTTTTTGGAAGATAGAGTTAGAAAGGGGGGAGATAGTGCTGAGTATTTACAGATGGCAGCGGGGTGAGTTTTGGACAAGAAGGAGTAAAGGTTCATATTTTAGAGCCCAGGGTCTCAGAGTCCAACTTTTAGTGGGAGAAAGAGTGAGGTCAGAGTGGCAGTGGCATCGTATGGAGCTTTTGAACTGTTTACCATTAAAAAAAAATTAAACAATTACTCGGGGCAGTTAGGTGGAGCAGTGAATAGAGTACTGGCCCTGGAGTCATGAGGACCTGAGCTCAAATTTGATCTCAGACACATGACACATTTACTAACCATGTGACCTTGTCCAAGTCACTTAACCCCAATTGCCCTGCCTTCCCCCCTCCAAAAAGCAAAAAATAAAAAAGTAGAAAACTACTCTTTAAGTGAAATAGAATAAAGTAGAGATCAGTTAATTAATCATTTGACCAGTATACAGAAGGAATTATCATTTTATTTTAAAGACTAAGATATTTCTAAATATGGATAGATAAGAAAGCCATTCACCATAGATATATATTTAATTTTTCTTCAACTGAACAAGAACAATTAATAGAATTGTGGTAATAAATCGAAATAATCATTTGAATCTGAAAATCTTATTATGTTTTAGTTATCAAACAAAATGATATAAGATTTCTACCATTTATGATATATTAATTTTTAAAAAACCATGCTTTTATGAAAATATGTGAGTAGAATACAAAGCCTGGTAAGGAAGACAAGTTCAAATCCAGCCTTAGATACTTACTAGCTGTGTGACCCTGGGCAAGTCACTTCACCTCTGTTTGTCTCAGTTTCCTCAGCTGTAAAATGGGAATAATAACACCTACCTCCCAGGATTGTTGTGAATATCAAACGAGAAAATAACTGTAAAGCGCTTAACATGGTGACTGGCACATAGTAAATGCTTTGTAAATGTTAATTTTTTAAAAAGAAGCTTTGTGCCAAAAAACAAGCTTACCTATCACAATATTAATATGATGATTATTCCTGTTAGTTAAAACATGGAAATTGTAAAGGATTTTTATGAATAAATCTAGGTATGTTACATTATTTTATTGTATGTTTGAGATGTGTTTGTATTATTATAAAATTTTTAATTTTACTTAAAATATATACTAAGTAAATTCTTTTTGTAGATTTTTAAATGAAAAGTGTGAAGAGCATGTCAGTTTTCTTTGTTATAAAAAAGATGGGCTTTCCTTCATGGTGTAGTGAAAACCACAGTTTCAAGGATAGAATTTTTTCTTCTTTATGTCTCTTGTAATTGTCCTCCTCCTCCTTTCCCCTTTCTCACTATATCAACGTTCATGTGGTTTGGACACATAGTAGGAGCTTATTAATACACATGGATTTTTCTGAGTTTCAGTTTCCTCATCTAACAGAATAGATATAATAGTATATTCACTCTTAGTATATTCCTCTTCATAGGGTTACTTTGAAGGACTTCTGAGATAATATATAATTAATTATAATATAATATAATTATAAAATAATATAATTCTGAGATAATGGTTCATCATTTGTAAAATGGCATATCATTGACTTGATAAGTCACTCTGGCTCCCAATCCCCTCCTCCCTAATCCCCAATTATGAACAACTCCCTAATCTTGCCTTTGTGGTGATATGGGGGGGTCAGGTGGTGATAAATTTGATATTTTCTGATATTTTCATGAAATAAATGCTTCCATTCATCTTAAGTATTTTCCACCTCTGAGTCTACTCAGTCTCTCCATGATTTTCCCAACAAATATGGAACTGCACAATACTCAAAGATGTTACTGAATTGGGAGAGGGGGAAGGCGGTATTTGCCAAAACTTTATGGCACTGTCTCTTTATTAAGGTTTTGAGAAACTGCCTTAAATCCAACTAGAAACTATTAAATTTTCTATAGTTTTGACAGATTATACATTTTCCTTCCTTCCTTCCTTCCTTCCTTCCTTCCTTCCTTCCTTCCTTCCTTCCTTCCTTCCTTCCTTCCTTCCTTCCTTCTTTCCTTCTTTCCTTCCTTCCTTCCTTCTTTCTTTAACCAGTATAGAAACACTTAGGCATTATAAATTGGTCAAAGGACAAATGATTCATTTGATCCAGTGTTAGTTTCCTCATATGTAAACTGAGGGGACTGAACTAGGTGGTCTCTAAGATATCTTCTAGCTCTAATATTTTAAGAGTACATGACTCTGTGATCTCTCTCTAAGACAACTCTTCTCTGTTCTGTATGTTGGAATAGTACTACACTGAGATGCACAGGACCACCCATGAAAACATTGTGAAATAGAAGAAATATCTTTACAGATAAGCTACATTCCGTTCACAATCCATGCTTGAAGAAATCATCTCTGAGCAGAAAAGCGCAGAGCTGGGAGCCAGAAGGCCTGGATTCTAGTCTTGGTTTTACCACTGATTCACTGACCTCAGGCAAGTTTCTGCATCTCTCTGGGCCTTAGCTTCACCAACTTTAAAAGGAGAGAGTTAAGCAATAGTCAAAGAATATGAACAGGCAGTTTTCAAAGGAAAATAGCTAAGGTTGCAACAGGCAAGTGAAGAAAATGCTCCAAATCACTAATAATTAGAGAAATGCATATTAAAACAACTCTGAGGTATCTCCTGATGACCATCAGATTGGTAAAGTTGACCAAAAGGAGAATAACAAATGTTGGAAGGATTGTGGGAAAGCAGATATATTAACACACAGTGGATCTACAGTTTGGCCCAGCCATTCTGGAAAGCGATTTGGAGCTATGCCCCCAAAGTTATTAAACTGTGCATAGTCTTTGACCCTGTGATATCACTACAAGGCCTCTGCTATGAAGAGACCAAAGAAAGAAAAAAAGGATAGATATCATGGCAGCTTTTTTTGTTTCTGGTGCAGAACTGGAAACTAAGGAGGTACCCATCAGCTGGGGAAAGGCTGCAAATTATGGCATATGAATGTAATGTAATACTCTTATACTCTTAAGAAATGGTGGAAGGGATGGTTTCAAAGAAACCTGGAAAGGCTTGTATGATCTGATGCATAGTAAAGTGAACAGAATCAAGAGAACAATTTATACAACAGCAACAATATTTTAAAGACAATTTTGAAGGACTTCAGAACTCTGATTAATTCAACAACCAGCCAAAATTCCAGAAGATTGATGATGAAACATGTGAAACATGCTACTCAACCCCTAAGAGAAAGGTGGTGGCTCATGGTGCAGATTGAGGCATATTTTCAGACATGTCCAATGAGTGAATTTATTTTAATTGATCATATATATATTTGCTTTTTGGAGGGCAATTGGGGTTAAGTGACTTGCCCAAGGTCACACAGCTAGTGTGTCAAGTGTCCGAGGCCATATTTGAACTCAGGTCCTCCTGACTCCAGGGCTCTTGTGCTATTCACTGTGCCACCTAGTCACCCCGATCATACATATTTTTTTTTACAAATGTTTTATTTTTATTTTCTTTTTTCTCCATAATGGCTAGGGAGAGGGAAAGAGTAGGAGGGAGAGAAAATATATTTTTGTTATTGAAAAAATAATTTAAAAATAGAGATAAGAAGGAGTAAAATGAATGGGAGGGTTGAACTAAATGAATTCTAAGGTCCCTTTCAGTTCTGATACTTTGAGTCTCTGATTCCATGTTTCCAGGTTGCCTTTAACACCTTTTAGTTACACAATTCAATCTTATCATCTCATGCAACCCCTTGCTCCCATCTCTATTTGTTCCCCTCTCCACTCTCCATCTCTCCCCACTGGTCCTATCTTTCCTATTCCTTACTCTTTATATTTATTCTTTTGTGAATAATTTTAAATTATAAAATCAATAGGATTACTCATTAAGTTGTATAAAGGATGTCATCAGAGTTTTACATTTTTATGACAGGGTAACAAACAGATTGGATAAGTGGTACTTACAAGTCCATATTTTTGGCTGGCATCCATCCATACAATGTCAAGAGATCTAGAAGAAAGCCCCTATGATGTGATGGGGAGAGCTCTCTGTGTGAGATTTATAAGAGGACATGGGTAAGAGTCCTACAGGATGGACAGACGTAGATGGATTATGATCTGTATTTGCTAGAGGGAATACTACATTGGTGAGATCATAGATTCCTCTAATTAGCAAAACTTTCAACAACAAAAAATAAGCAAATATAATTAAAAACTAAAACCACATGTAAATGTATGGACTCTCAAATAATTATACTTTGTCTTTAGGCCTTACTTTTGGTTAGCTGTTAAGTGTCAGGAATCACATCTTTTCCTTCTCCCACATCTCCCACAGTGTTATAATACAATCATTGTGTGCTTACAATCATTGCTCAATGAAGACTTATTGAATGGTTATTTAAGGGACCATTCCCATCAATCTGTGTGGTGGGTATGAGATAACTAACAGCCCCTAATTTGGGTATGTTTTTAAATAACGTTCTAGGACAGAGCGAAGATGGTGCAATAAGGCAGGAACTTGCCTGAACTCTCCCAAATTCATTGCCAAACAACTACAAAATCATGCCTTAAATGAATTCAAATGACATTGTACCACAATGAAAGTCTTGCCTTGTCTCTAGCATCTCCTGGAAGAGGAGAAATGAAATTTCATTACAATATGATTACAGTGATGCTACTGCATCCTGTCTTGGCCACCAACCTTTGGGGCAAAGGGAGAAGACAACATTCCCTCAGGTCAGGTCTACTGCCTGGTCTCCTGCCTCCTAGTGGGAGAGGATAAACACCATTCCATCAAGCATCAGAATCCTGCCTTCCAGGGAGGGGGAGAAAGACCATCCCAACACATCTCCAGCGTGGTCTTTCTCTGCTTTCAGGAAAGGGGTGAGTAACACCATCCCTTCAGCTCTAAACACCTGTTCCTTTGCCTGAACTGTGTAGGGCCTTGAGTGGATTGTACCCTGAGGCTAAACCCCCGTGGATGGTGAAAATCTACCTAAACTTACTCCACAATGATTGATAAACTACCCTCTAGTCATATCCTCCTCATTCCAGTGATTCTGCACTGGCAAGGTGGTCTTTCAAATGCTTTCCCTCACCCCTACCCTCCCCCAATGTTCCATTCTAAAGCTACCCACACTTTCTGCTATCTGGAATACTCACTTTATAGGTAACAAATTTATTTTTAAATGAGTCTTTTCCTCTCCCACTTCTTTCATTTTCTGCTTCTCACTGAGACCTAGATCTCTCCTAATGACACAGTCTTCCTGGCCTCCTTTTCCAGCCCTGGCTGTACTTTAACTCATTCCTCCCACTTACTTCTTGAGGTGGTAGAGCTGGAATTCTTACTCCTTGTTGCTACTTTCAGGTTCTCCTTCCACCACCTTCACTCAGTAACCTTTCCTGCTTTGAGGTTTACTCAATCCATATCGATCACTCACTCAAAATTCTGAAAACCAACTGTCTACTGCCCTCCAGGACACTCCCCTTCTTTCCTTAATGTGTTTAGTGTCTGGCTCATAGGCTTTCTCTTTTCAAGTCCTGCCTTAATGTTTAGGGGGCTTCAATATGAATATTGACCCTCCCTCAAACATCCTAACATCATAGTTCCTCAACTTACTGGTTTTCCATGACCTACTCCTCCACTCCACCTCAACCACAAACAAAGATGATCAAAATCTTGATCTTGCCAACACCCACAAATATGCCACTTCTGTGTTCTTGAACTCTGAAATTCTCTCATCTGATCACAAGGGGTCCTTCTGACCCCAAATCCTGTTCTTTGTCCACACTGTGATTTCTAATCCATCAACCCCTCAGTTCTTTCCCAGACCATCTCACTCCTGCAATAAGCTATATTATTTTCCCTTCCTCTTCTTAACCCTTTAGAGAATCATTTGATTTCTATACTGTCTTCTTCTTTGAAGTCTTTTGCTCCCTCATAACATTTCTGAATTAGCCTTCCAAAACTTTAGTCTGGGATCACTCCTACCATCGACTGCCTTTGTTCCTACACAACAAGGCTGGAGAAAATTACAAAACTGTATTGACTATGTTAGATAACATAAACTAGTCTTTCACTTCTGCAAGGCAATCCTTTTATACCTCTCTAGTTAGCTGGAAGGAATGAGAAAGTTTTCACATAAGAGTTTACACTTGAACTGGGCCTTGCTTTAAGGGAGCCAGGAATGCCAAGTTGAAGGAGTGAGGAAGCAGAGCAATGCAAAGGCTTGGAGGTGGGAGATGCTATATCCTGAAGGAAACATTATTATGGCTTAAGATTCCCCTCCTCCCTGCTGAAGCATTTAAATTATTTAAATGAAGCACAATCCATTAACCTAGAAAATGACAAGGAATGGGAGAGATCTTTTACAAGCTCTTTTGTGGGCCCCTAATAGCAGTCTGATGGGATGTAAATGACTAGGGAACAGCAACTTAGGTTAGTTTAGGTGGAATACAAGAGGCCAAGAGAGGGAGTAATATGAAGTAAATCTACAAAGTTAGGCTGGAACCAGAAGAAGAATTGGTTTTTTTCCTAGGAGCAATAGGGCAATAAAACCTTCTTTAACAGTGGAGTGACATGGTCAGACCTGTGCATTAGGAGCATGAGTTTGAAATCCCCATGGAGGATAGATTGGGGAGAGGAAAGATTAGAGGCTGAAAGCCACCAATTAGGTTGTTTTATAGTAGACAAGGTGAGAGATAATAAAAGACCTGAGAATGATGGCATTATTCGTGAGGGGAGAGAAGGGCACAGATGGTAGAATCAAAAAGACTTGGCTGGGTGTGGGTAATGAGGGAGAAGGAAAAGTTGAGGATGACTAGTGCCAGGGACATGATAGATCTACAACAGAGAAAGTAGAAAATGACTCCCTTGGAGATGGAAAGTAAGGAAGAGGGAAGGGTTGAGGGTGACAAGTGCTGAGCATATCGCTTATATCTACAAAGGAGGAAGGGGAAAAGGAGTCCTTTCTAGAAGCCAAGAGAGCAGAGATCCGGAGCTAGTTTCCCTGTGGAATGCCAAAGTTGGAGGGATAGCATTGTGAAGCCCAAACCTCTCACCAAATGCAAACACACCCTTGCCCAGGACATGCTGTTATGATTGCAGTGAGTCCTGAATTACTAGTGTTTCGGTGCCAAAGAAAGAGCAAAACCCTGGAACTGGGCTCATGTTGATTCATATGGTAGGAGGCCCTAGGCCAAGCAAGTGGGGGCCTGGAGAGCTCCTCCAGTGTTAGCACAGAGTGTCCTGGCATGAGGGTGTTGATTTCCTATGTGTATTAGAAATGATTTCTAACGGCAGTGTTATGTCTCACACGCATTCAAGGGGTAACCCACAGACTCACACAGAGGCTTACTATTTCTTTTATACTTTTACTCTTTTTGCAATGTCCCAATTTCCCTCAGCAGCTGCTAGTCCCTGGCTTCTGCCTGAAGCCAAGGCCTGCCTGCATGAAAACATGAGAAGAATACCACAGGGTTGGTCCCTAGATCTATTCAGTTTAGAATTCTGCCTGTTATAGGCACATAAAAGCCAGAATTAGCCATGGGCCAGCATAGACAGCTGTTTAATGTGTCCTGAGAAGAGCCTATATTCTGAAATATTCCTCCACTATCTTCCATGGGAATGAAAATTCACTATTAAGAAGTCATGTTGGGGGTCTCTAGGACTTAAAAACCCTGTGTCTCCTTCAAAATGCAAGTATTTTACATGAACAGATGCACAGTGAAATGAGCAGAACCAGAGACCATTGAACACAAGTAACAGCAATATTGCATGATAATCCTCTGTGAAGCACTTACCTAGTCTCAGCAATACAATGATCCAAGACAATTCTGAAGGACTTTATCCCGAAAGATGCTTTCCATCTCCAGAGAAAGAACGGTGGAGCCTGAGTACAGATCAAAGATACTTTTTCTTTACTTCCTTTATTTGGTTTTTTTTTTTTTGCCTGTGTTTTCTTTTATAGCACGACTTACATGGAAATGTGTTTTACATGACTACACATATATAATCTATGTCAAATTACTTGCCTTTTCAATGAGTGGGGAGAAGGGTGAGGAAAGGAGAGAATTTGGAACTCAAAATTTGAAAAAAAATGTTAAAATTGTTTTTACGTGTAATTGGGGGGGAAATAAAATATTAAATTAAAAAAATAAAAAACCCCAAAATAAAAACAAAAATAAAATGCAAATACCTTCAGCAGGGTGGATATCTCACAGTCTAAAATCATGTTCCCTGAATTGGACATCTCCTCTCCCATCTCTGTGCCTCTGTTTCCCTAAAATTTTCTTCCTCACACCTCTGTCTTTGCTATTCCTAACTTCCTTCAAGGATCAGTTCAAATGCTACATCCTATATAGGGCCTTTTCTGATTCCCTAGTCCTGTTAGTGTTCTCTATGCTCCGCTGAATTACTTTGTGTTTATTTACTTTGTATATACTTTGAATTTTATCCATGTAAATGTTGTTCTTCTCTTTCCACCTCCCCCACCCCTAACCCCAGTACAATGTAAGTTCATTAGGGTCAAGAAATATTGCATTTTTATCATTGTGTCCCCAATGCCAAGCACAGAGAGCTCCTGGCTCATAATTCCTACTTGAATTGTTGAAATGAATTGAATGTCATGTTTACTGGACAGTCAGATAATACCAAGGTCCTGAAGGAAAGGGACGCGAGAGTGGAGAGAGGATACCAAAAAAGGAGGGAGCCAGCTAAGTTTATATCTGTTTGCCAGGAGAAGGAAGATTGTGGGGAGATGTCATGCCAACATATGTTAGACTTTCATTGTTTTTATGTTCTTCTAGTTTTGTGTAGACTAATTTTGACTTTATCTCAATTCAACTGGCCATCAATTCAGCAAGTATATACACTGTTCTAGATACTATTATAGGTACTAGAGATGTCAAGGCAAAAATGAAATTATCCCTGTCCTCAAGTAGCTCACATTCCACTAATGTCCTCTACTGATGCAACTAGGTGGTATGGTGGATAGAGCACCGGCCCTAGAGTCAGAAAGACCTGAGTTCAAATCCAGCCTCAGATATTTACTGACTGTGTGATCCTGGGCAAGTCATTGAACCTTGTTTGCCTCAGTTTCCTCATCTGTAAAATGAACTGGAGAAGGAAATGTCAAACCACTTCATTATTTTCACCAAGAAAACCCCAAATGGGGTCATGAAGTGTCAGATATGACTGAAAAACAACTGAACAACCACAACAGTAAGATATCCTCCACTAAAATACTACTCTGATACCTCTTCATGGTATGAAAGTGACCCTGGGTTGTAAAACACTATGGCAGTAGTCAATAAGCTCTAGTTGGAAGCAGTGTGGCATAGTGGAAAGAGCACTGACTCTGGAGTCAAGGGACCTGGGTTGAAATTCTGCCTTGGGTATTTTCTAGCTGTATGACTCTGGGTTAGTTACTTAAACTATTTCAGTCTTAGTTTCTTCAACTGTAAAACAGGGATAATAATAGTACCTACCATTTAGGGCTGTTGTGAGGATCAAATAAGAAAATATGTAAATTTGTAAAATCCGTACTCAAATATGTAAAGTGTTTTACAAACTTTAAAGTGCTATAACATGTTAGCTGTTATTTTATTAATACTACCTTGGACAAGTCACTTTAACCTTACTGGGCATCAATTTTCTCAATTGAAAAATAAGGGACTCCGACTGGATAACCTCTAAGGGCCTCTTAATTCTACATCTTTATGGTTAGGTAACACAGTGGATAAAGCCTGGGCCTGGAATCAGGAAGACCTGAATGCAAATCCTGCCTCAAACACTCCTTAGCTACGTGACATGGGTAAGTCAGTTAACTTCTGTTTGCCTCAGTTTCCTTAACTTTAAAGTGAGGATCATAGTGAAACCTACCTCTCATAATTGTTTTAAGGATAAAAATCAGATATTTGTAAAGTGCTTTGCATAGTGCCTGGCATATAAATGCTTGTTTCATTCCTTTCCCTTCTTCCTACTAGAATAGCTTTGAGTATAGGCTAGCAACTTATCTGAGGAATAGCCTATATAAATATTGAGATTCATTGCCAGAAACCTTATCAACAATGCATGAATTTTATTTTGGAAATGAAATCATTTATCTTCAAAATATTGAAGCCATAAATGGAGCTTTCCTCTCCTCTATAGCATCTGATAGGGTGGCTGGGTAGCATAGTGGCTAGAATCTTGTGCCTGGTTTCAGGAAGCCCCTAGTTCAAATCCTGCTTCAGAGAGCTATTATCTGTGTAATCATGGGCAAATGATTTAATCTCTATGAGCCTCAGTTTACTCATCTATAAAATGTAGAGGTTGAACTTGATGGCTTCTAAATCCCAGGTCTAAATTTATGATGCTGTGATCATTCTTTGACTACAGGTTTTAGCAGAATTATTTAATTAAAATGTTGTGTCCTGTCTGGATGGCCTCATTTTTCCCCCACATGAAGAGATACAAAATGGAATAATTGAAAAAACCCTAGGCCAACAATCAGGATGCTCGGTTCTGCCACTGATTGGCTGTGTGACTATAGATGAGGCACCTCACTTCTCTAGGACTTAAATTTCCATATTATTATTGTTATTATTAATAGTAGATTTTCATATGGAGTTGTGGAGTAATTTACATATATTAAATCATTTGATTCTTATAACTGCCCTATGAGGTAGGCACCACTATCCCCAAGTTTTGTTTTTTTTATGGATGAGACAGAGAAGTTAAATAATTTGCCTAGGGTCAACATAGGTAATAATTGTCTCAGCCAGGATTAGAACTCAGGTATTCTTGATTCCAAGTCTCGGTTATGGTATGATTCCTAAGATTTTTTGCAGGTCTAAAGTAGAACTATGGTATCAGAGAATGAGATTGTCCTCCCAGTTCCCAAAGCTAATGCCTCCACATGTGCCTTGGATGTCATCCATTTATATGTCTTTTGTGTGATCCTGTTCCCTTAGTCAATCTTATTGTCTCAGATATCTTCAATCTATTCCTTTCTACAGTCTCTGCCTCAGCCCACAAACATGCTTAGCTTTCCCTTATCCAAGAAAACAAACTTTCTCTTGATTCTACTACCCTCATTAAACTATTGTCTTATTTCTCTTTATCTTCACTGTCAAACTTCTAGAAATTATCTACTCTTACTGTTGTCACTTCACTCATTCAATTCCTTATAATCTGGCTTCTGTCCCTATTGTTCTACTGAAACTTCTCTTTCCAATCACCTTACTGCCAAACCAGATGACTTGTTTTTCAGTCCATATCCTTGATTTTCCTGAATTTTACGCTATTAACTACCTTCCTCTAGGTCAGACATTCTCCTCCCTGGTTTTCTATTATACTCCATTCTCATGGTTCTTTGCCTATCTCTTAACCTCCTGTTCTTGGCCTTGTTCTTTTCTAGACACACCCTTCTTTGGTAACTTTACCCATTCCCATACACAATCACTTGCAAAGTCTTATTAATTCTACCTCTACAATTTATCTCACTTTGTGTTTTTCTCTTCACTCATGTAGTTCAAGCTTCATTACTTCTTGCCTAAGAAGTTACAATAGGTTTCTTAATCAATCACCCTTGTTTCAGGTATTTCTCTTCTCCAATATGTACTCCACATGGCTTTCAAAATGGTCTTTTAAAATTCAAGACTGACCATATCATCCTTTTGCTCAAAAATCTTCAATGGCTCCCTATTGCCTCTAAGATAAAACATAAACTCCTTAGCATGACATTTATAGCCATTTACAACCTGACTCCAGCTCACCTTTCCAGATTTATTTCCAATTATTTCTCATCATGCATTCTATGTTCCAGCCAAACTGGTCTTCTTGCTCTTCCTTGAACTTCCGTCTCTCACCTCTTTGTCTTTGCATAGACTGTCCCCCACATTCTGTCCTCACCTCTGTATCTTAGAACACTTAGGTATCTTCATAGCTCAGTTCAGGTGTCACCTCCTGGGATAAACCTTACTTGATACCCCCAGTTTTTAGTGCTTCCTTCAAATTTAACTTGTTTTTTATTTAGTTACCTGTCTACATGCTGTGTCCTCCCAGTTTAATGCAAGCTTCTGATGGATCCACGGAATTGTAGATGTATGGATGGAAGGGACCTCAGATACCATCCAGTCCAAATCAGTTGAGGAAATGGAAACTTAATTGACTTGATGAAGGTTACATAGGTAGTAAACAGAAGTAGGATTTGAACTCAGGTCCTCTGATGTCAGAACCAATATTATTTTCATTATATGACATTGATAGCAAGGACACTTCTTTTTTTTATCTCTAGCATTTAGCACACTGCCTTGCATACAGTAGTGTTTGATAAATGTTTGATTAAATTGAATTAAATAATCACTATGTAAATGACTCGAAAATCTATATCTGCAGTCTGGTCCTCTCCCCAGGGTTCTAGTCCTGTAATTGCAGCTTGAATTCCTCACATCTAAATTTGAACTTAGTCTTCTTCAAATCCTTCCTTTCCCCCTAATCTTTATTTCTGTTAGGTTCATAGACACTGAACTGAAAACAGAATGATCTTTGAGTCTTCCCTTCCCCCATAGTCCTTCCAATTCTATCTCCATAGTGTCTCTACATGAATTTTATTTATTCTCCTTCTCAGGCCCTCATCATATATTGCCTGGACTTTTTATAACATCCTTCTTTCTGGGCTTCCTGATTCCAGTTGTTCAAGTCTCAACTTGTCACTTCCCTCCTCAAGAACTTTTAATGGCTTCTCCTTGCCTTTCTAATAAAACACAATCTTATCCTTAGCCCTTCAAAATCTGGTTCCACTCTGCCTTTGTAGCATTATATTGTTCTACTTCCCCTTGTATATTCCATGTTCCAGTCAAATTGTCATGTTCCTTTCTCATTGTACCCTCACTCCTTCCTAATTTTTGTCAATAGAAATTCTTTCCTTCATTCAAGGCCCAAATCAGTCTCTTCTCCTTCACGAAGCCTTTCTGGATTTTCTCAGCTCCAAATGCTCTCTTCTTTATTAAAATTTTCATAGCACTTTACCTATGTCCTAAGTTCATGGAGCTAATCTCAAGGGTTGGAGACGTGATCAAGCTCTCTAGTCCATTCTTCAACTTTTGGGCAACATTATTATAAATTGAGAGCAAAACCCAACATACAATTCATGTATATTCTAGAGAGGGACATTGAAAAATCTGCATCATGGTCAGATAGAACTTAAGTAAAAAGAGAATGCAGGGAACCCCAAAACTGCCAAGTCCCCCTCAGACACTTCCGGATGAAGGTCATACTTTTCTGGACTTATATGGGTTTATGCTCTTTTTCAATCTTTTGGATGTTGATTTAAGTATCAGGATCCATGTAACAGTTACAACATGAGACTTCAGTGGTAATGTGACTCAAAGTTAGATTTCTCTTTCTTCTACATCTGACATCACTCCATACTGGTAGTCTCCTGCCCTTCAGATGTTCTTAAAGATTTAAAAGTGTTAATAGTCCAGGTCATATGTACCTAAGTCTGTGTCCAGTCTTTTCCACATTCATGTTTGGTTTTTGAGGCAACTCAGCCTTAGCACATATTCAAGACCCTCTGTGGCCTCAGATGTAGACATCTTGGCTGGAAACCTGGCTGGTTCTCCTAGTTAAACTAGAGATGATACATGGTCAGTGACATTAAGAGGTTCAGTTCTCTCAGGACTGGCAGTTTGTTCAGTTTGGCCATTGATATAGTAAGAGTGATCAGAGGAACTCCCTGATTTTCTGGGCTGAGGAACCATTCCTAGAGCTATACATACAAAAGGTCCCTTTTCTGTGGAAGGTGTGTTCTGGAACTTTACTAAAGGACATAAACTCTGCCGAGGTGATAGATCAGCCCCTTATTTGTAAACCCTATGATCAGGAACTTGTATTAAACATGATGGGTGACTGTGATAGGAAGAACTGCCCACATTTAGAGATGCTAAAGAGAAACTTGCTATGCCTCCTCTGGGATGCTTCCAGCACTTTTTCTACGTTGGGCTTCTAATAAGGGAGGTGTCATCCTGAGGTGGGGCAGGGGAGAGCTGACTCTTAATGTGGTGGGTTAGCTTTCCCTACTGCAAAGTAACCCTGGGGAAATCTCTACAACAAGCCTTAGACGTGGCTCTTGTCTAGCGTCCTCTCCAAAAGTGGGTAAAAGAGTCTCTTCTAAAAAAGGCGCTTACTATAAAATATGAGTATCATGTAGTAGAATCCTAAATTTATTTCAGAGCCAGAAGGAACCTTAGAAGTCATCTAGTCAAACTCCTTATTTTACATATGAAGAAACTGAGGGCTGGAGAAGTGAAGGGATTTGTCCAAGGACACACATTTAGTAAATGACAGTCAGCATTTGAACACAGGTCTTTTAGTTCCAGCTCCAGAGAGTTTCCCATTGAACCACACCGGCTCTTAGCATTGTTACTTCTCTCATCCATCATAAAAATTC
Source organism: Gymnobelideus leadbeateri (assembly GCA_011680675.1). Lineage (NCBI taxonomy): Eukaryota > Metazoa > Chordata > Mammalia > Diprotodontia > Petauridae > Gymnobelideus > Gymnobelideus leadbeateri. Next base: position 348,920 of record WOXC01010896.1, read on the forward strand.
TTGATGAAATACTTGACACAAAGACTCAATGGTTCACATTAACAAATGCTGGACCCATAAAACAATAACCTATCACACTTGTATTTTCTTAGAGGATAAAGACAGCTTTGGGGGCCTCTAGACTAGCTGAGAGTGGTGTTTTGTATTCAGGACCTGCACTCTTTGAGCAAATCACAAGATCCACATCCCTTGGCCAGGAAAAAATCTTTCAGTCTTCCAAGTTCCAGGACGACTCTGTTAGTGGCCACTTTTTCTCCCTAAGAAGTATGTTGTGAAAAATCACCTCCCACTGGGCAGCTGGCACTCAATTCAGAAACTCTTGAACTCTCAAACCTATCAGGTTACCACCAAGGCTGAAAGCACTGATTTCTCAGAATCTGGGGTTGCTGGTTTGTGCTCAGGGAAGAAAACAGAAAGCAGAAGTCATATAAAGACTTAAGCTCACCTGGGAAAATACATTTTCTTGCTGCCTCATACTCACAGATATAATTGCTTTTGGAAGACCAAGGGAGAGAAATTTCTGGTTTTCTCCTCAATTCTTAAAAGAGTCAGAGCTCTTCAATTCTTCTTATAGCCCGGATGAAGCAGCTCTTGCTGGTTCAAGGAGCTAATTATTTTGACACAAATCTTCAGCAATAAGTAATTTCTCCAAGATGCATATTCTTCAGCAAGAGGCCAGAGAGCAGATGTACTACAGAAAGGGGCCAGAGAGTGTATATAGCTTTATGGGAGGCTCCTCAGTTCAGAAAATCAGGAGGTTCCCCTAATCACCCCTGACACACTAATATATATCCTACGAATGACCTTGACTGAAGCTACTATTATCTTGGGGGGCAGGGGAGTGATGGGCTCTCTATCCTTTCTAGTATTTGTTCTGGGGCCATAAGGCATGCAGGTGAACTCCAACTATGTCAGAGCTATCTATACCTAGGTCTAATTATATAATGACCCAAAACATCAGTGCTTCCTGGAGAGCACAGATTTTTGTGTCCTTTATGGTCATTAGGTATTCCATGATGACCAGAATCCCTGAGATGGCTACTGAAGAAGGGAGCCATCTTTTTGCTGGACACTGTACCAAACATAGGCATACTAGGCTATTAATGAGTTGTTTGGTTCCTTGTCTTTCACAACTTGCTTATGGTGGACAAGAAGGCCTTAACAGCAGTACTGGGGGTGTCACTTGAGCAATCTGAGGAAGGCTTTCCAGAGTTTGCCACAACAGAATCTCTCCGCTTAGCCCTCCTTTTCCCCTACTGCTACTGTAGACTGCTGACTCTGCCTGAAAGAAATTATACTGTCACAGATTGGGAATTGTTGGCAGTCAAGGTGGTGTTGGAAAATTGGCACCATCTCCTGGAAAGGGTATAATACACCACCATGATTTTGATGCATCATAGCAACTTAGCTTATTTTAAGGAGGACTGTGCACTCTCAGGGCAGCACAGATACTGGGTCGTGGTCTCCTCCTCCTTCTCCTCCTCTTCCCCCTCTTTCTCCCCCTCCTCCTCTTCCTCCTCCCCTTCCTCCTCCTCCTCCTCTTCCCCCTCTTCTTCTTCCTCCTTCTTCTTCTCCTTCTTCTCTTCCTCCTTCTCCTCTTCCTCCTCCTCCTTCTCCTCCTCCTCCTCTTCCTTCTCCTCCTCCTTCTCCTCCTTCTCCTTCTCCTCCTCCTTGTCTTCCTCCTCCTTGTCCTCCTCCTCCTTCTTTTTAATTAAAACAGATTCTTGTTTTGGCTATATAAAAATATATGTCTCATTCTATATCCTGAATCCAATATTTCTCTGCCAGGAGGTTTGTAACATGCTTCATCGTTATTACTCTGGAATTATGGTTGGACATTGCATTGATCAGAGTTCTTAAACCTTTTAAAGTTGTTTATCTTTGCAGTGTTGCTGTTGTATAAATTGTCCTCCTGGTTTGGCTTACTTTACTCTGTATCCGTTCATACAGATCTTCTCAGGTTACTCTGAAACCATCATTTTTATAATTTCTCATGAAAAATCATATTATATTCACATACCAACATTTGTTCAGCCATTCTACAATTGATGGACACTGCTTTAATTTGCTTTTTTGCCATCACAAAAAGAGAACTGTTATAAATATCTCTGTATAGATGGCTTCTTTTCCTCATTTTTTAATCTTTTGGGGGAATAAGCCTAGTAGTGGGATCGTTGGGTCAAAGGTATACACTATTTAGCATCTTTTAGAACATAATTCCAAACTGGTTTCCAGAATGTCTGTACCAGTTCAATAATTCATTAATGTTAGACCCTCCTCCTTTAAAGACAGTCCACCATACCTCCGCCTCCCCCACCTCCACTAATAAACTTTGAAAATTGCTCTCTCCAACAGCCTTAAGATGATAGAACCAAAGAACACTGTTAGTGGGGTCTGCTATTCTCGCTGACTGCATTTACAATACTAATCCAAGCTGGCCATCTTAGATATTTTCATTTCCATGGTGCCATCCTGCCTCAGGAAGTATGTTCTTCAGAAGCATTAGGATGCTTTCCCCAGTGGACACTAAAGCTTCCTAACTTTGAGACCTCTTCTGAATTTTTCTATTACTATTGAGGGTGCCACCATCCTCCCAGTTACCCAGGCTATCACCCCCCAATGCCTCACTCTCTTAACCCCATATCCAATATGTTGCCAAGTATTGTCAGGCCTGCCTTCATAGCTTGATATGCACCCCGTCTCTCCTCTGACAATGTCACCATCTAATTACAGGTCCATAGCACCTCATACCTGGACTACTGCAGAAGCCTTCTGGTTGATCTCCCTGCTTAAAATGTCTTCCTGCTCCAGTCCACTCTGAACTCAGTTGCCAAAGTGATCTCCTCAGGTCTGACCATGTATCACTTGCCCTCCAATTTCCTTCCTTCCCTCCCACATTTAATAAACTCCAGTAGTTTCCTATTATTTCTAGGATCAAATATGAAAGCATCTGTTTGGCTTTTAAAGCTCTTCATAACCTGACTGCTTTCTATCTTACATCTTACTTATCTTCTTACTTCCAACTTCCTGTGTCTTCTTACATCTTGTTTCTTTCATGTTCTCTGTGACATGGAGACACTTACTTCCTTGCTGTTCCTTGCATAAGATACTCCTTCTCCCAACTCCATTTTTATTGGCTGTTCCTTATGCCTGAAATGCTATTCCCTCCCTCTGCCCTCATCTCTCCCTCTGGACTTCCCAAGTTTTCTACAAATCTCAGATAAAATCTAACCTTCTAGGAAAAGCATTTCTTGATCTTTCTTAATGCTAGTAGCTTCCCTATGTTGATTATATCTAATTTATTCTGTCTACAATTAGTTTGTACATGCTTCTTGCTTCTTGTCTCCCCCTGGTTGTCCTGGGAGCTCCGTGAAGTGAGGGGTCTGCTACTTACTTTGTATCCATAGCACATTGCACGTTGTTGTTATTTGTCCTTCATTTTTGTTTTGGACGGGGGAAGGCAAGGCAATTGGGGTTAAGTGACTTGCCCAAGTCACTCAGCTAGAAAGTGTGTCAAATGTCTGAAGGCAGGTTTAAACTCAGGTTCTCTTGACTCCAGGGCCGGTGCTCTATTCACTGCACCACCTAGCTGCACCTGTCCTTCATTTTCAAAGAGGATCAATGATATCGCAGGTGATAAATCTTAGCTTGTGAGTGAATTGGATTTAAATGAGGCAGAGTTGCCAAAAGTCATCAGCCTTATTCTTCCAGAGTCATTGAAGTTCAGTGGCAGGACAAAAGTCATGACAACTGGCAATGGCAGAGGATATAGTAGATGACCTTGGCATCTTTTATGTCTGACTAAGCTCTAAGCACTCCACAGTGCCTGCTTCAGCTGACTGTGGTTTTTGGAACAGATTGTTCTCAGCCTGTTCCACTGAAGGAAGTCTTCCCATGCTTGGGGTAGACATCCCCTTCACTTACCAATGGGTTTGAGGCCTGCTGGTTACCCTCAATCTGGTTTAGCATGGCTGCCAAATTGGTTTCATTACAATGAAACCATGCATGCTACTACTTCTTGGAACCACAGGTGAGAGTTGGGTGACAGTTGGACACCAAAAGTGGATAAGCAAGCCCACACACCAGAAGTGGTTTTCCTCCTGAATGCCCCTTACATACTAATGTGTGTAACCTCTTAATAAATACTTGTTGACTTGACTTTGGCACCAAGGTCCTGATCCTTCAGTGATAGTGGCAGTCTATACAGGCTGACAATGTGAAATGATCCTCCCTTCTTTCCTTCAAGTATGTAAATTTTATGTATCCTGCACAGTATGGAGGACTTTGGTCATACACTCAGAACAGTGTTGTCTTTTTATCCATATCCCTTGGAGAGTGGACCCTTTTTAGAACTCTGCCGGTTTATAGATGCTTTGGGGTGGGGAGGATTGGAGTTCTTCCAGGGACGGTCTTTTGTTGACAGATTCACCAACAGGTTTGCAGTTAGACTTGGCACGTAGGTTCTTGTTTGAAAGTAAGGACATTTCTCCATAGACCTGTGTAGAGACATAGCATTTTATTTTGCACTGCACTGATGAATTTTTTTGTGTTACAGTGGTTCCAAAGTGGAGTGAGTTGTCTCGGGAAGTAGTGGTTCCCTTTCACCTGAGGTCTTCAAGAAGAGTCTGAGGCATTATTTGTCATATATGTTATAGAGAGGATTCTTTTTCAGGTATAGGTTGAACTAGATGGCCACTGAGATACCTTCCAGCTCTGAGAGTTTATGGTTCTGTGAGATCTGTGTATTATCATAGTGCCCTGAAGAAAGGTAGGGGCTATATTATAGCCAAGTTTTGTATTTCCCCCAAGGCCTAGTAGAGGATTGTGAAACTGATCAAGAAGGATTTATTAAGCACATACTAACTGTCAGGCACTGTGCTAAATCCTGCAGATACAAAGATAAAAGGGAATGAAAAGATGAGTGTGTCACAGTCTAGTAAAAATGGTGTCGGCAAATACTAAAGGCTCAGAATGAGCTGAGGTTGGTGAGGAAAGCTAAGGACAACAGAAGGAAGCCTTTTCTTTCTTCCTTTCTTTTTTTAATTGAATGACCTTTGCCCTGGAATTGATAGAACAAAAATAACAGAGTTGATACCCAAGATAAATGAAGATATATTAAGAGAGGACATAAACTGCCCAGATTAATTCAAGTCACCTGGCCCAGAGGAACTACATCCTTGAATCTGGAAAGAACTGGAAGACATGATTACTTGAGACACTATCAATGATAATTGAAAAACCATGGAAAATGGGAAAAATGCCACAGGATTGAAGAAGGGCAAACACTTTCTTTCTTCCTTCCTTTCTTCCTTCCTTTCTTTCTCTTTCTTTCTTTCTTTCTTTCTTTCTTTCTTTCTTTCTTTCTTTCTTTCTTTCTTTCTTTCTTTTCATTCTTTCTTTCTTTCCTCCTTCCTTCTTTCCTTCCTTCCTTCCTTCCTTCCTTCCTTCCTTCCTTCCTTCCTTCCTTCCTTCTTTCCTTCCTTCCTTCTTTCTTTCTTTCTTTCTTATTTAGACCAAGGAGCTTGACTTCTTTTCCTGGGAAAATTCTAGGAAGGATCATTAAGTCAACGGTTGGTGAACATTTATAAAAGGAAATATTGATTACAAAATGACAACATCATGGTTTCATCCAAAACAAGTCCTGCCAGACTACTCTCATTTCCTTTTTTTTAATAGTATTACTAAACTGGATGACAGGAATTCTGTGTAGGTAGCCAGAAAACTGAAGCAACCTCATTTTGTCTGTAGTTCCTCTATTTTCTCTCCAACCTTGTTTGTATTGCAGTCCCCTTACTGTTTGAGACCTTACTTTCTCCTGAAACAGCAATTATCTGCAACAGTCCTATCTATTAGGGCAGCGTTATGACAAATAGCTAATCCAAACAAGAGGTTTTCCTGCTACACATGCCCAATTTTGCCCCCAAGTCCCCAGTAACAAACCCTGTCCAATCCAATGCTTTGTACCAAATTTACTCGCTGCTTAATTGAAACCTATATAAGCTCTGTTACTTGTCCCTTTGGGGAGTTTCTACCTGCCCAGATGAGGCTCTCTTGCTAGCAAACTCAATAAACCCTCATTGGTCTCTAAATTTCTGATACTGGTTTCAGTTTGTTCTGGTTCTGGTTTGTTCCGGCACCAACAATTCCCACAGTAGCCTATCTAGATTTTAGCAAAACTTTTTTTTCTTTTTGGAGAGCAATTGGGGTTAAGTGACTTGCCCAAGGTCACATTGTTAGTTTTTGGGTTAAGTGTTTGAGGACAGCTTCGAACACAGGTCCTCCTTACTCCAGGGCCAGTGCTCTATTCACTGCACCACCTAGCCACCCCATTTAGCAAAACTTCTGATAAAGTATCTCATACTATTTTTTTATAGAGAAGATGGGGAGTATTAATTAGACTATAATACAATCTGAGGGATGCAGAACTGGTTGCATGCCAGACTCAAAGAAGATACATTAATGATTCAATGTCAACTTGGCAGGAAGTCTCCAGTAGAGTGCCCCAGTGATCTGTTTTTGGCCCTTTGCTAGTTAACATCTTTATTAATGACTTGGATAAAGGTATCCGTGGTGTGCTGATCAAATTTTCAGATGACACAAAGTTAAGAGGGATAGCTCACCTAGTAAATGATAGATTAGGATAGGAAAGAATCTAAATATGTTAGAGCACTGGGACAAATCTAATTAAATTAATTTGCAATAGGATTAATATAAAATCTTGGACTTGAGGCCAATGGATAGACTGAATTTGTTCTTTAAAGGACTTGGGAATTTTAGTGGCCTATGGAGTCAATATGAATCAGCAATGTATTGTAGCAGCCAAAAAAAGTTAATTTGATCTTGGGCTACATTAAGAAGGGCATAGCTTTCAGGAACAGGGAAGCAATATTCCTACTGTTCTTTGTCCTCACCTAATGTCATTTGGAATATTGCATTCAGTTCTGGGGACCAGGATTGAAGGCCATTGATAAATTAGAGAATGTCCAGATGAAGGCAACCAGGATGATGAAGGTCCTGTAGTTTAAGATGTAGGGTGATCAGTTGAAGGAACTGGGGAATGTTTATCCTAGATAAAAGAGGACTGGGGTGGTAGAGATATGATAGCTGTGTCTTCAGTTGAGTGTCTGAAGGACTGTCAAGTGGAAAAAATAGATTTTTCTGCTTGACCCCAATGGACTGAACCATGAGCAACAGGGAGAAATTGCAAAAAAGCCAAATTAGACTCAATTTCCAGAAAAACTTTCAACTAATTAGAGCTGTTGATAAGTGGAATGGGCTGCTTCAATAGACAATGAATTTCAAGCAGAGGTTAAATGATCACTTGTCAGGTATGTTATAGTGGGGAATTTCTTTTGAATATGGGTTGAACTAGATGGCTGCTGACATATTCTTAAATTCTGGGATTCTGGGAAATAGTTCCTGCTCTTAGCAGGAGCTTAATAAATGTTTATAGACTGGAGCTGCATTGAGACAGAAATTTGTGACTTCACTTTTAATTAAGAATAGGAGAATTAGACAAACATGACATATTTCAAGTCTAAAGAAAATCACCAAAGGGGGGAAAACATGGATTTTCGTGCCTATTAGTACCAATCCCTTCTCAATCCCAGGCACACCCCAGCTTTACTTTTGAGACAGTCTCTTTGGTGTTGATTGCTGGTATTTATGGGCAAATTACTTTACCTCTGAGACAATTTTATCTGCAAAATACAGAATATAATACTTTCACTACCTACCTCAAAGAGCTGTAACGAAAATATTTTTAAACATTAATACACTACATATATGCAAGTTATGTTATTATTCTTTAGTTTTAACATAGAATGAGAATTAGACCTATGAACTTTTCAAGCTCTGTTAGCTCCTACTGAGAAAAACAAGTAGATATACATGCAGGCTGTGTAATACCAGACACATTCAGAGTGAGGCCCAGCTAAATGTGTGATGCCAGTAGTAAATCAAGATCTGAGACTGGGGAAAATGATAATCCTCCCACATGTCTTAATTCAAGGAAGGGCCTCTGCTTATCCCCTGTATTGAAAGATTTCAAATCATGGCATGAAAGGTCAGTACTGATGACTTCCTGGTGTGGTGGGCAGGGAGCCAAATATTCATTTTCATTTCCAGACACACCTGTTATTGCCTTACTTCCTGACCTTGCTCCCTGGCCTAGGTGTGGGACCTCAGTCTGCTTACACCTGCCCTTTGGACTGAACCCCATTGTTTCATTCTGCTTCAGTCCCACGGGACTGGGAAGAGTTATAGAATTAAAGTGATTCTCTGCAAAGAACTATCATGTTTGGCTTTGTCCTGAGTCCTGGGCTCTTGATTTAGGACTCATACAGTATAACTGTCAATAAACAGAATGCTTAGGAAAAGGACAGTTTGACTGAACTAAATTCTTTCTTTAATCAGTTGAGGGCTAATCAGGGATCCTTTTTGTTTCAGCTTTAACTTGTAGCAAATCTTTTGTTATTTATTTTTTTATCTATGACTGAATACTTGCTGTACTCAGGCTGTATTGAGGTTGTGTGTATCTTCATCAGTCCAACCATATGTCTCTAGTAGACCTGTCTTTGTAAACTGAGGGTTTCTCACACACCCATGATCACCTGTGTCTGGAGATGGAGAAAATGGGAGAGGCATGACTGGATGTGGTCTGGGCTTAGAAATATGGTGCCTGGGGCAGCTAGGTGGCGCAGTGAATAGAGCGCCGGCCCTGGAATCAGAAGGACCTGAGTTCGGAGCTGGCCTCTGACACTTAATCCATACAAACAAAAAAACCTAGCCGTGTAACCTTGGGCAAGTTACTTAACCCCAATTGCTTTAAAAAAAAAAAAGAAATATGGTGCTTTATTGAATAAAGCAAATTCATCTTAGTTCATTTTCCCTTATTTGCTTCTTTCTCCTAAAAGAAGAACACGGGAAATTAAAAACAAAAACAACAGCATTGTTGATACCTGGAACACATTCCCTTATTATCTCTGCCAAGAAAAATCCTCTTCTCTGAGCATTCAAATGCTGCCTCCTTCATGAAGCCTTTCCTGGCCTACTAGTTAAAAGCCATCTCCTACTTCTCTATATTTCCCTAGTATTCTTTTTCTGGACCTCTCTTTTTTTTTTGCCCACATCACCTTCTGTGCCATTTATTTGTATCAGTATAGAGTATGTGGTTGTGGAAGTTTCTTCCTTTTAGTGATATGAGAAGCTCCTGGGAATTCCCAAATCAATTCATCTACAAGCATTTATTAAGCATTCATTATAGCAAAGACATTGTGTTAGGCCATTGGGATGCAAAGGACAAGAACAAAACAGAGTAAAACAGAATTGTGGGACACCAGGCAGCAAGAGCTATGTGTGGGCACACAATTCTCAGAAATGTATTTTTCTCTTTCATTTGCTCTTGAGAAATACTTTCTGTCGTCCATGTGGGACACAAGGATCAGAGAGCCGCTAAAGTTGGACAGACTTCATGTCCACTATTTGGACTAACTGTAGCTGACTTTGAGAATTAGGCCCCTGGGTTGCCATGCGAGACAAAGGGAATGGCGAGCCACTACAATCAGGCTAAGGCTTTTGGGTAGGACAAGCTGCTGAGGCCTAAGCCTCTATCTGTCAAAGAGCCAATACTAGCACTGCAGAGGGGACCCAGATCCAGGAGCAGAAGCAAGAACTGGAAGGGAAAGAGGATCTGAGTGCCAGAGAATGTCAGCTGTATCAAGTCCAAGCCTATTGGTGAGCTGGGGTTGGGGGAGAGATCCAGTTCCCTCCTTGTGCTTTCTCTGTCTTCCTTTTTTTCCTGTTGGGATTCTGGGTGCATATACACACACTCTCCCCACCTCTCACCCATACTCCATCCTCAGTTACCTCTCCACACCTGTAGGTAGAGGATGATTTGGAAATTCCCTGCCTTCACTCAATGAATGGGAAAGACTTTGGGAAGACATTTGGAATGGATGGCTACAAGTAAGAGTACTTAACATTTTTCGTTTCATCTTCTCTATGTTCGATAAGCTATGTATCCATAATATATGTCCTGTGGACCAGCATTGGATGTGGAGATCTTTTGTCATAAAGAAGAGATTCCAGTTGGGGGGAGGGATAGAGTCATTGATTTCCCAATTTAAATATTTTTGAGTGATATTCCATATGGATCACTAGCTAAAATTCAGAAACCAACCACTGTGGATTTTAAACTACTCAGAGCCACCATTCATAGGCATGCTGTATGGAAATCTCTTTCACACATGAGCCTGAGAAATTTGAACAAGGTCACTAGTTTGGGGGCTTCAGTAGAGCTGTTTGCCTGATGTATACCTCTGATGTTAATGATAATATGATGACACACTGACCTTTTTATACTTATGGAAGGCAGCACACCAGCCAATTGGTGTCATTACCACAGTGTCTCAAATATCACATGGTACATGTCAAAGTATCTCATGTACAACTACAGGTGTCAAATTACATAGGAAATGGGAAGCATCTTGAGGACAGTAATTATAGTTTTGTTTTTTGTTTTCATTTTTTTACCTTTTTATCCCCTTGGCACAAATGAGATACTTAATAAATGTTTACAGAATTGAATAGCCATTTAAATAAGGATTCTGGTAAACAGTCTGCTAATTAATGGAAGCTTTACTATTTCTAGTTCCTAATCCTGCTCTGTTGATTCAAGTATGATTCATTCTTGGCTTGCTGATTCAAAGGACAAAAGCAGGAAAAGCAACCAGATTAGACAATGTGTACATAAAGGAGAACTGTGCTGGAAATAAAGGACTGATTCATGAAGTATCTGGAGGAGAGGAAGGTACCAAAAAATGAGAAAAAATATCCCATCTCTTACTGACCTATATGAATTCAACTGAAGAGGGATTCCCTGTGATTGGAGAGACCTAATGCTCCTGTTTGAACATGACATTATACTATTGCATTAATTTCTGGAACATTGAAAAGCATCTTGAAAGAGATTTCTAACTAAAAGAAAAGCTTATCCTCACCATCCACACAAGAAAGAATTAAGTGGATGAAGAATATTCTTACCCCAATTTGGACATACAATTGAATGGACAGCTATGGAACTCACCATCTGAAACAGACAGTACAAATGGATGAGTTGGGACCAGAATTAAGCAGGAGAAACCAAGTGGGGATGAATTGCTTTTAGTAAATTGCAAAACTCCTTTAATGATTCCAAACTTCTCACAGTATAAAACAAAACATTTAAAAATAATGTCAATGTTCTATTGTTTTTATTGTATGGTTGTATATATATACACACATATGTATAGCAGACTCCAAGAAGAGAATGTGAATGTTACGCATCATAATGGAGAGGCCTATGGTGGGACTGGTCAGTCTATTATATATAATGAATGAAGAACTTACAAGAAAAATAGGAATAAAAGATGTCAGATAAACATATGAAAAAGAAGAGAGGCTGGCCACAGGGTGAGGGCAAAGGATGAGAACTGGGCAGTTCAAGTACTCCATTCATATTCTTCCAATGTCAGAAGAAACTGAGGGAGGCCTCTGGCACATGTTGGGTGGATCATCTTTGGTAAACTTTGAAATGATGTGGACTGGCATCACATGGGTTGGGCAGGCATGAATGGTATACAATCTGCATCACTGGAGGAAACATAAATTGGTGAGATCACAGATCCCTTTGAGTATTTGAATGATGATTCCTATTGCTGATTCAAAAACTGCCTCCTCCCTCTTACCTCTTAACTTAATCTCTACATTACCAGTCCAATGGTCAATTCCAGCTCACATAGTCAACCTCATACTTCTGGTCTTTAATTGTCCATGAGACCTTCTATATTTGCCCTTTCCTTGCTCCCCAGTCTAGGTGGCTCCATCCTGCCCTCAGTTCCAGCTCATGGTAGTTTCTGTCCTCAACCACACTAGGACAAGATCAGGAGGAAAAGCATAGGAAGATATTTGAAAATATGAAATAGAGAACAATCCATAATAAAGGCACAGTGGTATAGTCGGGGGTGGGGGAGATACAACAGGAAGAGGACTGAACTTAAAGTCAAGTATTTGGGTTCAGACTCTGCCTCTGCTACTTAAGACCTTCGTGATCATGGGCAAATTGCTTAATCTCTCTGGATTCAATTTCCTCATCTGTAAAAAGGAGTCAGTCAGGTAGTTAACAAGCATTGATTAATATGGCTGACATAAAGTGTAGTTCCTCTATTTTTCTCTTTTGAATAAATCTATTTTAGCTTTAAGTTTGTTTGAGATCATGATTACTACCCTTGCTTTTTTTTTCCTAATAAATTCTACCCTGATCTTTATGTGTATCTCTCATTTCCTATCCCTCATGACTCTTCTACTTTATTTCCACCTGACCTGCTATGTAGACCTCCCATTACTTAACCTACTCCTCCTACAAGGATCCCTCACTTATCCTCTCCTCCCTACCCTTTCCCTTTTCCCTCTTGTTTTCATCTGAATTTAGAAGACTTTTATAGCCTTCCAAATATATCTATATCCTATTACCATTCATCTAGTCACCCTTCTATATCTCCCTTATCCTATTCACTCACCCTCTTATTTCTTTAAATTTAGAAGACTTCTATTCCCTTCTAAATGTATATATTATTCTCCCTTTAACCCAGATCTGATGTGAGTAGGGTTCCCCATAAAAATCCCTCCTCCTCCCTATCCCCTTAGCCTCTTATTTATTTTTGAGTTTAAAAGACTTCTATACCCCATATTATATACCCTATATTTTATACCCTATACCCTATGTTTATACATATATTGTTCCCTCTTTAACCCATTCCCAATGAGAGCAGGGTTCCAGAGCTACCAACCCTTCTTTCCCATCTAATTTCTCTGTGTAAGCTCTTCCTCTTGCACCTCTTTTTACCTTTTCCTAGACAGTTTTATTTTTTAGAATCACATCATACCCAGCTCTGCCATAATATTTCTTTCTAACTGCCTAATTATTAATTATAATCTTAGAATACACTTTACATTTCCTCATATAAAAAGTAAACAATCTGTCCTTATTCAGTTCCTTGTAATTAGCCTTTGATTTTTTACCTTATGTTTCTCTTGGATCTTGTATGTCAAATTTTCTATTAAGTTTGGGGTTTTTTTGCAATACAATCCTGAAGGTCTGGCAATTCATTGAATGTCTCCTTTTTTCCATTCAGGATTATGTTTAACTTTGCTGGGTATGATATTTTCAACTACAACCCCAGTTCTTTTGTTTGATATATAGTGTTCCAAGATCTCAAGTCTTATAGTGTAGCTGATGCTAGGTGTCGTGTGATTCTAATTGTGGCTTCACCATATTTGAATGGTTTTTTCTTGTTTCTTATAATATTTTCTCTTTGAGCTGGGAGGGGGGGTTCAGAATTTAACCATGATATTTCTGTAGGTTTTCCTTGTAGGACCTCTTTCAGGTGGAGATTGGTATTTTTTTTTTCTATTTCTACTTTTCTCTCTTGTTCTAACACTTCAGGACAATTTTCTGTAGTTCTTTCTTGTATTATTGTATCAATGTTCTTTTTTTGATTATAGCTTTCAGGTGGTCTAACTCTTTTTAAATTTAAATTTACTTATTTACTTTTAATTTACAACATTCAGTTCCACAATCCCTTGAGTTTCAAATTTTTCCCCCTCCCTCTCCTCTCCCCTCCCCCCATGGTGGCATGCAATCAAATATAGGATCTACAGATACCTTCAGATTAAATATTAGTCACATTGTAAAGAAGGATTATAACCAATGGAGTGAACAGTGAGAAAGAAGAAACAAAACAAAACAAAACAAAAAGAGAGCAAGTAGTTTGCTTCACTCTGCATCCAGACTCTGTAGTTCTTTCTCTGGATGTGGATATCCCTTTCCATCATGAGTCTTTGGGAATTGTGTTATAACCTTACATTAGTCTGATAATTCTTACATTTTCTCTTCTTGATCTGCTCTACAGATCAGTTGTTTTTCTTATAATGTTTCACATTTTCTTCTATTTTTTCATTCTTTATATTTGGTTTCATTTTTTCTTAGTCTCTTATAACTTTGCTGGCTTCCCCTTGCCCAGTTTTAATTTCCAATGAGTCATTTTCTTTCTTAAGATTCTGGATCTCCTTTTCCAGTTGGTTAACTTTTTTTCATAATCTTGTTTTTCTTGGATTGCTCTTTTAAATTTTTTCCCCACAATCTCTCTCATTTGATTTTTGAAGTATTTTTAAAGTTCTCCTATGAATTCTTTTTTGGGCAGGTGACCATTTGACATTACTCTTTGAGACAGGAAAGTTTTATTTTTCCTCCAGTATCCTCCTCTGAGGACAAACTCTCTATTTCCCCAGTAACTTTTTTTTCCAGTAACTTTTTATGTTTGGGTTATTTTTCCTTTGTCCACTCATTTTTTAAAACAGCAGCTTGTTGTAATCACCTCTAGTCCTGGAGTATGGGGGATGGTGTCTCTGGCCTCAAGTCCTCCTTCAGTTCTCCCCTTGGGCCTAGAACCAAACCCAAGAATTCTGCCCTTCTGTAAGTGTCCACAGTCAGCAGTGTCCCCACCCTACTGCTTCTTCACTCACCAGGCATGTGCTGGTTCCTTCTCACACAGAGCCATGTGTTCACAGCACCGATGGACCTGGCATCCATTATCAGCAGAAGTTCCCTCAATTTTCCCCTGCTCTGACTCTGGAACCCCCACATTGTTCAGGAAGTGAAATTTTCTGTGGCTGGGGCTGAGGCTACCTCCAACCCAGCTATTTCCAGGGCTCACCATTTGCTGTTTTAATGGAGCTAGCCTGGAGGTGTTTATACTTCACAGGGACCAAACCTCAGTCCTGGGATTTTTCCAGTTGTCCCCTGGAATACTACTGTTCTGCCCCAACTCTTGTTTATTTTTTACCCACTCTATGTTCATCCTGAGGCGCTATTTTGTCTTGTTTGTGGGAGAAATCTGGAGAGCTTGGAATTTTTTGACCTACTTCGCCATCTTCCCAGTATCCTCTCAAGGTGCTTACATGCTAAAGGAGAAGACAACATGTAAAAGGAAGCTAAAAAAATGGGAAAAGGAGAGGGGGAAAGAGGTAGTCAACACAGAGGCATGATGCAAAAGTCCAGAAGAATGAAGCTCGGTGAGAAATGAAGAGAGGATTAGCTAGGGCTTCTTATTAAAATAGAGATTCTGGGGGGAGCTTCCCAGTCTCTAATCAGAGCAAAGGGCACCAGGGGTAGAGTGTACTTGCCTGGTATGAGTTCCTAGACTGACAGGATCTTCCAGAATGAAGACGTTTTGGGGGAATGATACAGAAGTTCTGTGGAAGGCAGCCTGGAGGTCCTGTAAAGCCATAGAACATGTGTTTCTGATCATCTTTCTTAGGGATTCTGTGGTTAGGTATATGCAACACAAAGAAACTAGTGAAGCTGCCCAGGAGATCTACAACACTATAGCTAGGTTCCAAGACTTATCTGGGCTTTTACTCCCTGATTCTCCTAAGGAGTTGTTAATTATTAGTGTTATTAACAGCACTAATAATAATTATTACCAATTGATAATTATCAATCTTATTAATAACAGTTATTAATATTGCAGCATGAATCATCAAAGGTTAGCCCATTTAAAGATTAGAACAATACTACTATTCTTCTGCATTAGTATTCTATCTACTTTCTACTATTCTATCTACATTCTACTATAACCATTCTATCTACTATTCTACTATCTACTTTTATTCTATTTCCAGTCAGTAGCATTCAGTTTTCATTTTGGGAAGACAACTTCCAGCTGTTCCTTTGACTTGAATCCATCATCTACACAACACTGTGAGGGAAGAGGACAAAGATAATTAAGAAGAGTCAGGATTGAGAATCTTACTAGTCAGGTGGAGTCTGGCAGGTCAGAGGTTGAGTTCTAGGAGAAATAGGTAGAGAAGGATTACATCAATTAAATAAACAAGAGGTAGATGGAATACAGAGTAGCCAACTAAAGCAGAAATAATAGAACCAGAGAGCTAGAGGTCTAGCCAGGCCAGAGAGTCAAATATGGGAAGATAGAAATTAGGGCACTGTCAAGCAAGGGCTCCCAGAGTGAACTCTCTTTCTAGGACAGAGGTGTGTTGCTTTCTGCCCTATTTCATATAGTTTGCTGGGCATGGGGGAAGGAAGAGAGAGATGAGTCTTTATAGGTGTTAAAAGGAACTCAGAAGCCTGGACATAAATTCTATCACTGATTGAGATTCTTGGATGACCTCACTCCCAGCTTTCAACAAGTGGCCAGACTTGCTGGAGGTAGATGCAATTTTCATTCTGAAGGGGCAAGGATGAGTCATCATTGGTCAGAACTGTTCCAGACTCATGCCTCCTAGAGAAGTAGAAGCCAAAGAGCAAATATGGGACAGCAGGGCAGCCCTTGTGCATTCAAAACCAGCTCCTGCAACATGATAGGCACCAACTATTTCCATCTGAGAGTAGGGGAGCCAGAATGGTACTTCCTTGGAAGTAGCATGGTGTGGCAGAAAGAGCCCTGGATCTGAAATCATAAGAAATCCTTGCTAGTCATGATACATGGGGCTTCTGGGAGGAAAGAGCTTTATAAACTGAAAAGCACCATGAAAATATGAATTGTTCTTGATTCTGGGCAGTCTAGGGTAGAGGATAAAATGCAGGACTTAGAGTCAGAACAGAACTGGATTCAAATCCAGCTTCTGACACTATGAGTGTCAGTTGAGTGATCTATGGGGCAAGCCATTTAATTTCTATTATAAGCCCTATAGGACTTATAAGTCACAAAGTAATTGACCTATCCTAATAAAGGTAATTCTCACATCAGGAGCTACTCACATTGCCAAATCCTTCCCATATTGGTGGATTGATACTGAGAAAGTTGGAAAAGTAAATCTAGTGGTCCAGAAGGGAGCAAGAATTTATTAAGCACCTACTATATACCAGGCACTGTATTAAGCAATTAAAAAATATCTTAGTTATCCTTACCACAACCCTGGAAAGTAGGTACTATTACAATCACATTTTATAGTAGGGGAAATTGAGATAGACAATGATTTGCCCAGAGTCACACAACCAATAAGTATGGGGCTAAATTCAAACTTCCTGACTCCCAGGCCCAGTGTTCTATCCACTGTTCCACCTAGATGCTCTCTCTTGCTCCAAACTTTTCCCTATCATCCCTGCTTTACTTTTGGTAGCTGCATTTTGGTGGAATTATTAAAGAGATTAGGCTGCCATTTGCTGTACTGATTAGGAGTTGTAATTAGTAATTAGGATTATTATTTTTAATAAAGGGACATTATCAAGGGGCCAATCTTGCATGTAACCTGTCAAAAGATTATACTGACTGGGCCCAACAAACACAGTGAAGTCCCTGGCTGATTCAGTCAAAGGTTCAGAAAATCAATAGGTTTTCTGGGTATTATGTGACATTATCTAATATTAACAATAACTTAAAACACTGAGTTATTATTAATATTGTTATTTTGTTGTTATTCAGTCATTTCAGTTGTGTCTGACTCTTTGTGACCTCATTTGGGGTTTTCTTGACAAAGATACTGGAATGGTTTGTCATTTTCTTCTCTAGCTCATTTTACAGATGAGGAAACTGAGGCAAATAGGGTTAAGTGACTTGCTTAGGGTCACAGCTAGTACATGTCTGAGGCTGGATTTGAACTCAAGAAGATGTGTCTTCCTGATTCTAGGCCTGGAACTCTACTGTGCCAAGGAGGTGCTACCTTCAATATCATTACTGAGTATTACTAAGAGCAACACTTTTTAGTTTTAAAAGTCTATAATATGAACTTTTAATGTTACTGAGTATTACTAAAAGGAACAATTTTAGTTTTAAAATGAACTTTCCCATCCTAGCTCAAACCCTGCCCCTTTTCTTGAAGCCTTTCAAGACCTCCCAGCCACATAGGGTCTCTGTGACTTTGAACTCTATAGCTCTCAGTGTTTGAATCACTGAGCCGGTGCTTATCATATAATGTTTTATCTTACTCTTTATCTTTTCTTCTATTAGTTCCTTGTCTCCTCTGCTAGACTCCCAGTTAGTTGAGGGCAGGGATCATGTAGATAGATCATGTTCTATAATTTATTTCCCTCACAGTGCCTAAAGCATTTCTTCATACAGTTGGTGTTCCACAGCCTCAGGATCACTGGTTCCTTGCTTTATGAGGAGACTAAGGAGGGAGTTGGGAGGAAGCGATTCCTTTTGAAGTCCCCTTTCTATCCCTTTTTGCTAATTACACTTCCTCAGAAGAAGCCCCCAGTTCTATTGAACAACTGCAATCCAAGGAAGATTTTTGTTCATTATCCAGCTCACACACTTCAGTCTTTCCTTGTTTGGGAGGCTAATTAATTACCAGTTAATTAGCTCCCTCACCCTTAAGCAGGTGTTATTACCATCATTGGACAGATGAGGAAACTGAGACCCAGAGAAGATGACTTTCCTTGAGTCAAGGACACGTTGACAATGTGTGCAGGACCCTGAAAAATTTAGTCACTGATCAAGAACTTGGTTGATCATTCAGAAGTTTAGTGTGGTTTACACATGGTCTTAGCTTATTCACTGACCCCTCAGGATGAGTCTATTGCACTGACTGGTCAAACTCATTGCCAGGACTGTTAGTGCTCACTATTCGGCAGAAATGCATTTTACTGGGTTATGAATTCCATCTAAACGCCAAAGGCTTAAGGGGGAGCCTTACATGGGTGTGAATCTCTCACACAGTCCTGGAAATTGTTCAGTTACAGAGCAGATGCAAGCCATTAATGGCTAAGGAAGCATCTCTTCCAGCTCCTTTGCATGTCGGGGATAAGAGCTGTCTTGAAACATAAACAAGAAATGTTTCTGAACCTGGAGCTGGAAACCACATCCACAGGGCTCCAGCGTGCCTCAGTTTGGGCCAGCGGCTGGGTCCGCTCCTCATTCCAGAATGCCTTGGCCTCCTTCCACCCCCGAGGCCTCATTTATTCTTTTAAAAAATGATTTAGCCTTCGCAAACTCAGCATCTGCAGCCTCCTGAACAATGAAGGATTGTAAAGTGTGAGCTGGGGAATGAGCGAAAATCCTCGCTTGGGCCACGGTTGCTCAGCGGAACTGGGGGCTTGTTCCGAGGAAGTGCAGTTGGCAAAAGCGGGACAGAAAGGCGTCTTCAAAAGTAAATGCTTCTTCCCAGTTGCCCCCTCCCCCCAATAAAGCAGGGGACCAGTGATGCTGAGACTAGCTCTTTAAATAAATGGACTCCTTCTCCACTCTCTTGGCAACAGCAGGGGTGTTTGTGCTCTGGGACGGAGCTTTCTAACCAGCTATATTTATCTTGTAGTTACACACACACACACACACACACACACACACACACACACACACACACACACACACACACACACACACACACACACACTCGCGAGGGGTTCGTCAATGAGAGTGGGGCAGTTGGCCAGAAGCCGGTGACTGCAGAAACTTTGTTCTGTCCGCGCTTGACTTTCAGCTCCGAGTGCGGATATCAGGGTCTTGCTGCAGAAAACCAAGACGCTGGCCCCCTGAGGGCTCCAGGAAGTATTTCCTTCACTTCAGGGAAGGACAGGGGCTGGGTACCAGGTGCAGGAGCAGATCTCTGGGTGGAATGGAGTTCCCCAGGAGCCCCAGGCTTGCCATGGAAGAAGGTCTCAGAAGGTTAGAAGAGGAGGAAGAGGGTGACAATAGCAGCAATGTGGTACCGCAGGAGCTGGACTGGCTGCAATTGTACCTCAGCCCGTTACCCGATGGCTACATGAAGGCAAAATTCACCCTGTCTGCCTACCTAGCATGCTGGCTCATTCTGAAGCTTTGCAAGGTAAGCGATGCGTTTCTCTTTGGTGGTCTGTGGCTCTGCAGCTGGGGAAGCAGAGAGAGGCACAGATGTAGATGGGGTGGGAGTGGGGGCAATCCAGAGCAAGGATCATGGGATCATGAATTTAGAACCAAAAGATAGCTTAGCTGTCATCTAGTACAACCTCCTTATTTTATAGATGCGGAAACTGAGGCCCAAAGTGAAGTGACCTGTCCAAAGTCACTAGATAGTTAAGTGGAAGAGCTAGTTTTTGAACTCAGGTGCTTTGTGAAATCCAGTACTATTTCTACTATAGTGGGCTGTTTCTTAAGGCTGGTTTGTGGCACAATATTGAAATTAGTTTTTGGAACCCTAACAGCCTGTTTGTTCTGTTCCCTTCCTCTAATCTCCCATTCCCTCCTTCCCCCCTCCCCCCCAGTTCATGGCACCCTCTCCCACCTGCCTATAAATCTTATAAAGCCCTTCTATTCTATTTCCTTAAGCTGGGAGTCCTTAACCTTTTTTTGTCTTGAACTCCTTTGACAATCTATCAAAGCCTACAGAACCCTTTTCAGAATAATGTTTTTAACTTAATAAATTAAAATATGTAGGATTTCAAAGGAAATCAATTGTCTTGAAATGCAGTTATCAAAATATTTTTTTAAAGCAAGCTCATGGAGCTTAGGTTGAGTCCCTTACTATGCAAATCTACTCTTACAAAAAGATTTGCTCTCAATCATTTACACCTTAGTATAAAGGTAAGTTGCTGGATTCCTTCTCTTGGGGGCTTAAGTTTTATTTCTAGTTATGTTATGAAAAGCTTTGTTTGATCTCAATAAAATTTCAGAAATTAGCAGCAAGGTGAAAGAGGGACTTTAGGGGACAGACAACTTTCTTGGTGACACCAAGATCATATCCTGAAGACTGCCAACGATTATATCAGTACAGAAGGAACCAGGAGATGAAGTTGCAAAGAAGCAGATTTAGGCTTGATATGAGAGGGGAAAGCCCTTACCCAACATTTAGAGATATTCCAAAGTGGAATGGTTTGCTACAGCAGAAGATAGTGGGTTCTCCTTCACAGCATGTCTTTAAGGGAAGGCTGGACAACCACTCAATTCCTAGTCAGTTTGGGGTTGATATAGAGGGCTTCTATGTCTCTGCCAGCTCTAAAATCCTGAGATAAGTTTTGTCTTAAACTCTCCAGGGCCACTAGGAAGAGAACTTTCGAGAGTGTTCATCACTGGTGGTGTTTTGCAGTCCAGGACTGAATTCAGAAAAAGGTTGCTGGTGATTGCTGAGTCATAGGATCCTATATTTACAAAGGGACCAAGTATTTATTCAGCACCAACTATGTGCCAGGCACTGTGCTAAACACTTTCCAAATAGCATCTCATTTGATCCCCACAACAACCCTGCAGGGTAGGTGCTATGATGATCTCCATTTTACACTTTGGAAACTGAGGCAGGGGTTAAATGACTTGCCCAGGGTCACACAACTAGTAAGTGTCTGAGGCTGGATTTGAACTCATGTCTTCCTGACTCCAGTGCTCTATCCGATGCAGAAGTGTCAAACTCCTGCCTGGCAAGACTGAATGAGGCCCAAGACAGATTAAAATGTAAGTGGGAAATGTTTAGTAAAATAAATATAAAAATACAATACAGTTAACGTTGATGTGTGATTTTCTAAGTCAGTATGACACCTGTGGAGATCCATTTGTAACTGAGTTTGACATCACTACACCACTATCTGCTTTAAATTTAGAGCTTGGAAGGGACTTTTGAGATTATCTAGTCAAATCTCTCATTTTACAGTCAAGGAAACTGAGGCACAGAGAGGTTAAGCAATTTGCCCAGATCATACAGATTGTCCAGAATCTGGAACTGATCCAGAAACAGCACTCTTTCCTCTATGTCATACTGTTGGGGTACCTGTTATCATCTTTGTGTGATATCAAGTGTCCTAACTTGCCAGGAAATAACTTTGTTACATAGAGGGGCAACTAAAGTGAATCTAACATATGCCTCTGCCCTAATAAGATAGTAGAGCTCCAAAGGGAGGTAGTTATTTGGTGCAGTTGATAGAACACGACTGTAGTCAGCAAGACCTGAGTTCAAATCTAACTTCAGACACTTACTAGCTGTGTGACTTTGGGTAATTCATTTTACTTCTGTCTGCCTCATTTTCATGAACCATAAAATGGGCATTATAACAATTCCTACCTTGCAGGGCTGTTGTGAGGATCAAATGAGATAATAATTCTAAAAATATTTAGCACATTGCCTGGCACATATTCAGCACCATTTAAATGTTTTCTGCCTTTCCCCAAATGCATACAAAGATTCTCCCTACTGCAAAGAGAACTCCATGTGTCTGTATCTTCAGCCCTCTCCCCAAGGCTTCAGTGAAACTTGGGTGTCACCCTGATTTGACCTGACAGTGTAGCCAAAAGAGTTCACAATGAGTATCTGTATTCCCCAGGCCATTAAGTTTTCCAATTCCAACTGCTTTGGCCTTTTATTGGTATTGTGGTTGGCAGCTCTTAAGAGGACTCCAAAGTACATACCCCGAGGAAATTTGAAGTCATATCTAGAGAACAGCATGGGGTAATGGGAAGCCATAAGATAAAAATCGGGGAACTTGAGTTTCAGTCCTGGATTTGTCCTGAAAAGGTGTGCAGTGTTGGACAAATCAGCTAACCTTGCTGAGCTTTAGTCACCCCATTGGTTAAACAGGGATTACAACCCCTGCTGGACCTCATTCACCTGTTTGGTTTTTTTTAGTTGTGGAAAGTGCTTTATGAACTCTATGTCCTATTCATTCATGACAGGGCTGACAACATTATTCTTCCTTGTTGTGGCCATTTGTAAATTTCTAAGATATGTTTTAAAAAATTAAAGGATGGGACTCAGTAGGCATGAGAGTCAAAGAGTAGTAAGGCTGTTCAATTTGGAGCCAGGAGACCTTGTTTCAACTCCCAGTCCAGTTCAAATCTAAGTCCTATCACCTGTATAACCTTTAACCTCTTTGGTTTCAGTTTCTTCATCTGCAAAATTCAGGGTTGAGATTTGACAACCTTCAGCAATAAATCCATGGTCTTGTAGTCCTTTGATTCAACTCAGTGTTGAAACCTTGAAAGCTTTTCATGATCTGATACAAAGTGAAGGGAGCAGAACCAGAAGAACAACTTATACTAGTTGTTCTCAAACTTTTGGTCTTGGGACCTCTTTATACTCTTAAAAATTATTGAAGATCCCACAGGGCTTTAAGCTTACTTGGGATATAACACATATATTATGAATGTGTATATATATATATATATATATATATATATATATATATATATATATATATATATATATGTAATATACATACACATATTCCAAGTAAACAAGAGTGATCTCCCTCCCTCCTCTCCCTCCCCTCCCTTCCCCCCTCTCTCTTTCTCTTTCCCTCCCTCCCCCATCTCTACACACACACACACACACACACACACACACACACACAATTAGTAATTAAAATGTCCTAGTATTATTATGAAAATGGTTTTAACCTCAAGGATCTCATGAAGGGAGGACTCAGGGAGCTTCAGGGGTCCTAAGACAGCACTTTGATAGCCAATGATTTCTACAGTAACAATATTGTAAAGATGAACAGTTTTGAAAGACTCATGAACTACAATCAATGCAATGCTCAAACTTGATTGCAGAGGAACAATCACAAAGAATGCTTCTTGAAAGAGGGATGATAGATTCAAGATGTATTATATGACATGTATTTTTGGATATGACCAATATGAGCATTTGTTTGCTTGATTATGAATATTTGTTATAAAGGTTTTTTTTCCGTGGGGTGGGGGGAAGAAGTGGGGGAGATAGGAAGAGAAAAGAAAATACTTGTTAATTGAAAAAAGATAATTTAGAAAAAGATATTATATGAATTATTTGGCATGGGCCAAGCCCTGCCCTCATGCAACTTACCCAATAAGGCATAAACTCAGATAATCCTATTATAAAGTAACACATGATCAATTTATTAGGAAGGTTTCCCTCCTCCCTATTGTTCCTTCTTTCTATTCATCTCTCAGATAACAGTTCAGGGCATTTTAGCAGTGACCTTTAATAGCTTGACTTGGAGATGCATAGAATGCTAGAAGTGTAAACTATGTTTAGCTGCCAACTACTCCACACGCCTCATCTGACAGATGAAGTGTCACTACCAGGAATGTCAGATGACTGCTGGACTGGTACAGGTTCAGGGCAAGAAGACAATATTTTTGCATAGAGGAGGCAAAGTTTTTATTTCACCCCCCCAGAATTTAGAGCAGGAAAGAGACCTTGAAAACCACCTAGTCCAACCTACTCATTTAAAAAATGTATTAATATCTTCTTTTTGGTTATATCACCTTTATTTCCAAACATATCCCCCTCTCTCCTCATCCTTCCACTTCCCAAGTAAACAGTCCCTGTAACAAATGTAGGGGTTGAGAAAGGGTTGATTGACTCAATCAATCATCACTGCACTTTACTTGAAGTAGTTAAAAAAATACTCTAATCCTTATACCTTAACCAGATGAGACCATCTCTATTGAATCAATAAATTAAAGGCATTAAACTTAAATGTGAATAACCTAGTCAATAAATTTGGAAGGAGTAAAGACCACTAGATGAAGAGAAGTGAGACTGTATAAGAGGTGTTTTGGTATTAACTCAGGAGATAGTCATACCCTGTGGGTCTTTTACAATATGTCATGTCAGGGGCAGCTAGGTTGTGCAGTGAATAGAGCACTGGCCCTGGAGTCAGGAGGACCTGAGTTCAAATTCAGCCTTAGACACTTAACACTTACTAGCTGTGTGAGCTTGGGCAAGTCATTTAACCCCAATTGCCCTGCCTTCCCCTCTCCAAAAAGACAAAAAATAAAATAAAATGAATAAAATGTCATGTCAGTTTGTAACCCAGGCATTCAAATATCTGGCAGCTTAGAGGAGAGAGAAGTTCTCATTAAAGACTTGAGAGGATATTGTTGGGAAGCTGGGGGCAGTGATGGTTAGAGAAGTACTTCAGTCTCAGTCTTTGTGGAGAGTTGGAGGATTTGGATTTTTCATTAGTATTCTAACAACATCCCAGCAAAAGCAGTAACTGGCAACAATGTCTGCAAAAGGTGCCAAAGACAAACTATGTTCACTAAGAAAAGGTATCTTCAGGACTCTCTACAGAGCACAGCAGAAAACTACATCTTACCTAAATGTAACATCATGAATTCTTGATAAGGGGAGAAAAGAACTTCCATGAACTATATGTGACCCTCTTTGCTACATGTGCTCTCTAAGATTGAGCCCACTTTCCCTAGATCTCTGTATGTACTTATAGGACAGTACCCCACTGATCTGATGGGGATATTTTCTACCAGCTGTTCTTACTATGTTAGGAAATACTGGTTTTTAAAAGTTAATTATGTCTGATCGGATAATTGATATCAACTGATAATCAGTGGAGAGAGCAACACTGACAAACTTTTTGACAACACTCCAGAAACCTGAAGCATAAAGTAGCAGCCATTTTCTTAGGACCCAATGTGAGTTGAAGTTGGGAGAGTAGCCCTGGAGTATATTCTACACAAATATTTAAAAAGAATAAGGGAAAAACAGTTCAGCAAAACTAACAACACTTACATTGAGTCTGATAGTTTGTGCAGTCCAACCTTTTCTTTTGTTAAATTGGGAAACTGAGGTCAAGAGTAGGGAAGTGACTTATCCAAAGTCACAAAGGTAATAAGTGGCAAAATCAAGATTTGAACCCAGTTACCCTTACTTTTTGTTGAGTGTTCTTTCTGCCATGCATCAAATCATGATCCATTAGTGATAGCTTGCTTCATCCATGGAAAACATGAGCAAAAAGTTGCAATGATCTGGCTAAAGAAAGGTGTAATCTCAGGGGAGTAGAAATGACTGCAACACCAAGAACGGAGAAGGAAAAGAGAGAGTTCAGTGGTCTTTTTTGAGGAGGGCAAGACATCGACACTAAAAAGAAATAAAGTAGACACATACTTTTCTATAGCTGCATAAAGTCTTTCCAAACTTTGAAGGCCAGGGAGCAATAATTGCAAGCTTGGGAAGGGTCCTGTAAGACAGCTCAATGGGAGTGCCTACAGGGCCTCAAGGTCATTGTCTTATACAGTTCTACACTAAACATAAGAGAACGTCTGGCCACTAGATTTATTCCCTATGGGGTTTTATGCAGGAATTTTGTAGTAATGGGTCCTTAGAAATAGCTATTGAACATATAAAAATATGCCCTTTGCCCCAACATCAGTGAGTGAGCTGTTAGCATGAGACCATCAAGTAATAGTTTTTATTGTGTTAATGAGCACTTTCCATACAATATCAGGTAAGTAGTTCAATATTACTTATTGTCCCCATGACACAAATGAGGAAAGTGAGGCTGAAGGATGTTAAGTGACTTGCCTATAGTCACAGAGCTAGTAAGCATCAGAATCAAGTCTCAGACCTAGGCTTTCTGATTCTGAAACCAGTTCTGTTCATTGTACCTGACTAGGTCTTTATAAAATAGTGCACATTTACATCATGCTTTAAGATTTCTAAAGTGCTTTCCTCACAAAAATCAGTTGAGGAGGGTATTATTACTCTTTGCTGATGAGGAAACTGAGTCTCAGAGAAGTTAAATGATGCTCTCAGTCATTTAGCTACAAAGGGTCAGAATCAGTTCTCAAATCTAGGTCTTTGGATTCAAAGAAAAGAGCCCTTTGGATTGAACCACCCTGAGTGTGCACAGAAAATGGTTTCTTTTTTTCTCTACTTCAATGCAAAAAGAAGGTTCCAGGCAGTGACGGCCTTGATTTTTTGGAAAAGTATTTTTTGTAGCTGGTGGCTCAAGGAATGTGTTTACCACTAGGTCCAGTGTTGGTGGGTAGTAAAATCTAGTGATATCCTCCTTAAGATTTTGCCTCAAACTCTTAGGGGATTCTGTAGAATAAAGCTCACACTCCTCTGGCTGGCATTCAGGGCCCTTTCCCAGACCAGTTCAATCCCACCCATTTAACCTTATCCCCTCTACAAAAATCCTTCTTTTCAGTCAAGCTGTTCTGACCATCCCATCCATGTTAATTCCTGCTTCTATCTTTAGTCCTACCTTCTTCATAAAATGTAACGTGACAACATAGTCAACACTGGTCCCTCTTTTTAACTATCTGTAGCATTTGTTTTCTCTACCACATGTTTTATTATTTGATGAAGCAGATTATCACTTACTGTCTTTTGTTTTGCGACTTAGACTTGTTTTCTAATTCACATTTAGATTGTAAACTCCACAAGGGCAGGAACCATAGTTTATTCTTCTCTTTGTCCCCCAAAGCTCTTAGCACACACAATAAATGTTCAATAAGTGCTTGCTGATTTGAGGAGAGTGAAGCAGACCCTTCTGTTGATTTATCTTCTAGTCAACAATAACATTTGCTGAATGCTCACCATTGTGAGAGCCCAAAACTCATGCATCAGTTCTATTGTCTGGAAAATGGGAATATTCTTAACTAATTCTTACTTCATGCAATAGCACCAAGTTGCTATAGTAAAACCTTCTTAGAAACCAAGGTATTTATACAATTATCCCTTGTCTACCAATTTGACTGAAGCTGGCGTTTAACCGTGTAGGGTGGTATCCTCTATTGGCATTAAGCTGCCTTTATCAATTTGATTCCAAGGAAGCCAAGCCACCCACTTGGTGCAACTGCATTCCAAAATGGCAACTCCTCCTTTTTTCAAGAAAAGGCCAAGCTTTTGTGTAGTATGAAAAAGCTATGCGTGACTGGCACTGGGGGATCCTGACCTTCCAAGATACTGCCACCACACAATAAATGCAGCTCTTCGC
This sequence comes from Gymnobelideus leadbeateri, assembly GCA_011680675.1. Taxonomy (NCBI): domain Eukaryota; kingdom Metazoa; phylum Chordata; class Mammalia; order Diprotodontia; family Petauridae; genus Gymnobelideus; species Gymnobelideus leadbeateri. Next base: position 376,602 of record WOXC01010896.1, read on the forward strand.
CATAAAGGCGGGGCTGGCTATGCTGTGCAGCCACTCCATTGTGTGAAAAACCTTAGGGGTTTTGGAGGCAAAGCAACCCGTGATGATTCAGAGTAATGACATCTCAGTCCAATCCTCCAGGGAAAAAGGAGAAGAGCAGAACTGAACAGCACTCTCTAGGTCACCACAGAATACTGCCATGAACCCAAAAGAAGACTCCAAGATTTTAGACCTTGTGTTAAGTTGTTATGCTCATTTCCTCAGAGATCTTAATACCTGGAATTTCTGGTGTAACCTTCAAGTCCCAGCTTAAGTACCATCTTCTCCATGCTAAATTTAGAAAATACAGGTGGCCAATAGGAGTCATTTCAGACCCCAGACCAAGACGATAATGGGAGCTGCTGAGCATGGGAGATTCACATCAGTAATCTTAGCTACTAGGGAGGCTGACTGTGGTCAATCTCTTGAGTTTGAGAGTTCAGGGTTTCAGTGGGCTATACAAATCATTCGTCCAAACTAAGCTCAAACTAATTGAGTCCCAAGGAACAGAGGGTCACCAGATTGTCCAGGGAGTGGGGAACTGGTCCAGATCAGAAGCAGAGTAGGTCAAACCTCCTGTGCCAATCAATTGTGAGTACAACTCCTGTACTTTCAACCTTGGTAAGATAGGGAGATCCAGTCTTTTAAAACAAAACAAAAATGAGGTGGCCAAAATGTTCAACTCCGCCTTTCCCTACTGAAATTTCTATTCTAGTTTGACAGGCAATGTAAATATACATGAAACAATAAAAGAATTATAAGATAATGTGTAATTAAGGGCTATTTTGTTTGATCTAGACCATTATGTTTGATAGAATTTGAAGTAGGGTAGAAATTAGTGTGCGCTAGAGTGGTCCTCAGGGGAAGTTTTGTGAACTGGGCATTGAAGGAAGAATGAGATTTATTTTCTAAAAAATAATAACACATTTATATTCCCCCTTAAGATTTACAAAGCACTTTCTTCACAGCAGTCCTATAAGGCAAGTAGCATAGCTATTAAATAGATACGTGTGTGTATTTATACACACACATTATATATATATATATATACAACACACACATATATATACACATTGTATATGTATGCACACACAAATGTATATTACACATTCATATTTAATGAATGAAAAGTTTCTATTAAGTACTGACAATTTGCCAGGAACTGTGCCAAACACAGGATAAAAATACAAAAATCAAAACAGTCTCTGATTTCTAGGAGCTCACCTTTTAAAAATAATGTATGTGTATATATACATATATATATATGTGTGTGTGCATATATATATGAGTTTGTATATATGCATATATTTGCATATACATACATATGCATATATCTATATATGAAAGAGTAACCCTTTCTACTAGATTTCAAGTGTCTTAATCTCTTTGGTTTTTTTTTTTTATTTAAGCATTTTTTTTTCTCTCTTTCCAAAATCTTTCTTATTGGGGAAAAAAGAAATATAAAATAAAGAAGCATAGTCAAGCAAAATAATTTCCACATCAGTCACATCCAAAAATGTATGTTCCATTCTGCATATTAATCCATCTCCTCTCTGTAATGAGATGGATAAAAATCATTATTACTTTGGAATCATGATTGACCATTGCATTATTTAGAGTTTTTAGGTCTTTCAGATTTGTTACAATATTGATTATATAGTAAAAATTGTTATCTGGGTTCTGTTCATTTGATACTGTAACCATTCATATAAGTCTTCTAGGTTCCTCTGAAATTGTTTCTTCATTTCTTATAACAGTAGTATTTTAGTGCATTCATATACCATACCCCAATCTGTTCAGCCATGTCCCCAATTGATGGGCAGCCCTTTAGTTTCTAGTTCTTTGCCACTACAAAAAAGCTGCTATAAATATCTTTGTATGGATGGGTCTTTTTTCCATTTTCTTTTATTTCTTTAGGATATAGGCCCACTACTGATATCAGTAGGTAAATATGCTTCAGTAACATTTTGGGTATTGTTTCAAATTGCTGCCAGAATGGCTGGACTAATTCACAATTCCACCAATGATGCATCAATGTGCCGGTTTTCTTGCAGAACTGCCAACAATTGTCATTTTCCTTTTTGGACAATGTTGCCAAACTGATGCATGTGAAGTGGAAGAAAAATAAAGTTTAGATTCAGAGAAAGACAGAACATTTTAGACAGGAAGAACCGTATGAATAACGACAAAAAGTCAGACACAAGCATGGTGGGTTTAGGAGATTCAAGTTTGATCATATCAGTTCCCTGCTGGAAAACAAACACTCCAGTGGCAACTTGTACTCCAGTAGCAACTTGTTGCATCTAGAACATGAAATCCTTAGCTTGGCATTAAACACGATGCTTCAGCCTACCTTTTTAGGCTTTTCCTACATTACTCACCTTGAGACACAAACCCTTGTACCTAACCTGTCCTACTGTCTGTTCCCTGAACTAAATATTTCATCTCCTTCCTTTGTTTTGTACTTTTGCACTAGCTGTTGTCTATGCCTGCAATGTAATCCTTCCTCATTCTACCTCTTATACTCCTCTACTTCCTTCAAGGCTCAGTTCATGTGCCATATAACCTCCTCTAACAAGCTTTTCATGATTTTTGCTCATTCTCACCCCAAAACTGTTAACAGTTATGCCCTCATTCTCAAATTACCACGTGTACATTTCTCTGTTTTCACATTTGTCCCCCACTGGTAGAATGTAAACTCATTGAAAGCAGGTTTTGCTTTTCATTTTGTATTGACATCCTGATCACCTGCTGCTGTGCCTTTAAATTGTAGACCATTAAATGTTTCTTGGATTAGATTGGACTGAACTGGGGATGGTGAAGAGACTAGCCTGTCTGGCTTTCTCTTGCCTGGGCAGCTAAGCCTGTGGAAGGCAACCTTGTCTTTTCAACTCCATAGAGGGAGTTTCAATGAGACAGATGACAAGAACATGGAAAGGTCCATACAAGAGGCATATTAAAATAAGAAACATTTCCCTGGTAGTGAGACAAATTTATTTAGATGGGTAGCAAATAAGAACTGAATCACAAGAATTGCTAACTTAAGATGGAGAAGATGGGGATGGAGAATGGGGAAAGGAGGAATTTGCTGTTCATATTTTTGTTAAAAATCGTTCTCTTGCTTCTTCTCACTTTATACTGCATCCATCCGTGTATTCGTTCATCTTCCTGGAGGAGGTGGGTTTTTGCAAGGTAGAACCATGCAGTAGGTCTTAGGTCTCTATGAATGAAGCTGGTATTGGTCAAAGTCATATCACCAGGGTTATGAGGCATACAAGAGGAGGGAAAGAAGGAGCGACTCGGTCTTCTTGAGATGCTGTAAGGTCTAGGGGCAGAAAAACATGATGTTGAAAATGTTGGACTTGGTAAGATCGGTGTTTCATTCAGGTAGAGTCTGTTACGCTTTCAAGGACAACAGGAAGGGCTACCTTTCCTCTCAGCATAAATCCCTACCCCAGTAAATTGTTGAGCTGGGATTTGAACTCAGGTCCTCTGCTGGCAAATCCAATGATATGCACCATGTTGTTTCCCACTAGTAAACTGTGTGTGATAATGCAGTCAATTACCTGGTCTACACTCGTTTTCCAGCTTGTTAGGATTTACTAAAGCTTGAATTCCACAGGCATATCCTTTGATAATACAGAATGCTCTCCACATCATAATTAGGCATCAGAGGAGAACTTTAGTGAACAAATCTCATCCCTCTCATTCTCCATCATCAGTGTTATCTTTTGATGGCTACACCTGTAAGAGACAGAAATAATAATAATCAAAAAGTTCATTCAAAAGATCTAGAGACAAAACTAACTTTCAAGGTGTTTCATGGCATCTGTTCACATTCAACTCAATCCCTCATCCATTCACTTTCTCAATATCCATCTCAAAGTCTAAGTCTTCAAGTTGGAAGTGACCTCAAAAGTCATCTAGTTCAAACCATATCTGACCAAGAAATCCTCCTATAATTTGTCCAACACATGTTCATTCGCCATTCATTTTTAGACTTCAAGAGAGGATAAATCCTACTACCTCTTGAGGTAATCTTAGACAGCTATAATCATTAAGAAGTTTTTCTGAAGGAAAGGATGGAACCAAGCATTTATTAAGCTTCTACTAGTTGCTAGGCTCTGTGGAAAGCACTTTACAAATGTCTTATTTGATTCTTACAAAAATCCTAAGATGTAGTGCTATTATTACCCCCATTTTATATAAATGAGGAAACCAAGGCAAGCAGAAGTGAATTGACTTGCCTGGGGTCACACAGCTAGTAAGTATCTTAAGTCAGATTTTAGCTCAGGTCTTCCTGACTCTAGGCTCAGTGCTATACCCACAATTCTATCTATCTGCCCTATTTTTATATCAAACTTTTTCACTATCTCTAGGCAATTTCCACATTCTACTCCAGGTTCTGTCCTCTAGAACCAACCAGAACAAGTCTAATACTTATTCCACATAACACTTTGAATACTTAAAGCAAGTCATCATCTCCCCTCTATGCCTTCTCTTCCTTAGGCTAAGTGGTCTTAGTTTCTTCTACTGATCCTCATAGAGCATGATCATAAAACTCTTCACCATCATCCTCACTGGCCTTTGGATATTCTCAAGACTAATTTGCATACTAAAATGTGACACAGGACTGAACAAAAATTTCCATATGTGGTCTGATGAGGGAAATGCACAGTGAGGTTATCACTTCTTTTGTTCTGGACTCAGTATGTCTCCTAAATCAGCCCCAAATGATAGAAACTTTATCGATGGCCATATGCTGTTAACACATGTGGAGATTGTAGTCCAGCCATACCCCTCTTTTTTGGACCAACTGCTGGTGGTCATTCCATCTTGTATTTGTGAAGTTGATTTTTTTTAAAACCCAATTATAGTACTTTACATTTTTCTTAATTTCATTTCCTCATATTTCATTCAGATCAACATTTTAATTTGTCAAGGTCTTTTGAGATCCTTACTCTGTCTTTCAGACTATGAGCTAACCCTCCCAGCTCTGTGTCATCTGTAGCTTTGAAAAGCACATGATCTGTGGCATCATTCAATGCTTTGCATATTCTAACAACAGCCCACATTTCTATAGTGCTTTACAATTCACTCAGTGTTTTCCTTATAGCAGCCCTGCAAAGTAGGCAGTACTGGACTTATTATCCTAGCTAATAAGTGTCATTGTTGGGATATGGATTCAGATTTTTCCTTGGAGATTTTAGGAAGAATTTTAACAACACAACATAAATGGATATCAGACAAATATTCACTTGGGCATTCTAATTCTTAGAAGTTTATTCTAATAGGAAACAGAATATTTAGCCCTAAAAAGAGATCTTTTGAGGTGAAGGATATGAGGAAGAAGCAAGAACATAAAGCATGGCAGCCCCCTTCAAATATATGAAGAGCCACCATGTAGGAAAAGAATCATACTCATTTTGAGTGGTGCCAAAGACTAGAACTAGCTCAACATTTCAGGAAGTCAGGTTTCAGCTAAAAAGACATTTCTGAAAACTAAAGTTATCTGAACATGGAATGGCCTGCTTCTTTAGGCAGGGCACTCCCTATCATGGACTGGATGACCATCTGTCAGGATGTTGTAAAGAGAATTCTTAGATTGGGTGGGACTTTGGATTACATGACCTCAAAGGTCTGGGATGGTATTATTTCATGAACTTGGGGGCTCATCCATGCTGTCTCCTCCTTCTCCTTCTTTTTGCTTCGGTTTCACCATCTGTCAAAATATGATGAATATAATATTTCCTTCTTAGCAAACTAGGATTTTGTGATGATGTGTGGCATATCAATATGCTGTTTCAACATGTATTTCAAGTTGCTTGGTGATTGAAGAACTGTCATACAAGATATCACTAAATTGACTTTCTCACTAAATTAGTTGTTCAAAGTTTCCCTAAAATGGGGTTCTATCTGTCTGTCTCTCTATCTGCTGTCTGTGTCAACCTAGCTGTCTGTGTCTATCATCTGTCTGTCTATCTATCTATCTATCTATCTATCTATCTATATCTATCTATCTATCTAATCTATCTCTACTGTCTATGTCTACTTATCTGTCTGTGTCTATCTATCTGTCTGCTGTCTGAGTCTGTCTATATATCTGTCTTTCTATCTGTCTATCTATCTGCTATCTGCTATCTCTGTCTACTTGTCTGTCTGTGTCTATCTGCTCTCTGTGTCTATCTATCTATTTCTACAGATATCTTAATATAGATATTGATAACTATTTCAATATAATTGATTTCTGGTATAATCTTATGTATTTTATTTCATACATTTAAAATCTTTCCCCCAAAGCTTCCAAAGGGGCTTGTTATGTGCTTAAAACTCCTTAGTTAAAAGGAACAGGCCGAGCCATCACCCTTAGAGAGGGGAGGAAGTAGCAGGAAATGTGATCCAAAAAAGCATGCCATACCACAGTGTGGTGGAACTGCTGGAAGCCTATCATTTATTGAGAGCATGACCTGGAGGCAATAGTGTGAAGTTGGGCAGATTACAGAGTTAGCTAAGAGGGAGGTTAGTTCCTGGAGGGAAGCTTTCTGGTTTTAGGATTAGATTAAGATCTCTCAGTTGCTAAAACCCAAGTTAAATAAGGAGATGATAAGAGATCCCCTGTCTGGGCCTGACCAAATCATCCATCCTGGGTACTGAAAAAAACCTGCTGATAGGATTTTGCAATCACATTTATTCTGCATATCAATACTGACATCCATGTTTTTCCCTAACAGAATGTAAGCTCCTCATGGTCAGGGACTATTCCATTTATGTTTTTGTCTCCAAATCTAGAACAGAATCTGGCATATAGCAGGCATTTAAGAAATGCTTATTGATTTATTGCTATTTGAAAAATCATGGAAAACAGGAAGTGTGCTAGAGCAGTGGTGTCTAATTCAAATAGAAACTGGGCTACTAAATCATAATAAGGATACTTTCTGGTTGTATATTGACTTAGAAAACCACATACTATCATTATCTATGTTCTATTGTATTTTTATTTATTTTTTTAAATATTTCCTGATTGTACATTTTAATCTGGTTCAAGCAGAACTAGGAGGGTTGTGCTGGAATTAGTCTTCAGGGATTGTTTGACACCTTTATACTGGAGAATTTCAGGGAAGAAAATTTTCCATTTATTTAAAAAAAAAGAAGGTTGGGTTTTTTTGGTGTTTTTTTTGGAACCTTAGGCCAGTGAACTTAAGTTTGATTTTGGGTAAATGTCTAGAGCATATTATGAAAGGGAAGCAGTGACCACCATGAGCCAACTTGGGTTCATCAAGAATAAGTCATGGTAGATTCACCCCATTTCTTTAATTTCATAGGGGTATCAGTTAGTTTGAGGCAGTTAGTTGACTCAGTGAACAGAGTGCTGGGCTTGGAGTCAGGAAGACTTGAGGTCAAATCTGGCTTCAGACACTCACTAGCTATGTGACCCTGGGCAAGTCACTTAACCTCTGTTTTCCTTAATCCACTGGAGGAGGAAATGGCAAACCACTCTAGTATTTTTTACCAAGAAAGCCTCAAAAGGTGTCATGAAGAGTTGAACACAACTGAACAACAAATTCATTTGTTAGATCAAAGAATTTCCAAACCATCTGACAAAATCTTTTGTTATGCCATTGTGGGCTGGATAAATAGGTAGATTTGGAACTGGCTACTGATCAGATTTGAAAACTGATGATTAATGGATTGATGTAAGCATTGAGGGAAGTCTACAGCAGTGTGACCCTGGGCAAATCACTTAACCTCTGCTTGGTGGTGCTAGCACATTGGGCCTGGACTAGCTGCCTTGCAAATTTGTAGAAGAAATAGACCCAGCAGATATGCTTAGATATGGAATGGACTAGATGGTCTTTCCATTCTGAAATTCTATGTGTCTATTGCTGTAGCTCAGGCCATTTATTATTACTAAATTTGGGGCTCTTAGGAATAATGACTGGATACAGTCATGAAACAGCTCCAAAAATGTTCTATAAATGCTTAAGAACAAGAGAACAGTACTGTACAATGTGTTTACAGTATAAAATTTTAGAAGGTTGGTCATCTTGTGTTTGGACAAGCTGCATGAACATTGGAACATTCTGCCTTATTATGTAGTGAGTCCCTTGTTACTAAAAGTGCTCACAGAGGAGCTGATGACTAGGGCATGATGTAGAGGAGATTCCTACATTAGATAGAAGGTTGAACTAGATGATTTCTACAGACCATTCCAACCTGAAATTCTAGGAGTTTCTCCTTCCTTTCAACTCTTCTAGTACTCATAGTCTTCACCACACAATCTAGCTCTTCCTTCTGTGCTGTTCTATTTTATGAGGAAGGGTGTCTGTCCTGAACCCTTCAAAGCAGAGGAATCAAACATAGCAACACTCTGAGTACTCCCCAAACCAGATTAAAATGTAATTGGGAAATATTTAACAAAATAACTAAAAATACAGTAAACATAATGTTAATTTATGGTTTTCTAAGTCAATATTCAGCTCACAGGGACCTGATTCTATTTGAGTATGACAGCCATCCTAAAGCACATAGCACAGGGCTCTACATACAGGTGGCATTCACTAAAACTTTTTCAATATTTATTATTTGCATTTTGGAAAAAATGTCATTTCCAAGTAGAGTTTTAGATTGTACTCTCTCACCCTGACTTTCCCTAATGCCTTTTTTCTTATTTGGGCCAAGAGGTCTTTTCGTTTATACAGAAATAATTTCACACTTCAGCTACTGGAGAGTTTAAGCTAATATTGACAGAGTAGTTTTCACCTCAGGCTGCCCCTCTGTAATTATATAGGTCTGCCTCAGGCCAGATCACATCTCACACTGTAGAACCCAAGTGAAGTTGTTGTAAAAAATGTTGAAGCCATTTTCTTTGGCTCTCTTGAGAGTCTGTGCATTCCAGCTGCTCCCAGTCTAAAAAGACAAATAAATTCTTGGTGTTTGCACACATATTTCTGTGAGTGTATTTGGCTGCCTAAACTGACAGTTCCTATACTGTTGGAGAAAGAAGCAACATTTGCCTTTTTATTATTACATATTTTGTTTAAGACTTTGGTTGCTATCTTACAGTTCCAGAAAGTTTCAAGGAAGGAAAGAATAAATCACAGAACTTGTCTATAATTCAAAGTCAGAAAATCTAGATTCGAGTTCTAGCTCTTAGACTTCCTAACTGTGTAGGCAAAATACTTAAGCTCTCTGGGCTTCAGTTTCTTCAGCATGAATCATATTACCTATGTCACAGAATTGTCGTGAAGATAACATTTTGTAAACCTTAAAAGTGCTATTTAGCATTGGTGGAGCTATGAATTGGTCCAACTATTTTGGAAGGCAATTTGGGATTATGCTTACAAATTTCTAAATTTTCCATACCCTTTGACCGGGAGACCCTATTGCAAGGATTACACTCTAAGGAGGTCAATGATATATAGATAGAGTGAGTGAGCATTTACTAAGTGCTTGTTACATACCAGGCACCCTGCTAAGAAAGATCTCACATGCACCAAAGTATTTATAACAGTACTTTGTTATAGTTGAGAAGTGGAAAAAAAGAAGATACCTACCTTTTGGGGAAGAGTCAGATAAATTATGGTCATTAATGTGATGGAATATTAGTGAGGTATAGTTAATGATGAATATGATAAAATCAGAGAAATGTGGGAAGACAGATCAATTGATACAAAGTAAAACAAATAGATCCAGGAAAGCAATATATACAATGATCACAACAAAATAATCAAAATTGAATGCTGTAAAAATTGCAATGACTGAGTTTGGTCCCAAAGAGATATAAGAACATACCTATCTTCCTTATTTGGAGAAGTAGAGGTGTAGAACATTACAAACATTACAAACATATCAAAGTTGGTTGATGTGTTGGTTAGTTTTGCTAAACTATTTTCCTCTTTTTTATTCTTTGTCATAATGGATGATTGTCTGAGGAGAGGAGGAAAAAGGAATATTTTAGGAAATAGAGATAATATAAAACCAAAATATATCAATAAAAATTTTAAAATAAATAAAAAATTAAATAAACACACATGAAAATGTATTATTTAGAAATAATGATTATCACAAAATAAGTAATAATGGGCAGAATTACTGGACTAGACAACTGGAAATCAAGATCTTAGTAGCCACTCTGAAACAAACTTGCTAGATGACCTAGACATGTCACTTTACTTCTCTAATTTTCCCATTTACAAAATGGGAACCATAATGCTTGCTCATGCCTGCCTTGTCAATTCTCATAACTTATTGTCTTAGAGATTTTCCTGAGGCTTAGGTAAAGGTCAAGAAATTCATCCATGTTCAATCAGTAAAAACAAGCATTTATTAAGCACCTACTATGGGCTGAGTGGCACAGTGAATAGAATGCTTGGCCTGGAGTCAGGAAGACTCATCTTCCCAAGTTCAAATGTGGCCTCAGACACTTACTAGCTTTGTGACTGTGGGCAAGTCACTTAACCCTATTTGCCTCAGTTTCCTCATGTGTAAAATGAGCTGGAGAATGAAATGCTAAACTGCTCCAGTTTCTTTGCCAAGGAAAGCCCAGATGTGGTCACAGAGTCAGGTATAATTGAAATGATTGAACAGCAACAAATGTTGTAACCAATGGACAAAGCATTGAATGTACAAACATAAAAAAAAGCAAGACAGTCCATTCCTTCAAGAATCTTATATTTTGTTGGGGTAAGGGTAAATATAACATGTTCACAGCTAAGTAGGTACAAGAGATATGCACAATAAACACAAAGTGACAGGAATACTAATAACTGGGGGAACCAATAAAGGTCTCCTGAAGAAAGTGGCACTTGGGACAAGCCATGAAGGAAATTAGATGTTTCACGAGGGAGAGATGAGAAATGAGAGTTTGTCAGGCATGGGAACAGCCTGAACAAAGTCACCATGACAGAAGAAGGAATATCTTATATAGATAACATGGTATCAAGGCTTAAGAAATACAGAGAACAGTAGAAAGGCCTGTTTAGATGGAATGTACAATGTATGAGAGTAGGCATATGTAATTAGTCCAGATACTGTAGAGACAGATTATGAAGGGTTTTAACTGTTTACAATGCAATACAATATATGTTTATTAAGTGCCTACTATGTACCTGGCACTGTGCTAAGTGCTAGGAATACAGATAAGAAAAAGGACAGACCCTGCCCCCCAGGAGCTTACAATCTAAAGGGGGAAGAAAGCACACAAAAGAAAGCAGAAAGAGAGGAAAGAAAGCAAGGGTATGAGGGACATGATGATGGTGGACTCCAATCTATGGAACACAGCAGGTGGGAAATGAAGAGCTGTCTGGGCTTCTGAGCTCTCTTTAAATGGGGACTTAGGGAATTTTTTGCTCCAATCTTAGTCCTTTAATAAGAAGTTTAAGGCAACTAGGATACTGAAGAGGTGTGAATACCAAAACAAATGTAATCTCTGTGATGCTCTTTTCCTGTTGATCATGAGTTTTTCCTAGAAGGACCTGATGATGGTGAAATTTGTAAATTACCCTACAGACAATAGAAATCTCTGAAAGTTTCATGAGCAGGGGAATAACATGGCCAGATCTGTGCTTTTAAAATATTAATTTTAAAATTTAGTTGTATGGAGGATGGATTGGAGAGGGGACAGCCTGGAGGCAAGGACAACAATTAGAAGGCTATTGCAATAATTCAGGTGAGTTGTGAAGAAGGTAGCTGTGATGTAGATGAGAGAAGGATATAGATTGGAGAGCCTTGGAAAAGGAATCAACAAAACTTAGAAATTGATTGGAAATAGAGGAAGCACAGTGCTTGGTACATAGCAGGCACTTAATAAATACTTTTGCATTGATTGATTGAGGAAAGAATCAAGGATGGTTCCAGGTTGTGAATCTAAGTCACTAGAAGAGTGGTAACCTAGAAAGAAAAATAACAAAGATGGATGTATGCACGTGTGATTATGAGAGTTTTGGACACACATAGTAAGTGTCAGAGATTGGATTTGAATCCAAGCCTTCCTGTCTCCTGGCCTAGTACTCACCCACTAAACCACTAGTAGCCTACCTTGAAGAATATCTCATGGGATAATATATCTGGGGACACTTTGTTTGTTTTTAGCTTTTACAAAGAGCTATTTATTGTGAAGATAGAGCAAAGACAGAAGTACAAACATTTTCCATCCAATACCTAGGGCAATTCTCCCTTATACCACCTCAGTCACTGGGGAGTGTGTGATCAGTCTTAACATTTATAATAAATAGATATAGATAGATAGAACATTTGTACAGAACATGTGCATTGTATTTACATTGGGGATGTAAATACAAGAAAACAAGGTGTTTCCATCTGTCAAAGGCTTAGGGTGGGTAGATGGCATAGTAGAGTATTGGGCCGAGAATGCCCATTTTCCTAAATTCAAATCTGGCCTCAGATATTTATTGGCTGTGGGACCCTGGGCAAGTCACTTAACTCTGTTTTCCTCAGTTTCCTCATCTAGAGGAGGGAAATGGCAAAACACTCCAGCATCTTTGCCAAGAAACCCCTACATGGGGTCACTAAAAGTTAGACACAAAACTGAAATCAACTGAGCAGCACCTGTAAGTGAGATGACATTCTTATAGAGGAAGACAATTCTAAAGTGGGGCTGGGAGCTGAGGTGGTAAAGCAGTCTGGAGGGTGAGTGAGTTGAGCTAGGAGTAAATAAGCATCACGGCAGGGGCTCCTCACATAATGGCTTGCAGGGGTTCACCAATCAATGAGCAGGCCTCAGAGCAGAATAATCTTTCGATGGGCAAGGCAGTTGTTGGGGGGCTTAGAGTAGTCTGGAGAGTGAGTTGAGCTGGGAGTGAACTTGGCTGCAATAGGTTCACATCTATTGCAGGATAACCCCTGGATCAGGGGCCTTTCCTCTAGGTCTCAGCTTTGTATTGGCCGACTGTCACACCTGCATGTGTTGTGTCCCCTGACCTCCTGATGACTTGCCCTCTTGACCTTTCAGGACTCACAAAGTCATAGCCATTTCCAGGCTCCTTTGTGCAGAAGCAAGAAAGAATGGAATAACAGAGACAGAAGGAGGAGCAGGGTCATGAGCACTTAGCACAGGCTGGAAGGAGAGGACTAAGAGGCCCCTCCTTGGGAGCTCTTTAAAAGCAAAATGTTATTTACTCAGGATTTTAACGGTAGGGTAAATTCTAAGGATGTTGAGTTCTTACTTTCACGGACTCCCTTTTCTCAGGGTTATTTATGTGTACTTTGTCTCCCTTTATACTAATCTAACTTATGCAAGGTCTTCCCTCCCCCTTTCAAAATCCACTGCTGTCTGCCCTTCACCCTCAGCCCAGCCCAACAGCCAGAAACATCTTCATCCTGGAGTCAGTGCAGTAAGCTGTCTAGAACAGAGAGTTGGCCGGTTTGTGGTGGAGCTGCTGACCAGTAGAGAGTAGCTGATGAGAGGGGTACTTGTTTTGGCAGCTTCTTTCTGGGATTTTAGCCTAGAGCAATTGCTCAACTCACTCCCTTTACATACCTGGCTCAGAGATGTTGTCTGTTTAAACCAGGCATGCTCCGAAGGCCAAAATGAGCAGCTACTCCATGCTATCTCATATGGTGAAGTCTGGGGTCTTGGGAATAAGCCTGAATAGATCTCCCTCACCCCACTTCCAGGGAGGACATTTTCTAGACCCAAAGGAAGAATCACAAAAGACATTTTGGGTAATACTAGAGTTTGAATGGTTTAACTCTGGATTTAATTTAATAATGGATTAGTCAGGGGTCCTTAACTTGGAGTCCATCAATTTTTAAAAAATGTTTTTGGTAACTATATTTCAATATAATTGGTTTTTTAATAATCCTATGTATTTAAACATGTGTGAATTGTATTTATATACATATATACTTACATTTACATACGTGTACATGTATTTAAACACACACACACACATATATATATAACACATGATTCTGAGAAGGGATCTATAGGTTTATCAGACCGTTGAAGAAATCAACAACACACAAAAATGATTAAGAATACCCTCAATTAGATCTTCTGTTGATACAGGTTATGACAGATTATTTTTGACTGATGAATGCCAAGAGATTTGTTGGGAAGGCATAGAGTACTATCCATGCCATGTTTCTACTCTTCCCAATCTTCCCAGCTCTTAGTAAATGGGCCATAGGTACTTATAAAGTACACACAAACATACAAAATAAACAGAAAATAATAACATTAAGATGATGGTAGCATTTAGATAGTACTTTAAAGTTTGCAAATGTTATTTCATTTTATCCCCACAATGACTCTTTCTTATGAGGATGCATGTATTTTATACGAGTCCATGTTGTCTCTTCCGTAGAATGTATGCTCCTTCAGGGGAGGAATTGTTTCATTTCTGTCTTTGTCTACCCAAGACCTAGAACAGTACCAGCACACACTTCTTGTTGTTCAGTCGATGCAATAGTGTCCAACTTTTTGTGACCCCATTTGGGGTTTTCTTGGCAAAGATACCGGAGTGGTTTGACACTGATACTCTATCTACTTCACCACTCAGCTGCCCTTAGTATTCATTAAATGCCTGTTGAATTGAATTGAATTGTCCAAACTCTCTGACAGAGGTATACATCTAGCTTTTCTTAGACTTTTCTGGGAGTCCTTTTTTCCTACACTGGACACTGATGTACAATGTCTCTTTCTGGGCTGCAGAAAATAATTCAGGTCATTAAAAATTGATTTTAATTTTGAATTTGAATTTGAATATTTGATTGAGAACTTGCAGTGCTAAGATCACAAATGGGCTGTTAAAGTGGCAAAGTCAGAACTTGAAAATAGACTTTGGGTCTGTTTTCAGGGTCCATCTTGGGTCCGAACTTTGGGTCCTGAGATCTTTCTGCTGCTCTGAATCTATGCTATGTTTTATGGTTGTAACTAAGAGGAGGGAAAGAAACAAGCATTTATTAAACTCCTACTATGTGCTTAGCTTTGCATCAAGCACTTTACAAATATAATATTATTTTATGTGCACAACAACCTTGGGAGGTAGGAGGAGCTATTATTATCCTCACTTTACAGTTGAAGAAACTGAGGCAGACAGAGTTTAAGTGACTTGTCCAGGGGCATACAACTAGTAAGTGTCTAAGGTCATATTTAAACTCTGGTCTTAATGACTGCAATTCTTTGTGTCATCTAGGTCTTGGCTCTTAGGGAACTCCCCAAATGATGTGAAACAGATAATTATTAAATACTGGATTGTATTGGAGTATATTGGCAAGTCTCACTGACCTGATTCTTCTCCAAGTCATCCCAATCCCTGCTAGAAAGATTTGTTAAGCTTAGGATCTTGGATTCAAATGCTATACAATTACAGTTGAGATGGGGTCATTTGGAGGTGCTTAATATACTGGAGTTTAGCGTCTTCTGGGTAAAAGTAGAATTCATAGGGAGAGAGGGGGAGTGATAGTAGGGCTGGGGAGTTGGAAAGGGCAACTTGGTGTACTAAGTCGTCTTGGAATTTTTAGCTTGGCTTTCTATCAGCCCTCAGCTGTTCTGTTGGGTGTGTGGAATTTTGGGAAAAGAAAGCCAACTATTTTAGTAATTCACCTCCTTTATGGTTCAATTTACAGTAAATCTGTTAACTACCTTTGAAAAGTTTGTAGGGAGGCATGGTGGGGGAAATAGAGTTGGAGGCTGGGGTAGCACCAAATGACCTCTCTTAGAGATCTATTTTGCAATGAATAAACAGTAAAGGGGCCCTGTTTGACATTTCTGTCTGGGGAAGGGAATGGGAATAAGGAGACTAAACTGAAACTTATCACACTGAATTTACTGCTACAATGCCTTTTGGGGAGTCTTGTTCCCAAGTCACATCTCCAAGAAAATCATGAACAGTAATGTGAATGTTGTTGTCACTATGTCTTGTTATTATGACTCCTAGCTTCTCTTCTGCCCTGGTCTACTCACACATTCATGGTAATGATATCACCTTCAGGGAAAAAACAACAGCATAAAGTATTTTCTGGCCTGGAGGAATGCCCTTTTAAATTTCATCTTAATTTCCATCTGTCTACCCATCTAATTTGTGCAAAACCACATAGATATTTGATCTAGTCCTCCTTACCATCTTACCTCCTACAATATTATTAACCATCTTACCTCCTACAATAAGATCATTTCTGTTCTTCCCCCAACCCCATCCAATCCCAGTTTTTGGTCTTTTCTCCTCTTAAAATTAACAATGAATTAATTTTGTGTTTACTTAACTGTGTAACTGTTGGATACCCATCCCTACCACCAGTAGACTGTCATTGAAGGCAGACACTGTTACTGTCTGGCACATAATTTGTGCTTAACTATTTCTTGAGTTGAATTAAATTGAATTTCCACTGGCAAAGGAAATGAGTAACCAACCTACTCCCTGAGGAACGTTGGAAATACCAATGTATTTTAGCTTAAGCAAACCTGAAATAGGAACAAATAAATGCACAATCTAATAACTGAATGGTAATTACTTGCTCTACAAAGGGATTAATCAGAAGATTCTTTTAAGTGGTGTAGTTGCTTCCTGGAATCAGGAAGACCAATTTCGAACCTATCTCGAGACACTCACAAAACTATGTGACCCTAGGCAACTCACTTAACCTCTGTTTGTCTCAGCTTTCTCAACTGTAAATTGAGGAAAACAGAATTTTTCAGAAACATAGTAGGTGCTTAATAAAAGCTTAGTTCCTTCTTGGAAAATTTAAAACAAGGTTCAATTTATCCATTTTTTTTTTGCCTTTTTTTTTTTGGAGGGCAATTGGGGTTAAGTAACTTGCCCAAGGTTACACAGCTAGGTTTTTGTTTGTGTGTGCGTTAAGTGTCTGAGGTCGGATCCGAACTCAGGTCCTTCTGACTCCAGGGCTGACACTCTACTCACTGCGCCACCTAGCCGCCCCCTCAATTTATCCATTTAAAAGAATGTGCACAAAGCCTCTCTAGAAAGGCATTATTATAAAGGAAGGTACACCTATAATGGTAAAGCTACCAGGACTCCCTTTGTAGTCTTCTATTGATAATTCCCATCCATTTCATACCAGGAGGGTTTGTCATGACGTTGTAGATGGGGAAAAAATACTTTCTTGTTTTCACTCATCTCTAACTGAAATCAAGCATTTCCTTCAATAATTTAAAAACATGATTCTGAGAAGAGTTCATAGGTTTCACCAGATTGCCAAAGAGGGCCATGACAAAAATGATTAAGAACTAATAATCTAATCCAACTTTGTCATTTATAAAGGAGGAGATTGAGGCCTAGAGATGTCTCAGATGTCTCAGAAGTTACTAGCTATAGTCAGTGTTAGAGTCAGGATTTAATCCAGGGTTCAGTGACAACAGGTTGTATAAACTCCCAAGTCCTTAACTTCCTTATCTATAAAAATGGCCTCGGGGGCATTTTCTAGCCTAAAGTCAGCAAGGTTTTCAGTTATCTGATTTATCTTTCTTCCTAACTTTCCATATTCTTTGTGTCTTTTCTTATTTTCTCTCTGCAGAAAGCCTACGAGCAAAGACCTCATTCTTCTAAAGAGGTAAGATATTTTTTTCATCATCACATCGCCAGAATTTCTACATCTGGGCAGTTGAAAATTCAGGAGTAGCCACTCTTTGCAAGTGGTCAGTGGGGGAGAATTAAAGACCGATGTGTTGGGTAGGGACCACAGGTACCATAGGTGTTCAGAGAAGGGAGTCATTGCTATGCATTGGGGGTGGTTAGGAAAGCTTTAACTCTTGGGATGAGGCTTGAACCAGATCTCTTGGAGATATTGGCCCACTAGGTCCTTGCCCTTTTCAACCTTAAGAATAGACATCTGAGCTAAATAAAAAATTTCATTTTACCCCCTCCCATCTCACTTCCCAACCTGTTGAGTTTCTGTGATATTTAGAACACAATGTGAGAATCAGGAGGCTGCTCTAAGCTCCCTAGAGCCATGCTTCTGGCAAGGTGCCCCATTTTCGGGAGCTCAAGAAAGTGCTTGGGCAGAGTGCTCACTAGGTAGTCCATTCACAGTTTTCTATATTTGTAATATCTACGGGGAGTTCATTGACAATGAATTTCACTGTGGAATGCCAATTGGATGTGTTTTACCTGGTCAGGGGCAGAAGAGAGACAATATGGAAGAGTGGAGGGAGCCCTGGATTTAGGCAGTAAGCTGTGGTTGTTGTGGTTGTGGTTCAGTTGTATCTGACTCTTGGTGATCCCTTCTTTTCCAGCTCATTTGACAAATGAGGAACTGAGACAAACAGGGTTAAATGACTTACCCAGGGTCACACAGCTAGTAGTAAATGTCTGAGGCTGATTAGGAAGAGTTTTCCTGATTTCCAACCATTTAAGTAGGAAGATGTGGAATCAAATCTTGCCTCAGATACTTGCTAGCTATATGAAGGGTGGATCTAATGGCTTCTTAGGTCCCTATCACCTCTAAATCTATGATTCTACTAGCATTGAGGGATTATTTGCTGTGGTCCTGTCAGGAAGCACCTTCCTCATTTGTCCTTTCAGGAAAGTGAAGGAGTCAATAAGGACATGAAATTTTACCTACCGGTGGGCAGCTAGGTGGCACAGTAGATATAATACTCAGCCTGGAGTAAGGAAGACTCTTCTTCCTGAATTCAAATCTGGCCTTGGACTCTTACTAGCTGTGCAGTCCTGGGCAAGTCACTCAATCCTGTTTGCTCTAGTTCCCTCATCTATAAAACAAGCTAGAGAAGGAAATGACAAACGATTCCAGTATCTTTGCTAAGAAAACCCAAAATAGCATCATGGAGAGTCGGACATGAATGAAAAAACTAATTTTACCGTAATGGTCCTCTGCTAACTCTAAAGCTCTGATCCCAATTCTTTGGGTCCTTTCTACTATACCTATCTCAAAGAGCCTTATTACTTTTCAAAGCTCTTCCTTTCTTTTTCAAGTCTCTGCAATTATAAGTAATCCTGGAGCCTTCAGGGCCCCCCAAGTAACTTTCCTAGGTCTGGGGACAAATCCAAGAGACTTATTCCAGTTAGGATGCAGCCCTCACTCTGTCTCCCACTTACCCTTTTTTCAAAGAACTCTGAGAGAGGTTGGTTTCAATCTTTTGAGGATATTCTCATAGGGAGGAAGATGGGCTGGGAGTCCGAAGACATGGGCCTCTAATCCTTGCTCTGTTCTAACTATCTTTAGGAAGATCTCTAGCAAATGAGAGAAATGAGAGCCCCTTTCTATTAGATACTATCTTCTTATTAGACTTAAGGGACACCACATTCTTCTAGGTTATCTCATAGCTCCTTGGACACATTAGTTCCATGGTCCTCAGTTTCCTTTTCTGTCAAATGACATATTACAGGGATATAATAAGGTTTAAATGAGATAATTAATGTGAAACCATTTTTTGCTTTAAAACATTTTAAATTTTGAACAAATATAATGGATTGGTTGGTTGGTTGTTGTCCTTTGTTCTTGAAGAGGACCAAAATGACATCACTATGCTAAAGTCAAGTTTCAGTGTGTCCAACTGGGACTGATCAGACCAATATTAGCTCAGAATGCTCTACCACAGATTGGGCACAAATAATCCATGTGAACATTCAGAGTGGATACTCCAAATTTGTGTATCCTGCATTTCCTTTGAGCTGTTTCAATTCTGCTTTGCTCATAGAGCACAGAAACTTCTTGGATGAGGGCATGCCACACTGAGCAGTACTGTGCCAGTGTCTCCCATGCCACACAATCAATTCCAAGGTTCTTGAGAGAGACCTTGAGAGTGTCCTTGTATCACTTCTTCTGACCACCATGTGAATGCTTGCCCTGTGTGAGCTCTCCACAAAATAGTCCATTTTGCATTTGAATAACATGGCCAGCCCATTGGAGTTGTGCTCTCTGAAGCAGACTTTGAATGCTTGGCAGTTTAGTTAAGTAAGGACTTCAGTGTCTGGTACCTTATCTTGCCAGGTGATCTTCAGAATCTTCCTAAAACAGTTTAAATGGAAGAGATTCCATTTCCTGGCATGATGCTGGTATACTCTCCAGGTTTCACAGGCATACAACAATAAGGTTAGCACAATGGCTCTGTAGACCTTCACTTTGGTAGTCAGTCTTATACCTCTTTTCTCCCATTCTTTCCTTAGGAAATTCCCCCAAACTGAGCTAACTCTGGCAATGCCTGAGTCAACCTCATTATCATTTGATCATTCGGTTTATGTTTCCCCTAAAAGGTTGGAATCTGGGGGGGGGGTGAAGGAAGGATTTTGGAACTGATCTATTTATTAACTGAATGTTCAGTATGGAGAAGAGAAGGGGAGAAGGAAAAGAAAAGGAGTGAGTGATCAAGAAGCCCCTGGGATACATCACTGACAGAGTGGACACTCTAGTATGTGAAAGCCTGCGGCTTTACGTCACAGTAGAGGGAACAGAGAAATTACTCATATCTGCGTACAGCTCTAAGGTTAAAAAAGCCGTTTCATCGCAGGACCATTGTTAAGGGTAAATAGAACAACTCATCATTCCCATTTTACGTCTAGGTAAACAATCTCTACCCACTCAAACTCTTACAGAAAAAAATATAGTGTATTCAGATCAATCAAGAATGATTTGGTTCAAGTTCAGTTTGAAGAACTTTTTAATATTCCTGTTTTTCTTTTCTGACTCAACAGATTTAATAAATATACAGGTATGACTCTTGATTGGAGGAGTTTTATAGGTGTTTTTTAAAAATTAATTTTGGTTTAGCTCATGTTTCTATTTTAAAAACTGGGTTCAATTCAGGTTTTAGCAGATTTACTGTGGTTCATTACGGTTTGGCCTTCCTGATTTGGTTTGGTTTAAGTGACCCTGTTTACTGTTATGGCTCATTACGCAGCAACCAAATGAACTCTTCCCTCTGGGAGAGTGAGTTTTTTGAGAGTCAGTCAGTTGAAACTGATAGCTCTTGGAGGGTCAGAAACTATGTTCTCCTTTGTTTTCCCTACAGTGTCTAGTCTGGGCCTGGGTACACAGTGGGCAATCAGTAAGAACTTGGTAAATGAATGAATGAATGAGCAGATAGATGGAGCAATGATGGCTGAATGCAGAGCTGGGACACTTAGGTTGCAGTATATGACCATGATGGAGGCTTGAGTTTTACATGCTCCACCTTAGCCCCTATTTGAGACTATTATCATTAGTTGGACATCATAGTCATTGGGTGCTTTATCCAGGGCTCAATGGTAAGGCTGTAAATTTAAGAATCATAAGACAACAATAGACTCTGTCCTTGATTGTCCTCCATAGAACACAGGCATCTAGGTGGTGCAGTGGTTAGAGCACCTGGATTTGGGAGGATTTGATCTCATATCCTGCCTTAGACATTTACTAGTTGAGTGACCCCATCTACCTCAGTTTCATTATCTATAAAATGGAGGCAATAATAGCAAAACCTCCCCCCCATGTTTGTTGTGAGGATCTAATATTTGTAAAGCATGTTACAAGTCTTAAAGTGTTATATAAATGCTGTCTATTGTTAAAGACCACTAAAAACATTTTCACTTGCTAAAATCCTTCTGCTGAGGATTTTAATAGGTATGGTTCCTATTTAAAAAGGTTCACCCAGTGTTTTAAGAAATCAGCTTGGGTACAGTTCACATTTCGGTAATAAAATATTTGGGTTTTGGTCAGCAGGATTCAATAATTTTTTTTTAAACAAATACTTTATTAACTTCTGTTTTACATCATTCATTTCCGCCAGATTTTGAGTTACAATCATTTTCCCCCCATTATTCCCCTACCCAACCTCCCAGAATAGCAGTCCCACAAGATATCGCTTCCTCCAATCTGCTCTCTCCCATACCTTCTCCCATACCCCCTTCGACTTTTCCATTAGAGGAAGGTGAATCTTTGTATCCCAATGCCTGCACATCTTATCTCCCAATTATAAGCAAAAGAGTATTAATAATAGTATCTATATATATTTGAAACATTTAATGTTAAGACCTCGAATTTCAGATCCATTTCCTTCCTCCTTGTCACCCATTCCCTCTGGGGAGATAAGTAATTCAGTATATGTTGTACATGTCTAGCTATGCAAAACATTATCATAGTAGATATATTGTACAAGGCTGCTTATAATTCCCTCCCACTCATCCCACCCCCACCTGGTCCATTCCCTACATGATCCTGTCCCTCTTCTATAGTGGGTACTTCCAACCTCCCTTCCCCCCAAGGATGCCCTCCCATCCATCATCCCTCCTCTCATCCCCCTTCCCCCTATCCTGCTGCAGGTTGAGATATCCCATTTAGTATGTATGTCATTTTCTCCCTGAACCAAATTCAATGTGAATGTGGTTTTGCCTTTTTAGCCTTCCTTATTCTCCCCCTCCTTTGCACCCACTTCCCTACATGAGATAGTTTACCCTACCATGTCTCTCCCCATCTCCTCTTGCCACTTTCCTCTCTCACCTCATAATTTCATCCCTTGAGTACTCTCCCTTCCCAACAAATTCAACCTATGCCCACTATCCATATATAACTGTAACCATATACACACACATTCACATATGTATTCATATGACCACACCCCTTCTTCCATTATTTTCATAGTGAGAAAGATATCATCAGTCACAGATACTGCTTTTCCATATAGGAATGTAAATAGTTCAACTTTGATAAGTTCCTTTTGATTTCTTTTCCCTGATTACCTTCTCAGCCATCTCTTACTTCTTGCGTCTGGATGTCAAATTTTCTATTCAACTCTGGTTTTTTCCTCAAGAATGCTTGAAAGTCCTCTATTCCACTGAGTGACCATATTTTCCCCTGAAACAAAATACTCAGTTTTGCTGGGTAGGTGACCCTTGGGTTCATTCCCAGTTCTTTTGCCCTCTGGAATATCATATTCCATGCCCTTCGATCCTCAGTGTAGAAGCTGCCAGGTCCTGGGCTATTCTGATTGTGTTTCCACAATATTGAAATTGTTTCTTCCTGGCTGCTTGTAGTATTTTCTCCTTGATCTGGGGATTCTGGAACCTGGCTATAATATTCCTGGGAGTTTTCTTTTTTGGGATCTTTTTCAGGAGGTGATTGGTGGATTCTTTCAACCTCTATTTTGCCTCTGGATCTAAAACATCAGGGCAGTTTTCTTTGAGAATTTCTTGAAGGGTGATTTCTAGGTTCTTTCTTTGATCATGGCTTTCAGGTAGTCCAATAATTTTGAAATTGTCTCTCCGGGATCTATTTTCCAGGTCAGTGGTTTTTCCCATGAGATATTTCACATTGCCTTCTAATCTTTCGTTTGTTTGGATCTGCTTAACAGCATCTTGATTTCTCATAAAGTCACTAGCTTCCATTTGCTCCAGTCTAACTCTGAAGGAATGAATCTCCTCAGTGAACTTTGAGATTCTTTTTCCATCTGGCAAATTCGAATTTTTAAGGCATTCTTCTCCTCATTGCCTTTTGGGCCTCCTTTGCCATTTGAGCTAGTCTATTTTTTAAGGTGTTGTTTTCCTCAGTCAGGCTGTTGACCCTCATTTCATACTTTTCCTGCATCCTTCTCATTTCTCTTTCTAATTTTCCCTCCACTTCTCTTATTTGATTTTTAAAGTCCTTCTTAAGGTGCTCTATGGCCTTCAACCCGCTCATGTTTTCCCCTGGGGCTTTTGGAGCAGGACTTCTGACCTCACAGTCCTTTTCCCGCTCTATGCCCCCAAAATAGGAGTCTAGGGTTGCATTTTTCTGTTTCCTTTGCCTTGGCATGTTGCCACTTGATTGCTTGACTTTTGGGCTTGTTGCCACACTATGGTTTTAAGGCCAGCTAGAGGAATTTTCGTCCCGAACGTGTGGGGGGCAACTTCCGTTTCTGGCAAGCTGTAAACCCACCCACAACTTCCACTCTAGATCACAATCCAGATCCAGGGAGGTTAAAGCAAGTGCGATTACCCCCCAAGACTGATCGCTGGATCTCCCCACGATTTGTAGGCTGGGAGCCGGAAATGCCTATGAAAACTACAAAATGTTGTGTCTCCTCAGTGGCTTCTAGCCCCCAGGGGAGGGAGCTGACGCATTCCCCAAATACAGGTCCCAAAGTCCATAGGACACTAACCTCTTACTTTGTCCTAGGCAAGTCTATGTTGATAATTCTGGAGTCTCCACAGCTCCTGGTGTTCTGGGGTTCCTCCAGCCGGCTGCTGGCCCTGCTGCCCTGGGGCTAAAACCTTGGCTCACGTGGACCTAGGCTCGGCTTAGCTCGGCTCCTGCGCTCTGCTGGCTCCCAGACCGCTGCGCTGGTCCTTCCTGCAGGGCTGCTGGGCTGTCCTCAGCGGGAGGTTAGCTTCTCTGTGTCATTCTGTGGGTGCTGGGGCTCCAGAAGTTGTTCAGAGTCCTTTTTTACATAGTTTGTGGAGAATCTGGGGGCAGAGAGGCTTGGACGAGCTGTTTCTACTCCGCCATCTTGGCTCCGCCCCAGGATTCAATAATTTTAAGATCAATTCAGGTATTACCTCCCAATAAAGTCAGTCCTCATCTCAGCAAAAAAAGTGGTTTCTTCTTCCTCAGACTTTTATGGTGTTTTTGACTAGACCTCTCCTTTACCTATACTATATACTGGAAGGAACACTGGGCTAGGTTAGAACTCACTTTCTTATGCTTAAAAGCTATTTGACCATGGACTAATTACATGGTTCCTGAGCTATAGTTTACTCAGTTATAAAAGAAAGGGATAATGATAGTTTTCCTCCCTTTCATCCAAGGTTATTGTGAAGAAATCATTTTATAAATCCTTAATTTGCATACAAATCTAGAGAAGTGACAGTGTGTAAAATACTGGATTTAGAGTTAGGATGGACCTGAGTTCAAATCCTGCCTCAGATACTTACTAGCTGTTTGACTCTAAGCAAGTCACTTAATCACTGTCTATCTCAGTTTCCACATCTGTAAAGTAGGAATAATAATAGCATTACTCTCTCAGGGTTCTTGTGAGGATCAAATGAGACAATCTGTGTAAAATGTTTTGCAATATTAAGGTGCTATATATGTCAGCTATTATTATTAAACATGTTCTATCTCGTATCATTTTTATTTGTATATATGTTCTATTCCCTACCACCCTCCTGAGATTATAAACTCTTTGAGAATAGGGAATAGGTAGTGCCTTGCACATAAAAGATCAATAAATGTGTCTTGTTGTCATTTTAAAAGGCTGTTCATTTTAGAATGTGAGGAAGAAAAATATTTTGTGTTTAATTCCATTCAGCAAGATTTACTGACACAGTGGATGAATAATAAAATGAGGGGCATAGATTGTACATGTTGTAGTAATTCAGAAAAAGGAAGAAGCTATGAGCTTCATGGGCTAGAGAAATCAGATCAAACTTCATGGGAGATGAAGAACTTGATCTGGGCCCTGGCCTGGCCTCTAAGTCATGGGTAGGAGTTGGATAGATAGACAAAGAGAAAGGAGGATATTGCAGGAAGAGGACCCAGAATGAGCAAAGATGTTGTCAGCACCCTGGCTGGGGTGACAGTGACACTGAGCCAGCACATGCAAGGAATCACATTGAAACATTCACAGATGAATTGGATTGTGCCCAAATTGTGTTTGTACTGGATAGTTGTGTCTTGAGGGATTTAAGGAGGAAGAACTGTGGACCACACAGCCAGGAGTGGTCATACACTCATCATTATTGTAGGGTTTTATAATAGCTTCAGTCACTCTCAGAAGTTGACTCTGACATTGGTGAGCCCCCAGAATTCAAGATAAGTGCATTGTGTTAGTAAGATGCTCAGGTGACTTGCCTTATGTGACTTTGTCACTGCACCTCTTCCCCAGAATGCCAACTCCCAGGAAAGGGCCAGGGGAGTTTTGAGTGTGTAGCTAACATCTGAATAGCATCTTCTGTGTTCCAGGCACTGTGCTACCTTTTTTTTGAAGAGCTATTGGGGTTAAATGACTTGCCCAAGGTCACACAGCTAGTTTTTGTGTTGTGTCTGAGGCTGGATTTGAACTCAAATTCACCTGACCCCAGGGCAGTTGCTCTATTCACTGGGTCATCTACCCACCCCGATACCTGATTTTCAAGTATCTCCTTTATTCTTCACAACAACCCTAGGAGGTAGGAGCTATCATTATCCCCATTTCATATTTGAGGAAATGGAGGCAAATAGAGGTTAAGTTACTTGTCCAAGGTCACATAGCTAGTAAGTGTCTGAGGCCAGATTTAAACTCAGACCTCTTTGACTCCAGGCCCAGTGCTCTAACTGCTGTACCACTTAGCTATATATATATGTTTCCTCTATCTCTGGGTACCATGTATGCTGTTACCTCTCCATGTCAGTCTTCTAGCAATAGGCGAGTCTGTGATTTTAAGGATTTTTTGAGAGAGTCCAGGCTACATCTTGGTTTTGTTACTGCCTTAGACTGCCTTAGACCCCATCAACCTTAGGGACTGGAAAGCCCAGAGGCATAGAGATAGAAATGAGCACAGTATGTGCATGGTGGGGGACTGGCCTTGTTGGAGCAGAAAGTAAATATTGAAGACTAGTATTTGCCCCCTTTAGCTGGTTAGAATAGGAGTTCCTAATCTGACGCCTGCTGACCAGCAGTCATCCAAGAGCAAAATTCAGGGTATCTGTGAATATTGAGAGGAAAAAATATCTACCTATCTATCTATCTATCTATCTAATCTATCCATCTTTTCACTAACCTCTAAGTAAAATTTATCATTTCCTTCAATTATGATAAAAAAAAATCAAGCATTATTGTGAGAAAGATTCCATAGGCTTCCCTAGAGTGTCAAAGGGATCCATAACACACAAAAAGTTAAGTAACCCTGAACTAGAGGTTAAATTCTAAAACGAACTCAAAATGTCCATCAGCTTCTTCAGCTGTTCTCTGAAAATCCAAGAAAACTTAAAAGAATGATACCTCTGGCCTTATACTTAATTCCCAGAAAAGTAATTGCTGCCTCTGTCTCTTCCAGTGTGTGACAGACTCTCTGCTAACTGGGGGTTAGAATCTTAGCTCACAGGTGCTTGGCTCTCTGTGTGCCTGTTCTCTGAACATAGTAGGTGCTTTATCAATGACTATTGAACCAAATTGAGATGAATGAAATCTTTTTAAATGGGTACTATTGTTTGAGATAAACTAGATATTTGGGGGGAGGGGTTCCCAGCCACCCACTTCCTCAATTCCTTTTTAGAATCTGCCTTCCTTCCACAGGAGCCTCCTCTGTCTTTGGGAGAGGCAGCTGGCGGGAGGGCTGACCTCCCAAGAATATAAACTCAGAGCCAGCTAATCAATATTCCACTGCGGGGGAAGCTCCTGATGTGGTCAGTAATGATCTGCCTTCTCCCTTAGGAACTGCACCTTCTTTTCTTTCTCCCTATGAGAGAGAACAAAACATGTATACATATAAAGCTGTAGAACCACTTTAAAACTATTGAAATATTTAGCTTTTCATGTTTCTCATGGAAGACCAAGTCCATTCTCTTCTGCCAAGCACCCTCTTCCCTAATCTAAAATGGATAAACATAACCATTCACAGACACATAGAGATAGACACTATGATTCAACCACATTTAAAGCCCTTTGAGTTTTCTGTAAAAATTCTATGCCCCCTTCCTTCCCCTCACCTCCCCACACATAGACAATTAAGCAATGTCTCTTAATTCTGAACAACATCCTCATTGTGTGCTCTGGCTGCTGGGAGAAGTCCTGACTTTTCTCCCTAGGACTATGGGAGGCTGACTAGCTTGCTTCAGGATGGCTCAGTCTTATGAAGGGAATTTAGCTGAGGTCCTTATTCTCTTAGAGTGAGCTCTGGGCTCCCAGAGGTTCATTCTAGAGACAGAACAGGAGAGGATGCTGGGGGAAATTCCAGGTATTGGTGCTTGCTGCAGATTCTACAACTGAGATGGAAAAATACACTCCCCAGCAAGCCCTGAAATAGAGAAACCAGGTCAAAGAGACCATTACAATCTCTCTAGGAAGCCATAGTCCCATGGATGGGCTGAATCACCGTTGCTATGTAAGACATAATTAGTTTTCAGCTCAAAGATATTCTTGGATATAGGCTAAGGTTAAAAACAACAACAACAAACCAACTACCAATGCCCTGATCATAAGCTAGAAATCATCTTGTTCTGGTTGTTTACCCAGATCTTGGGTTGTGGCCCTGTAGTGTGATTTCTTCAGTCACAGAGAGAGTGCAGTCTAGTGGCCAGGTCTACCAATGGTAATGATAACACTACCTGATCTTTTTATATACCACTTTACAGTCTACAGAGAACTTTACATACGCTATCTGCTTTAGGAGCTCTTCAATAACCCTGGGAGGTGGATTCTTTAGGTATTTATTAATGCATGATTTCATCTGAAATTCCTGCTGTGTAAACTCCTTGCACTGAAGCAAATCAATATCTCACTTGTAATTTATAGGTTCCAGGGGCTGCCTTGGAGGCATAGAAGTGTAGTGACTTGCTCATTGTTACTCTGTCAATATTTGTCAAGAGCAAGACTTGAATTTTTCTTGACTCCAAGGACGGCTCTTTATCCACTATACCAGTTTGCCTCTCAACAATAATCACAATGTACTAAAAACTATGGGGCACCTAGGTAACACAAAAGATAGAGTGCCAGGCTTGGAGTCAGGAAGAACTAAGTTCAAATCTACTTTCAAACATATACTAACCATGTGACCCTAGGCAAGTCACTTAACCCTGTTTGCCTTAGTTTCTTCACCTGTCAAATGTGCTGGAGAAGGCAATGACAAACCACTCTGGTATCTTTGCCAAGAAAATCTAAGGACAGCTAGGTGGTACAATGGATAGAGTAATGGCCCTAGAGTCAGGAGGATATGAGTTCAAATCTATCCCTTGGGCAAGTCACTTAACCCTGCTTGCCTCAAAAAAATTATGGTGATATTTTATACTTTAAAAATTTGGGGATTATCTTTAGCTTTTTAAAAAATCTATCTCATGTTTCATAACCAATCAGAATACTATAGCCCTTTGAAGAACTGAAGCTAAGGATCACCCAAATATCACTGGAGAGGTACATGGTTGGTATAATCAGATTGCAATATATTACAAATGAGGAATTACACAAGAAAAGCAGTGCAACAGATAGCATTAAAGAAATTTATGATCAAAAAAAGAGATGGGCTGGAAGAGAGTAAGGGATGGAGAGAGTAAGGGATAGCTGATGGACCAGTCAGTATACTCCACTGATATGCAAGTTGGGCAAGCATGGATGGGTTGAAATTTGTATCATGGGAGAGAATACCCATATCAGTGAGATACCTTGGAATATTGAAGTATGAATAATAATTCTGCAGAATGGGAACTTTACAGATGATTTTCCCCATTGGGGGAATACTGTAGCACCAATGGGATATTCACACTGCCTATGGTGTCTGTGAACAATTCCAAAATATAATGGACTCTCCACATGGAAAGCAGAACCCAAACATTTATTCAAACACTAGAAAGCCAGATCTCAACACCAGAAAGCCAAATCCCTCATAGCAACAAAGAAATCCATCATCCCCAAGTCATCCCCCTGCTAGGGTCTTCACACAAATGAACACTTACCATTTGCTGCCTGCTCCCTCTTTATCCCTCAGCTCTAACTACTCTGACCAACTTCCTTTCAGCTCTGCGTCTTCCCGTTCCACCCTTCTTGATCTACCCCTTCCTGTTCCACCTGTTAAGCAAGCTCCTCCCACCACAGGCTTCATGTGACTCAAATTCATGTGACTTAAGCTTCCATGTGATTTAAGCATGTCATATGGGCCTATTAATGGGAAAGATCTTCCCATTAAGCAAAAATACATTAACAATGTAAATACTTGTATACATTTTTTCCTTTTATTTTTTTGGCTTTTTGGAGGGGGGAAGGTAGGGCAATTGGGGTTAAGTGACTTGCCCAGGGTCACAAGCTAGTTTTTGTGTTAAGTATATGAGAACAGATTTGAACTCAGATCCTTCTGACTCCAGGGCCAGTGCTCTATTCACTGTGCCACCTAGCCACCCCAATACTCATATAAATTAAATCAAAGACCCATCAAAGTATCTACTTACTTCTTTCTACTCAAATTCTAAATGGACCTTTGAACTCACTGATGCAGGTATTCCTCCATCAATGCAGCCTTCATCTTATCCATACCTGGCCATCTTCCATAAACTAGGACATGTCCTCCCAAAAGTTCAAAACAGGGGGTGCAAACAACATGAGGCTTATACACACATATATGAAGATAGATAATAATATAAGACAGTAAGTGAACATTAAAATGAGAAGTCAGATGTATGTGTTGTAGAAATTCAAAGAAGGGAAGAGACTATGAACTCTATGGATTGAAATAGGATAGGAGTTGGATAGAGGAGAGAGAAGATATACTGTACAGGACAAAACCCAATCTTACAGTTTTTCAAATCTGTTTTCTCCTCTGGTGCATTGTTACGTAGTGAGGTAGTTGGTTCCTGGAGACTGCTCTATTCTCTGTATAATCTTTCTCATCCAGGATTAAAGACTCACTGTCCAGCACATACTAACTGAAATCTCCCTCACTGCCAGCTCACTGACACAGTCAAATTCCACACATCCTATAGTGTCATCCCATATATTATTTCTCTATCCACTTGACAGCAATCATAGCTCTTGGGCTGGTCTCTAAGCATCCACTTAACCAAACACCAGGAGTAAAGCCCTGTTCTGACCCTCTTCAACAGGCCAGGAGAATGGCAGACATCTGTGCCCTCTTGAAACTTCCATGGCAACTGCTTCTCCTTTCCATGTCAGCCCTGAGCAGGGTTCCTGGTATATCTGCATCTGTAGAACCATAGATTTCGAGATGGATGAGGCTTTTTGAGGTCATCTAGTCCAACCCCCTTATTTCACAATTGAGGAAACTGAGGACTAGAGAACTGCCTAAGGCCCCACATTTAGTAAGTGGGAGAGATAACTCTTGAGTCCAAGTCTTCTGACCCCAAATCCAGCACTTTTCCCATTGAACCAAAATGCCATTCCCAGTTATTTGGCTATTCTTGTCTGCTCTTTTCTGATTCTCTCCATCCTCCCAGGGCTGGGAGCCCCCACTGAATGGTCCCCATAACACATTTATTTGTCTTCTCATGTCACTTTCCCCTGTCTCCTCAGGGAAGTGAGGCTTCCCTCTTTCTGCTTACCAGAGGCTGGTCATAGCTTAGGTAACTAAGAAGAAATGTCTCTACAAAAGGAAGAGAGAAGTTATGAAGTTGGGCAGTAGATGCATTCTCCCAGCAATCTATGAACACACCCATCAGGAGATCAGACTTTAATTAAAGAAAGTCCTGGGATTTGTATTTTTTTAGGAGACTGCAAACCACCATTGTGTGTATTGTGTGGTTGTCCGAATGTGTGTTGTATTTGGTTTCTGCTGTAAGGCTTATATGTGTGTTTGCATGCTTTTTTTGTGTCTGTTTGAATTATGCTGGGCTTCATGTGTCTTTGTTTATACATGTATATGAACTTGGCTCTGGAGTGTGTAAAAAGTTCACAATTTGTCTATGTTTGTATATATTTGTGTGGATGTTCTATGTGTATATGCCTGACATATGTGTGTATGTGTGTGAGGTATGTTTGTATTTTTTTGTCTACTGACATATAATGTCTATTTAAGTGCACTAAGATTTTCCACCTAACTGAATTTTAAAGCAAAGCAGGCCTCTTAAACCATATTTGTTGTTTTTCTCAATGATTTTGCCAGGGACACAGGTGTTCCTTCATGCCAAATCAGGGAGAAGGTCTCAGAGGCCTCCTAGGACTTTAGTATAAACAAACTGTTAAGTTATCCCACTCAAACAACATGCTACCTATGTGATCCTGGGCAAATCACCTCTTCCACAGTTTCCTCTTCTGCAAAATGAGGAATTGCTTTAGATGGCATCTGGCATCCTAGGTCTCTTCTAGATCTAGATCTATGAATCTATGACCCTGTGACCACAATGCTTCACCTCACTCCCCTTCCATATGCAACCCTACACTCCCAAGTTGGTTATGGTGATTGGACAGAATGGGATGGATTTTGTTATGTTGGCATTTGGGGAGACATGGCCTTAAACTCTGTCTTTAATTTTGTGTGTGTGTGTGTGTGTGTGTATGTTTGAGACAGACAGAGAGAGAGAGAGAGAGAGAGAGAGAGAGAGAGAGAGAGAGAACACACTCCTGAGTCTTTCTTTTGGATATAGCATGTGTAAAGAACCATCTAGACATTTTTTTAAAATTTCTGTTTAGTCTTCAGAGTTGACTCCCATGGAGGTCTGCTTAGGTGACAATTTATGAACTATAACAGAGAAGAATGTTCTGCAGTCAATAAACTCTTTAAGAACTTCAATGCAATGGGATGATATAGAATCCCACCTCTAATGCTTACTGCTTGGTGAGTTTGGGCCAGTCACTTAACCAATTTCCCTGGGTCTCAATTTCCTTATCTGTAAAATACGGAGGTTAGATTAGATGACCTTTGAGATTTGTTTCAGCTCCATATCTATGATCCTAAGGAATTGAAGTAAATTGAAGAGTGAGAAAACATCCTCCATACACTAGAACTGTTTGGAAAAGTTGCCTATTCCAAGTACATCTGTTGACCTGAAGCATTCTGTGGACAATAATGGGGGGGGGGGCAACAACCCTTACATTTGGATGCTCTGTTTTAATTGTATTTTATGTACTGTATTGTATTGTGTTGTGTTGTGTTGTCTTGTCTTGTCTTGTAAAAACCCTTTTGCCTCACTCCTGGGCTGAGCTCATTTATTACTCATTTTTAAAGTTTTTATGGAGCCAGTACTATAGAAAGAACAAATGCAGCAGGTCTCCTTTTGCTCCTTTGAATTTCACCTCTGCCTACAACCTGTAAGTTACTTCTCAACTCCTTTATCTGACATTAGATGGTTTCTTCAGGTAAAACTTTGTTATTGTTCTTCCCATTGTATCTGACACTTTCTGACCCCATTTGGAGTTTTCTTGGCACAGATACTGGAGTGGTTTGCCATCTCCTTCTCCAGCTCATTTGGCAGATAAAGAAACTGAGGCAAAATGGATCAAGTGACTTGCTCAGGGTCAGTATATACTAAATGCCAAATGATTGGTACAAACAGTACGTTTTAGGAATTCAGAGGAAGAAATAATGATGGTACATTGAAGTGATTAGACATTTTGTGTGTGTGTGTGGAAGAGGTAAAACTGAGCTTTTTT
The DNA here is from genome assembly GCA_011680675.1 of Gymnobelideus leadbeateri. Taxonomy (NCBI): domain Eukaryota; kingdom Metazoa; phylum Chordata; class Mammalia; order Diprotodontia; family Petauridae; genus Gymnobelideus; species Gymnobelideus leadbeateri. Next base: position 409,798 of record WOXC01010896.1, read on the forward strand.
TTTTTTAGTCCTGTGATCTCTGACACAGACACACCCAAGGGAATAGAGAAGAGTTCAGAAGGTATTATCAAGGATAGAACTGTGAGTTAGAGTCATTTTCATCCAACTATTTGTGTTGATTGATTGAACTCTGCCTAAGACTTTAGGCTCCTTGTAGTACAGATCAATTGGTAAGATTTCCCCAGGGAAACATATAACAGTGGAAAACAGACATAGACATACAGGAAAAGCTACTTAGGGAACTATATTCCCCATAGTTGCATCTCTCTATTCTGCTAAGAAAAGACCTCATCAGATTTCTTACTTTTCCTCCTTCTCCTCTGCTCTGCCACTGAAATATAATTGAAGCCTCAATGTCATCCCAAAGACCCAGGTTCTCTCTGAATATATATGCTCCCTCTGGGCAACTTTGGTGGAAATTATGTGAGAGCCCAGCTCCATACTCTTGCCTCTCTGATTAGGGTAACCAACAAATATTGATCATTTGTATTTAAAGAAGAGAGAAAGGGCATTCTAGGTAGAAAATATAGCATGAGCAAAGATGCAAAGACAGAAATAAGCACTGTGTTTTCAAAAGACAGGGTTTGACCTCTTCAATTTGTCTGTGATGGAGTGATACACTAGGGGAGTAGTGAGAGATAACACTGGATAAATCAGGTAGAGTCACATTGTAGGGTGCCTTTAAAGTCAATCTAATTATCTTCTACAGGAAATGGGGAATTATTGGACTTTGGTGGGGAGTGGTAAGCTGAAAGTAATATTATAGGAAGATGGATCTGGTAGTATTCTGTAGGATGGGTTGTAGGTGTGTATGTGAAAGGGGAGGAGGAGGAAAGACTGGAACTAGAAGAACCCTTAAGAGATTATGATGAAAATCCCAGTATGGTAATAAAACTAGCGGAGGGGTGAAGTACAGAGTAGCTGAGGAAGAGAATTGACTTGATTAATGACTAATTGGCTTTGGAAGACAAAGGATTGAGACAAGTCATGGGTTCTTACATTTAGAAGAGCAATGAACCTTAGATATTATGCATCATACATGCCTCATTTTACAGATTAAAAAAAAAATCCAAGAGTTTATGTGACTTGCTTAGGGTCACAAAGGGAATAAGTTGCAGAGCCAAGACTGGAAATCCATCACTCTTTCCACGATCCCTTGCTCCATCTTCATACATTGCTCCTGTTGCTTTCACAGAGAAATGGTCTTCCTGGATTTGGGGTTAAAAGTCAAGTAGAATCATGAGGCCTGTTGATTCTCTGAAACCCAAAGCAAATTAGACTCCTCCCAAGCCAAGAATATCAGGAAGACACCTGCAGAAGACTGTGTTCATGCTCTCTTTGCTGAACATTGGTTTCTTTTGAGCAGGATACAAAGATGATGAAGAAAAGAAAACCTGTTTGTCTTGGCACATGGAGAAAAAACAATATAGAAAGCAGTTTTGGACAGGAATAACCTCTTAGCATTTTTCGTAGTCCTTTTACATCCAATGTTGTTGTTGCTGTTGTTTGGTTGTTTCAGAGGTGTCTGACTCTTTGAGATGTCGTTTTGACTTTTCTTGGCAAAGATACTGGAGTGGTTTGTCATTTCCTTCCCCATTTATATCCAATATCTTATATATTTACATAGATACACACACACACATATATATACACACCTACCTAGCAAGGGTATTAGGCAGCCTAATGCAATGGTAAAATAGGCTATTTTTATAGTCAGAGAACCCACATTTGAATCCTGGCTCTTCCGTTTTCTAGTCATATGAATTTAAGCACATCATTTTCCCTGTCTAGGCCTCAGTTTTGTCACCTGTGAAAAGAAAAGATTGGACTAGATGACCTCTAGCTATATATCTATGCTCCTAAACAAGGCAGGAATTATTGTCTCCATTTGGTGGATGAAGAAGTTGACATCCAGAGATATAAAAGTGACTTGATCTGGACCACACAGCAAGAAAGACAGAGGGGGTGATGTTAGAAGCCAGGTTTCCTGGCTGAGACTCACAGAGGTGAACACTTGCCTGAGGATATTCAGCCAGTAACTGGAGGAACTGGGAATGAGGATAACATGTACTTTTCTAGTCCCGAAGCTGCAATACGAGGAAAGAACTGAGGCCAGAAGAATAGTTTTCTAAAAAAAAAACCAAAACATAACCATGATCTCTCAAGCTTCTTCAGAAATTTCAGTTTGTCCTTTCTAGCCTCATAGAGTGAGGATAAAAACAAGCCTGGTAGAGTGAGCGGAGATGAGAGAATGGCACATGTGGTGATGGCTTCAAGATGCTTCAGGATTCCCAGTTAGTGAAAGCAGCTTCTGCCTGAAGATTACCTGTTGGCTTTGTGTTTCTTCCTGGAGCTGCTAGTAGCCACGGGTACTGAAGGCAAATAGATTGTGTGTGGTCTAGGACAGCTAGATGATGCAGTGGATAGAGTTCTAGGCCTGAAGTCAGGAAGTCTTATTGTCCTGAGTTTAAATCTGGCCTCAGACATTTACTAGCTGTGTGACCCTGGGCAAGTCACTTAACCCTGTTTGTCTCAGTTTCCTCATCTGTAAAATGAGCTGGAGAAGGAAATGGCAAACCACTCTAGGATCTTTGCCAAGAAAACCCAAAATAGGGGTCGGCTAGGTAGCGCAGTGAGTAGAACGCTGGCCCTGGAGTCAGAAGGACCTGAGTTAGGATCAGGCCGCAGACACTTAACACACACAAACAAACAAACCAAAAAAAAAAACCCCAAAAACCTAGTCGTGTGACCTTGGGCAAGTTACTTAACCCCAATTGCTCTGCAAAAAAAAGAAAACCCGAAATGGGGTCATGGAGAGTTGGACACAGCCGAGAAACAACTAGACAACAAAAGACTGTATTCTTAATTCGTTCTGATTTCTGTAGTTTGCAGAGAGTTTGGGTGTATGAATAGAGTAAGAGAGAAGCAAAGGAAGGTTGATAGACATAGTGGGGCACCATAAACTTAACATTTGGGCTTCCTAGGTATATTAGAAACATGATGCAGAGGAGAGAATGTTGGGCTTAAAGACAAGAAGAGTTAAATTTGAATCTTGTTTCAAACACTGACTAGGTGAAAGGAATTTAATATCTGCCTCAGTTTCCTCATTTGAAAAATGGGAATAATAATAGCACCTTATAGGGTTATTGTGAGAATCAAATGTCATAACATATGAAAAGCTCTTTAAAAACCTTAAAGTTCTGTATAAATTTTAGTTATGACGATGATGATGATAATGATTATATATGTGTCCCTACTGGTTAATGTTTACATGCTTTCCTAATTGGTCTACCTTTGGGAACAGACTTAGGAAATTATAGTCTGTTCCCCTAAAATACTTCACTTATGTTTCTAGGTATGCTATCCAACAGCCAGGAAACATCTACTTCTTAATAGAATGAGAGTGGAAACATATTTGGAGGGGGTTATGAAAAGACTTTGAACTGAAGAAATAGAAGCCTCAGAAACAGAAAACTCAGATGATGGGTTGGTTTCAGTTTGTGAGAGGCTAGATGATGATTGGATAGGAGGGGAGGGTTGAGAGGGAGAAGTATAGCTAGAGTTGGCAAAACTTTGAGTTTTCTTTAGTGTCCCCTTGCCTTCTTCAGGGGCCCATCTTGTTCCTGTTTCCAGTCATCTAGAGTCCTTTGGTTGCCTGTTGCTCCCACTATGGATAACAAAGCCAAATTTCCCTTCTCTTATTTCCCTCAAGAGATAATTTGATAAATTGTGCCTTTTATTTTAATAAAATATTAGTGTCAGTGGATAATAATAACTTTGTCCATTACCCTTCTCAGATGACATATTTGCATTTCAGTGGGGGCCTTCTGTGTCTTAGCTTAAGGAGTAATGTCAGAATTTATCAGCACTATGACAGGGCATTGGGGAGATATTTGTGGGCAGAGAGACCTTCCTGGAAACCCTCCAATCTCAGTGACGTCTGAGGCCAGTCCTGCTCACAGATTCGTTCTCTCTGAAAATGCTGATAGCTAGAGAAGATAGAATCATATTTAGAGTGGGAAGGATCTTTAAGGTCATCTAGGAGTAAACTGAGGCAAGGCCAGGCCTGGTGAATGTTTTGCCCTAGGCCATGAAAGTTAAAAGTAGTGGAGAGGGTTAGGAAACAGATCCTCTGATTAGTATTTTTTCCACTGTACCAGGTGAGAAGAGAGTCCTGGAAGGGAGGTGGGGATGGCAGTGGGAAATGTAACCAAACCCCCACCTTCTATCTGGGTTGTTGATGCTATCCTGCCTGGAAACTACTTCGTATATTTGTTTTAGTTACTTTTCTGAGTAGAAGTTGTTTCTTTCCAAAGCAATTTAAACTTACTGGAGGCAAGGAGCAACATTTTTGTTTCTTTTTTTGTCATTTAATTCCCAGCATCTAACACTGTCTGGCATACAGTGGTCACTTAATAAATGCTTGTTGAAAGATTGAATGAATGAATGATGTCTAGGTATTAAGGAAATTACACTTTAAGGGTGACAAAATGTAAGCAAATGAAATGATTAGAAAATATGACAGGAGTATATTTAAGGTGCTGGGGGCCTGTGAGATAGTTGTAGAGAGAGTGGTTGTGGTTTATGTTGTGTTGGAGAAGCACATATTCCACTCAATAAAATGATGGTTCTATTAGTTGAATTGCCTTGTAGAAAATTGCAGCTTGGGTTTTTTATGTCTGATGATGGGGATGTAATTTTCCTGGCTGGTTTATATAATGAAGCACGTGCTGGAAGGCAGGGTGGTATTGCTGAAAAATGCTGAATTTGGAGTTAGAGGACCTAGGTTCAAATGCCCAGTGTGCCCCTTACTTCTGCATGAACTGGGGGAGGTCACTTCACCTTTATGGACCTTATATGTAAAATGAGGGGTTGGACTAGGTGACCTGCAATTTCCCCTCAATTCAACTGGACAAATGTGTATTAAGCATCAGTTTTCTTCCAGAACTATGTTAGGCTGCAGAGATAGGAAGACAAAACCATAATAGTCCCTGCTCTCTAGGGCTTTGCACTTTGTTGAGGGGATTTTGGAGGGACAAAATAAGATAGAAGGATCATAGCTTTAGAGCTATTACAGTAGATTTTAAAGGTCTAAAACTGTGATTTTATTTATAATAATAGCTAACATGTATATATTATTTTAAATTTTGCAAAGTACTTTACATAGATTATCTGATTTGTTATTTAGATTTTGACATGTATTATAATTTTATTAATTATTTTATTTGTTAATAATATTTTGACATGATTTTATTTTATTATGTTTATTATTATTATCTAGCTGTAGGCAGTTAGGTGGCTAAGTAGATAAGAGTTCCAGGACTGGAATTAGGAAGACCTGAGTTCAGGTCTTCAAACACATTAGAACATCAGACACTTACTAGCTACCTGAACTTGGAAAAATCACTTAACCTCTGTTTTCCTCAGTTTCCTCATCTGTAAAATATGGATGATAATAGCACCTACCTGGAGGGGTTGTAGTGAGAACCAAATGAAATAACAATTGTGAAGCACTTAGCACAGTGTCTGGCATAGAGTAAATGCTATATACATGTTAATGTTGTTGTTATTATATCCTAAAGGTTGCTAGGGGATGCAGTGGATATAGCCCAGAGTCAGGACGACCTGAATTCAAATGTGGCCTCAGACACTTACTAGCTGTGTGACCCCAGGCATGTTATTTAACCTGTCTGCTTCAGCTTCCTTGATGTGAAATGAAGATGATAATAGCAGCTACCCCCCAGGGCTTTGTAAAGATCAAATGGCATAATATTTGTAAAGTGTTTAGCACAGAGCCTGACACAGAATAAGTGCTTAATGATTCCTCCCTCCCTCCCTTCCTTCCTTCCTTCCTTCCTTCCTTCCTTCCTTCCTTCCTTCCTTCCTCCCTCCCTTCCTTCCTTCCTTCCTCCCTCCCTCCCTCCCTTCCTCCCTCCCTCCCTTCCTTCCTTCCTTCCTCCCTTCCTTCCTTCCTTCCTTCCTTCCTTCCTTCCTTCCTTTCTTCCTTCCTCCCTTCCTTCCCCTCAAAACAACCTTGGGAGGTAGTGCTATTATTATAATCATTTTACAGATGGAGAAACTGAGGCAGATAGAAACTAAATGACTTGCCCAGGGTCACACAGCTAGTAAATGTCTGAGGTGAGATTTGGATTCAGGTCTTCCTGATTCCATGTCCAGCACTCTATCTATCCACTGTGCTACTAAGTCTTTATTGAGTACCTACTATGTGTCTAGACAGAAAAAGCATAAGGAAGGGTTCCTTCCCCCCAAGTTGATTATGTCCTTTTTAAAGAACGAGTCTATAAAAATCCTTTCCTCCATCCTGCCACTCATTACTCCAAGCTCAACTCTTATAAACCCTCCAAATCAGGGACCTATTTTGTCCTGTTCTATGTCCAGATTCTCCAACAGGTTTATCAAGGACTCTGCTCCAAGAAGGGTTTGGAGGATACAACTGACTCCCACTTAGCAGTCAATAACTCATGGAATCTTTAAGCAGGTTGCTTGACTAGTCAAATCAGAATCATAGAATCTCATGGTTTACAGAGACTGCAGAGCCATCCAACCTGTACTTGAACAGGAATCCTTTCCCCCACGTCTCCAGTAAGTGGCCACCTATGCTCTGGTGAACAAGAATCTGTTATCTCCAGAAGCAGCACATTCAATTTTTGGACACTTGTAATTCTTGGGAAGTTTCCTCCCATATCCAGTCAAAACTGCCCTTCTGCTAGCTCTTTTCCCTTTCTCCTTTCTCCTAGCTCTGACCCTTGAGACCAAACAGAATAAGAGTACTCCTTCCACATTAGAGAAATATCCCCAGTATCTTCAGTTTGTCCTCACACAGCATGGTCTTTACTTACCAAACTGGTCTTCCTTATCTTAATACTTTCCAGATGACCAATGTCTCTCCTAAAATATGATCCCCAGAACTGAAATATATACTCTTAGATGTGGTCTGATCAAGCTGAGTCTCCATCAATGTAGCCCAAGATTGCATTAGCTTTTTTTTACTATCATGTCACACAGTTGATGCATATCTAGCTTGCAGTTTACTAAAACCCACTGATTTTTTTTTACATGCACACTGTTGTGCAGCTATACCTCCTCCATTCTCTACTTGTAAAGCTGATGTTCTGAACTTAAGTGTAGGACTTTACATTTATCTCTATTAAATTTCACTTGATTATATTTAACACATTATTCTAGCCTGTCATGGTCTTTCCAACTGCCATCCAACATGTCATTTGGCTCTCTCAACATTGTGTTATCTGGAGGTTTGAGAAGTTTGCCATCTATGCCTTCATTTATGACATTGATAAGAAATGTTGAATAGCACAGGGCCAAGGACTGATTCCTGAGATATTCCACTAAACACCTCCTGCCCAACTCACATGGAGCCATTACAGATGACTTTTAGGACCTACTCATTCAACCAGTTCTAAACTAACTGTTGTATTCTAATTCTAACTATAACTGATTCCAGTCCATATTTCTCAACCTTATTCACAAGGATAGCATGAGACATCTTGCCAAATACTTTGTGAAATTCTAAGTATACGTCATCCTCCTGATCTACCAGTTTGGTAACCCTATGGTTCAAAGGTCCAGCCCTCTTCTCTTTTTTCAAGTATTGTAGTAACCCTTGTTTCTCTTCTTTCTTATCCCATCTCTTCTATGACTTTCCAAAGATCTTTAATAGTGGTTTAGCAATAAAATCCACCAGTTCTTTTAGTATCTTGGGAAGTGGTTTATTTAGGTCTGTTGACATCTTATTGAGGAAAGCTCCTAGTATTTATTTATTTACCTTAGGCTTCAATTCCCTGTTAACCACTTTTTGTTCTATTCTTCCTCTTAACCAGAGGAAAAGTAGCAAAATAAGTACGTGGTAGTTGTGCTTTCTTCTTTTTATTTTTTTTATTTTTTATTAAGCAATTGGGGTTAAGTAACTTGCTCAAGGTTACACGGCTAGTCATTATTTATGTGTGGGTGCTCATTTTCTGAGGCCGGATTTGATCTCTGGTCATCCCAAATCCGAGGCCGGCGCTCTTACTCACTGCGCCACCTAGCTGCCCCTTTTAGGGCAATTGGGGTTAAGTAACTTGCTCAAGGTTACACGGCTAGTCATTATTTATGTGTGGGTGCTCATTTTCTGAGGCCGGATTTGATCTCTGGTCATCCCAAATCCGAGGCCGGCGCTCTTACTCACTGCGCCACCTAGCTGCCCCTTTTAGGGCAATTGGGGTTAAGTAACTTGCCCAAGGTCACACGGCTAGGTTTTTGTTTGTGTGGGTTAAGTGTCTGAGGCCGGATCTGAACTCAGGTCCTTCTGACTCCAGGGCCGGTGCTCTACTCACTGCGCCACCTAGCCACCCCTAGTTGTGCTTTCTTCTTGATGCCTTTGATTATAGTTTCATCCACCTCAGGTTGCACTCCTTTCCCTTCTTCTTCTATCATTTTCCTAGCTCCAACAGAAGCCCTTTTGTTATCCTCAGCATTTATCATCAACCTCAGCCTATTCTGAGCTTTCTTGCTAACACCATGGTCCTTTTTTTTTTCTGTTGATGTCTTTTGTTTCTTACCTCATCATATTTACCCCCAAGCAATAGTTCTCATTCCCCTCCCAGAAAGCCATTCTATATAACAAATGGTACTTTTGAAGAGGAAAAAAATCTGCACAATTAATTGATACATTGAAAAAGTCCAAAAATGTATGTAATGTGCAATACCTATGGGCTTCCCAACTCTACAAGGGGATGAGTTGGGGGTGTCCTCTCATATTTCTTCATTCCAGTTCTCTAGTTTCTTCCTTCCAATTCTTTATTACTTTGTAACATTGACTTTTGAGTTTCCATATTTGGCTGTTCTTTCCATTTACATTGTTGTAGTTATTGGGCATGTTGTTTTCTTGTCCGACCTTATTTTACTCTGCATCAGTTCAGGTTGACCTTTACTCCTCATCACAGTAATATTTCATTACACTCACGTATCACAATTTGTTTAGCTATTCTCTAAACAATGGGCATCTGCAATTTTTTTGCTATCACAAAAAGATTTACTATAAATACTATGGTATATATTAGGACTTTCATCTTATCACTAGCTTCCTTGAGGTATAAGCACAGTAATGGAATCTCTGGTTCAAAGGGTATGGATATGGGGCAACCCATATCGTGACGCAGTGAGTAGAGTATCAGCCCTGGAGTCAGGAGGACCTGAGTTCAAATCCGACCTCAGACACTTAACACTTACTAGCTGTGTGACCTTGGGCAAGTCACTTAACCCCAGTTGCCCTGCCTTCTCCCCTCCAAAAAGACCAAAGGAAAAAAACAAAAAAACAAAAAGGAAAATAAAATAAAAGGTATGGACATTTTAGTCACTTAATTTGCACAATTCCAAATTTATTTCCAAAATGATTTTTTATCATTTCATAGCTCCATTGACACCATGGTTCTTACAGAACTATGTCATTCATTTCTATGTATCCTCCATTATCTACCCTTGCTTCTATTTATATGTACTTTTAAAATCCAAGATGGTCACTGAGTTTTCTATGTATTCACATCATTATGATAGACAGATACTTTTGCTCTGCAGGGGAAAGACATTTAATGAGAACCTGTGGGTTTATAGACTTTAAGAAAAATTTCAAGTTTAGTTTGAACAGACAGATCCATCAAAAATATAGATTGAAGATGAAATTTTCAACAGTAATTCTAAAGCTAGAGATTTTTCATATGGACCTATGACTTCCTACATTTGGGATGATCTTTCTAATAATATAGATTACTATCCACCTATGCCTTCTCATCCATTACAACTCTTTCCTGAGTCCTCTCATAAGTTCACCATCGAGCATCAGTCAGTCAATTAGCATTTATTAAGCATCTACTACATGCCAGGAACCCAGGGCTTAGAGCCCTTCCTTGACTTATTTAGAATTTTGAGGCTAAAAGAGGCACACTCAAGCTGTCCATCTGTCATCCCTTGCCCTCAGTATGTGATAGCCCACCTTCATTTTCTATCATATGCTTTACCCTAGTTCTTCTTTCAGGTTCCTCATTTATTATATTATTTGTTATATATACCCTGTTCATTCTCACCATTCACCTATCCATTGAGTTTCAGCTAAAGGCCCTCAAGAAACCTTTCCCAATCCTCCTTCTCTTTGATTATACATAGACACACACACACACACACACACACACACACACACACACACACACACACACACTTTATGTATCCTTAGTGCAGAGCCTTGTACATATTAGGTACTAGCTGATCAACTAATAATAATAAGTTGATCAATTAATTCCTTCATTCATTTCTAATTCTTTGTAGAACACTGTGCTTCATATTTCCTAGTCATATAACTTAAGGGAGCTCACAAAAGATGGAATAGACAATTCTGATAATATAAAATTGAAAGATTTTTGTACAACCAAAATCAATGTAACTAGAATGAAAGAAATACCAAATGAAAAAATCTTTATATTAAATATTTCTGATAAAAGTCTGACTTTCAAGATATATAAGGGCTCAATACAAAGAAAGCTAAGAACCATTTCTCAGTAGCTCAGTAGTCTAAGGATATGGATAAATAGTTTTCCAAAGAAAGGAAATGAAAACTGTCAATCATATTTTTAAATGCTCCAAATCACTTATAAATAAGATAAATACAAATTGAAACAATTTGAAGGTTTTACTTCATACCTCTCAAGACTATCAAAAGATGGAAATGGTTTTTGAAGAAATGATAGTGAGGAATTCAGAGACATGGAAAGACCTTTATAAACTGATTAGAGGCAAAGAAAGCAAAACGAGGAAACAAATATACACAATGATTGCATTAATGCAAATGAAAACAACTAAAAGGAAACTGATCTTAGATTCAATACAAAGGCTAATCTTGGTCCTGGAGGACATATTCTGAAACATACTTTTTCCTCTTAGCAGAGAGAAGTATGACTGCACAATGTATGTGTACTGTCTGATACAATCATTTTGTCAGTTAGTTTTGCTTAACTGTTTTCTTTGTTGAAAGGAAAGGGTATATTAAGCAATGATTGTGGTTTTTAAAAAAGCCATCCATGCTACTTAAAAAAAAAAAAAAGACCACACCAAATAACCGTGAGTAAACACACAAGAGTAACACCTTAGCTATACCCATGTTCAAAGTACTGTCTTGGGTAATATGCATTCAAACTGCAGCCCATACCCTATTATAGGAATACTAAACACAGAAATGATATGTATGTGTGTATATATGTATGTGTGTATATATGTATGTATATATATATATATATATGCATCTATCTATCCATACACACATTTAATTAAAGCATGAAACAATGTAAGTAACTGTATCAGCAAGCACCCCAGCATCCCCAGAGTGGCTGCCAACACAGGTTCTTAGATCTGCTTTTGTAAAGGAAAGCAACTCAAAATCAGTTAACAAGCTTACTTTAATCAAACAAACGTATATTACCTAGTTCAGGGGGAAAAGGTCAGCACCCCGAACTTCAGAGTTAAAGAACTTAGAGATCAAACAGACAGGCTTCCAAACTGTCCAACCATTATATCAATACCAAATCACAGTTACCAGAGAGGGAAGCATCAACATCTGGGTTTTCAAAGCCGGGGGGCTCTCAACAACGGCTTCCCAGAGTCTCATCTGGTCAAATCACGCAACACTTCTCAAAGTGAGCCCCAAAGCAAAGCCTCTCCTCAGGGTTTATATAGCCTTCTCCTGGCTCAAAGATTGTAACAACCTCCTTGACCCACTGCCTAATCACAAAGTATCAAGGTGTGGGCTTTCCTGAAAAACAAGCCTCCCACCACAGGCTCCAGGTGCACTTAAGCTAGGGGCAGGGAAGATCTTTAAATTTGCATTTCCATTACAGTAACAAGGGGAAAAAATCAAGAAATAAGACATCCTTGAAATCTATAACCAAGAAGGTATTAATGTCTTATACCTGAAGGGGATTCTAATCTAATTCTTTATTCTTTCCCCCAATATAGGAGGATACAGTCACTTTCCATTCCTAAATTAAACGGTAGATACTTAGGAGCACACTGTTTCTGTTTCTTGAAGTCTTTCCTCAGGGTGGGTTAAAAATAGCTGACAATTTTTTTCCTTCTTTATCTCTGTAATCATGACCAGTGTATTTCAAAGTGCAGATGCTGGGTTCAGAATACCATGACCAATCCTGCCCTTCCTGCCCTTCTGTCTTCATCTGACTACTGTTTTACTATCTCCTTACTCCCAAATGTGCCATCCCGCTGATTCTTGCAGAACTGCCTTTTAAAAATATCCCACTCTTTACCCAATCAGATTCCGTACTGGATGACATCACCATACTGGGGCCCATGCAAACCTTCTGGGAAATGTAGTCCAGGTGATTTCCCCCAATGAATGAGGTTCTCTTATCCCCAAGCATTGTGGGAAATAGAATGCTTGGAGCAATCCCGAAAACAAACTATAATTGGATTTTACCTCTTGGACTCAGGTTAATCCACCTTGACAAGAGGCAATATAGGCTTCCCAGCTCTAAACTAATAGCAGGGGATGGTGGTGGTGGTGGGGAGATGGAGAGGGAGAGACACAGACACAGACAGACAGAGAAATGTGGAGAGATGGAGACAGAGACAGAGATATGAAGATAGAGAATGGAAAGAAAGCCCTATAAGGTATTGTTTCCTGATCTTCCCCTTGCAATAGAAGGACCTAAGGACTGATGGGCAAGAGGAAGGCACAGAAATCTTTTGTTTCCTCACGTCCTTGCTACTATAGTCACACCATGTGTAATTACTTTCATAGTTTCCAGAGTTTCAGTAGCCAACTCCTCAGCAACTCTTGAGGTTCAGAAGTGCCACTCCTTTCAGTGAGACAAGTAAATTTTGAATTTCAAACCTCCAAACCTGTTAACTACAGAGAGCCAGGTTCTCAACACAGTCATGTGAGATTGTGTTGTTTCTGTACCTCCTTTTTCAGAGACATTACTCTTGTTTGCAGCTGAGCAAGGGAGGAATAAATTATTATCTACTCCCACTCCCATTCTGAGTAGCTTAGAAAAAAATGAAAGAAAAGAGAAATAATTAACTTATTCATATTGAGTTTATAAATTAGATAAAAATCTGTCCAAAGAAGAGTGACTAGGATGGTGATCTCAAAATTAAAAATTACACCAAAAAAATGGTTAAAAGAACCCCGAATGTTTAGCCTAGAGAAGGGGAAGGGCAGTGAATGAAGAAAGGATGAAAATAAAGGAAGGGCTTTCTTAGTGGGATAGTGGGATGAGACTTGTTCTGTATATCCATAGAGGGGAGAAAGAAACAATGATTAAATGTTTTAGAGACACAAATATAGGCTTTATATAAGGAAAAACTTCCTAAATTTGGCCTGTTCCAAAATAAAATGATCTGCCTCCATGAGTTTCCTATCCCTGAAAGTCTTCAAGTGGTGGTTGGATGACCATTTGTTAGAGATGCTGTAGAGAGAGTGAAATCAAAGGCAAGGTTTGGAGAGGACCATTGAAAACTCTGAGAGGGCTTCCATGCATCTTGTGGTAAGCTGGGTCCATGAGAAGTATCTAAAGACACTTTCCATTTCTTAAAATATTAACCAAAATGTAGAATTTTGAAAGAAAGCCAAAGGATGTCTGCCAAGTGCCAGTGCTCTGCCTCAACGTGTCAGCTCACATTCAAGCTGATGATTAAAGTTGTTGATGCCAGACCTTTCTGGCACTGCCAAGTGATGTAGACCTGCCAGATACAACACCCAGACTCTACTGGAGTCAGGGAGATGAGAAAGGTTCATTGGGTTGGCTTCAAAAGAGCTGGCACCTTAGGACAGAGTGCAAAACCCTAGGGTTCCCATGGGCAAAGGAGGATGGGCTTTCAGCCTTGAGGGTTTCTGCTGTCTGAGAACAATGCCTAGCAATCACAGTTGGAGACTCAGCTCCTTTGCACTATTCAGACAAAGTCTACCATATAAGTGATTTCTGAATTCCTTTAGCACTTAAGTGTATTAGCTGTATAAACACAAACATGCACATGCTGTTATAGACAGACAGACATATGCCCAGATAATTATCCTTATGTAGAGGCCAAGAACTGACCACCTACAATGATCTTAAATTTCAGGGCCTTTAGTCAGCCTTCTCTACCCACAGATAACTCCTCCACAAGCCTTCCATAGGGCTTGAAATTTATTATTCACTCCTTTGAATTAAGGTATGAAAAGGTCACTTAATATTCTTAGTTGCCTCCAGGGGTTCTCCTTTTGTCACCTTGGAGCATCTAGGTAAGGACACTCCCCTGGATGTTTGCCTTCCGAATGTACACTAGTTCCTGACATAGAATCTCAAGACTAGGGATTACGTTCTCTCTTTACCACTGGCCTGTTTGTTTCTTTCCAATCTCTGCACTCCATTTCCTCCCTTCTGTCTTTTTTCATAAATGGTACCCCACACCTACAAAGCACTTCCTTTTCCTCTCTCCCTCTTAGAATCCCTAGCCTTCTTCAAGACTCAAACCGACTCTGAGGAAAGACTTCAAGAAATATGTACCATGTGGGTACCTGTGGGGGGAAAAATCTTCCCCAATACCTTTAGTTGCCAGTATTCTTTTTCTCTTACTCAAATGATCCTGCATAAATTTATCAGAGCACATATTTCAGTTTCTCCCCTTCCCCTGGGGCCGCCTGCTCCAAGTAGAATGCAAACTTAAAGGTAGGGTCTGGTTTTTGTTTTTGTAGGTGCTTAGCAAATGCTTGTTGGATTATATTGGCCAGATTGGATATAGAAGGAACTAGAAAGTCCTAATGTAATAGTAACTTTTGTTAATGAAAAGTTATTTAATAGAAACTTAGTAGAGGCTCAGGAAGGTTGGTCATATAGCTAATAAGTGTCAGAAGTGGTATCTGAGCCAAGGTCTTCCTTGATGCCAGCTTCAATAGCCTATCTTCTACATTGCACTACTTCTTAATAAAAATATTAATAATTCCTTGTATTTGTATAGCAGTTTTCCTATCTAAAGACCTCTCATACTCATTAGATTCTCATGACAAGGCAAATATTATTCTTCCCATTACAAAGATAAAGTGAAGTGACTTACCTATCTTCCCATAGTGAATCAACAGGGAGCTAGGAGCAGAATCCTAGCATCCCATGATGTCCACCATATTACTGCATACCACACCACACCACCCCACACCATACTCCAGTGTAATGTGGCAGTTTTGTTCTATGAGGCTCTAATAATTTGAACAGGAGTTGAACTGGAGGCTACTTTGTACCATCTATGAAGAAAGAATTTATTTAGTAAATTAAAGTTTAAACAACATGAAGGATGAGTAGGGAGGAAAATTTTCCTCCTTAGAGATCCAACTATTTTCAAGAACTTCAAAAAGACTTATTTATATTCAAGCAATTTAATAGCTAACTATAAACCATTCATTAATACAGGCCTGCTTGACAGTCTTTTTATTATGCATTGGGTTGTGTTAAAGTGTCTACTTGAAAATAATGCTGCATTTCTTTTTTATGAGTTTTTAATTCTGATTTCTCCATAATCCAAACTAGGCCAACTCCCTCTCCACTCCCTAGTCTTGCAGAATCAGTGAGGTTTGCCCAAAGCACCCACTGTTCTAAGGACTGAGGCCAGAAGGTAGCAGGCAGTTTTGGCAGGTGTGAGCAAGTTATAACTCATGGAAGCACCCGGAGATCAGACACCCACACCAGTGATTAGATTATTGCTCAGAAGGCTCTCCTGGGAGTCCTATAGCGAATATAAATCTGAGAGTTTTCACTGTCTACCATAGCAAGTCCAAATTCCTTTACCTGCCACTCAAAGCTCTTTATGATCTTGACCAAATCTATTTCTCCAATCTCATTGTCTACTTTACCCAACTTATACCTTTTATTTTAGTCAGGCTGTTTATTTTAGTCACTGTCTTTCAAACATACTAACCCAATTCCTGCCTCTCCTTCTTTGTTCATGTTTCATGTCATCTATTCTTCAACAACTCCCATCCCCTCTCACACCTGTAATTCATGGAATGTGACCCAGAGTTCAAACCTGTTTGTTGGCATGAGACTTTCCTCATTGGTAGAGAGAATGCTTACTTATTGCTTTTCTCCTGTATGAGAGGAAGAGTTCCAGAGTGCTTAGGAGAGGAAATTTGTTCTTTTGACTTCTTGCTAGGCATTCAGAGGCAGAAGAATGTTGAAATGACCTTTCCCAGTCTAATGGTCCAATGATTCTGTTCACTTCTAGTGCAATGGCCTAGTCATTTCATTTAACATAATAGAAACATAGCCCTTTGACAGTTGGGTCTAATTTTCTTTCACTGAGAAAGGCTAACTTAAAAAATATGTGTGTGTGTGTGTGTGTGTGTGTGTGTGTGTGTGTGTGTGTGTCCATGTGCATGCCTGTGAAAGATCTGGTCCAGGAATGGGGAACCTGAGGTCTCAAGGCCAAATGTGGTCCTCTAGCTTCTTAAGTGCTGCACTTTGACTGAATCCAAACTTCACAGAACAGATCCCCTTAATAAAAGGATTTGTTCCATAAAACTTGGACTCAGTCAAAAGGTCACACCCAAGGACCTAGAAGGTCACATGTGGCTTTGATGCTGTAGGTTCCCCACTCCTGTGGCTTTTTATTTGATTTATTTCCCTGTAAATAAGATATCTTTTAAATAATGGGAGATGGAGGGTGAGTATTCCTGCTGAAATCTGCATAATGCAGCTGACATCAGCTTCCCTTTCAGGGAATATCTCTAAGAATTGCTTCATTCATTTTAGTGCCTACCCAGGATCTATAGTCAGAATGGGAAGGGAAGGGAAGAGGAACCGTTAGAAATTTGCCACAGGCTTGATCTAAACGAATGAAAAGTTTTTGACAAAACCTGCATCCTAGGAAGCCTGAGCAATGTAAAAGTTTAAGGAACTCAGGACCCTGCTGTGGGCTTCAGGAAAGGTGCCAAACAGTAACTCATGCTTTGGAAACAAAGCCCTCTGGTGTTCAGGGAGTTGAATAAAACACATTTATTGCCTAGATCGTAGTTTTCTGTGGGTGGTGAGAATGGGGATGAGGTTAAGGCTGGGGAGTAGAATAGGATTAAGCATCTTTTTATCTATTGCTTTATTCTTCTCCTCTTTTCCCCTCTTTTTCTCTCCTCTCCTTTCCTCTTCTCCCTTCTCTTCCTCCTTTCCTTCTCCTTCCCTCCTCCTTCCTTTTCTCTTTTCCTCCCTCCCTCTCTCCTTCCTTCCTTCTTTCCTTCCTTCCTTCCCTTCTTCCTTCCTTCCCTTCTTCCTTTCTTCCTTCCTCTCTCTCCTTTTCTCTCTCCCTCTCTCCCTCCTGTTATGTGTATCAAGTTTCCTCAGTCTCGTTACCATGAGAATTCAAGTCACCCCCATCCAATCTCAATGTCTATCACCCATCAATAATGAATCCAGGCGTCGCTGTCCATTGCACAAATACTCTGATCAGACCAGAACTCGATTCGTCATTGAAACAAGGCAGTGGCCGGGAATGATTCTCTAATGGCTAGTGTTGCCTAGGTAACAGAAGGCTTTCAGAAGCTCCTCTCATGTTCTTCCCATCTGTGTCCCCTAGCCTTGAAACTTGGCACCAGCAGTCCTCTGGCTGAGTTTCTATGAAATCTTTGCCCAAGGATGTTACCCTGCTCAGCTTAGTCTGCAGCAGCTTGAAGAGAGAGAAGGGAAGGCGGTTGGGGTGAGGATGGCCAAAAGGTCTATGAAGGCTTTGGTAAAGCTTCAGTGAACAAAGATTTTACTAGGGATGAAGACTTAGACATCAGTAGAAATGAATTCTAGTTCCAAGTTTATTACTTGTTGAAACCTTGGGAAAATCACTTTTATAGTTAATTAGGGGGAAAGAATTCTTTACAGCCAATATCACTGACAAAGTATCATATCCTATAGGAATTGATATGACTACAAAAGAGCAAGAGTCATTCTCCAGTAGATACCAACAAACAATTCTCTAAATAAGAATGACAAGTTCTCAACAATATAAAAGTTATTCAAATCACAGACAGTAAATAAAAATTAAAACAACTCTTAGGTTTCACCTAACACTTATCAGACTGACATAGTAACAGAAGAAGACAATTTTAAATACTGGGGAGCCTAGGGGAAGATAGGCATATTTAGGCACTCTTGGTGGAACTATGAATTGGTTTAACCATTTGGGGAAATAATTTGGAACTATATCCTCAAAGTCACTAAATTGAACATACTCTTTGACCTAGTAATACCACTATTAGGCATATTTCTCAAGGAGAACAAAAATAGAGGGAAAGATTCCATGCATATAGGAATATTTATAGCAGCATTTTTGTAGTATCTATGGTTGGGAGGAATGTCAGCAAATAGTGGAACATGATTGTTATAGAATCTTATTAAGCCATAAGTAATTACAAATATGAATAATTTAGAGAAACTTGAGAAGATTTGAATGAATTGATGCAGAATGCAGAAATCAGAACCAAAACAAGTAATACAATAATCACAATAATGTAAAGGAAAACACTAAAAGACTAGAACTCTCATCAATGCAATGACCAATAATGACTTTAGATAACTGATATTGAAGAATACCTCCCACCTTTTGACAGAGAGGTAGGACTAGATAGAGGTGAGGAACGGAGCATACATTTTCAGATATGGTCACTGTGTTGACTTATTTTGCTCAAAAGCACTTATTTGTTAGAATGGAAGGTTCTATGTTAATTTATTCTAGAGGGTGGGATGAGGTGGAAAAATAGCAGTGATATTAAAAATATCATTAAAAACTTTTTTAAAAAAGTTTTCTGGAAGCACTAAAAGGTTAATTGATTTGTCACACAGCCAGTATGTCTAGTAATGGGACTTGAATGCATGTTTTTCTGATTCATAGACCAACCCTCTATCCACTGTGAAAAATCACTCTGAACTTAGTAGGAGTTTAATAAATATTTTTGATAAGCAGAAAAGTAATTTCAGCTCTTCTGAGTCACAATTTCCTCATCTAGAAAATAAGGAGATTAAATTGAATGACTTCTTCTAGTTCAATAACTCACCAACTGAGTTGGAATGATTATAATCACTGGCATTTATATAGCCCTTTGAGTTCATTATTTCATTTATATCTCACAGCAATACTGTGAAAGAGGTTCTAAAATTATTCTTGATGAGGTATTTTATAGGTAAAGAGACTAAAACTCAGAAAGGCCCTTGGACCCACAGCTAGCAGGTATCAGAATAAGGAATCAAACCAAGGTTTTCCTGACCAGATCTTGAGTCCAGTATTTTGTCCATTATACCATATGACAGTCTGCTTCAGAAATGTACTACACTTCTCCTGGGGCAAGGAACTGTAGGGGAAGAACATTACATTTGGAATTAGAAGTTCTAGTGTAATGCTTGTTTATAGGAAATTGGGGCTTTGAGAGGTAACACAACCTGACCATGGCCCAATAGCTAGTAAGTACATGAGGTAGAATTTTGACTCGGGTTTCCTGACTTCTGATTCCCAGCCTACTTTCCTGACTTTAACCCATCTACTCATACCTTATCCTCTCTTGAGCCTAGTCTAGCCCTTACCATTTAGGAATATTTACTCCTGTGGTATAGAACAAGTGTATTATTCATGAGCAGGACACAAATTGTTTCTGTGTATCCTGTTGTCACCTTGTCACTTGAAGGATTTATCAGAAGTGGTTTCTCCATGGAAAATGTTTACCTAGATTAAGCCAGTTTTGTGGTGCAGGGGTAACTTATTAAGAAGACAAATTCAACAAAGACAATTTTTCAGAGGAAGAGAGGAATTTTCTGAAGAAATGGTGTTTCCTATACACTCAGGAGACCAGGGGCCTAACTTGGAATGGTTAATGATGGGGTGAACTTGAGAATTAAGAAGTAATATATGGTCAAGCTTGGAGTCTTTCTCCAAAATATAAATAAACCACGGTGTTTTCTAAACACCCAGGGAGGGCTAAGTGTGATTGGGAATCTCATAACAACAGACTTCGGAATAGGAATTCACATTTTCCTTGTTGTGGTCCCTTTTCTGAAGCCTCCACTTTTACCTGAAGCTTGGCTCCCAAATCCCATGGGCAAAAATTAAGCAGCCTCTGTGTTGTGTGTGGATACATGTTGAAAATGTAGGCTTTGAAATTTTCTAGGATGTCTGACTTGAGATATGTTCTACATTCAGTTAGGGTTCAGAGTGAGGATAAAAATGAATTATTTCATGTGGATCCTTCTCCCTTCCCTTTGCCATCCTCCCCTTATTCTCAAAAGAAAAAAGGAGGCCCTAAGAGAACAGATGGAGTACCATGGAGTCTTTGGCATAGGAAACAGGGAATTCAACAAATAGACCTGAGGTCAACCTAAAAGAGGACTAAGAAATGAAAGGCTGCCACTGAAAAGTGGAGCCAGGTTGGCAGCCTCTCTCCAGAGAGCTGAAGCACAGCGGGGAGAAAAAGACTGGCCCACTGGGTAGACAAAACCCAATGAGCTGGAGAGAAAGAGAAGGTCCAGTTAACTCAGCAGAGAATGTCCCACAGGAATGAGCTCATGGGGAAGTCTAAGGACTCAGCAAGTCATCAAAGGCCCTTACTTCATACTTTACTGAGAAAAGCTTTTTCATTCAAATAGAGGCTATTCACAACTCCCTCTTCTCTGTTCTTCAGCTCAAAACCCTTTGACATCATCCCCTATTCTCTCCTTTATTTGCTCTGATGAAGAGTTGGCCATTCTCCTCACCAAGGTCAACCTGTATCCTTGATCCCATATCCTCCAGGAGATTGCTCCCGTATTCATCCCCCTCCCCATACCTCTAATCTTCCATTCTAGGTGTGTTCGGCACATTTCATTTGGCTGTGTACCCTGGGAGTTTTATTTATTTTTAACACTTAATCATTTTTTTAAAAATGATGTCTGTCAAATCAACAAAAGAAATTAAGCTTAAACGAGACAATTTTTTGAACAACCGAACTTTCAAAATACAAATAAAAAACAAGATTCAAAATACCAAACTTTTGCTATAGTGATAAGGCATTTGCAAAGATAAAAGAAAAATTTCATGATCCCTATCTTTAATCAGACAATGACCTAAAGTGACAAAAAGAGATTGAATATCCTCATCTTTCTGTCCTAGAGAAAGATAATTCACAGTATGACACAGTCAGGGAGACTGAGTTCAGATTTGGCCTCAGATATTAGCTATGTGACCCTGTGACTTAAACTCTGTCTGTCTAAATTTCTCATCTATAAAATGGGGGTCATAATAGCACCTACCTTCCAGGGTTGTTGTGAGTATCAAATGAGATAACAATGGTAAAGTGCTTTGCACTGTTCTTGGCACAAAGTAAATAGCTAATAATAGGTGTGATTAGCGGACAAAGCCAATGTTAAATATAAAAAATCATGACTAAGTTAAGGCACTACTGGAACATTGCATTTCTTTATTTTCTTGTTTATTTTTAACATGTCCTAGTTTCTTTTTTTTTTCTTTTTCTTTATTTTCATGAGGCAATCTGAGTTAAGTGACTTGCCCAGGGTCACACAGCACATTTGGAGAACATTTCAGTTTGACCATGTCACTCCCCTGTCAAGTGTCTACAGTCACATTTGAACACCAGTCTCCGTGACTCCAGGGCCATAACATGTCCTAGTTTCAAAAAAGGCTCTTTCCCATGAACAGCTTGTAATGGGTAAGACTGTAAAGAATTTGTAAAATTTGTAGATTTGTGAAAGTCTTGGAACTCCCTAGCCCATCAAGTCACTCTCTATTGGTATTTGTAATCCTACCTTTATGAACAAATCCAACCTAACCCCAAAGCAATCCAAATTCAGTTTCCAACTTTTTCAAGGACACTTTGAATTTGTTGGCAATGATTCTCATGTCATTCTTACTGTTGCCTAAGCTCAGCAGTTTTCTCACTGCAGTTGCAGTTTTATAAATCTACTGTCTAAATAGTTGGTCAGTACTGGTAAATCATGAGACTGGGACTATGTAAAATGAAGTTATTTTCTCTTGCTGGGACTCAAACAATATAAGTGAGCATTTTTTTTTCTTAATTGGGGAAATCCACATACCATTATCCAAACACAGTCTTTGAAAATAGATAAAAAAAAGTCACAGCCAAAGAATTATACAAGCTTATCATCTCTGTCATTGCAGTAAGTTGGTACACAGTGGGTACTTAATAATTAATGACTGATTACTTGATATCTGGAGATTAAAGAGCCTTACTTTAGCATCATCTGGGTATTGAGAATAAAGATGAACTTCACTGAATTTAGTTCATAGATAAGGCCCCTGGCTTGTGTTTTCTATCAGTATGATGAGTTCTTTTGATAATCTTTTATCAAGGTTCCTAAATGATGGAGTCATTTTATTCATAGTCAGCACTACTGCTCTAGATACTCGGTTTCTATGTGGTAATGACTTTAAAATTGTAAAGACTTCTTCATTTTACTATGTGTTGCATAGAACATGAAGGCGTAAAGGGTCTGAATAACACCAAAGAAATTAAAAGCAATTTTGTTTTATTTCTTATGTGAAATACATGCATGTACTAGGACAGAATTCACATGACACATATGACAATGCACACAGAACATTTCATTGTTAGTTTCTTCATTTAATTTGAACTCCCTTAGGGCATGAAGATACAATAGGCATGTCATCAAAACAACAGACATTGGCGATGACCAGTCAGTCTAAAGAATGCCAAGGACATCATTTAACTGGCCAAAAAGCAGACTGAGCTTCAGTTGTTAGTCTTTGAATAGACCCAAAATGTTCAACTGGACTATGTTTTTCATTGTCAAAACACCACAATGGACAACTGTTATTGATGCCCACAGTCAGTAATGTTGGCAGTTAAGACTATTTTTCTATTTAGTGAAGACATAATCTTCTATAGCCCAATTTTGCACCAGACCATGATGAAATAATTTTGGATACTACTAGGCAGCTAAATGTAGTAGATGAGAGTGCTGGGTTTGGAAGGATTTCAGAAACTAGCTATGTGATTCTGGGCAAGTCACGTAACCTCAGTCTACCTCTATTTCCTCAACTATAAAGTAGGGATAATAAAAGTATGTATCTTCCAGGGCTGTTGTGAGAATAAAATGAAATAATATTTGTAGAATTTTCTGCACATCCTTTCTTATTATTCAGATAAAGCAGCATTTTTCAAGGATAGTCACATATGTTTTATGATTACAACAGGGATTTTTAACCTTGGGTTCATGAATGTATTAAAAAAAATTGGGGGGGGCAGCTAGGTGGTGCAGTAAATAGAGCACTGGCCCTGGAGTCAGGAGGACCTGAGTTTAAATCCAGCCTCAGACACTTAACACAAAACTAGCCATGTGACCTTGGGCAAGTCGCTTAACCCCAACTGCCCTCCAAAAAAAAGCAAAAAAAATTAAAAATTTTTTTGACTATTGTATTTCAATATAATTGACTTCTTTTATAATTTTAGGTATTTTATCTTATTCATTTAAAAACATTGTTCTGGGAAAGTTTCCATAGGCTTCACCAGACGGTCTTTCAAAGGGGTCCTTGACTCAAATAAGATAATAAGCCTTACATTACAGAATCATATTTTTGGAGCATATTAATAAAATGAACAAACCTGTCTCAAAGCTGTGAGATTTTTCATAGTGACCCCTGAATGATCTCCCATTTTTTGCCAAATATAGAACAATTAATCACTTCATTACATTTGGGTTATGACAGTGTTATTTAGACAAATAGGCCTGCATGCTTTCATCTAACAATACATTAGTGGGTTTTCCTTTATTAAGAATTGGCAATAAATAGACATCCATTAAACATCCTTATTTAGTAGGCATTGTGCTGGGTGATGAGAAAAATACTCTCAAGGAGTTGATATTCTAAGAGGGGATACAATAAGCACATATATCAAGTAAGTATACATAGAATAAATGTAAAGGAAAAATAGATATACATTCAAATAAATACAATGTAGTTGGGGAGGGGAGGCACTAACAGTTGGGCAAATCAGAAAAAGCATCATATAGAAGTTAATACTTGAGCAGCTTCTTGAAGGAAGAGGAAGAGCCTATGAAGGCACAAGTGAGGAAGCGGTGCTACTATTTATAGCTAATAGCTAATATTTATACAGTACCTCATAGTCTAAAGAGTATCATATATTTGCTATCTCATTTGATACTCAAAATAGTCCTGGGAGGTAGATGCTATTATTATCCTCATTTTATGGATGAGGAAACTGAATATAAGAGATATTAAGTGATTTGCTCAGAGTCACACAGATAGCACCTGTTTGAGATGGGATTTGAACTCAGGTCTATCCTAATTCTTTTTTTTTTTTTTTTGGAGGGGGGGAAGGTAAGACAATTGGGGTTAAGTGACTTGCCCAAGGTGACACAGTTAGTGTCAAGTATCTGAGGTCATATTCTAATTCTTTTCTTTTTTTTAAGCAATTGGGGTTAAGTAACTTGCTCAAGGTTACACGGCTAGTCATTATTTATGTGTGGGTGCTCATTTTCTCAGGCCGGATCTGATCTCGGGTCATCCCAACTCCGAGGCCAGCGCTCTTACTCACTGCGCCACCTAGCTGCCCCTTTTAGGGCAATTGGGGTTAAGTAACTTGCCCAAGGTCACACAGCTAGGTTTTTGTTTGTGTGGGTTAAGTGTCTGAGGCCGGATCTGAACTCAGGTCCTTCTGACTCCAGGGCCGGTGCTCTACTCACTGCGCCACCTAGCCACCCCCCATATCCTAATTCTTTTTTTTTTTTTTAAAGCAATTGGGGTTAAGTAACTTGTTCAAGGTTACACGGCTAGTCATTATTTATGCGTGGGTGCTCATTTTCTGAGGCCAGATCTGATCTCGGGTCATCCCAACTCCGAGGCCAGCACTCTTACTCACTGCGCCACCTAGCTGCCCCTTTTAGGGCAATTGGGGTTAAGTAACTTGCCCAAGGTCACACGGCTAGGTTTTTGTTTGTGTGGATTAAGTGTCTGAGGCCGGATCTGAACTCAGGTCCTTCTGATTCCAGGGCCGGCGCTTTATTCACTGCGCCACCTAGCCGCCTCTGCATATCCTAATTCTTAACCATTTCACCACTTGGCTGCCTCCAAGATACTGCAAAGAGATGGGACAGACAACACCATGTGAGAGGGACCAAGAGAAGGGCAATTTAGTTCATTGTAAAGTTTAGGAAAACAATATAAAGTTGGATATTGTAATGTCCAACGAGACTAGAAAGGGAGCCACATTCTGGAGGTCTTTAAAAGCTAAACAGAAAAATTCATACAGGATGTACCTCATTCATGAACCTATATTCCCAGAAAGAATGCCTGTATGCCCTGTTGAACCAATCAATGGATCACCAAGCCCATACTGATGTGTTCATAGTCCTGGAGTCATCCTGGATACTTTGGTCTTTTTCCCATTCACATTGCCATTATTGATTCTATCACATATCTCTTGTCTCTTCCCTTCTCTCCACTCAAATGCCCACCACCCTAGTTCATTCCTTCATCACCTCTTCTCTGGACTGGTGTATCAGCTTCATAATCTATCTCCCTGCTTTCAGTTTCTCCCTACTCCACTTTACTCTTCATACAGCTGCTGAAATCATTTTCCTAAGGTTTAGGTCTGACCATGTTACTTCCCTGCTCAAAAAAATCTTCTTTGAGTCCCTATTGCTCCTATGAGAAAGTGCAAACTCATCAGTCTGGCCTGTAAAGCTCTCTATAACGTGGCTCTCACCGACATCAACAGATTTTTTTGGCAGGGAGTAGGCAGGAGGAGGTTAGGAACCTGTGATTTTATTGGCATTTGGAACTCCCAGTGTGGAAACCTCCTCCACCATGGCAGAACAACAACTTTTTTGAAATTTATAGATTTATCTGGAACTTTAGCAGTTGTGGTTTGCCCATTCCCACAAACTATCAGTGTCAGAGGCAGGACCAAAACCCAGAAATTCCTGACTTTAAAAATGACTCTCTTGACACTGAAATGTGTCTTTTGCTTAAAATATACTATTTTCTCATCTTTGTCTCTTCCTTTAAAGCTCAGTTCAAATTCTCTATGAAGCCTTCCTTGATCACTCCAATTGTTAATACTCTCTCCTTTCTCAAATGACCTTATTTCTAATTATTTGTGTACTTTCTATGCCTTCCTCTTCTCTCTCCCCCAAGAATGTAAGTTCCTTAAGGTCAAAGATTGCTTTGATTTTTTTGTCTTTGTATCTATAGCACCAAGCCCAGTGCTTTGCACACACTAAACACAATAAATGTTTCTTGACTTAAGAACCTTAGTGCTTCTAGCCATGTGACCTTGGGCAAGTCACTCAACCCCAAATGCCCTCCAAAAAGCAAAAAACAAAACAAAAACAAAAACAAAGAAACTTAGTGCTGGAGGGTCCAACAGGGGCAGGCACCATGATAAACCCTTTTCCTCAATGTTCCTTTTAATGCTCCCTTTTCTCCTTTTTCTTTTCCCTCCCAGCTAGATGATGACCTTGAATCCCCACACTTCTGCAAGAGATGCTAGATCCCCACTCTCCTCTGACCCTCAGTCCTACACCCCACACCCCACAGTTTTAGACTGGACTCTTCTAGCCCCAAATCCTCCTACCTTGACACATCCACTTACAGGACAGACATGGTCACTTACTTCTCTGGGATGAGCAAGTTGTCACTAACTCCAGTTTTTCCAAGAAGATTGAGGACCAATGGCCTTTACCATATGCTGGGCCATTACACCCTTCAGATTCCCAGGCACTGCCATCTGACTTGCCAGTGAACCATAAGGACACTTGGGCCTTGCCAGTCACCGTGAAGCTGAATCCTCTTTCATGTGTGGTCTCCTGTCAATTAGAATATGAACTGTTGGAAAGTCAGGATTGTTTCAATATTCTATTTGTATCCCTAGCACCTATCATGTGCTTAGAACATAGTAAATACTTCATAAATGCTCTTTGTCATTCATTTCTCCATTCATGTACTCATACATATGTACATAATACATACACACACACACACACACACACACACAAACATAGCAACGTGTTCAATGGAATGAATGCTAAAGGCCTGGAGAATTCAGAGAAGGAGATGATAGCCTCTGTTCTTTAAAAAAAACAGTCAAGTGAAGAGATGAGATTATTATTTTTTTGAGTAATATGGGAATGTTTTACATGATTGCACATATATAACCTATATCAGATTGCTTACCATCTCAGAGAGGGGGGAGGAGAGGGAGAGAGGGATAGAATTTGGAATGCAAAATTTAAAAAAAAGATTGTTAAAAATTGTAATTGGGGGAAAATAAATTATTATTTTTAAAAGATGCATATATATTTTAAAAAGCCAAACAAGGAAGCAGGTAATGATATGAAGTGAGTAGAATAGATATTGTAGGAAGTCAGAGGAGTAGGAGATCACTATAGGCTAGAGAAATCAGAGAAAGTTTCATAGAGGAAGTAAAATTTGAAGGATGAATAGCATATAGATTAAGAGAAAGAAAATTAATGGGAGTGGGGGGTCGAGGAGTATGGGAAACATGAGCAAAGTATCAGAGACAAAATACAAAGAAATGTTTGGAGGACAATGAGGAGAAAGTTGAGTTGGAAGGTGCTTGTAGGGTAAGAGGGAGAGATAAGGTTGGACAAGTAGGTTGGGGCCAATTTGTTGAGGATCTGTTGGACTCTTGCTCTAGGGCTCAGGCACACTTCCCTAGCTTGCCTCTGTGATTTCCCCAAATTCCTTTGGTCTGCTCTTATCATACCCTACTTGCTGGCTCCCCACATCATCAGCCTAAGAGTTTATTAGTGTCATTTGGCTACAGACACACTTCACATTCACTTTCCTGTTCCTACATTCTCTCCTAACCTCCAATTGCCTATTGGTCATCTGGCACTAGGTGTCCTATAGATATATTTTTTTGAGGGGGGAATGCAAGGCAATTGGGGTTAAGTGACTTGCCCAAGGTCACACAGCTAGTGAATGTCAAGTGACTGAGGTCACATTTGAACTCAGGTCTTCCTGACTCCAGAGTCAGTGCTCTATTCACTGCACCACCTAGGTGTCCCTCCTATAGATAACTTAAACTTTACACATTCACAACTAAACCATTATCTTCCCACCCTGTGCCCCCAAACTTTTCCCTCTTCCCAACTTTCTTACTACTCTCAAGGGCATTCTCCAAGTCACGAAGACTCACAACCTAGGAGTCCCCTTGACTCCTCACTCATTCTTAGCCCCATATCTACAGTTACCAAAGTCTTGTCAGTTTGTAGCATGTCTCCTATATACCCCCCTTCTCTCTTCCCTGACTCTGCCACTTGGGACAGATCCTTATCATCTCACATATAGATGATTACAACAGCCTACTGGTTGGTCTCCACGTTTCAGGTCTCTCCCCTCTCTAATCCATCTTCCATTCTGTTGTCAAACTGAATTGATGATGCCATCCCCTAATTCAGTAAACTCCAGGGGTTCCCCATTGCCTTCAAGATCAAATATAAAATTCCCTGTTTGACTTTTAAACTCCTTTGAAACCTCACCCTTTTCTAGCTTTCCAGTTTTCTTTCCCTGGCTCCACCCTCTCCCACCCAAGTATTTTGAAATCCAGTTACATTGACCTCCTTGCTGCTTTTCCTTGAACAAGATGCTCCATCTCCACTCTTTAAGCTTATTCACTGGCTGTCCTCCATGTCCAAAATACTCTCCTTCCTCATCTCTGTCTCTTGGACCCTGGTTTTTAGCAAGTCTCAGCTAACAATTGTACCTTCTGCCAGAAGCCTTTGCTTCTCAATCTGAGTACCTTCCCTCTGAGACTGCTGCCAATTTATCTTTTGTACATCTTGTTTGTTCTGAGTGGCTTGCATATTGTTCTCCTCCTGCCCCCCATTAGACTGTGAACTCCTTGAGAGCAGGGATTCTTTTTTTGCCTTTTTTTTTTTGTTTGTTTCCCTAGCACTTAATAAATCGCTAGTTGACTGACTTTTTGATCCTAGAAACACTGGAGTTTATTGAATATGGGGATGGCATGGTTAGACCCATGCTTTAGGAAGAGCACTGACAGTTGAACGGAGGAGAGAGGCTTGATCTATGGTGACCAACCAGCAGGCTATGGCAGGGACTAGGCATGAGATGATGAGGATCTGCACCAGGGTGACAGAGGGAAGAAGGAGGTGTGTGAAAGAGATGTTGGGAAGGTGGAAACAATAGTTCTTAGCAACTGATTGGCTATGGGGTGAGGGCAATAGAGTGAAGAGTTGAAGATGATGCGTAGCTTGTGAGCCTGGGAGTCAGGAGACATGGTTTATCTATTCTGACATTTACCAACTACGTACCTTTGGACTGGTCGCCTTCTTTCTCTCAGTCTCAGTTTTATTGTTTTTAAAATGATGGGCTACACTAGATGAACCCTAAAATCCTTACCAGCTCTACCATTTTATTAGTCTATGATGAGGGAGTGAAGAGAGTGAGGCATGGTCTGAAGCCTGTGACATTACACAATGGAAAACCTTCCACCATCCCTCATAACTGGAATGCAGTGCTTCCTCACCTCTGACTTCATAGACTCTTCCTCTTTCTTCAAGAACCTGCTCAAGGGGCAGCTAGGTGGCACAGTGAATAGAGCACCTGCCCTGGAGTCAGGAAGACCTGAGTTCAAATTCAGCCTCAGATACTTGACACACTAGCTGTGTGACCTTGGACAAGTCACTTAACCCCAATTGCCCTGCCTTCCCCTCTCCAAAAAGAAAAAAAATGGCCTGCTCACGTGTTTCTATATGAAGCAAATAAAAAAATATCCAACAGAGGAAAATACAAACTTGCTATACAGATGAAGTAGGTGCTGATTCTACTCATCACAAATGTATTCTTCACTTTACAAAAAAAAATGATCCCTTTCAGAGTTTCTTCTTAAATATTGGTCTTTAGATTATTCTAAAATGCTGATGAAAAGGCATATTAAACCTTAGAAAATAAAGGGCAAGGGGCAGCGATGTAATGCAGTGAATAGAGCACTGGCTCTAAATTTAGGAGGACCTGAATTCAAATTTGGCCCCAGACACCTGGCACTTAACTAGCTGTGTGACCTTGGGCAAGTCACTTAACCCCAATTTCCTTGCCTTCCCCCCTAAAAAAAAAGCCAAGAAGCTCGCTGAGAAGCCACCTGGGGGAGAAAAAGTATCTCAAAATAAGAGTTAATGGTTAACTGAAAACCACTTGATAAAGATTGGTGCCCATCTTTTCAAGAGCATAGAAATTGAATAAAATAGGAGTGTACCCAAGTACCTATTAAATAGGAAGCTTGAAAACATGAGAATGTCTGGAATAAGAAAACTATAAGGAGGCCCATACAATAGGAGATAATTGCTCCATACGTAATAGAGCTGTGTCTGTTGTCAGCACATGGCTGAGGTAGCCTGTGGAAGAGGGATCAGATTTGCTCTGCTTGGCCTCAGAGGGGGCTGAAATAAGAGCAACAGGTGGGAGTTTCAGAGAAGCAGATTTTGTCTCAACTTAAAGAGAAACTCTCTGACACTTAAGAGGTGTAGATAAAGAACTGCCTCCCTAAGCAGTGAGTTTTTGGTTTAATTGGGTTTCTTCAAATAGGAGCTGGGTGACCACTTTCTTGTTGGGGAAATTGTAGGCTGGCAGCCTGGATAAAGGTCCACATGGCTCCAGAAAACCTGCCAACATACTTTACTCCACCTCTCCTCAACAGAGATGTCTCATCTGTAAAACAGGATGGTAGTTATCTATCTGCCCTACCTACAATTTTCCTTCTGTTCTCCCTGGCACAGAAGGTCCTTCACCAACCAGTCCCATTTTACCTCTTCAACTTTTTCACTCAGTATTTTTATAGCATTCATTCCCCCTTCTTGTCCAGTCAGACAAATCTCTCTCTCTCTCTCTCTCTCTCTCTCTCTCTCTTTCTCTCCTTTCCTCCCTCCTTCTTTCCCTTCTCCTCCTTCCCCCTCCTCCCCCACCTTGATTCTCTGTGACTCTCTGTTTCTCTTATTTATTATGTACATTTCGATGCAAATTTCTACCCTTGCTCAGACTATTGATTTGAAAGCCTTCCTGCCCTCTCTCCACTTCTCCAAATCCTTCCTGTCATTCTGGAACTAATTCAAGTCTCCCCCCTCCCAAGATGTCTTGACTTACTTTTCTGTGGCAAAACAACCATAAGATTATAGCATTTAGGAGCATAGATAGATTTAGAGGTCATTTAGTCCAACTTCCTCATTTTACAAATGAGAAAACAGGCTCAGAGGGGTTGAGTAATTTGTTCAGGGTCACACGGTAATTTATGGTAGAAATGGGATTCAAACTCAAATCCTGTGCCTACAAATTCAGCCCTCTCCATATTTTACTACAACTGAAAGGAAACACTGTTTCTATGAGGCTTGTTTTTCTAATCTGTAAAATAAGGGTAAAGCCCTATATAAATGTTAGTTACTATTATTGACTTGCCTAAAGCCATACACATTGTAAGTCACAGAAATGTGATTTTGACCTAGATATCCTGATTACAAAAGTGGTCTTTCCACTACCTGCGCAGGTTCCCCACCCCTGCACTAGCCCCTATTTATAACCTTTATGAAGTTCATAGCCCTTATTAAGTAGATTGCACTTTGACACCGCATTACGTCCTGTTTTGCCTTATTTTCTAACTTTTTGTGTGTACTAATCTTATTTCCTTAACAGCATGAAAGCTCCCCGAAGATAGGGATGGTAGTTTTTATTTTAAGAAGCAATGTAGAATAGTGGAAAGAGCACTAGTCTTGGAATGAGATCAAAGTTTGAGACCCACTTCTCACACTTAATAGTTGTTTGACTGTGGGAAAGATACTTCTGAGGCTCAGTTTTCACCTCTGTAAAATGGGGATAATAACATATGCTCTATTTATTTCACAAAGTTGTTGTGAGGAAATTGCTTTATAAATTTTAAAGCCCCATAAAATGTCTATAATTATTATCATTAATGAAGAGAAATGACTGGTGCCCCTAAATTTCAGAGGCTTGCCTCTGAATATACCTTCTCTCTTTAGTCTTCTTTCCCCAGAAAGCTGTTGATAAGAAGCCAATGTCATTGTTTTTCTAGTTCTTGCATGATCTATGAGAGTTAATTTGATATTAATGACCTTGACTGAGGCAGGGAAACTTCTAGTGGGCAATACCAACCTTCTGCAACTTTAACTTTGTCTTTTCAAGCTGATTTGTCAAAATGTGGAGTCAGAATAACCATTTAATCTTTCTTTAATTAACTAAAATTAAGTGATTACAAGGATTCATTTTATATAAGAGGGTCCTTGACTAAGAGGAAAATTCATGTAGTGTGAGAGTCTCCAGACGACTTTTGGCTTCTGCTCTTGGCTTTGGCCATAACTAGCTGTGTAACCTTGGGCAAATTACTTTACCACCTTGATGAATCTCAGTTTTCTCATCTGTAAAATAGGGCTAGTAATAACTGCCCTACACAACTTGAAGAGTTGATGAGAACCTTTAAGAGATGGAACATCAGATCACAGATTTCAAGGCAGAAATAGCTTTACATATTATTTAGTCCAAATCTCTCATTTTTTAGATAAGAAAACTGAGACTCGGTGAAGGTAAATTATTACTCAACATCATAAAGAGCCAGGCCTTGACCACGGGTTCTATGACTCTGAAGTCAGTGTGTTAGTCACTATGCCATTTCTTATGTGGTTATACTAGATGATCCTGTAGACTTTATCAGACTGCAAGCTCAATGTGTGTGAAACTACTGCCCTGTGGCTCTAGAGGGTAGACTTAGGATCAATGAGTATAAAAACTGCAAGAGAGGTAGATTTGGATTTAATGGAGTGAAACATTTCCCAACAATCAGAACTTTCTGAAAGTGGAATTGGCTGCCTTTCCTGGTGGTGGGCTCCCGCTCACTGGAAGTCTTCAAGCAAGGGTGTGCTGCAGCCATCTCAGAATGCCTGCTACAGATTCTATTGTTGAATTTTTCAGTCTGAATATTTACACTTTGGAAATCCAAATCAAGGATTGGTTTATTGTTTTTCTGATTGTCTGGACTTAAGAAAATTGATGGAGAAAATGTTAATAATGAAGGTTAAACTTAAAAGTGTGTCTGCTACCTTTTTTTTATGTTTTTGAGAACTGATTGTTAAACATTAACCAGCACACCTGTGAGACTTCAGGCAGAGACTGGATTACAACTTTTCAGAATGTTGTAGACAGGATCTTGGTCGGCTTAAACTACACAGTGTCTTCACTCCCTTCCACCTCAGCTTATAAATTTATAAAAGATCTTTGAAAAGTACTATATTAGCGTAAAGTATTACAACTATTAAAGGCAATGGGGGTAGCAGATAGGATGCTCAGCTTGGAGTCACAAAGTTGTAGATTTGCTATAGATAAGACACTTAACTTTTTTGTACCTGGGGGACTCTCTATGATCTGAGGAGGACTTGAAAGGACTTACACAGAGTTTCCTATCCTGAGGCAGCCAGGTGGTACAATGGTTAGAGCACTATAATAGTGTCAAACTCAAATAGAAATGGGGACCATGAAACTGTACATAAGGACCCCTGTGGGCTGCATATTGACTTAGAAAACCACATTAATGTTATCCACGTTTAGTTGTATGTATTTTGGTAAATATTTCCCAATTACATTTTAATCTGCTTCAGGCCACACCTAGAAGTTTTCCAGGCCAC
The DNA here is from genome assembly GCA_011680675.1 of Gymnobelideus leadbeateri. Classification (NCBI taxonomy): domain Eukaryota; kingdom Metazoa; phylum Chordata; class Mammalia; order Diprotodontia; family Petauridae; genus Gymnobelideus; species Gymnobelideus leadbeateri. Next base: position 443,538 of record WOXC01010896.1, read on the forward strand.
ATATGCTTGGCTGTTGGTTATGCGTATTTGACATCTTTGGATCACAGGACTAAGGAAGACCTGAGTTAAAATTCATCCTCAGATACTAGCTATGTGGTTCTGGCCAAGTCACTCAATCCCTGTCTCAGTTTCCTTATCTGCAAAATGGAGATATTAACAGCACCTACCTCCCAGGGTTGTTGTGAAGATCAGATGAGATAGATGTAAAACACTCTGCAAACTTTGAAGTTCTATATAAATTCTAACTATGATGATGATGATAATGAAAGTGTAGATTCTTCCATATTTCTTCCTTTTGTCAACATCAATTGAAGGTAAAGGTATTAAGTACAGATATTATCTCTAACTCTAAAGTTTTAAAAGATGTTAAATTACAGATATTATCTCTAACTCTAATGTTTTAAAAGGAAAAGGACTGGACAGCTTTAAAACTCCTGAAGATTATTTTGTTTGCTTTTCAAATAAATTTCTATGAAGTCATGTGTTTTCCTTACACAAGGGAGAAGCAACTTTACCTGTCATGCTTCCAGAATTCCAGGAAAAATAAATTTATGTTTTTTTTATTCTTGTCTTGAATTATGCAGAAAATGACTAAGGGTAGGACTCTGGGTAAATCTCTGAACCTCTGGGCCTCAGTTTCCTTTTCTGTAAAATGTGGACAGGACTCTAGTAAAGAATCTGTTTTGTGAACCTTAAAATATTCTTATCAGGTGAACTGCTGTTATTATTATACAGCTTCCCATTGTATTCAGAGTAGCGTGCAACTGACCCAATTTTAAAGTGTTGACAGTTTTACCAGGTTTCACTCACCAACCTTGATTCTCCCACGATCTCTGTGTCCTGTTTATTTGTCAGCCCAGCCCTAAGGTAGAGAACACAAAATCCTTTTTCAGCCCTCCATTCTATCGGGGAATCTTGCAAATTGCCCAGCCAGAACAATGCCCTATCTAATTCAATTCAACAAAGATTTACTGAAGGGCTCAGAGAGAGGCTGCCTGGTTTGGTGGAAAGGGTGAGTGAGAGGAGTTGTGTTCAAATCCCAGGTTTGTCCCCAGAAGCAGTTGCTAAACTACTCAGCCTCAGTTTCCACATCTGTAAAATGAGCTTGGAGATGGGGGAAAGAGGTTGGACCAAACCATCTTAAAGGAAGTTCCCTTCACCCTTTAAACCTAGGATATAGGTTTATATATTCAAGGCCTTTTGCTAAGAGCAAACGTGCCTAGAGGTAATTTCCCTAAGTGTTCCTGTGGAAGAATTGACCCAAGTCCCCTCCTTCTTTCCCACATTAGTTTAACATGAGGTTGAGTAGGTGACTATAGGTACTGGGGTGGCTGGAGAGTTCTGGGGAAGGGGCCTCCTTGACGGCAAACATGACCTCCTGGCTTCACTGCAAGGACTCTCCTCTCCACACTAAGAGATTCATTCTGGCTGCAGTCAGCTTTTTAAATTTTAAATGCAGAGGCTCTTGGAAGGAAGAACACATTTCGGTAAAAAGACCTTTGGGTAATCCTGCCTCTTTTCTTTCATGTACATGGGTCCCAGATCAGAAAGTGAGTGTCCTAGAAGCCTAGAGAAGAACAGACACTGGAGGAGGAGTAAAAACAGGGTACAGAGAGGGGAGGCTGAAGGTACCAATGACAGACCACCAAGTCAGAGTTTTGCTAAGGGACAGATCTGGGCGCATAATAAAATACCAGAGTTGGAAGGAACCACAGGAGATCATTATCCAAGCCCCTGTCACCAGGAGGTGAATGGTGGCCTGTATCTTTCTATGACAGAGCGTGTCCCAAAAGTCATAGTGAGGTTTTAAGCTGTTAAACTTTTAAGCTGTTAAAGCTTGATTCTGCACTTTGCCATCCTTTGTGTCTATATAAATATAAAGCTATTTTAATACAAGTATCATCACCATTTTATGATGTTGACATTAATCAAGATGAAGTGATTTGCCCATAGTCCTGTAACTCGTAAGAAGCAGAATTTGGACTCTGGTCCCACTATTGAGGTCAGAGTTGGGAGAGTTGGTTCAAGTCTTGAAAGAATTCAATCAGACCTCCTCTTTAGCCAGTGGGAGCTTTATTGACGCAAAAGCATGCGGGCCTGAGACTTATCAAGGAGCTAAACAAAGGCACCAAGATAGGAAAAGGACCAGACTTACATAGACAGAAAGCTGCACAGCCTAGAGGATGGTGATATAATTTTTAGGGTTTCTATTGAGGGTTGAAGATTTTGGGACAGGGTAAGGAAGATGGATGACACAAGATAAGGTAGACGGTAAATTTTATGACCCAGGATTGGGGGAGACAAGGAAGTTTTATGGTCCGGGGTAAGGGAAGAGTTTACTTTAGGATGCTCTCAGACTCAGGAGGGCCTCCCAAGGTACTGAGAAAGCAACCCTTAGGGCACCTTTGTATCCATATCACCACTCTACCTTCCTGCTCCTATAGGACAGCTTTGCTCATATTTCCCAGGCAGGATGCCTTGAATAAGGCCCCAGTACCTTGGCTTTTCAGAGTGATTAATTAACCTGTGGAAGTTGGATGGAGGTGCTCATGAGAATAGACAGTGGAGTCCAGAAGAAGTGGTCCCAGATAATGGGCAGTGCATTCATTGCTAGTAGTCATGGAAATTTGTCTCCAATGAGCATAATGCAGTAGAAAGCACTTAACCAGGAGTTGACAGGCTTTGGTTACAGTCTTGACTATATCTGTGATTCTACATCATCTTCAGCAAGTCTCTTGATCTTTTGAACTTCACCTTTAAAATGGGAATAATTCCTGCCCTACTTATATCCCAGGGTTAGTTGTTTTTATTATTTTGGGGTAGAAGAAGCAGATCTGTTTTCAACAGGATAGAGAATTATTCTACCAATGTAGATGAGCTAGGCAAGGCAACGGGCATTTATTAAACACTTAAAATGTCCCAGGCACCATGCTAAATGCTGAAGATACAAATACAAGCAAAAAAAGGGACAATCCCTGCCTTCAAGGACCTTGCATTCTAATGGGGGAAGACAGTACACAATAGGGAGCTTAAAAGGGAGGTGGGTGAGGGAAAAGGTACCCATGCAGGGGCACACTGTCAAAGTCTGGAAAATCCTAAACAGAGCCTGGGAATAAATGGGGACCAGCTTAGATGTCTCTCAAAAATCGAGGCCCTGGGACGAACTCACCAATGGGAGAAGGGGGCCAGAATGGTGGAGGGATGTTCCAGGGTAAAGAGGAGCTAAAGGAAGTTTCAGAGTGAGATGGCCGCTAAGGCCAAGTCTGGAAGGCCAGGAATAAAGCAGGGAGGAGGATGAGATGGGGACCTGCTGTCTGAAATGGACACTCGGACAGAATCACCAGGCCAAGACCATCAGTAATCGAATTCAGGAAGCGTTTATTAGCTGGCCAGTGGCAGTCCTGGGGACAAAGTCCCAGGAGCTGCACTGAACCCCATTAGACACACAGTTTAAATAGTCCAAAAGCTACCATCGTATCAGGGCCAGGTTGGTCGGGCAGGATATGGGGCGGGGGCACTCTTAGATAACGCAGGTTGTTCAATGACCGAAGGGAGGATTCTTGGGTTTGGTCGGATGAGATAAGGGTGGGCTGGGGCACTCTGAGTTAAAGATGTTCGATAACCTAGAGGAATGGAGGATCTCTGGGTTTACAAGAATTCAGGATACAAAGATGGGCCCCTCGTAAGCCAGTGAAATGTCAAGGCATACTACTTCACTGTCCAACTTAGAGTCTTAGGAAGTTATCTGGGGGCACTGAAAAACTAAATAACTTGGCCAGGATTATACAGTCAGTATGTGTCAGAGGCAGATCTTGACTTTCTGACTCTCATACAGTCTCTCTATCTACTGCAGAAAGATGCCTTTCCTAAATTACTGTGAGAATAAAATTATGATAGAAATGAAATCACTTTGTTATAGATGAAAGTGTTAAACACATAAAAAGCATTGTTATTGTTGTTATTTTAAAAATCATCATTATTGCTTTTATTGTGTGTTTTTTCAGTCTGAATCTGTGATTTCATCTGTATGAGGAAACCCCTTTTATCCATATAACTGGACATTTATAACTTATTATCTTAAGGAGTTACCTAGGTCATTGAAAGGTCAAGTAACTTGCCTATGGTCTGTTAAGAATCAAACCCAGATCTTCCAGACTCCAAGGTCAGCCTCACATCCACTAGGTTCTGCTACCTCTATGATCACTGAGCAGTATTGCATTCATCTCTCATGGCAAAGGATGGGAAGCAGATTCCACTCTCCATTTGTTTGTCTCAATAAAGATAAAGATCTGAAACTGGAATGGGCCACACCACCCCTAATTGGTCTAGATTCTAAGGTGAGTCATCCCATGAGGCACCCTGAAAAGTATGACAATTCCAGAAAATGGTGAATGGCTTCTGTATGGACCAACTAGGAAGGGGTTTAGAGATGTGTGTGTATGTGTGTGTGTGTGTGTGTGTGTGTGTGTGTGTGTGTGTGTGTTCATCTGTCTTCCAGTCCATGTATATTATGAGTGGAAAAAAATTAAAAGAAAAACCAATTTCAACCACAAATGATAAATGCAAAAAGGATTACATTTAATTAGCACCAAGCAAGAAGTTTGAAGCAGGGATTTACAAGTATTTATTTTTGGGAACTCTGGCTTGCTGCTTCATGTTTGCTTCCCAGCCTGTAACAATTAATGATAGTTAATATGTGATTTGTTCGTTCTGGAGAAATCTCATACAATGTACAATTAGCACTGACAGTCTAATACTTAATGTTGAGAATCCAACAGAGCTGATGGAGTTGGGGCCACAGCTGGAGAATTAGGCTATGTCTTTCTGCATTTACTGTTATAATTATAGCAGGCCAAGAAGTGGCATTTATTTGCATATGAAAAGCTGATACAAGATCTTTTCCCTTAATATATCTTTCTCTTCCTGTCCCTCCCCTTCTTCCTTTAAAATATGGAGTCCCAGTATTCTCTCTGGTTTCCAGGGTGTTACTACCTTTGAAGAGCTTGCTGAAGACACAACGTAAATCATAGTTTAAGGTACAAGAGCACATTAGAGATCATTTAATCTAGCTCCCTTTTTTCCCAGAGGCCCAGAAAAGTTGGGATTTGCCCAATATTGTACAGGTAGTAAGTGGCAGAGCCAGGACTTGAACACAGGTCCTCTGATTCTAAATCTAGCCCTCTCCATTGCTTACCTAGCTCATAAATGCAGATATTAGAAAATAAATTGCTAATAATACTTCCCTTAGACAGATGAATGTGAAACTCTAGGTGCTGCATGTGTTGTGATATCTAACACATAGAAGACACTCAAAGTTCTTGTTGAAGAAATTTCAGACGTGAAGTATAGTATGACCATAAGGCAATGAGAATGAATTTGTTAAACACACTGACACATATCCATTGTAATGAGTATGGAGACTTTAAAAATAACCCCTTTGAGACCAAAGTTGGGTGATGTAGTAGTACAGAATGATGGACTTGGAATCAGGAAGACTCAAGTTCAAATCCTGCCTGAGACATTGGCTAAATGACCTTGAGTAAGTCATTTAACTTCTCATCTGTAAAATAAGGATAGTAAGAGCATCTACCTCATAGGTTTGTGTAAAGATCACATGAGAAAATATTTGTAAGGCATTTAGACCAGCACATTGTTGTTCAATTTTGTCTGGTTCTTCATGACCCAATGTACCATACTGTCTGTGGGATTTCTTGGCAAAGATACTGGAGTGGTTTGTCATTTCCTTCTCCAATAGATTAAGGCAAACAGAGATTAAGTAAATTGCCCAGGATCACACAGCTAGTAAGTGTCTGAGGTCAGATCTGAATTCAGACCTTCTTGGCTCCAGGTCCAGTGCTCTATCCACTGAGCTACCTAGCTGCCTCCAGACTGGACAATGATAGGCACTTAGTAAATGTTAGTTCCTGTTCCCTTCCCCTTTCCCCTACTTGATTCCTATGTGGACTTTGGTCATCTCTTTGGGCCTCAGTTTCCTCATTTGTGAACTTATGGAGTTGGGCTACATGCTCTCTGCAGCTCTACATTTAGGTTCTACATTCTGTTATGCTATGATTGCCTCGACCAGCTAAAAAACTGCTTCTGAAGGTGCTTCCAAAAAAAAAAGGATCTCCCAAATAGCATTTCCTTGATGTCCACAAATTAGTTGCCTATTGATTCTCTCTCCACAAGACTCCTTTCATGTGCCCTGCTCTTTCCACTCGTACAGCTGCCAATCCAGGTCAGACTTTCAGCATCATTTGCCTTGGCTGTTGTAAAAGCCTCCTAGATGGGTAGCCAGTCTCAGTCTCTCCCTCCACCAATCTTTCAATCCATCCATAAGATCATATAGGCCAGACTTTACATCACCAATAGAAAAAGCAAGGGGCTTTCACCAGTAAACCGTCCTCTGAATTTAGAGTATTACCCTAGGTAGTAGGCCCTCCTCTCAAAAAAAGGAAAATACTCAGGATTGATAGAATCAATCAACTTCCTCTCCAGTGAGCCCCACCTCTAAAGGAGCTATAATAATCATTCATACTTATTAAACTACCCTGGCACTGAGGTCCTTCTACAAGGGGAATTACATTCAGGCCTGACAGAGGGTCCATCTCCTTCCTTTGGCTTACCTAGTCCACACACCTCCTAGGACCAGTGAAAGACGAGGGTCTGGTTTGTTTCTCTATATCTGCTGTATCAAACCATGGATATAGAAGCATAGAAACAGGGGCCACTAAACCAGACATAAGGATCTCTGCAGACCACATATTGACTAAGAAAACCACATATTAGCATTATTTATGTTTTACTGTATTATTCGTTTTGTTAAATATTTCCCAGTTACTAATCATTTGGGCAGTACCAGAGATAGTGTTGTGGGCCATGGTGGTATTTTGATGCCACTGCTCCAAATCATGGTTTTGTTCTTACTGCTCCTCCATTCTATGATCAGCTTGAATATAGTCCAGAGATTCCTCTACTCGTTCAAGTAACTTGGTATAATCTGGGATTTTCTCTGTTAAATTCAAGAGGCTTGGTCCAGACCCTCTTCTGTTGCTCTTCCATTGTCTCTCCAATGCCACTAGATTCCATCCTCATCATTCCCATCTTTGCCCAGTAGTTCATCTCTTTTCTACAGCTGTCATTTCTGGGGCCATGTGGTTCCCTAGAGTTGTACTCTCCAAGACTTTTGATCATATACCCCTATCAATTATATTAAAAATATTAGTGTGCATCCCAAAATATGTATGTTTACTTATTTGTAAATTATATACATATAGTACAATATCAATTATACATGTTACATAAATTATTCAAAAAATGAAAACTATTAAAGGATGCAACAAAGATGAAATGTTTAGACCTATAGTCAATATGGAGACTGAAGTAGGGGAGTAGAATGATCAGATCTATTTTGGCAGCTGTGTAGAAGAACTGGAGAGGGGAGAGAAGGGAAGTAGGGATGCCAATTTGGAGGCTATTGTAGGAGGCTAGAGGAGAGTTACTAGGATCTGAATTAGGATAGTGGCAATTTAATTAAAGAAAAGGGGACAGATATGAGAGAGATTGTGGAGATAGAAATGACAAGATTTGAGCAACCAATTGAATAGGTGGAGAGAAAAAGAGTGAAGAGTCGAGAACAAAAGTGAAATCTTGAACTGGGATGACTGGAAGGGTGGTAGTACCCTACACTGTAATAAGAAAGTTCAGAAGAAAGGGAGATTTTAGAGGAAATATAGTGTGATGAGATTTAAAATGCACATTGCAATTCATTCACTACCTTAGACTGCTGAAGCCACAAGGTGATTTGGGATACTGAGAGGAAGAAATGGGAAATTTTGCCTGCATAGCTATTGAAGATGCTTAGATATAATCATCTGAAAAGTCAATGCCCTGCATCCTGAAAGACAAGTAGTAGGAAGGGTTGTGGTGGTGGTGAGAGTGTTGAGCCATATTGAATGACAAGGGTACTGTAGTTGGGTGGAAGACAAGTCCATGATTGTCTATTGCTGGGAGGGTTGGATGTAACCCATTTTCCCTCTCTCCCACAGTTGGATGATCCCACACTTTTTGGGGTCATTCTGCAAGCCCCCTTGGAGTCATGCCATATCCCTCTGGGGATACATGGCCCTCGCTTTGGCCAGTGTCCTAGAGAACAGGTGTCACTAAAGCACCTGGTTTCCCAATAAAGTTGTGCAGCTGCATAGACTTCCCTTTAACTTCTGTGATCAAATTCTGAGGTCTGGCCCTTTGCTGCCTATTTGTCTCTGATCTCCCTATTAAATATTAAAGTGAAGGTTATTCCCTGGTGTTTAATATAATATCAAGAGAACTAAGGGAAAGCCATTGGGTAGACTACCTGGAAGGGATTTGTGAAAGGACATGGACATGCAAGTGCATGGAGAAGAAGGTATAGTTATATTTCATTCTGCATAGACTGAGGGAGTGCCCACAGATCCACCCATGTACTGATTCATCAAAGTATAACATACTAAGCCTTGCCCTCCTCACCATGCTGCCTATACAGTGGGGCTTTAAATGGGTCCTTTATAAATAAGTCACTTTATACATAAATATAAATTTTATATTTTATTTATATTTATTTATATAATATATAATATTTATTTATATTTTATATGTATCCTTTTTATATATCACTTTATAAATAAGTACAAATGCAATCTGATGTTGCCATCCTCAGTCCTCCATCCCATATATCTGCAGAGGCAGTATCTTATTAGTCCCTAGCCACCTACAAAATTGTTCATACTCCTTGATTTGGCATCCAAGGCCCCCACAGCTTGACTCAAACCTATCTTTCCACAATATTCTCCCTGAAATACTTTACACTTGCCAAGTTGGACTGCTCATAGTTTCCTGGATATGTCCAAGATCCAGGAAAACCCTGCAAAGAAAGGAAATGGTGGACAAGACTAAACTTCTACACATACAAGAAGTGCTCTTCTACTTTGGAAAGACCCTTCTCTACTGCCCAAACCTACTTGCTGCCAAATCCCTTCCCCACTTGTCTTTCATTTTACAACCAGAGATAAAGCGAAAAATGCTTACACACACTTCATAATTTTGCTTGTAACTATCTTCCATCACCAATACTGACCAAACCCACACATGGCCTCACGTTGCCTCAACTCCTGGCCCAGGTTGAGCTGGTGGCTGAGCCTACATCTTAGCTATTATTTTAATAGGTTCCAGCTGTCCAGCTAACCAAAAGGCAGTGAGGCCCTGGAATGCAGAGTAATTACACTACAAGAAATTCTGGAAAAAAATTTCCCAATCCTTATGCCTTGACCGAGACCCACCCAGTGGCCCCACAGGCCAGGTCTGCACGAGAATTCCCGCAAATAGTAAGTGATAGCCATCCTTCACACTTGAATTCCATTTTGTATTTTCCAAAGTCCTTTCACAGCTATTAGTTCATCCATTTCTCACAACACCCGAGTGAGATAGGCAGGGGAGAGATTATTGTCCCCATTTTCATAGATGAAGAAATTGAAGCCAGGAGAGGTTAAGTGTTTGGGCCAAGGTCACTTGGCTGGTTATCGGTAGAGCTAGAATCAGAGCCTAGAACTCCTTATTCCCATGGAACAGCTCTTTCCATTTTTTAGTGGATAGTTTTATGTTAACACTTAATAGCAACTCACATGTCTATATACAATCAAATCCAACAAGGGTCTCTATGTTGATGATTCTCAAATCTGCCTATCTTACCCCAGCCTCTCTGCTGACCTCCAATCTCACATTTCCAACTGTCTTTCAGACATCGCAAACTGGATGTCCAGTAGACCTTATAGTCAACATGCCCAAAACTTAATTCATTATCTTTCCCCCAAACCCTCCTAATCTCCTACCTTCCCCTATTATTGTGGAGGGCAACACTATCTTCCCAAACCTTCTGGCTCACAACCTAGCAGTTAGGAGGAGTTCCTCATTATCTCTCCTCAACCACCCCTTAATTTATTGTCAAGGCTTGTTCATTTCATCTTTGTAATATTTCTTGAATATACTTCCTTCTTTCTGATCAACCATCATTCTGGGTCAGGCTCCCATCATCTCATGCCTAGACTATTGCTATAGCCTACTGGTAGGTGTGCCTTCCTCAACTACCTCCCCAATTTATCCTCCATTCAGTCACCAAAGTGGTTTTTCCTAAAGTGGAGGTCTGACCATCTTACTCCTCTATTCAGTAAACCCCACTGGCTCCCTATCATCTTATAATAGCAAGCACCCAAGTACACCCAGGATGGCCTATTAGCACAGGTTCTTTGATCTGCTTTTAAAGGATACACCGCTCAAAAAGGGGTTAGCAGTCCAACTTTTAATTACATTCATTAGTTCAAGGGAAAGGGCAGCACCCTAAACATGGAGAAAATACAAGCAAAGAAATTAGCACAAGACCAACAGACAGGGCTCCAGCTGTCTGAACATAGCAATATTGCTATATACTTTACATAGATTGCTGGATCAAGGGAGCATAGACCTCTAAGCAGGTGGGGGACTTTGAACATACCGCTACTCAGAATCTCAACCAAGAGGTCAAAAGATCCTTCTCATGAGCAAACCCCCAAAGCAAAATACTAACCTCCCAGAATATATAACAAAGACTTGGCATCTGATTGGCTGAGTTCCAAGGAGCTTGAGAATCCTCAAGCCCCAGCACTTAATTGGAAACTCCCCATAGCCCAGAGCCTCATTAGCTCTGGGCCAGGGTTCTATGTGCCTCTTAATGGTTGATTTCAAATTCCCTTCACATTACACATCTATAGGAATACAAAATCCTCTGTTTGGCATTCAAAACCTTCATAACCTAGCCCCCTCCTACATTTCCAATGTTCTTATACCTTTTTCCCTGCTACATATTTTGCCTCTGATGCAGTGACACTAGCCTCCTGATTGTTCTATGAGTAAGATGTTCCATCTCTAAGCTCTGGGCATTTTCTCTGACTTGTCCCCATGTCTGGAACCCTCCCCCGGCCCTGCTCTAACTACTGACCTCCTTGGCTTCCTTTAAGTCCCAACTAAAATTCTATCATTTCCTGGAAGCCTTTCCCAATTCCTCTTAGTTCTAGTGCCTTCCTTCTATTAATTACTTTGTGTGTATGTTTCCTATATATGAATGTATGTGTATTCTTGTAAATATTTCATATACACAAGTAAGTATTCCTATAAATATTTCATACACACACATATATATTCCTGTAAATGTTTCCTGTAAATATATTCCTATTTATTCTGTAAGTAGATTATTTGTACATATTTGATTGTTGTCTTCTCCATTAGATTACAAACTCCTTGAGGTCAGGGACTATCTTTTGCCTCTTTTGGCAGCCTCAGTGCTTAGCACAGTACCTGATATATAGTAAGTACTTACTAAATGTTTATTGATTGACTAATATTGTTCATGCTTTGTAGTTTATTTTCCTCTTGATAATCTAATGAAGCAATATGCTATAGTGGAAAAGGCATTGGATTTGGTGTCAGAAAACCTGGATTCGAATCCTGACTTTTCTACTTCCTGTCTATGCAATCCCAGGCAAGTCACTTTACCTCACTTGTAAGGGACAGGGTTGGATTGAAGGACTGGTTTCTGAGGTTCGTTCCAGCACTACTAAATTCTTTGATCTCTGGGAGGGAAAGAGTGATTATCATAACAAAAATCTTGTCTCTCAACTATATGTGAACAAAACCATTTTAATTTCCCTGAGAATGATTAGAATCAGAAGTAGAATTCTGGGGACTCCCCAAATGCTCTTTACTCAGCACAGTTCTTTAAGCCAACCTTGTTAGTAGACTTGGTAAGAATTAGTTATATTGAGCATTAGCTGTGCTAGATTCTCTGAGGAATACAAAAGAAATACTATATAAAATGAGATTTCAGTCTTCAAGGCACTTACAATATAGTTGTAGAGATGATTGAATTCAACAAGCATTTATTAAAAGGGTCTAGTAGGTGTGAGGCATTATACTAGGGGATGCAAAGGCAAAATGATGAATCCGTTCCTGTCCTCAACTAGGAGACATTCTACTGGAAATAAGGTTAACATATGTGAAACAATTTTATGTAGAATAATCAATCAGAAGGCATTAATTGCCTGCTCTATTACTAGGCACTAGTTGTTGTTTTTCAATCATTTTTTAATTGTATCTGACTCTTTGTGTCCCCATTTGGGATTTTCTTGGGAAAGATACTTGAGTAGTTTGCAATTTCCTTCTCCAGTCCATATTACAGATGAAAGAACTGACGCAAACAGGGTTAAGTGACTTGCCCAGGGTCACACAGCTAGTGTCTGAGGCTAGTGTTGAACTCAGGAAGATGAGTCATCCTGACTGCAGACCTGGTGCTCTATCCACTGCATCACCTAGATGCCCCTACTAGGCTCTAGACCAAGGATAAAATGAAAAAATATTTGTAAAGTGCTTAGCACAGTTTCTGGCATACAGTAGTAGGTGCTTGATAAATGCTTATTCCCTTCCCTTTGTTAAGACAGAAAAGAATCAAGTGCTAGAATGTGTGGAACTGATGAGTATCATAAGATTTCAAAAATAGAGTGAGATCCCTCTTTTTTTTGAGAGAGAGAGAGAGTGCAGTGAAGACCACCATCAAAGCTTACTGGAGGAGGATTAATAGGATTTATATTGCTTCTCACCTTTTCCCTCTAGCCAGTCTTTCATGTACCTTGGCCCTGTTCCACTCCCCACCTGCTGTTCTGGAATCTCCCTACCACCATGACTGCTGTTCTGTCAGGAATCTGAGAATATATAAACATGGAATCTCCCTTAGTTCAGACCTCCAAAATTCTTCTAGCACAGGTTCCTGGTACAGTTTGGAAGGACTAACTGGTCCACCTTGGGCAAGTCACTTTCTTTCTCTAGGCCCTTCTTTACTCATCTGTCAAATCAGACCGTTTGCCTAGATGTCTCCTTCCTGTTCTAAATCTTATGATGTGTCATCCTATAGCTTTAAGTCATTGTCCCCAAATGGAGCCACCATGGGTTGGGTGAGATAGGAGAACCGTAAGGTTCACATCACATCTACATTTATCCCTTCTATATTACAGAGGTTATAGGCACGGTGCCTCCACAGTCTGGAAAATCTATATAAAATTTTTTTGGCCTTCCCTTTATACCAGAAAAGAAGTCTGAATTATTATGGTATTAAAAGATAAAGTATGCTGATATTATTCAACACTATATACATACATACATACATACATACATACATATGTGTGTGAGCTTATTATGCATTTCTGAGTTTCTAAACTTCTGTGTCGTCTGCTAGCCTTCCCATGTCATCTGTGGTTTCCACAAAACTCTCCCAAAATTCCCATTGAATTTCTTATGCCGACCTGTGATACATTGAAACCATGATGGGGAAAGTCACAATGTGGAAGGGATAATACTATATTAGGACAGGGCTTTCCCTGAACCATCCCCTAGATGAGACACTTCTGAAATTAGGGATAGTCTTTTCTTTCCCTTGTATTTTCCCAGAAGACCATAGTGTAGCTTTGGCACATTGGAGGTCCCCAGTAAACACTTTTTGATTTACTGGCTTTCCATCTTCTCTTCCATGGCTCCCCATACCTGTAACCCACTTGTCTCCATGCTGGAGTTACTCCTAGATGCCAAAGATTGCAAAGTGAATACAATGGTCTAGATAACTTGTGTCAAACTCAAATAGAAATGGGGACCACTAAACCATGCGTGAGGATTCTTACCAGCTGCATATCAACTTAGAAAACTATATATTGACATTATCTATGTTCTGTTATATTTTTTACTTATTTTGTTAAATATTTACCGGTTACATTTGGAAATATCGTGGGTAGTGTGTTTGACATTCTTGGTCTAGCTAATTATATCTTTAAGGCAACCTACACTGGTCCATATAGTCAAAGTTATGGTTTTTCCAGGAGCAATGACTATGACAGTTGAACTATAAGAAAAGCTGAAGGCCATAGAATCAATGCTTTTGAATTGTGGTGCTGGAAAAAAACTTTCAAGAATCTCTTGGACAGCAAGGAAATCAATAATCAGGCAATACTTAAATTAATTCAGACTATTCATTAGAAGATCAAACACTGAAGCTGAAGCTGAAATTTTCCGGTCCCATAATGAGAAGATAGGACCGATATTTGAAAAGATTGAAGGTAAAAGGAGAAGGGGATGGGAGGGGATGAGATGGATGGGAAGTGTCATAAAAACGATGAATATGAACTTGGACAGACTTCAAGAGATAGGAAGAGCCTAGTGTGAGTCCAGAGTCATGAAGAGCTGGACGTGACTGAACAACAACAGCACTGGTATCCCTGCAGTTATATAGAAGTGGGAGATAATACCTCTAGATACCATCTTTCCCTCCCTAGGAGAGTATTATTAAGGAAAGGATTATTGAGAGAAAGGAAAAAATACTTACTGACCAAATGTATGCTGTACACATGTAAAGTTGATGCTTTAGACACACTGCTAGTTGTATCAGCAGAGCAGCTGTTTTACACTTGAGGAAATTGAAACTTACAGAGGTTAAGGGACTTGAACATGACCCTATAGCTACTGTGTAGGACAAAGATTTTGAACCCAGGTTTTCTGACTCATATATATATATATATATATATATATATATATATATTGACAACAACAAATAACATTTATATATTGCTTTAAGATTTGCAAAGCACTTTACATGTGTTATTTCATTTTATCCTCACAACAACCCTTGTAGCTAACTGCTGCTATGAACTTCATTTTAGATGAGAGGAAAATAAGGCTGACCAAGGTTAAGTGCCTTACCCAGAATCACACAGTGAGGAAATATCCAAGGCAGGATTTGAATTCAGATCTGCTGGATTCCAACTCCAGCAGTTTCTCTGAGGTGCTGGTTTATCAGTTAAAGTGGACATTTAAATAGGTCAAACCCTTGCAGAACAACTGTGGCTTGGTGCCTGTTCCATGGAAGGACTGGGCAGAGAGGTGATTGCTGGCCAGGGATCCACTCAGAACTCTGTTCCAAGGAAAATGAATCCTTTCTCAGAGTTGGAAAGGAGCTAGGTTATTCACTCTCCAGCCTTTGATGCAGGAAGAGCTTGGCAGCCAGCTAAAGTCAATAGCACTAGGTCCACCAGTATAGACAAGTGGGAGGTAGAACGTGTGTACATTTCTCACACGATCTAGGGGCTTGCAACCTGAAGCTCACTGGCCTGAACGGCATGCCAGAAATCCAGCCCAAGTCTAGCAATTGAGCATCTCTAGAGGTTAGTTCCTAGTTCCCAGGGGTGAATGGGTGGGGGGGGGGGCGGTTCCTGAAGAAAATCCAAGAAGAGAAGTATATGTAGAAAGCCCTGAACTGGTATTCAAAAGACCAGACTTGGCTGTGGAACCACTTGCTTTCTGACCTTGGACTTAACTTTTCCGAGGTTTATTGGTATCTGATAGGAAAGAGACTAAATGCTCTCCCTACCTCACTAGGCTATTTCAAAGGTTAAATGAGACAATAGATGTGAAGGTGCTTTGGAAAATTAAAAAGGTCAAAAGAAGGATCAGTTGTAAACCAGCAGTTCTCAAACTTTTTGGTGTCAGAATCCCTTTTCACTCTTAAAAAATATCGAGCAACCCTGAAAGAGCTTTTGTTTGCATGAGTTATGTCTATAGATATTTATCCTATTAGAAACTAAAGCATCTTAATATTATTATGAAGATAGTTTTGACCTCAAGGATTCTCTTGAAAGGGTCTTGGGATCCCCAGAGCTCCTTAGACCACACTTTAAGAATCACTTGTCCAAACTTTGACTTAGCTGCTTGATTATTTTTCCTTGGGTGTGCCTGGGTGAGTGGGAGGGGGGTCTCTCTTTTCCTCTCTAACATTTACTCCCTTCCTCACTTCCATCTCTCTTTGAAAAAGGAGATGCAGATCCCTGTGCCCTGACATGTGGAGGGACAGGAAAGCCTGCTCTCTCAAGTTGGAGAAACTTTGTTCTGCTAGTTATGACTGAGCTGCTAGAGTTCACAATGAACCTCAATAGTACTGACCACTGTGGACTCGACTTTAGTCCAGTATTTCTTTAAAAAATTAGTTTTTATCCCTAAGACAGCACTGATAAATTGTTCTGATGTATTTTGTCCATTGGTTTCTAGAAACACACATATATATCTCACATCTATCGTTTATCACATGACATTGTGATAAGTGTCACTGTCATCAGCTGTTTCACAAATGAGGAAACTGAAGCTTATAGAGGTTAAGTGACTTGAACATGACCCTGTGTCATAATATTAGCAGACATTTATACAGCACTTTAAGGTCTGCAAAGCTCTGTTCATGTTAACACCCTGAGGGAAGAGCCATCTTCTGAAGAAACTGAGACAGGATAGATCACTTGTCCATGGTCCTACAGCTAGCAAGTGTCTGATGTGGGATTTGAAGTGAAACCTTCCTAACTCCACGTGCAACACTCTAACCCCAAGGCCACCTAGCAGCTACCATGGATGAAGGGCTGACTATGTCATCAAGAAGATCTCAATTTAAATCTCATTACATGATTACTAGTTGTATTGTTGTTTTTATTCAGTTGTTTCTGTCCTAACTCTTCATGACCCCATTTGTGGGTTGGTTTTTTGTTGTTTTGGGTAGTTTTTTGGGTTTTTTTGCAAAGATACTGGAGAAGTTTGCCATTTCCTTCTCTAGCTCATTTTACACATGAGGAAGCTGAGGCAAACAAGGTTAAGTGACTTGCCCAGGGTCCCAAAGCTAGTAAGAGTCTGAGGCTGGATTTGAACTCAGGTCTTCCTGAGTTCAATCTATGCATTGTGTCACTTAGCTGCCCTCTTACTAGTTACATACCCATAGGCAAATCACTGAATCTCTCTCTGCCTCAGTTTCCTCATCCATAAAATAAGGATAACAATACCCCTAATAGCTACCTCACAGGGTTGTTGTGAGGCCCCAAGGATATAATGCATACTAAGTGCCTTGTAAACTTTAAAGCAGTATGTGAATATCAGCTATCATTATTTTTTTTTCCTTTTGGAGGTAGGGCAATTGGAGTTAAGTGACTTGCCCAAGGTCACATGGCTAGCTTTGTGTTAAGTGTCTGAGGCTGGGTTTGAGCTCAGGTCCTCCTGACTCCAGGGCGGTTGCTCCATTCACTATGCCACCTAGCCGCCCCCAATCAGCTATCATTATTATATGTACATTGCCTGGTCCCAAGCAACCCTTAAGACCTAAGCACTATATAAAGTACTAGTATTATTGTTACTCTTTTAAAATATCTTTATTCCATGGGCACTGTTTGGGTCATTCCAATTTCCTTATTTTTTGCTCCTGTGGAAAGTCATCTGGGCACATATGCCACTTGGAGCTCTGCTTAAGGATTTAAGCTGGTGGCTGTCTCCCCTGGGCCCAGTGACTTGGGTCAGGAGATGCTCATGCTGGTTGCTCAGCTGCCAGGACTGTCTCTGTGGTCTGGGTTGTTTACAGGTGAAAGCACAAAGTGAACCGATTTCAGGCTGAGGGAAGCATGTGTCTGGGTCCCCAAGGGAAAGCTGCATAGCAGTGCTTCTGGGGGTCATTTAGCCAAACCAGATATTATGGAAATCAGGATCACCCTTTTGGTCTCAAGTTCCTTTGTGGGTTGGGTTTTTGGTTGTTTTTTTTTTTTCCCAGTTCAAAATAAGGCTGGATTATGACTCAGCCCAGACTTCAAACCACCAGAATGTGATCAGAGCAAGGAGGTTACTTATTTAAAGAATAGAAGGAATCTGGCAGGACATGGGGAGAAGTTGGCAGGGTTAGAGAGGGTGAGCATAGCTTCTGTGCGGCAGAAAGACTAAGGGATTGGGGGCCAAAAAGAGCTCCATTCAAATCTCTGTTCAGTCTCATTATCTGTGTGACCTCTGGCATGTCACAGCCTCTGGAGTCCTCAGTTTTCTGTAAATGATCTTTGCCCTCCCTTCCAGTTCTAAACCTGCTCTTATGAACCTGTCTCAGGGAGTGGGCCTCATTCTGGACCTTCCTGATCCTAATACATCTGGCATATCTGGGGAGCAGAGAGGAAGAAAAGCTAGCATCCTAGTCTGTGAAGTCACTTCTTCTGACATTGCTCCCTATGCCCTCTCCCCCCCCATTTGGGGGCTTTTTTTTTAGGGGGGAATGTGACCTTTGGAACATGGGCCTGATCACTTCACAGTATCTTAGTAGACCCAGGAGTGTGCTGGTAAAATTTCAACAAGTTTTAACAACTGGCTCTCTAGGGGTGAGAATGTATTCAAGACACGCTTTTAAGTTTAATCTACATGAACATTTTCTCCACTACTTTCTTAAGTTTAGGCAATCAACAAAATGATAAATCAAACTCTAATTTGTAGTGTTTGCTGATTTCCAAGTTATAAAAATGCTCACTGAAGATTTAACAATCTGTTCTCTGGAGCCTGAATGGGCTGGCACACCCCTGCCTATACTTCCCACACCCTTCCTTTGGAGTGACAACCTAAACAGAAACTTGCTCTCAGGCTAGTCAAGAGTGTGAAAGTCAACAAACATTTTAGAGTACCTACTATGTGCCAGACTCTGTGCTAAGTGTTGGAGATATGAAGAAAGGAGAAAAAAAATTCAACAGTCCCTGCTCTCTAATGGGGAAGACAATATGCAACAATTAGGTACAAATCAGATATAGAAAGGACATATTGAAAACAATCTTTGAGCAAAGCCATTAGCACTAAGGGGAGTCCAGAAAAGGCAGGGTTTTAGTTGTGACTTGAAGGAAGCCAAGAGGCAGAGATGAGGAGGGAAAGCATTCTAAGTATAAAAGTGGATGGAACCTGGAGATGGTTTGTCTTGTTCAAGGAACAGCAAGAAAGACAGTCTCATTAGATCTTACCCAGAGAAGGATAAGTTGTAAGAAAACTGGAAAGGTAGACTTGGGCCAGGTGATGAAGGGCTTTAAAATACAAATGGGATTTTAAAAATTTGATCCCGGAGATAAGAGGGAGCCCTAGGAGTTTATTAAATAAGAGATCTATAAGTTGAGGACCTGTATTTTAGGAAGATCAATTTGTCAGCTATATGAAGGATGGAGGGAGAGACAGAAGATGAGGAGATCAACCAGAAGGCTGTGGCAATAGTCTAGGTAAGAGATGACAGGGGCGGCTAAGTGACTCAGTGAATAGAGCACCAGTCCTGGAGTCAGGAGGACCTGAGTTCAAACCTGACCCCAGACACTTAACACTAACTAGCTCTGTGACCTTGGGCAAATCACTTAACCCCAATTGCCCTCCACAAAAAAACAAAAAAAATGGAGATGTCACCTGCCCCAGGGTAGTAGTAGTGTTAGAGGAGTGAAGGGGGTATATGTGAGAGATGTTACAAAGATAAAATCAACAGGACTTTTCAAGTGATGATTTAGATATGGAGAGTGAGAGAGAAGGAGGAAACAGAAACTCTCTTGCTTTAAGAGTGAGGAATGAAGGTACAAATGCTGCACAAGCAGCAATTACATAAAGGAGATAGAGAGTCCATTCCTGTCCTGATCAAGAGACATATCTTCAGCCCTTGTCCACATCCTCCCTGAACATCCCCTTAAGGGCTCAAGATGTACTCAACATCTCCCATTTCTATGACTCATACTCACCTCTCCCTCCTCCCAACTCCTTTTCCAGTTATCTGGACCATGTGATCTGAAGGTGATGAGTTCATGTGCTATTCTTCTGTCCTCTGATCACCATTTTGTGATTTTTCACAGTCACAGATTATCCAATACTTGGTAACTTTAGTGCTTCAGCAACCTATAATTAAATCTGTCTGGTAACTCTTTTCCATTGTCTCCCCATCATGATAGCAGAAGGTCCTCAGGGGTCCCTATGGACTCCAGATTCATCATCTGAGAGTCAGTTTTGACAATGGCCTCTCCAAACTTAGTCAGGCTGGCTCTTGGGTGCCATGCAGTCCCACAATGGGCCTGGACTTGAAGCCTTTCCAGCTTGGCAGATATGACCTGACAGAGCTTGTGCTCTGCAGCCTGGAAGCCTTTGAGAGCCCAGCGGCAGCCCTGTACCATCAAGAGGCATCTGAGTCAAGTTTTAATGTAAGTTTTATGATAATTATAATTTGAGTGGATGTTTTATTATATTGCTAATGTGTGTTGTGAGGAAACATGGAATAGGGAGGGGGGATGGAAAGAGTGGGGGAGAGAGAGAGAGAGAGAGAGAGAGAGAGAGAGAGAGAGAGAGAGAGAGAGAGAGAGGGAGACAGACAGGAGAGATGAGCTGGAAGTTTGGAAGACCCAGGTTCAAGACCCTGCTGCAAACATACTTTTTGACCCTGCAAAGTAACTTTAGCCTTTCAAGGCCCCAGGCAACTTTCTGGAACTATAAATTGCAGGGTGGGGGGGAGGGCAGTAATGCCTGAGTAAAGGGAATTTGCTCACCTAAGGTCCTATACCTAAGAAATCACAGGTCTAGTTCAAAAAGAGAACACATAGAGAGACACACAAATGCAGTGTCCCAAAAACCTTAGTGCAGTTTTAAGTTATAACTTAAATAAGACTTTTGGGACACTCTGTATATGTGCGTATATAGACTTATGTGTGTTATGTGTATATATGTGCATATGCATATAATGTATACTGCATGTATGTATATGCATGCATGTATGACTGTATGGCATATAGAGAAGTCACGTTATATAGATCAAGAGAGCCTGGGTTCTTGCCTTTGCCCCATACTGTATGGATTCCAGTCATTTAACACTCAGTGCCCCAGGAAACTTCCCAAGAAGTTTGTTGCTAATTGACTTACTGGAATTTCTTTGTTGGGAGCTTCTTAAGGTAATGAAATTGTTAGAATGGACAAGACTCACCAATGTATGGTATCTTATAATGTCTTATTAACAAATTAATTCATGCATCTCATTTGTCTCCCCACTTAGATGACACACCCCTGAAGGGAGGTTAAGAAGCTAACTGGGGTGTAGTGGAAAGAGCACTGACTTTGGAGGCTGAAGCCCAAGGTTGGAGTCCTGTCTCTATCACTTACTGTGTTCAAAGTCACTTAACCTCTCTGAACTTCTATAACTTTTATCTCTTTGAGATAGGTTGTTGTGGGTTTCAAATGAGGTAATGAATGTAAACTATAAGACTATTCAAATATTAGCTATCAGGTGGCATTTTGGATAGAGTGTGGGGCCTGGAGTCAGTAAGACCTGAATTCAAATCCTGCCTCAGATGCTGGCTTTGTGGCCCTGGCTAAGTCATTTAACCTCTATGCCTCAGTTTCTTCAACTGCAAAATGGGAATAATAATAGCACCTTTCTGACAGGGTTATTATGAAAATCAAATTAATTAATATAGACAAAGTACTTTGTAAACCTTAAAGTTCTATATAAAGGTTAGCTATTATTATTAATGATCCTCTGGTATCTTTTAGTGTATCAAGAGTGGGTACATAGAAGATATTCAGTAAATGATTTTGGGACTGATAAAGGAGAGTAAGATAAAAAGTGGAATAGAAGAGATAGAGAAGTAGAAAAGAAGAAAGAAAGAAACTAATAAAAAGGGCAGTGGCCGGGATTAGGGTAAAGAAAGAAACCTAGGTTGGACCAATTCTTATTTATTGACTCTGTAACAAACGCTCTTTTTTCACTACCTACCTTCAAAGGGTTGTGAGAAAAGCACAGACTTGTTGAGGAAAAAGTCCTGAATTTTGAGCAGAAAGTCCCTATTCAGATGGATCTGTGGTATCATCCTTATGGATATTCCCTTCATTGATGTGGCTTATAATGCTTATTGACTATATGATTTTAACTACTATTCTTTTAAAATAGATTTTATTAATATTTTATATTTTTACATCACTTACATTTTTCCTGTATCCCTCTCTCAAGCCATCCACCCTAAAACAAAGAATTTTTTAAGGATAAATAAAAAGGGAAAATTTTTTTAAAATCAGCAAAATTGATCAATACATTAAAAAACAACAACAACCCAGAGATATATATGCAATGTTCCAAACCCATGGACTCACACCTCTGCAAAGAAGTTTATTCTTTTTTCTTCTGTAGGAATGTGGTTAGTTTGTATCTTTATAAATTAATCTATATTATCATGTTAATGATGAACAGTGGTTTAATAGGTAATCCATCTGCATCTTTTAAAAACCTGTTGAACCAAGGAATAATTTTGAATTAAAATATATTTTGAAATCTGTATTTTAGTTATAGTGACAGGCTAGTAGTTAATGGCCTTGGAGGCAAACTTCAGTGGAACCTTTCCTAGGACTCTCAAATGATTCTCTGCCTATACTATATCTAGGGTTGGCCCTCTCTCCATTTCTTCCTCCTATGTTTTTAAGACCTTGTGGATTTTTCCTCCCAAGACCTTTCCCCAAATGGTGTGCTTTCTCTCTTGCTTTGCCTGACCACACCCTTTCCAGAGCCTGGTGGTGACCACTCCTTTCAGGCCAGTAAGATTAGAAGCATTACCCACCCCCTCACTGCTGTGGCTAAGGTCCCTTGGAGCTGGCAGTTGGTTCTGGGTCAGAGGATGGAAGAAGCCTGTTGAGATTAAATACACCCTGGCTTTCTTCCAGGCCATCAGGATCCACTCTGCTATTTAGCACCCAGCCTAGCAGTTGGTACTTCCAATGAGCTTTTTTTCCAGTACAGAGATCTCACTTAACAACATAGCATTCACTTTCCTAAAAAGCTACACAGGAAGCTAGTGTGTAGGGCAGCCTGGTCTAGTCAAAAGAGTATTAGACTTTATGACCTAAATTTGAGTACTGACTCTGGCCCTGCCACCTATTAGCCATGAGAACACAGGCAAATGACTTCATCTCTTCCAAGCCTCAGTTTACTTATCTGTAAGGGAGGGTGAGAGAAGGGAAGGTGGTCCTACCTACCTCACCAGGGTAATTCTGAGAAACGTACTTTGTATTTTGTTATTATCATAGACTTGTAAATGTGAGTTCTTATTATTTCTTGAAATAGTACAGTACCATGAAACAGACTGGACAGTATAGTCAGGAGACCTGAGCTCATGGTATTTAGAGCTAGAAGAATTTACAGGATTGTAGGGTCACAGATCTGGAGTTAAAATGGCTCTTAGAGGTAGTTAGGTACCATAGAAAGAATACTGGGCTTTTCAGTCAAAGGAACAGATTCAATCGCTACCTCTGATGTTCATTATTTTGGTGACTGTGGGCTAATTACTTAACTTCTCAGTGACCCATGAAACTCAAGTCTTTGCTCATTCTGTGTGTTCTCTACTTAACTGTCAAAATTAATTTTCCTAATCTGCAAATCTGACCACATCATTCCCCATACCCTAATTCAATAAACTTCAGTTGCTCCCTATCACCTCTAGGATCAAGTATAAAATCTGTTTGGCATTTAAAGCTTTCAAAATGTGGCCCCTCTCTCCCTTTCCAATCTACTTATACCTTACTCTTCCACCCCAATATACGCTGTGATCTAGTGACACTGTCCTCCTTGTTCTTCCTCATTTCCAGATTTCAGGCATTTCCATTGGCTGCCTCCCGTGCCTGGAATACTACCCCTCCTCATCTCTGCTTCCTTTCTTCCCTGGCTTCCTTTAAGCCCAAAGTAAAATCCTGTCTTCTATAAGAAGCCTTTCCTGATTCCCCTTTAAGGCTAGTGTCTTCTCTCTATTGACTGTCTCCAATTTATCAGGATTAGAGCTTATTTGTACATAGTCATTTGCATGTTGTCTACCCCTTTAGACTTGGAGCTCTTTAAGAGAAGATACTCTTGACTTTCTTTGAGTCTCCAGAGTTTAGAATAGTGCCTGGGACAAATTAGTGGTTAATAAATGCTTATTTTCTGACTGTAAATTTTAGATGAGTTGCCATTCTACATAGGTAACCAAGTCCCCACACCTGGAATCTCCTGCATTCAATTTCCTTCATCACCTTCACAGATCAGAGCTACTTGCAATTTATAGTCTTACAAATTTGCCTGAGGCTCTAAGGGGTTATGTGAGTTTCCTGAGGTCTCATAGATAGTTTGTGTCAGACGTAAGACTCGAACCCAAATTTTCTGTAGTACAATGATGGCCCTATATCCACTGTGGCAACATGGAGGTGCCAAGAGAATGACTGGATGAGAGAGCAGTATGTTACAGTAGAAGAAACCCTAGACTTGAAATCAGTAGATATCTCTTTGTTAGGATTATGGCTCTGACTGTCTGTGTGATCGTGGACAAGTGACTTCACTCCTTTGAGCTTCAAGCATCCTTGAACTTAAAGTGGGCCTAATCATACTCATCTTACCTACCCCACAGAGATGTTGGGATCAAAACACTTTGTAAACCTTAAAGTGTTCTAGAAATGTGAGAGGATGTTATTACTACAACTCCCCTGCTTAGAATACACTCTGTCCTCACTTTGTCATATCCCTTGTTCCCTTCAAGACTCAGTCCAAGTACTACCTTCTACATAAGGTCCTATCTGGTCCCTCACAGCTGCTAATGTCCTCCTTCCCCAAACTTCCTAGTATTTACATTGTAGATTTTCTGTTTATATGTATAGATATCCATATTGTCTTACTCTATAGAATGTATGTATGTAAGCTTTTTGAAAGCAAAGACTATTTCAATTTTTGCCTTTGTAATCCCAGCACCTAGCCAGTGCCTAGACATAGTAACCACTTAATAAACGTTTGTCAACCAATTAATAGGAAAGAATATTTATATTAATGAGATCTTGGATCTATTTGAATATTGAGGGTATGATATATAAAGATAGCACCCCCTCCAGGGGCTACTCCCCAACTTGTCCTGTACAAAGTTGACTCCCCAAGGTCAATGGGTTCATGCTCCTAAAATTCTTATTCATGAGCACCAGCTTGTAAGCTTACCTTTAATAGACATCTAGTAGATGTAATTAAATCCCAGTAAAGGCAAATAGGTGGTATGGTGGATAAAGAGCATTAGACCCAGATTCAGGAAAATCTAAGTTTAAATCTAGCCTCAGACACTAGTTGTGTGATCCTGGATAAGTCACTTAACCTCCACATTTTTCAGTTTTCCCATCTATAAAATGGATATTATAATAATAGCACCAACCTCTTAAGGTTCTTATGAAGATAAAATGAGATAATATTTATAAAGTGCTTTGCAAACTGTAAAGTGCTATATAAATGCTAGCTATGATTAAGAAGGCATAGAGAAAGAACTGATAAATAGAAGTATGTATAGAATGATTTTACATATATATACATATATACATACATACATATGTATATATATATATACATACATATTTGTGTCTAATAGTAGCCATCATTGGGACAGTGGAAGGGAGGAAAAAAACACAAATTTATATAATAACTTTATTAAATATTTAAAAGAAATAGCAAGTTGCATATTTGCAGCTTCATGTGCAATCTTTTTTTTATTATACTATGTTATGAAAATGCTTGTTTAATTCCATAAGTTATGAATTTTTTTTTAAAGATGGCAGAGTAAAAGCAGGAGCTACAAATCAATGCCACTCTCTACAAACCTGGGCATTATCTCCATGACCACACATGATTTCAATAGGAAGGATATGTACATATTGGGGTAGCTAGGTGGCTCAGTGAATAGAGCATCAGCCCTGGAGTAAGGAGGACCTGAGTTCAAATCCGGCCCCAGACACTTGACACTTACTAGCTGTGTGACCATGGGCAAGTCACTTAACCCCAATTTCCCTGCCTTCCCCCCTCTGAAAAAAAAAAGAGAGAGAATATGTACAAATTTAGAGAGCTCTGTTAGTGAGGTACACATATATGTGGCTAAGGGAACTTCCATTTTGGGTACTGCATGGCCCTGATAGTTTTTTTTTCTCTTCTTGTGGTGTCCTCATGCTATTGCCCTCTGGGTGGAATGTCTTTTCTGGGTAAATAATTCTGCTGCAAGACTCCACGGCAAATCCCCCCACCTGTTGCCTTCTGGTAGAGGAGGCCAGGGCCCACACTTCTCAAAGCTGCTTCTTGCCTCCAGCAGCTCAGAGCTGGCAAGCTTAGCTTTTGAATGATCATCATGGGCATGATGTCAAGCTCTGCTTCCCAACTCTATCAGGAATTTTTTTCTCATGGCTTTCTATAGGCATACCAGGGTTTAGACAGGTTTGGTTTTTTGTTTTTTGCTCTGAGTTTAACATATTAACACCTCATTATTTCTGTTATCCTGCATATTCTATCATCTGCCCCTTACTTTCTGTGTTTAATTAACTGGAGGTGGGCGGGGTGGGGGGGGGAGAATGAGGGAGAGGAGAGGAAAACTAATTTCCCTCCTCCCTTTATAACAACATAAAATCACTCATGTGGGTAAATACACAATGGCACATACACATAGTGGAATTGTAGGATTGTTGTCACACCACATTTAAGCTATCCTAGAAATGTGTTTAGGTGTGGGTGCTGGATATATGTCTGTAGCTCAGGGAGAAGTATTTTTGCTCATAGTCAGGTCTCAACCCTAGATTCACTTTGAATAGCTAAGTTACAAAGCTGGATTTTGTAGATGGGGCTGACACAGGGACACATCCCCGCCCCTCTCACACCCCTTACTGCTAAATAGGTTTTAGGACACCAGCTGATTCTCTCTCAGAGGCCTGGCATAGACCGTAACAACTTCCACCCCCCACCTCTTCCCCAATTTGCATTTCCTCAATGGTGCTGAATTCCCTAGCAAAGAATTGGCTGAAGCTTTTAATAAACATGAGAAGGCAGGGCTCAGGGAGGGGTGGGGAGCTGGATGGTGAGGGAGGAAGACTGGGATTTCTGTACCCACTGCAAACCCACACGAGAGACTCTCACCCATTGACTAGGAGCTCAGGGCTGGCAAAAATTCAGAAGCTGAGCTTGTAGGAGAACATGTGCTTTCCCTGGGAGATTCTCCAGCCACCAGGCACTTCGGAAGGGCTCCCAAGCAGCCGTCCTTGCGTGAGTTCCTTGGGCATGGCATCATTCCGGGCATGCCTACTCAGACAGCTCTGGGGCCAGTAAACTGTGAACAAACCTGTTTGCTTTGCCTGCATATAGTACAGTGCAGCTCCGGGAGATAAGCCCTAATTGTTATGCAACTCCTTAGCATAAGCTCCTGGCATGGCTCTTACACTTCACTTGGGCTAAGACCATCCAAAACAGCAACAAGAAAGCATGTAAAGAAAGGCCGGGCAGTAGAAGACGAAAGCCTCCTGGCCTTAAAAGATCTAGGGATCGGACAGTTCCGAACTTGAAGCCTCCAAAATGCTCAGTGTGATGTATTTTCTCCGGAGCTTCTTTAAGGTAAGCCAAGGAACTTTTTCTGGGCTGCTTTGGGTTTCCTTGACTGGGCAGAAAAGGGAGGGGAAGTGAAATCTCAGAAGAGGAATGTGGGAAGTAGCTCATAGGGACCAGTGCCTGGCACCCTTCTCCTTTGGTGTAGTGAAGATAGTTATTTGCTTCAGTATGTGTTTCAGTAGACAAAAAAGGTGGGGGGGGGGATAGGGTGGGTTGGGGCCAGAGCCCCAACAAAGTACATTTGTTAGGTGAGTAGCTGATGGAAAGCATGTTCAGGTAATAAGAATAGCTGACATTTCTACAGAACTTTATATTTTATGAAGAATTTTCCTTCTATAGGTGTAAGTGTTAGAACTGCAAGTTTTATTAGACAGCTAAGGGAGGTGGCATTGCCTGTCCATGATCACACAGCCAGTCAGTGTAAGAATCAGAATTCTAAATGAGGCATGTCCACTGACCCCTAGGTCTGGTGTTCCTTTCACCACACCATGTTACCTTCCTGTCCAGCTGTTCTCTGGGTACCTACAGAATGCCAAGTGATTTCTTAGAACTGGTAGTTTCTAAGGAAGCAATAAGTCTTCAGGTGGTCAACCACCTTTGGTGTTTTTACTTTGAATATGCCCTGTTTGCCACAGACATGGAAGCATAGTACAATATAGAGAGATATTTGGGTTTCCAATGGGGGTGGTTAGGTATTTTCTACATTAGAATTGAAAAGAAATACAATTTTAGCCTTGGTCACAAAGGAAGAATTAGAACCTAGTGATTTAAACTTTCTGGGAGCTAAGTTCAAATCCTAATTCTGCCCCTTATTATCTATGTGACTTTAGGCAAATCTCATAGTCTTTTGGGGCCTTAACTTTGATGACCCTAGATCCTTTCAAGTTTGAAATCTATGATCCTCTTCTGGACACAAATAAGAGC
The DNA here is from genome assembly GCA_011680675.1 of Gymnobelideus leadbeateri. Lineage (NCBI taxonomy): Eukaryota > Metazoa > Chordata > Mammalia > Diprotodontia > Petauridae > Gymnobelideus > Gymnobelideus leadbeateri. The sequence goes on from WOXC01010896.1 coordinate 471,748, forward strand.
TGGGGTCGCCCATGGCTCACTTTCTGGTTTTGCCTTTCTTTGTACCTCTTTTGCTTGGCACAGTGCCTGGCACACAGTAAAGACTTAATAAATGCTTGTTGATGGATTGTTGATGGATTTCCACTATGCCCTTGGTTATAGAGGCTCTAACACCAATTGGAAGCTCCATTTCATTGTAGAATGATTAGAGAGGGTTTTTTCAAACTGGCCTGTGCTTCAATGCCTGGTCTTATAGAATGCCACCAATGAAGGTTGAATTAAGTGCTTTTTGGTTCCTGGGTGAGGGAATACTACAACAAAAGGTGGTTCTGTTACCATGCACAAAATGAGAGTAATAAAAGAATCTTCACTGGGAGGAAGAAAGCCAGCCTCCTGGATGAGTTGGTGTGTCCTAGTCAGTTAGTCTAACTTGTAGTGTGTGATAGAGAAGCCAATGGTCACCACAAAACCAACTATCCATGAAACTGGTTGATATTTGGAAAACTACTTTCCTTTTTTTTCTGTTTCCACCTCTCCTGTCACCAGCCCTATCTCCTCCCTTGCCCTTCTTTCCAGCTAGTCCTATCCCAACGATGAGTGGTAATGAGTATTGACTCTTTTTTTTTAAAGTCAGAAAAGGAAACTCTCTTGATATTTAGCCACTGTGACTGACCAGGGCTCAGGGGTACAGAGACTGTGAGTGTGTGAGGAGGATGTGAAAACATCTGTCACTAAAAGCCAGGCTAGAATTTCAAATTCGCAGATCTGTAAGGGCGAGATGAAGTTCAAAGCTTCCAGTGCAAGAAAATCCCACACTTGTCCTCTGGTCCAACTGTAAAGTCAGTACTGTGGGGAGAATATCCATGAAACAGTTCATCCATGATATTGTTGTTCTTGTTGTTCAATAGTTTCAGTCATGTCTAACTCTTTATGACCCTATTTAGGGTTTTCTTGTCAAAGACACTGGAGTGGTTTGCCATTCCCTTCTCCAGCTCATTTTACAGATGAGGAAACTGAGGCAAACAGGGTTAAGGGACTTGTCGGGGGTCACATAGCTAGTAAGCATCTGAGGCTAGATTTGAACTCAGGAAGATAAATCTGACTTCAAGCCAGGCACTCTATCCGTGTGACACATAAGTGCCCTATCCATGATGAGCCTTCAATAGAATTATGAAGTACATATAATTTGTTATAGCAATGTCTCCTCTTCCTGCTTCCTCTATGTCTTCAGACACTGAGTTCTCTTGTCATAGGGGCTCTACTGTTAAGATAATGTCTAGTAAGCTGTTACTAATTGTATGTGGTATGCTTCTTGGAAATATTCACAATGAAAAAGAGGATTTGCGAAGGAAGACCCAAAGGAATGCATTTCTAAGGGGAAGAATTTCTAATGGAAGCTTACTTAGATAAGCTGAGGGGAGATAGTTTTAGGAAAGGGAGCCTTCCCAGTACCCCTCAAATCACACTATATAGACTATACCTTATTGTATCTGTGAATCCATCCTAGGGTCCTTTTAAATAGAGAGGGAAAGCCATTAACTCCATTCAGTGTTACCAAAAGTCTCTCACCAGAAAACAGAGAAAAGAACTTTGGTTTTATTTTCAGCAGTAAATATTCTTAGCAGAAGGCAGTACTGGAAACAGCAGTGGTAAGAGAGGTACTGTTGAACTCCACCTTTCTTGAAGAATCTTTTTCCCTGGGGAAAGAAAATGAACATAGTAACTTAGGAGAAGCTTTCCATTAAAGGTAATTCTCATTTATTTGAGTAGCACATATCTGTAATTGTTTAAGGACACAGGAAGAGATTTCTGAGAAGTGGACTGATTCCTTTGTTTAGAAAGCAATACCATTAATATTCTCTTAGTAACATTTTGATATGATCCATTATATTCCTTCCCATCACATCTAATGCCATTCATATTTCTTAAGTATACCTTGTCTTGTGCTAGCTGCTATGATATAAGACACTAAGCTTACCCTCATCAGATCACAGAACATTAGGAATAGATATCATCTATCTAATCCAAGACTATCCTCCATTTTATAGATGAGGAAATAGAAGCCTAAATACGTGAAGTGATAAACATGATTACACTAACTTTATAAGGCAGGGCTGTAGTGAATAGTGTGACAAAAAGTGAAAGGAGAGACCAGAGAAAGGAAAGATAACTTTGGGTTAAATTAGGCAAGAAAAATTTCATAAAGGAACTATGGCATGAAATGGATTTTACATTCAGTATCAGATATCTGGATAAAAAGCAAAAAAAAAAAAAAGTAAATCATCGAACCATTTCCAGATATTGCGATGTTTTGGAATTGTATAGAGGTATTCCTTTGACTTTCTGTGTCAGCGTGGAGGTGAGAAACCATTAAGTAACAAACTCAGGACCAAATTTCTTTCTTTGGGGGTTTAAAAAAAAGTTGGGAATGGGTAATACATGAATGGTAATGCAGTGCTGGTATTGCTCAATATTTTTTAGGTCAGACTTGAACTCAGGTCTTCCTGACTAGGTCTAGAACTCTATCCACCATGCTACGTAGCTGCCACCCCCCCCCAAAATAGAATATACATAATATATTTTCTCATAATACAGAGGGACAGGGACAGGTCTGTGACTTCATGGGTATAGGTCAATATTCGATGAAGTTCACTCTACCAATTCAGATCAACCATTTCTGTTCAATTTGTAATCTAATAGTTTAGAGAGTTGCCTAGGACACTGAGAGGTGAAGTCATCTTCCCGGGGCCACACAATCACTTTGCATTAAAGGTGGACTAGAATGTATATATCCTTGGCTTTGGGACAGATTCTCTATTCATTATACCAAATCTCTGCTCCTCCCTTTTCTTTCTTTCTCCCCCCCACAACTTCTATATACATATATATTTTTATACACATAAAATTCAGAGTTGTCTATATAGAAATTATACACATACTTGGCTCTTCAACTAGATTTTTAAAAGGTCTTTGAAGGTGAGGATTGGTGTCCTACATGCCACTGAACACAGTCACCCAACTAGGCATTCAGTAGATACAAATGAGACAAGCAAAGGAACCTGCATAGCCAGCTGTAACTACTTGGGGGTGGGTTATCTCTTTTGTTATCTCTATAGGCCCCTTGTTCTGCATCTTCTTTCTACTTCCTATGATTTAGGTACTTTACTGTTCCAGAGAAAATAACAAAGGGAATGGGATGGGAAAAAATGCATTTCAAAGCAGTTCATTCCTCTGTTTGAAGACCTGCTTAGAAAAGTAGATTGTAACTTGGCTGGGACATACGGTAAGAGAAGAAGAGTATGTGAGGTAAGGTTCTACAATCATCCAGATGTTGTCAAATATATGAATGTCATATTATTATAATAGTCTATGAAGTGAGAAGAAATGAGTGTTGGAACTAGGGTATTAGCAGTAGAGATAGAGAAGAGAAACAAGATTTGAGAGATTTCAGAAGCAGATGTGATAGATCTTGGCAATTGACTGGATTTATAGGCTAGGGGATAGTGGCAAGTCAAAGCTGACTTTAAATGACTGCACTATTGAAAATTTATGGTGCCATTCATAGAAATAGGTAAGGAAGGAAAAATATTTAGTTGGAAAGATGTTGAATTAAGTGTTAATCATATTAAGTGTGAGGGACTGATGGTACATCTTGGTAAATATATGGAGTATTTAGTTGGAATTATGTGATTGGAGTTCCGAGAGAGGTTAGGGATTGAGGCACAGATTTGGGAATTGTCTACATAGAGATGATATTTGAAGTCACAGGAATAAATAAGATTCTCAAGAAAGAAAGGTTGGAAAGACCAGAGAAATGAGCTGAAGACATATTCGTGGCAAACTCTGACTTTTAAGGAAAAGGAGCTAGCAAAAGATACAGAGAAAGAATAGTTAGAAATGAGAGAACCATGAAAGTTCAATGCTCCAGAAGTTAGGGGAGAAGAGGGTATCAAGTAGGAATAGTGATAAAGGTTAAATGCTACAGAGAAATCAAAGAGGAGAGTCGAAAAAAGATTGTAGGATTTGGCGATGAGGAAGTCTATGGTGACTTTGGAGAGAATGGTTTTAATAGATTAGTGGAGATGAGAGACCAGATCACAAAGAGCTGAGTAGTGGGTAAGTGATGAAAAAATAGAGATATAGTCCATTTCTTCTTTTTTTCCCCTAATATCATGGATTCTATTTATTTATCTATTTTTGCCCCCCTTTTTTGGAGCGGGGAGGGCAGGGCAATTGGGGTTAAGTGACTTGCCCAAGGTCACACAGCTAGTAAGTGCTATGTGTCTGAGGTTGGTTTTGAACTCAGGTCCTCCTGACTCCAGGAAACAATTAGCCTTCTGACTCCAGGGCTAGTGCTCTATTCAATGTGCCACCTACCCGCCCCTAGTCCATTTCTTCTTGATGGCAATTAAGTAATATAGTGGATAGAGTGCTGGGTCTAGAATCAGGAAGACCTGAGTTCAAGTGTGACCTCAGACACTTGCTAGTTGTGTTACCCTGGACAAGTCACTTAATCCTGTTTGCTTCAGTTTCTCATTTGTAAAATGAGTTGGAGTAGGAAATGACAAACCACTGGTATCTTTGCCAAGAAAGCCCCAAAAGGGGTCATGAAGAGTCAAACATAACTGAAGGAATGATTAAATAAAGAAATGTTTCTTGGAGTTTGATGGTCAGGAGAGAGATGGAATTGTAGCTGAAGGGGTGATAGAGTCAAGGACAATTTTTTTCTTTTCAGAATAAGGGAGACCTGAATATATTTGTAGGATGTGGGGAGAGAGTCATTGGAGGGGGAGGGTTATTGAAGATTCATGAAAGGAAATAATTGATGGAAAAATTCTTGGAGAAAAATATGATGGCATGAGATCATGAGTACAGGTTTCCTTTAGCCAAGAGGGTCACCTCTTTTTTTGAGTTTGGAGAAAGAAAGACATTAGATAAGTCTGTAAAGAGATTTTCAACAATAGAATGAGAATGCCTTGTTAAGTAGTAAGCTTCTCATAGCTCCCTCTATAAATACAGGTCATGACCTTCTCTGAAATTTATCATTTTAGAGAGTTGCCTAGAATACTGAGATCAAATGACTCAAACAAAGTCATGTAACCAGTATGTATCAGAAGTGTGATTTTAACTCAGGTCTTCCTGACTTCAAGGCCAGCTCTCTATCCACAAGAAAAACTTTCTAACTTTCATGACCAGTTCCCCATGATCCACTGGAATCGGGAGTACAAAGAGTTAACCCAATAGAAAGTAACATCATCATAATAAGTCCTATGAACTAATATGTGAAGCAGGTTGATGGCATAGTGGAAAGAGGAGAGGACTTGCAGTCAGGATGACTGAGGTTGGAATCCTAGGTTAGTCATTTAGCCCGAGTCTCAATTTACTTATCTGTAAAATGGGAGGAATAACTGTACCTAACTCAAAGAATTGTCTAGGAGTCAACTGTGAGAGTATATGTCTATTTCTACAAAGGAAGGAATTGAAGCTCAAAGAGGCTGTAGCCCATACATGGTCACACAGCTAACAAATACCAGGGGCAAGATTGAAATCTAGATCTTCTGACTCCAAGGCCAACATATTATTTACTATATCACATTGACTCTCATTTTTTATTAACAAAATAAACCTGTGTATCTGGTACTTATTTCTGTGGCTAACTTGTTATTAATTTCTCTTTATTAACAAACCAGAAATTCAACCACATCTATGTAGCCTTAGAGAATAATCTCAATTTTTCCTATGCCTTATAGAGTTAATAGTGATTCTCACCCCCTCTCTGATGCCATTTTTCCAAATGCTTAATCCAAGAAGCAATGAAATACTTAGAATTAAGGAGTCATAAAGCTTCCCCTCTATTATCTTTAATTCCGAGCTCTGGTAATAATCCCTATAGTGATTCAACTTTTTCAAGGCACTTTCAGATGTCTTTTCCCATTGAATCCTCATGACAACCTTTTGAGGCAAGTGGGATAGGATTATCACCATATTCCAGATGGGGAAACTAAAGCTCAGAGAGAGGAGATTACTTGCCCAAGGTGGTGACAGGGGTAGGACCAAAATTTGGGTCTTCTAACTCTTCTTGTATTTTTTATTTTTCCACACCACCTTTCATATGGGAAAATATTATACCTTTGTCCCAGATAACTAAATTTTTTCTTTCTTTCTTTCTTTCTTCCTTTCTTTCTTTCTTTCTTTCTTTCTTTCTTTCTTTCTTTCTTTCTTTCTTTCTTTCCTTCCTTCCTTCCTTCCTTCCTTCCTTCCTTCCTTCCTTCCTTCCTTCCTTCCTTCCTTCCTTTCTTTCTTTGCTTTTTTTGGGAAGGCAGGGCAATTGGGGCGAAGTGACTTGCCCAAGGTTACATGGCTAGTAAGGGTCAAGTGTCTGAGGCTCAATTTGAACTCAGGTCCTCCTGACTCCAGGGCCAGTGCTCTATTCGTTGTACTACCTAGTCACCCCTAAGTTGCTTCTTTGAGATTTCCAGGCTCCAATTTCCCAGTAAGATACACAACCTTTAAACATTTAATGCAACTGAATGTACTTGACATGAATTTTTCCAGATACTGGGAACAATTAGTGTGGTGATAGCTTTAGTTCCAGAAGTAACAAATCAGCTGGGTAACCGTAGTGATAGTGCACTGTACCCAACGCTCCCCCGTTAGCCTGGGAGCAAAGAAGCCTGTGAATTAAATATAGAATTGGCAGTGTAACACACAGTCAAAGTTACAGCTGTCTTCCGGCTGTCATGGACCAATGTGAAGCATAGAATGTGTTAGGGAATACCTGGGCTGCCAGACATGCCCTACCATGCCAACCATTCTTTACCATCTTTGCTTAGGTTCAATTTTCTTGCTCTAAAATACTCAAAAGCAGCCATGATCTTACCAATGTGGGTATCCCCACCAATGGTGCAGAAAATCACCCATTCATGCCTGCTTATTATGTATGACTCTTGTTCAGATCCTCTCTTGGGCTTCCTAGTGTTTCCCAAAGTTTTCTAAAGTCCAACTAATCAGGAATCAAAGGACCAACTTCCTGGATTTTCCTGGACATTTCTAAGAACAAATAGGCTGTCTGCTGGTTATTTCCCACTCTTGCTGCATGAACAGTCCATCTCTATTTTTTGCTCATTCAGTTCTTTAATGGCATTTTTTACTCTAGGTCTTCCTTGCAATTCAAATACAAATACAAATTTGATTTGTGATTTGTCTGTCCACATTCACTCCTCTGCCCCTTTCTCTTGCCCTCTGGGTGATTGAGACCCATTTCCAATTCTTCAGAGACTGTAGTGTTCCATGTCTCCATAGTCATACAACAATGCCTATAAAAATTAGGAATCAAGAATTTAGAACCCAGTGTTATTTTCATAATACTACAAAAGTCACTCATTTTATCCCTAAAGCTCTATTGTGAAGGAATTCAATCTTCACATTCAAATGTGAATGACTGAAAAAGCTCTGAAAGTCTCTTGGACTCTTGAAGAAGGAAGGTCTGAACCCAAAGGAATGAATTTAATGATGTTCTTCTCTACCTGGTTCCACCTACCATCACCACCAAGGAAGATGAAATCTCATTGCTAGTTTCACCAAAGACTTGATTCTTGTACCAGTATTAGGAATGTGGAATCTTTCTCTATTCCCTTACTCTCAAATACCTAGGACTCAGAGTTATAACTGTACCTTTGGAAAAATCAACTGGGGGTGGGAAATGTAGCATAAAAGATAGTTCCTTCAGAACAGTAGGGCTAGGAGGGAATGTACTATCACCCAGAGAGTTTGGCTCTTGCTCCAGTAAGGACTAAGGAGGAAGGTGAACCCTTGGAAATGGGACCCTGGGGATGGTGCCTACACACAGCTCCCCTTGTGCAACTGAAGGACCACCAAGAAAAATATTAGGATGACAGTTACCACAAGGAGGAAGAAACAAACCCCCTAGATGTCAATACCTTTATGCAAAGCTCAATTTGGACCAAGTTTCTTGGAGGTCTGTCCAAACCCTTGACTTTGGCCAATGTGGACCACTGCTAGGGAATCTTTCTACTTCCTAGGGCCCTCTAATTTTCTGGAATAGTCTCCCAAGGTTCCCTTCTAAATGTCTAAGATTCCCAGGAGTTTTGTCATGGCCCAGTATCCATCCTCTCCCCCACAGCCTTAATAATACTGAGAAGTAACCCTTGTGGAGGCAATTACCTGTGTAGGTGCTGCAACTCCCATCTCCTCAGCAACCTCAGTTACTGAAGACCAAGAAAAGAAAGTTCTCACCACCAATGTCCTTGGCACAGTCAAATGGTCCATCATCAGAGAAAGATATGATTTTATTAATGGAAGTGATATTAAAGAGTATGCATAATCCTTGCTTTTTCTACTGCCGTCTAAGGACCGTCAGGCCTTTCCATGTGATTTGCAGTTGAAACCTTCTCCATGTATTGTCTCTCCCATTAGAATGACATCCCCTTGAGAACAGGGACTGTTTTACTTTCCTATTAGTAATTGTAGAGCTTAGTACAGTGCCTGGCCCATAGTAAGCATTTGGTAAATTAATTTCCATTCCTTCATATTTGGTACAAGAGTTGATGGACTCATAAAGGTAAAGCTAGGAGGGACCTTAGAGCTGATTTAACCTAAATCCATCACATTACAGATAAGGAAGCAGAGAAGTTGAGTGACTTGCCCAGGGTCATGCAGGCAGTAAGTAGCAGAACTGGGATTCGAATCTATATCTTCTGACTCCAGATCCAAGACTTATTCCTCTAGGTGACAAAAGAAAGGAGGCCCTACCCTCATCTTCTGGGCTCCTGGGATGGAACGGAAAATGTGCATGTAAAGCATAGTACAGTGAAGAGGGTGTTCTGGCTCTGGTGTCATTGGTCTGGGGTTCAAATTCTGACTCTTCTACTTACTACTTTTGTGCTCCTGGGTAAGTCTTAACCACTCTCAGCCTCATTTTCCTTATCTATAAAATAAGAAGGTTGGACTAGAGGCCCCTTCCAGTTCTAGGTCTGGGATTCTTGAGCATAAATGATGGTTTGGTTCAGATAGAGAAGGCTGTGCTGAACTTAGAATCAGGAAGACCTGAGTTCAAATCCAGCCTCTGACTCTGACTAGCTCTGTGACCGTGGGCAAATCACTTAAACTCTGAGTCTTAGTTTCCTCCTCTGATAATATATGTAGAACCCACATCATAGTTTTTATAATTTATCAATATTTATATAAAGTATTATGTGTGTCAGTTATTATGATGATAGTTCAACTATATTATGGGTTAAACAGGCTTTTAGAATTCTAGTAAGCAGGCCTCTCGTTAAATCCTTGGTGATTGAGACCCTACCCCGGGCTTCTGAAATGTGGGGTGAGGGTTCTAGCTGCATTTTCAGTCTTTCAACAGCATGGAAGCAACTGCATTGGGAGTGCTAGTCCTAGGAAAGGTTTTTTCTTTGAAAAATGTGTATAAAATCTTTTCGTTCCTTGTCCCAGATATAAAAGTTTTTACTTATGGCTCTGCTTAGAGGCCAATATCAGTGGTCAATAGCACTAAAAGTGAGGTAAAAGACCACTGAAGCAGAGGGATCTTTTAAACCCAGAGGTGATGACCAGGCAACAGAAGACTTCAGAGAGCTGGTGGAGAAAAAAAAAACTGACCAGGAACTCTCTTTGACTCCAGAGTAGAAATTCTTATCCTTTTTATGAATGTCATAGCTGAAGAAAGACCCTTTCTCTGAATAATATTTTTAAGTAATTGAGTATTCCTTAGCTAATTAAGTAATTAGCTCATTTTCAGTGAGAGGTATGAAAATACAAATTTAAATTTAATTTTTTCCCATCCAAGGTTAAGTACCTCTGCTCTAAACTCTGCCCCTACCCTCTGAATTTTATCTGTGAAGTTTATATTCAGTCAAAGGGCCACACTTGAGGACCCAGAGGGTCACATATGTCCTCGAGACTGACCACAGGTTCCCCTCCCCTGCTCTAGACATTTTGGATGCTACTGTGGTCTTTGAAATTGAAAACTATGCCTCTTCATGCTGGCCTTGCTACTTCATTTCACAGTGACCACTTAAGCCAGCTATTTGACTAGACTTGTGTCTAAGTGCTTAACCTCTCATCGTCTGGATATGGGCTTTAACCCTTAGCTGATCAGGTGGTCCAGATGCATAAATGTCCCACGAACCTAACCACACACACACTCACACACACACACACACACACACACACACACACACACACACACATAATAATGTTCTAATGGAAAAATATGTTCCAAGCTTGAAACAACCAGTTCATAAAAACCAGACTCTATTTTAGATTATAACCTAGAAAGACTATAATCTAGTTTAAGTTATAATCTAGAAAGGTCATAATCCTATTTAAAATCAGGGGCTGCCAATCCCTCTTGTTGGGTAATTAATTATAGAAATGGCTTTATTCTATCATCTCACATTGATAGCTCTTGTGAGGAAGCCTGGTGTAATGGAAAGAATACTAGAATTGAAGTCAAAAGACCTGGGTTTAAGTCTTGGCTTAGTTATTTACTTCCTATGTGGCCTCAGGAAGTCACTGAGTTTGTTTTTTTCCCCTCATCTATAACATGGGGATAATAATACTTGTACTTACTATTCATAAAGTTATTATGAATATGACATGAAATAATGCATTTGAAGGAGCTTTTTAACCATAAAATGCTATTTAAATATCAGTTATAGCCTTTTGGTGTCTAGCATAGATTATGTCTCTAGCTAGATGTATGACTTTGGGCAAGTCCCTTCCCCTGATCCTTAGCTTCTTCAACTGTAAAATGATGGAGGTACCCTCTTCCCATTCTAAATCTCTGTGAGTCTATGTGTTTGTAGCATGTGTCCTGAAATAGGAGTTAAACTACATAGGAGTCATGGCTTACTTACACCCTTATTTGCTTGTACTTTAGTAGGACTAGTTTACTGATACATGGGAACAAATTCTTAAGGGCATGGGATACAGTAGAGGAACCTGGGAGAGCTGAGGTTTCAAAGGGTCAGCATAGGTGTCAATGAAGAAGCAGCCTGACTAGGTATTTACCACTCTAATGAGAGCCAGACTGGAAAAGGGACAGTAGCAGTCTTGGGATATCCTTTTGGTAAAAGCCTCTGCTGCTTAGATAGCTCTAGGGAAAATGTTAGTCTCAGCTGGTCCACTTCCATTTGGAAGCACTTTCTGCTGAAAAGCCTAACATATTTTGGCTGTGAAAAAGGCCTGCAAAATCAACAGAGCTTAAAGAAAACAGCTTTACGGTAAATCTAATTTCAAGCATGTCCTGGAAAACTACATCAAAATCAAATGCTATAATGGAATCCTATGACAAATATTTTGGAAAAGGAAAGATTTGCCGTAAGTCTTAAGCAATATAAATATGACTGTGTATGTTGGATTGGCTTAAAGTGAGGTACACCTGTGACTTTGGGGGCTTTGTCTTCAGGCTAGAGACTTGAGGAGGTACTGTGATGATCCTTCTAGTAAAAGGGCATCATTCAGATTGGTCCTAAGGAGTCTTGGCTCTGGCATTTACTAGCTGTAGGATCTCATGGGCAAGTCACTTAGAGGATTATAAATTTAGAGGTGTTAAAGAACCTTAGAAAGTATCTAGTTCCAACCACTCCCCCTTTTTATTGATGAGAAAACTGAAACTTAGAGAAGTGACTTGTCACCCAGACACTAGAGAAAGAACTTGAACCCAAGTCTACTGACTCCCAAACCTATGAGTTTTCCCACTATCCCATGATGCTCCTCAAGTTCACCCATTCTGAATCTCAGTTTCCTCGCCTGTAAAATGAGGATTATTTGCAAGACCTACCTAACCTACCTCATTTGTTATGAGGAAAACACTATGAAAACTTTCAAGTATTGTTAAATGTGATCTTATTTATTACTTATATTTATTATTATATACTTATATTAATATAGTATATTATATTAATATTATATATTAATATAGTATATTATATTAATATTATATATTAATATAATGTATTATATTAATATTATATATATATACTTATATATTATTACTTATTATTTTCCTCACCCAGTGACTTCCAAACTTGGAGAAAAATCTACTTCTTTGGAGTTTTCTGGTCTATACTTCTGCACTTTTTTACGCCATTACACCGTGTCCCATTTACCTCTCAAACTGGAACCAGGAGTGGAATCAATTCAGAACCCCCTAAAAGAATAAACCCTGTCTACACAGTGTAAACAAATCTGGCAGTCTCTGACAGCCCAGAGGAATCTGGGACTGGTCCACCTACCTTTGATATCTACCCTGTTAATTTGGAAAGAGCTTGAATTCTTCAGCCTCAGGCTCTCTGCCATTTGCCTGAGAGATAGAGATCTCAGGAAACAAATACATCTCAGGTTTTTTAGGAGAGGAGGAGCTAGGGAGTGAGGGAGAGAGCACTTTTTGTTGGCTTTTCTAGTTCAGGGAGGGAGGTCCTTATAATTCATGAATCACTCACTGGTCAGCTCTCCTCATTCCACTGTCCTCCTATGACCTTTACAAAAACCTTCTCTCAAACTTCACATTGCCCAGTGATCAGTATCCAGGCAGTCCCCAATCTTTTCTAAGAGCTCAAGCCTCCAAAGTTAGTTTCCAGGGGGTAGAATCCCCTTTTCATTCTAAATTAATTACAAGTTGTGTGAGAATGTATATTGCAGACTCATAGAGAGCACAGATTGTGTCTTCCTTGTACTTCTCTAGAATCTCCCACAACAACTAATAAAGATTTGGGTGCATGATTTGGTTTTCTTGTCTTACTTCTCTCTACTTCAGTCTATACTCCCCATAGCTGCCAAAGTGATTTTCCTTAAGCACAGGCCCTGTCAGTCTCCTCTTCAGTAAACTCCAGTGACTTCCTATTACTTGGAGGGTAAAATACAATCTATCTTTTAAAGCTCTTTCCAACCTGGTCTCTACCTATCTTTCCAGGCTTACAGTACTTCTCCTCCTATACTCTGAAAATCGACTTTTGTTCTACTCCTTACACATACCATTCCATCTTCTTCTCTCACTGCTTTTTCAGTGACCATCACCTGTAATGTACTCTCCTTACCCCGGCCCCTTCGAGTCTCTCTTCCTTCAATATGCATCTCAAGCCCTACCTTTTACAGGAAACATTTCCTGATCACCCCCACATCTATGAATGCCCCCCCTCAAACTACTTTGTGTTTAACTACTTTGTATTTATTCTGTATATATATTATGTGTCCCTAATGAGAATGTAGCATCTTGAGAATACGGACTGTTTCATTCTTTGAATGTATATCCTGTTTGGTTCAGCACTTGGTTCAAATAGATTGATTGACATCCAGATAATATTTATTGAACTGAAAATACCTTGTGAAATTACAGTGTGGCAGAAAGACTCCTTACTTGGGAATCAGGAGACTTGGGTTCTAATCTCAGCTTTGCTTCTAACCAGCAATGGAACCTTAGGGAAACTGCCCAATGTATCTCCTTTTCCCAGCTATATTCTGTGATTCTCATCTGATACCTAGATAAATTGAGACTGGTTTGAAATCATAAATCTATTTATTTATAGTGCTATATAAACTTGAAACTTAGGGATCATCCAGCTCAACCTTCCTTATTTTACAGATGAGGACACTGAGGCCAAGATCAGGGAAGTGATTCATCCAGGATTAAACAGGTGGTTAATAGCAAAACCTGGATTCACATTCAGGCCTTTTCTCCTTGCCTCCCATTATTCATGTCTTCCTTCCTTCCTTCCTTCCTTCCTTCCTTCCTTCCTTCCTTCCTTCCTTCCTTCCTTTTTTCCTTCCTTCCTTCCTTCCTCCCCTCATTCATTCATTTTTTTTTAACAAACATTTATCAAGTGCTTAATATATAGAAAAAGGCAGCTAAATGGCTCAGTGGATAGATCACAGGACCTGGAATCAGGAAGACCTGAGTTCAAATCTGACTTCAGATACTCACTGGCTGTGTGACCCTGAGCATTTAACCTCTTTTTTTCTTAATCCACTGGGGAAGTAAATGACAAATCACTCTAGTATTTTTGCCAAGAAAACTTCTCAGACAGTATGTTCCAAGGTCACAAAGAGTCAGACATGACTGGACAATGTAATAAATAGAAATCACTGAAGTAGAAGAATTCTAGAGTCCTCAGAGGTTCAAAAAAGCATTGATTTTGAAGAAAATATATTTTGAAGAAAGAAATCATGTCCTCAAGGAGCTAATAATGATAGAATTGAGCTGGAAAATTTTAGGATACAGAAAACAATACAATACTATATAAAATTAAATGTTATTGTACAAAGTAACAGCAACATTGTGCAATGCCTGACTTTGATAGACTTGGCTCTTCTCAGCAATGCAAGGATCTAAGACAATTCTAAAAGACTCATGATGGAAAATGCTATCCACATTCATAGAAAGAAGTATGGAGTCTACATGCAGATCGGAGCAGACCATTTGCTCTCTCTCGCTCTTTTTTTTGTCTTTTCTTTCTTGTGGTTCCTCCTATTGGTTCTAATTCTTCTTTACAACATGACTAATGTGAAAATATGTTTAATATGAATGTATATGTAGAGCCTATATCAGATTGCACACTGTCTTGGGGAGGGGAGTGGGGAAAGAGGAGGGATAAAGGGGGAGAAAATTTGGAACTCCAAATCTTATGGAAGTGAATGTTGAAAATTCAAAATAAATAAATTTTAAATTTTAAAATAATAAAATATTAAATTTTGCATTGGCTTATAAAACAATCGAGAGGAAATGAAACTAATTAAGGACTGGAATCATTAGGAAATCATTACAAAATTGGATATTTCTATCCAAAATAATGAAGGACAGAAGGCATAATAACAATAGAATTATAAACTCAAACTCATAGAATTGTGAAACTGGATGAGGTTTTAGGAATTATCTATTCCAAAACCTTTCTCCATGAGGCCTTCCAGAAGTTAGATCTTCCTAGGTCAGCTCTCAAACTAAAAGTAGTTTCTCTGACTTCAAATTTGCCAAGCCACTTTGTTTGACTGCTCCTACATAAATACTCCCTTTTCCAATTTATAGTTATTTTGAACATTACACATAAATAAGTACCTCATGGGTAACAACTATGTAATGTTTTTTTTTTATCTTTGTATCACTAATGCTTCACATATAGTAGGCATGGAATCAGTGTTTATGGAATTGAATTGAAACTTATCAGCCTATGACTTGAAAAGTAGACCTTCCCCCTTTAAAATAATAAAACTTTTATCTGTCACTAATCCTGGAGTGCTTCTCCCACCCTCTGTATTCCTCAAAGCTCATTGCCAGTGGCTCAGTCAAGTTCAGGCCACGAGTTCTTTTCATACCCCTGGGTTGGATTTCCTCTGAGCCTTGTAACTTGAACTTACTGAGGACAACTGTCTAACCATCTTCTCATCCGGAGAGTCAATTCTTGGCTATCCATTGTTGTTCTGGTCCTTCCAGCTGGAAGGTCATTCTTTTTGGTATAGAAAACAAAAGTATATTTGGAGTTAATGAAAACAGACAAGCCCCATCCCATGGGGGTGGGGGGAGGAAAGACCCACAACAATCCAAATGAAGTCACAGAAAAAAGAGTCAATAAAATAACATTTGATGAAGTTGGTTTAGAATATCGACCCCAAACTCTCTTTTTGCATAAAAGAAAATGAGATGGATGAGTATAGAGAAAGGCATTTAAAACAGATGTAAGGAACCACTTTAGTTCCAGGAGGGAACATTTAAATCTCAAGCCAAAAATACTTTGTCTGGTGGAAAAGCTAGGACCTACATACAGTGAGACAACCACCACCTTTCCCAGTCCTTAAGTATTTCTTACAACTTCCCTTGATCCTGGTAGAAGATCATCTGAGGGCATCTGGCCTCCTAGATAAATGGTTGGCTCCCCTCTGACTTGGTGCCATTAACTCTCTAAAATGCCCAGAAGATAATTCCAGGATCTGCCCACTCACTATTTCTCACCCTAAAAATAGGCCCCATTCTGTTCTTCTCCACCCCCCTCCCTCCCCTTTTGGCGGCAAACTCACACGGAGAAAACTGTCACTGAGCTGACAGCTCAACAATACAGTGAATTAGCTGTATTCCAGGGGCCTATCCCTTCTCTTCTCTCTGAGGCCACAGACAAAAATAGTAGCAAGGCTTGCCAAGTGTGAGCTCCATCTCCCACAGCTCTGTCATCGGAAGCTGGGATAGGGGCTGTGGCAGTCTCGTACCTCAGGGTCTAATCATTCACTGAACCCATCTGGGAATGGTTCAGATAGGGCAGCATGCTTTATAGCTGTGGCTAGTGCACTCTGACCCAGGCAGGGATAAAACCAGGCTGAGGCAAGGTAATGTTTTCCGGGAACTCATTACTCAACTATTCTTTACCTTATCATGAAATCTCTTCTGGTTTACCAAGAGGTCGGCCAAAGCCAAGTTGTGAGGTATGTCAGGTTGGTCCTCTGTCTTCCTGTATCACCATATTCTATTGAACTCTCTTTTCTTTTAATGTACCTTCCTTCTCCATTGCTCAGGTCCCTGAAAATCCTCTCAAGGCCCAGGGATGATCACTTAAACCTGTCTTCACTGTACCTGAGCGGTACCTTCAGCTCCAGACTTTTTCTACATATATTAAGCCCTTGCAGATAAGAATGCTGACCCTATGGTCAGAATAACCTGAGTTCAAATCCTGCCTCAGACTTATAGTAGTTGTGTGATGCTGGGCAAGTCACTGAACCTTTGTTTTCCTCAGTTTTCTCATCTGTAAAAGGGGGGTGGGTTGTTGTAAGGATCAAATTAGATAAAATAACATAAACCTTATTTATAATATTATATAATATATATTTATATTATAATTTATAATAATAACCTAAAATAAAAATTTGTAAACCTTAATTAATTTGTTTAATTAATTAATTAATTAAACCTTAATATAAAAAAGTTAGCTGTTATGATTATTACCTGATTCACGCTCCAGTTGAGAGTGAGCAGCAGCTTTTAAGTGGCAGAAACTGATAATTTAATTTATAAGAAGTCAATTATGGTTAACACTGATTTTTAAAAATGTTTTACCAGTACCTTTAATCTTTACATCATATCATTCCCACTCCCATCTCCCAGACTGAATCCTCCTTTGTAACAAAGAAAAGTGATTGAGCAAAAATATCTGATAAGAAAACCTTGTCTAACAATGTATATGATACTCTGTCCCAATAGTCTCCCACTTCTCTGTTTAAGGCAGAATTTCTGTTTTGCTTTGGTATCTCTCCATCTTTTTCTTGGTTCTGCTTATTTCATTCAGTATTAATGTATAATTTTTTAGATTTCTCTGAATTATTAATATTCATAATTTTACTGAATATTAATATCCTAATCCATATACCATAATTTTTCCAACCACTCTTCAAGGTATTATGTACTCCCACCCTGTTTCCAGTTTTTTACTACAACTGTGAATGCTATGATGATATCCTTGTCCACATGGGACCTTCTGCTTTTAGCTTCCTTATGGTATATGCCTAGCAGTGAGATTGCTGAGCCAGCTTCTTACATCATGCCAAACTGATATCCCAAAATGTTAGAATCATATCAGCTCTGTCAATGGTGACAATGAGTTTTCAGTGCCTTTGACGATCCCTCCCATAACATTTTACCTCTTTGCCAAGGACCTTTGTAATGTGTAATAAGACAAGAATTTCAGGCCTTGTCCCCAAAAGTCTCCATCAAGCTTTTGATGTGAAGGCTATCCTGGCTTCTCTATATCAAGGAAGTAGTAGCATAGGAACATCACCTCAAGCTGGAAAAGGCTTCACATTTAGACCAGGTGAGTCTGTTGGCAGAGGACCAACATAGCTGAAGATTGTGTGCATAGATTAAGGAATTTGCCTTGTATGTCTGGATGCCCATCTGCTGGGTGGCAGAGGGATTATAATAGTTTTGCTTCTGTGGAATGAGTATACATATATATATATATGTATATACATATGTATATATATATATATATATATGTATATACACACACACACACATATGTGTGTGTGTGTGTGTGTATACTAATGAATAGGATCATAGGATCCTGAACCAGAGCTGAAAGGGGTCTCAGAGAACATTTAGTCCAATGTCCTCATTTTAAAGATGAGGAAAACTGAAGCCCAGAGAAGCTCATTGACTACCTTAAGATTCCACAGGCAGTTAAGCTATAGGATTCGAACTCAGGTCTTATACCATGCTTCATGAAGTATTACATTAAGGACTAGCCTGTCTGTAGTAGCTTTATGGGGGTGGTGTCAAAAGCGGGTGGTCCTCTGTAAGTGTGAGATTTGGGATTTCAAGGAACAGAAACATGGGCAACAATTAACTTAAGCTAAATTGGTCTAACTTTGGGGTTTATTGAATTGCATATAAGCCTTCGACATACATTCATATCAGCAGGGTAGAAGACATGCGCACCAGCTGGGGGTTCCTATTCTCTGACCCACTGAAATGAAGCTACACATGTAGCTGCTTCTAGAAGCTGATCTTTTCAGACTTGGGCCATGCAGGTTTTACCCTGAGTTAAACAAAGGGAGCTGAACCTTCTTCCAAAAGTGCGGATCCTAAATAGGACAGAGAAGGCTAAACACAGGTTTGGTAGAATTCCCTTGGAGTCAAGGGGCTATTCCCATAAATATTCATCCTGTTTCGACATGCACATCTCCCCCTCTTCCTCTCCATGAAAGCCCCTGATCTAACTGGCCGGCTTTAGCTACCCCAAACTTGTCACTTAGCTTACATTTACATTACAAAAGCACTCAATGCATTATCTCTTTTGATCCTAATTCAAAACCTTCAGAGGCTGGTAATAGTAATAACTACCTTAGGAACTCTGGACATTGCACTGCCCAATCTCAAAGTCCTTTGGGTTCTATTTCATTTGATCCCAACCAAAGCAGTGGGTCAGATGACTCAGGGTCAGGGAATTAACCTCAAACTGAGATTTTCTGACTCCAAGTTCAGTTCTCACCCTACCATTCCACCCTTCTTCTCATATGGGTAGTCACTATTCTGCCTCAGTGTAAGGCGGGCTCTGGCAAATTTAATTGGGAGCCTAAGTCGTTCTGTGTTGTTCTGAGTTTCTTCCTGGTTCTGTTTCAGTTTCTCTTCTCTCTCTGTAATCTTGGGGTTTGATGAAAAGTTGGGTGTGGATGCATTAGGGAAAATACTGGTTTAGACAAGGAGTGGCCCTCAGGTAAGGCTCTGCTAAATACAGAATCAGAGGAAGGAGGCATTTAAAGACGTACATAGCCTGATAACTTTACCAGCATGGTCAACATCTGTCCTCCATTAATACTTGTTTCTGTTATTAGGAATTGTCACCAACTCTGATTTTGGTGTGGGGTTGTTATTCAGCACCTTTTCTATGGCTCAGTGCTTTGGGCTCTGCATTTGGAATCAGGGGGCTTGGGGTTCAAAATCCAATTCTGCTACTCACTTACCTAGGTGACATTAAACAAGTTCTTTGGGCCTCAGTTTCCTCATTTGTAAAATGGTGGTGGTAGTGTTGTTGTGGGGGTAATGTAGATGAATTGTAAGTTCTTTTGCCCCAACTCTAAATCCTATGATATTATAAAATTACTCAGTATGGCAATGACTGGGCCATATAAGAGTATCCTGAAACTGTGCCTGATTCTCTCCCAGGTATCAATACTCTCTCCCTCATGAAATTATTTTGTGTATGCTTCTACACATCTAAGTTGTATTCTGCTCTGCCCCTCAATAGGATGTAAGCTTCTCAAGGGCAGGTAGTGATTTTTTTTTTGTCATTTATACTCACCTGGCAAAGAAACTTCCATATCATAGGCTCTTTAAAATATTTGTTGAATTGACTAAACTTTGTTTATAATAAACTGGGCATTGCAAAGAAATTCTCCTGCTCTTCTTGGCAAAGCAGGAGTTGTGTTTCTATGATGGTAAAGGATTGCACTCAATAGTCCATGAGTTCACACTACCTTCTGTTGTTCCTGTGTGAAACAGATGGCCAGAGCTCACCTAGGTACCTAAGGGTCCCTCTGTGGCCAGAGTTGGACACTGAAATCTATAGCTGGGGTAAACTATGGGGAATTAATTAATTACCTGTGTTCAGTAACAGAAATCATAGGATCATACAACTATAGTTGGAAGAGACCTCAGTGGCCATCTAATCCAACCCCTTATTTGACAGATTTTATAATCATGATGTCCCTTCTAGTTTTTGAGGTCTTATGATACCATGAGAACTAAAAAAGATTAGCTTTTTAGAAGACTAGAAAAAAGTAATCAGTGAGTCAGTTTTGTCCAAGGATCCTTTGATAATTTGTATTGTTGTTTTTTAATTGTTTTCAGTTGTGTCTTATTCTTTTTTACCCCATTTGGGGTTTTCTTGGCAAAGATACCAAAGTGTTTTGCCGTTTTCTTCTCCGGCTCATTTTACAGATGAGGAAACTGAGGCAAACAGGGTTAAGTGATTTGCCTAGGGTCATATAGCTAGTAAGAGTTTGAGGCCAGATTTGAATTCAGGAAGAGAAATCTTTCTGACTCCAGGCTGGGCACTCTATCCACTATGTCACCTAGCTACCTTAGGTATTGTTGCCATAAAAATCATCAACTCACAAAGACATGGAAAAACTGGTTCATTACATACTTAAGGCATAGATTCACTATATAAAAAAAATTAGTGAGCCATGAACAATAATTTTAGCAACCTTATGTAGGTTTTAGATACATAAGCAGGATGGACACAATGGACTTTTATACAAGGCAGAAGGGGAAGGTAATGATTTACACATAAAAAAATAAATAACAAAAGAGGAAGAGCTATATTAGGTAAGATAGTAGACTAGTCAGTAAACACCAGGGATACAGTCGCCATTTCCAAATTAACACCAGAGCTAAAACTGATTATCTCAGCTTGATTTTACAGATCCTAGCTCATTTCATGATTTACTCAACTTAAGAAAGTTGTGGTAAGAAAGTTAAGGCAGAAAAATTCTTTGTACGTAGTCAATAAGCATTTAAATCATACTATGTGTCAGGCACTGTGCTAAACTCTGGGGATACAAAGAAAGGTGCCTGTTCTCATGGACTCGAAGTCTAATGGGGAGACAATATGCAAGCAACTATGTAGATGTAAACTACATTGGAAATAGAATATATTGGAAATAGTCAATACAGGGAAGACACTAGCATTAAAAGGATTAAGAAAGGCTTCCTTTAGAAGGTAGGATTTTCATTGGGACTTGAAGGAAGCCAACAGGCAGAGATGAGGAGGGAGAGCATTCCAGGCATGGGGTAACAACTAGGAAAAATGCCTAGAAAATGGAATGTATTGTTTGGGGAACAGAAAGAAGGCCAATGTCACTAGGGGAAAAAGTACATGGGGAGGGATTGCAGAGAGTAAGGTTGTTGTTGTTTGTTCTTCATTCTCCAAGAGGAACATGACATAGGGAAGGTGACATCATGACTTACACGTGAATAAAGTGTAAGCAAACTAGAAAGTTAGGAGGGTGGTAGATTAAGAAGTACTTTGAATTCCAAAAGAGGATTTTATATTTGATGCTAGAGTAAATAATGGGGAATGGGGAGGGCTGGGTGGCATGGTCAGATCTGTGCTTCAGGAAAATTAATTTGACATCTGTTGGGTTGGAGTAGGGAGAAACTTGAGGCAGAGAGACCAATCAGAGAAGTAGGAAGAGAATAAGGATGTGGCTTGCCTAGGATCATACAGCTAGTAAAAGTCTGAGGCCATAAGCATTTGGCAAGCCCAAAGGAAAATTTTAAGGAGAAGGATAGCGAACTGTGTAGAAAGCTACAGGGTGGGCTAAAAGGGCAAGGGCTGAAGAAGGGCCATTGGGTCATGTGAAAGATGCTTTATCCAAGTTGATGACCAGAGTGCTCCACTGGTACCCTCTTGATGTGGAAAGAAAGCAAAGAAAGCCTTTGGCATATCAGGTAGACCCTTAGTGATGTACTTTTGATAGGATAAAGATAAGAGTCACACAGGATGGGCAAGCTTGGATAAGTTGTGAACAACATCGTTGAAGGAGATTCTCAAATCAATGAGATTACAGATCTATTTGAATATTGAGTGTAGTAGATGGGAAGGTATATCTGAATTGGGGACGGTGGGGAGGATACTTTCTTATAATATTCTAGTTTGGCAGTCCCCTGCCTACTTTATGAGAGGCAGTGATGCAGAGTGCAGGGGTGGGGAACCTGTGGCCTCAAGGCCTCATGGGGCCTTCTAGGTACTTGGGTGTGGCCTTTTGACCCAGTCCAAGTTTTACAGAAGAAATTCATTTATTGAGGGGATTTGTTCTGTGAAGTTTGGATTCAGTCAAATGGCTGCACTTGAGGACCTAGAGGACTAAATGTGGCCTTGAGGCCACAGGTTCCCTACTCCTGGTAGAAAATAGGCCTTAAGCCTGGAATCAGAATGACTTTCTGAGACAAGTCCTGCCACATACACTGTGTGACCCTGAGTAAATCACAACTTTTCAGTGCCTCCAGACAACTAAAACTATAAATTGAAGTTTGTTCAAAGAAGTAGAGAGGGTTTCCTTATCAGGTGTTCCCAATAGGAATGAAATCACAGGAGAAGACATCCTCCTTTTCTACTCTGGATTCATCTCATTGTCCATCTGTATTTTTTTCTTAGATAGATATAATGTTGGACAAGCTCTGTAGAGCGTCTATTCAGATGGATGGTGAAGTCTGAGTGACAGATAATTCTCATCCATTTAGTCTTTCCTGTATGGATGGACAGGATATATTCCTTTGAGTGGTTACAGATCTCTTCCAGGAGGCTCTGCAGTGTCTTGGGACTTGTAATCTGCAAACAGGAACATCTGGAGGACCTCACTAACCACAGGAAATTCCTCCTCAATCTGAATTCTCTGTATCTTCTCCATTACAGTGGAGAATACTTCTGCGGAGCATTCTATTTTACGCCTTGCTTGATGGTTATTATCAGAAGGTCATTGAACAGGGTTATTTTTGTTGTCCCAAGGAATCTTGAATGATTTTGATATGTGGTTGGGAAACACTTGTAAAAGAGCTTATATCACTGCAATTTGTTCCATTAGATCAAAATTCTTACAGCTTTAAAGCAGTGTTCTAGACTTATCTTTTAAACTGGAAGGCATAGCACATTGGGCAACTGTCCATTAATACCTTGGTGTGAAATAATTTGTTGTATGTAGGTATAAATTTGTAGGCAAGCTATTGAGCTTAAGGATGAACACCTCCTGGTTCTGGGTAGCCTGAGGTAACATAATGGTAGTGGATGCCTTGGAGATACTGGCAACCAAAAGTTGGGATCAGGATAAAAAAAAGGAGAGGTGAGAATTCAAGGAAGTCGGTGACTCTGTTGGTGTTATCAATTTTCCTGTTCCATTTAGGAATGTGGTGACTGGAAACAGTTGGAGTAGAAACTGACAGAGAGAGGGTAAAGGAGACCTTATAATTTCTTAAAAGAAGTGAGAAAAGCCCAGGATAAGTGAAGTGCCCTATTAAGACAGAAAAGGAAATTTTCAAATGTGTTTGCCAGAAGGCAAAGGGATAAGCAAGAGAGCTGCAAAATGACTTACTGAAAATAGGTCTCTGAATATGTTTACCAGGAAATGGACATGGCCAAGGACTCATGGCATAATTCCTACTAACTGCTGAGGGCAGGACGGATCCTAAGACAAACTGGGAAGTAAATGATGGATGTCTTTAATGCCTTCTCCATTTACATACAACAACTTACACCTATCTCTTCCTGGCTTTCAGCCCACTGGTTCAGGAAGCCTTACCACTTGATCTTCCCACTCCTAAGAAAATCTCCCATATTGTATATCCATTGATCTCTGATAAAGCTATCATAGTACTGAGCAAACAGTTGGAGCCTGATTTCATTTGCCCTAAAACCCACTATCAGAGATTCATTCCTTTGGTTTAAACCTTGTCAATTGACTTTTCCCACTGCCTCCTCTTTAAAATGTGGATACTCAAGGGGTGAGTCATAGATTAAGTCTCCTAACACCAATGATGCGAATATGTTGGTCTGATATGCTTTATTCCTCACTGAAGGGGTAAGTCAACCCTGGATTCTGCAAATGGGAGATGCTGAAAGTTGGGGAGGAGGGGAGACATGTGTAGAAAGGGGAAGTTGAGGAGTGCCAAGAACCAACCACCTGCCTTAAAGTCTTTCTGAAGACTCACTGTGACATTCATAGAATCTCAGAGCTTGAATTCCTTCCACAATATTCCTGTAAGTGGTTTTCCAGCCTCCACTGGAATACTTCTAGTGACAGGAACTCAATGCCTTCCTTCTATGGCATTCCATTCCACTTCAGGACAACTCTAGTCTCTTTGACCAAGGGACCTTTTGCTGCAACCCATAATTCAAGACTTGCCTCTTTCATGCTTCCCTACACTACTCCCTCTCCCTCCCCGCCCCATTAAAAACTTCCCTATCCTATTGCTTTGTCAGAGGTCAATCTGGTTAAGCAATCTGTGCTGTTAGAAGATTAGGGAGCATCTCTGGAGCACCTAGGTAGCATACTGCATAGAGTGTTGGGCCTGAAGTAAGGAAAACTTGAGTTCAAATGTGACCTCAGATACTGTGGGACCCTGGCAAGTCAGGTAACCTGTGTTTGCCTCAGTTTCCTCAAATGTAAAATGGAGCGAATAATAGCACTTACTTTGCAGGATTGTTTGATGATCAAATGAGTTAATTTTTGTAAAAAGAGTTTAGCATAGCACCTGGCACATAGTAGGAATTATATAAAGCTTCCTTCCCTCTGCATTTTCAATGGGAATCTTCTGTAGACAATGCCCCTGCCATTTTTTGTCTTACTCATTAGCGACTAATAGTAAAAATGTCAGGTCAGGTAAGAGGGGGACAACATCAGTATGGTAGGTTACTGCAAGAGAAATTTGGGGGATAAAAAGAGCTTTATGTTATCCTTCAAATGGGCCCATAACCCTGTTGTGGCATTTCAGGGCATGGCTGAGGGTCACCTGGACTCCAGCTGTACATCACTTCCCCA
Source organism: Gymnobelideus leadbeateri (assembly GCA_011680675.1). Taxonomy (NCBI): domain Eukaryota; kingdom Metazoa; phylum Chordata; class Mammalia; order Diprotodontia; family Petauridae; genus Gymnobelideus; species Gymnobelideus leadbeateri. Next base: position 496,771 of record WOXC01010896.1, read on the forward strand.
CACATGCCAAATCACTTAGGAAATAGAAAGGGGAGCATTAAGCAGCAGTCTATGAATTTAGCAGTATTTACTGTTGCTTGGTTATTTGCAGAGTAGCATACACTTGGCATACTGGGACCCCAGCCAGGGACCTTCTTGTGTGAAATCAGTAGAGGGGAAGGGCAGAAAAAGAATGCATCCAGTACTCTTGAGTGGGCAGTCAAGGCCAACTGAGCCACTGCAAGATAGCAGATTGAAACCATTGCTTTTGACACCTGCAGAAAGGGGAAGAAATGACTTCCTTTTATCATAAATGCCACATTTTATATATCTTAGATTTCTGGGGCACAGATGCTTGAGAATTCCTTCATCCAGCCTGCACACATATCACATCATGTGGGCAGTCACCTACATTGACTATGTGTGGGTTTAACCCTCATGGTAATGCCAATACTATAGCCACAAGAGCAGGAGTGGGAGGCCACGGCTGTGTTCCCTGCATAGAACCACAGGGTTATAAAGTCATAGAAATGTTTGAGCTGGAAGGAATTGCAGAGTTTGTCTAGTCTAACCCCCCTCAAAACAATTGAATTTATCCAGCACTTTTTAAACACCTACTATGTGCGGAGTACCATGTGACACAATAAGAGAGTTATAAAATTTAGACAAGACATTTTCCCTGGCCTTGTAGAATTTATAATCCTTTGGGAGAAAAAACATATTGAAAGATAACTACGTACACAATCTATGGATAAGTACATTAGAGAGGTACAAAATAAAGTGTGATGTGGGGACTAAGGTGGGGTTGGGGAACTATGGAGATCAGGGATGGCTTCCTGGAGAAGTGAGCATTTGAAATGGGGTTTTAAAGGATGGATAGTACTTCAAGCACCTAGGCAACTTAGTAGACAGAGTGCTGGGCCTGGATTTAGGAAGACCTGAGTTCAAATTTGACCTCAGACACTTACTAGCTGTGTGACTCTGGGCAACTCACTAAACCTGTTTGTCTTAATTTACTGGAGTAGGAAATGGCAAACCACTACAGTATCTTTGCCTGATGAACCCCTATAGACAATATGGTCCCAGGGTCATGAAGACTGAACATGACTCAACAGCAACAAATAATTAAGAAAGGCACCCCAGAAACAGATTCTGGGGTGAAAGAGAAAATGATTGAGGAAACAAAGGTTTGCACTTCTGCGTATATTGATTTATTAAGCAATGTATTCTAATTAGCACTGTCTGCTAACTGCCTAACAAATCAGGACCAGACCTCCTTAGCTTGGCATTCTGGGATCACAGCCAGGGACAGATTTTTTAATAATTAAAAACAATTGATCAAATAAATCTAATTAATTAAAAGAAAGCAATTAACCAGGATACAAAATTAGATAATTTGGTTTCTAATTGGAAGAAAGATCAGGTACTTTCTAAATTGGGAGGGGGAAGAGTGAACAGTTGTAATTCCTTGAATTCAGAAAAAGAGGTGTCTCACTTTCCTAAGTATCTATAAAGAAAATCAAAGGAACATGGAAAGAATAACTGATCAGTTTTAGGTCAGTTTTCAGATAAGACATATGGGTTGCTTGAAATTTATAATTGTGAGAAAACTCCTTGCATTGATGTTTGGATCTGACTGGGTTTCTGGTCGGCACAACCTAGGTCCTTAGTTAAGCAGCAGGGAGAAGGTGGTCCAGCTTCTCAGTCATGCAGGGCTAGGTTCAAACAGTGCAATAAGTTTTCCCACAATTCCCACAGTTGAATGAAGTTGTCTCACAAGACTGAAATTGGACTAGGCCCATAATTGAAAAGAAAGGGAACTGGGCTAGATCCAGAAATGAGTCACAAGATGGAGTCAGTGTAGTTCACTTAATTGCCACTACCATTTGCTGCTCTAATCCCCTCAATTCCAAGCATAAGGAACAGTATTAGCAAAGGCATAAAAGGAAGAAGGCATCTTATTTTACAGATAATATTAGCGAGCATTTATATAGTTCATTAAGGGATGCAAAGCAACTACAACCCTATAAGGCAGGTGTTATTATTGTACCCATTTTACAGATGAGAAAGTGATGCTGAGAAAGGATAAATGTCTTGCATAGTCATACAACTAGTAAATGTTTAGGTCTTCCTGACTTCACCTTGGGCGCTCTATTTACTATGTCACCTCTGAGGCACCTTCTAGATACCCAGCCCAAGGGTGTGTGTGTGTGTGTGTGTGTGTGTGTGTGTGTGTGTGTGCGCGCACACACACAAGCGTGTGTGTCTGTGTGTGTATCATTGCTCTCGAGTGTTTCTTTTTTTCCATTCTCTAATCAAAGATTGACGGAAACAAAATATTTACAGGCCACTGAGGAGATAGACTCTAAAATGGCAATTAATAGAATTTCTTTAATCTCAGCCTGATGCTGGCTGCTGCTAAACTTTGAGAATCATCATAGTGCAAGGAAAAGAGGGCTGGATTTAGACTGAAGGTCCTGGGTTTGAATCTCACCTGTGTCACATACAGTACCATCTATATAGTCTTGCATGGATAAGTCATTTTGTCTTTCTAGGACTCAGTTTCCTTATCTGTGAAATGAGGAGGTTGGACTAGATGTCCTCTAAGGTCCTTCTCAGCCCTAAATCTAGGATGCTGTGATCCTTCTTTGAGTAAGTCCTATCTCTTCCAGATTACACGTGGGGAGGTTTAGTTACTGACATATCAGATGGGCCTTGAGGATCCAAAATATTTCAAAGGCTTGATTCTTACTCTAACTCATCATAATCATTCAATAAGCATTTGTTAAGTAGCAACTTGACTGTGCCATGGATAGAGCACTGGGCCTAGAGTCAGGAAGAATTAAATTTATTTTTTATTTTTATTTTTGCTTTTTGGAGGGGCAATTGGGATTAAGTGACTTGCTCAGGGTCACACGGCTAGTTTTTGTGTGTGTGTTAAAGTGTCTGAGGTCAGATTTTAACTCAGATCCTACTGACTCCAGGAAAGGTGTTCTATTCACTGAGCCACCTAACTGCCCTGAAGATTTAAATTTAAATCCTGCCTCAGACACTTGCTAGCTATGTGACCCTGGGAAAGTCACTTAGCCTCTACTTGCCTCAGTTTGCCCTTCTGAAAATGGGGATAAGAATAGCATCGATCTCCCAGGGTTGTCGTGGGGATCAAAGGAGATAATAATTGTGAAAGTGCCTGGTGCATAGTAAGTACTACATAAATATTGGTTATTATTATTCTTGTTGTTTTGAGGCAGTCAGGGTTAAGTGACTCTAAATCTATGATTCAATTCAAATCTGAAGTCAGTCCTGCCCTTGGCATGTACTGTTGCTGCTGCTATTACTACTTCTACTGTTGTTGTTCATTCTGACTCTGAGATCTCATTTGGGGTTTTCCTGGCAAAGATACTGGACTGGTTTACCATTTCCTTCTTTAGCTCATTTTACTAATGAGGAAACTGAGGCAAAAGAATTAAGTGACTTGCCCAGGATCACACAGTTGTTGGATTTGAACTTAGGTCTTCTTGACCTACTGCTCTATCTACTGCACCACTATTACTATTACTAGCTATCTAGCATTTATATGGAGCTTTAAGGTCCACAAAACACTTATATTTGCTGTCTCATTTGCTATTCACAAGAACCTCATGAGATAGGTGCTATTACTATCTTCATTTTAAAGATGAAGAAATTGAGGCTTAGTGAGGTTAAGTGACTTGCCCAAGGTCACACAGCTAAGTGTCTGAGGCAAGATTTAAACTTAAGTCTTCCTGACTCCAAGCCCAGAGTGGATCCACTGGGTCACCTAGCTGCCAATATTAACATTTATATAGTGCTTTTAATGTCACAAAGTACTTTATATAGACATTTTTACTTCATGACAACTCTGTGAAGCAGATTTTGAACCCAGGGTCTTCCTTTTTCTGTTTGCCTGATTCCCAGTCCAATTTATCACCTATCTGCTTGCAGGGATTGCCTGTCTTTTAGCCCTCCACCTTGGCCAGGTAAGCCCCTAAGACTCTAAGTAATGTGTAGTTGATGAACTTCATTTGTGGGGAGTGGGAGAGAAGACACACTGAAATCAGAGGTCTGACCCTACCACTTCCCCAGCAACAAATAAGATTTCATTTATACTACCCACTTCACAGAGTTGTTGTGAGAGAAGTACTTTGTAAACCTTAAAGGCCATATAAATGTGAATTGTTATTATTACAGACAGGAGCTAAATTAGCACACACCCCCATACACCTGGACCTTCTCCAGGATCTTTGATCCACAGGCATAAACTATGACCTAAGAGGAGATGATGGATGTACTTTACTGGGGTGGCAGGGCCAATGGCATTGCATCTGCAGCTGATAACAGGCTGTGAGTCTGAGGCTGGTGCCAAGATACAGTGTGTTTGTTTGTTTATTTATTTATTTTTGTGGTTGGCATAAAGTAAAGAAAACAAAGTAGGGAGCAGAAAGAAGCGATCTGAACTGGGCCACTGCTTTTCCTGGCTCTCGGGCAACATACTATTGGCCCAGTTTCCAAAATCAGGGCCAGTTTGTTTTAGCAGCTTTGATGCTTTTACTGTTTGGACAGCTCAGCCCTTTCAAAAAGTACCAAGCTGACTGAAATGCTTCTCATTGAGATTCATCGTGCTCAGATAACACATTTAAAAATAAGAAGGGAGAGACGTTGGAATGCTTTGTCTAGACCAGAAATACAGAGCAGTCTCTCTCTCTCTCTCTCTCTCTCTCTCTCTCTCTCTCTCTCTCTCTCTCTCTCTCTCTCTCCCTCCCTCCCTCCCTCCCTCCCTCCCTCCCTCCCCCTTTTCTTTTTATCTCAGTCTGTCTGTACTTTTCTCTCTCTTTCTCTCTGGGAAAATACATCTCCCTCATTTAAAACAGAGAAGCATACCGACTATCATGCCAGTAAGAGGTGCATGTGTAGTCAGAACCTGGAGACAGCAACAGCTTAGCTTTGTCTCTGGGGCCCTGAGACACACAAGCATCTGGGCTCTTTGACTGCTTTGTGAGTTTTCACAAAGGCTGGTAGAGCTGAAGTCAGAGGGGTTTGCTGGCAGGATGCTTGTGGTTTACATCTACCCTTGTAATCAGATCACATAATGCGGACTCAACATTAATGAAACCTTGGCTTTCCCTCTGGCCTCTGGTCTCATGGAACACAACATTGGGAATTAGGAGACCGAAGTTTGATTTCCTGATTATGACAACCCATTGTGTGACCTGCCTGTATCATAGAGCTGCTCTCTTGGTTCCCCACACATCACCATGGGACCCATCCCATCCTGACGGTCATCACCAGCCTCATTATCACTATTGCTGAGGCTGTTATTGTTACCCAAATACCAGTACACATCATTATCACCATTATCATCAATACATACTAAGTACCCCTTGTATGGCAAGAAAGCATTCTATTAGGCACTAGGAAAGCTACTATTGGCAACAAACATGCAAGAAGAGCACCAAGTGGGCAGAAGACCAAGAAGAGCCTAGGTACCTGGAAATACCATCCCTGCAAGGATAGTAATTAGATTCCGCCTAGTTGTTATTATTAATGTTGTTCAGTCATTTTTTCAATCATGTTCAACTCTTTGTGACCCCATTTGGGGTTTTCTTAGCAAAGATACTGGAGTTGTTTGCCATTTCCTTCTGCAGTCCATTTTATAGATGAGGAAACTGAAGCAATAAGGGTTAAGTGAATTGTCCAGGGTCACAGAGCTAGCAAGTGTCCGAGGCCAGATTTGAACTCGGGAAGATGAGTCTTATTTCAGGCTTGTCAGTCTATCTACTGTGCCACCTAGCTGCCATCACCCCCATTAATGACAGGCTTTTAAGGGTTGATAACCTACTGATATTACAGAAAATAAATTTTTAAAAATGGAGAAAAAGTACTTGCTATGTGCCAAGCACTATCTTTAGTACTAGGCTTATGACACAAAAGCGAAGATAGTGCCTGCTTTTTAAGGAACTTCTACTCTAACATGAGGAAACGACCCACGTAAGGAATGGTGGTCAGGGGAGGGTATTTTGCTTTGGGATGTTGCCAGGATAGCAGCAGCAATGACACTAAGGATTTGATTTTGGATACAGAACTAGAAAGTAGAGTGGAGGTAGAGAAGGTGGGATTAATGTCCTTACATAAATACTACCTTTGTGATCCTGGGGGCAGCTAGGTGGCACTGTGGATAGAGTGCCAGGCTTGGAATCAGGAAGGCCTGCATTCAAATCTAGCCTCAGACTCTTACTTGCTGTGGGACACTGTTTGTTTGTTTCCTTATCTAGAAAATGAGCTTGAGAAGGAAATAGCAAATCACTCCAGTATCTTTGCCAAGAAAAAGAGTCATGAAGAGTCAGACATGACCAAAAAATGACTGAACAACAAAATGTGATCCTGGGGAAGTCACATAGCTTGGTTGTGCCTGAATTTTCTCTTCTGTAGAATAAAGGTGCTGGATTCAGAGGTTCCCAAACTTATTTGGCCTACTGGCCCCTTTTAAAAAAATTACTCAGCACCCCCTTGGGGTTAGGTTAGGTTACTACTTATTTTTATTCAATGCCCCCCACTTGCACTTAAGGCTAATACCAGCCCCCTGGATAGGTCCAGTACCTCCCAAGGGGCAGTATTGCCCACTTTGGGAACTTATGGATGGTCGCTGAGGTTACCCTCCAACTTTAAATGGCCTGAAATTGTGACTGGTCAATGTCATTCGGCATCTTCAGACTGTATTATGGTGTGACTGGGAGAGATTTGGAAGGGGTCTCTAATTTGAGTGAAATCAGTATAGTGATGAGTTTCTAGGGATTGTGCACGCCCTTCTTTCTCCATAGGTTTTCCATGACACTCTCTGGTGTCCTTAGCCTCAGGAGGATGTCTAGGAGGCATACCGTTAGTAGGTACACTCCCAGGAATGTAGGGTAGCTAGGTGGTAAAGTTGATAGAGCACTAGGCTTGGAATCAGGAAGACTCATGTTCATGAGTTCAAATCCACCCTCAGACATTCACTAGCTGTGTGACCCTGGGCAAGTCACTTAACTCTATTTGCCACAGTTCCTCTTTTGTAAAATGAGCTAGAGAAAGAAATGACAAGCAACTCCAGTATCTTTGCAAAGAAAACCTCAAATGGGGTAACAAAGAGTTGGATATGACTGAAAAATTATTGAACATCCCAGGGGTATGGTCTTAATAGTACCACTTGTTTCCCCTGATTGGGGCCATGGAAGCAAACAATACAGAGCACACACCAGAGGGGAATCAATCAGGGACACAACCAGTATTCACAAGTCCAATTATCTGCTGTTTTTATAAAACCTCCTGTTGATATTTTCTCCTTCCTCTCCTTCAGATTGTAAGTGTATTTTTGAAGGAAGGACATTAGATTTTTAAAAGAGAGAAATTTCTGTGTCCAAGGAAATGAAAAATCATGCTTACCTCTTACTAAGAGCTTCCATGTTTATTTAATAACCAATCACCAAAAGTCTGTGACAGTAAAAAGAAGCATGTCAGCAATGACCCTACATATAGACAGTGTATGAGGACCTCCTACTTGGCATAATTAATGGATGGTCCTGTCTCATGTTCCATATTTAGAAAAATTCCACCATTAGGGATTCTTCTAAGGTGTTATCCCTTAAACAAGGCAGAGACCTTGGACTGAGAATACAGAAATCTATAATTAGTTATCTAGATTGGGTGTATTGGGTGTATTGGCCTCTGGGCAGCCAAAAAGCTCAATTGGAGGCCAAGGGAAAAAAAAGCCAAATGCAGATCAAAACTGTGAAGGGGCACTAAATGCAAATGTCACTAAGTTCATAGTTTGCTTAAGCAGAGTTGTGACCAGAAATTCAAGTTAAGCACCTGGGAAAAATCCACCTTGGGGGTACTAGGAGTGGAGAACACAGAACCCAATCTATTAAGGTACAGTTGTGTCAAAAGAGGGGTGGTCTGTCCTTGCAGTTTCTGGGGGTGGAGGGGAGGTAGGGAAGACTATTGGAGAGGGGCCCTAGTGGGTCTGAGGGTCATGGGTAATGTTGCAGGGAGGTGAACGGAAGGGAGGTATGGGGACAACTATTGCTTCCATGAGAAAATGTCTCCTCCCACTCCCTCTGGAAAGCACAATCCTCAGATGCCAGCTCTGTGGGGCACAGCCCCACACAGTGCCCCCTTGGCACTATCAGTGTTCTGTATGGCAGACTCGGCCCTAGAAGGGTCTTTGTAGAATACTCACTGGAATTCTTTCAGGCACTCTTTTTTTTTCTGTCTTGCTTTCTCTTTGTCTCTCAGGCATTTAGAAACAATGGTCACAGCCCATGCACTTTTTGGATGCCCAGGGCATGGAAACAGAAAGGTACTTAGAGAGAAAAGAGCAAAAGCCATGGGAACCAGGATCAGAAATGTCAGAAGTTGCTATGATTGCTTTGGATTCAAAGCAATCTTTATTCTTCCTCTCTTCTCCCAAAGGACCAGGCCACCAAAGCAGTCTCAGGAAGCTTAAGCTTGATGTGTCCTAGGGGAGAAGCTCTCTCCTTACCCTTCCTTGCCCTGCCTAGCATGGAAAATGAACCCATTGGGATATAAAGTTGGCAGAGCAATGGCAACAGGGATCTTTCTGACCATCTCCCAAATTGTGAAATTGGCAAAGTTTGTTTTCTGTGGCCTTTTGTTTCTTCTGCCTCCGGGAACCCAGTGCCCTCATGCAAGTCTCCTTCTGTGGGGGAGTCTCCTGCCCCAGACTTTCCCTTCCTGAGCAATAATCCCTGCCTAAACCTTTTCCTTCCTGCCCTCATTGAAACAAATCTGTCCTTTGTTCTAAAGCTTTTGTTTTCTGCTCCTAGCTAGAAGTAATTCTATTTGGACCGGGAAATTATGGGTGATAAGTTTCATATGTGATACTTTTTATTAGTATACAGCAGATCTATCACATGGCTGACTCTGGCCCAATTCATTCAAGGCCCGTTACATTTGAATCCCACACACACAACTCCTCACAGGCTCTTCCAGTGTCCTTGAAGGGGCTGGGGAGTCTTTTTCATCTACTATCAGCTCAAGTTCCTATCACCTATGTTTCTCCTACTTTTAAGGGCCCAGTGACTAGCTAGCACTCTAGTTTCAGGCAACTAGGCCATACAAAGGGTAGAGTGCTGGGCATGGAGTCAGGAAGATTTGAGTTAAAATCTGGCCTCAGATATTTACTAGCTGTGTGACCCTGGGCAAGTCACTTAACCTCTGTTTTCCTCATTGGAAAAGTGGGGATAATAATAGCACCTACACTTCAAGGTTATTGTAAGGATCAAAGGACAAAATCATTATAAAGTTGTCAACATAGTACCTGGCACATAGTAAATGCTATATAAATGTTAGCTGTTATTATTATTATTATTATTATTATTAGAATAGTTTTATAAAGGGTATTTACTTCAAAGATATAGCAAGAACAAGCATATAGACATTTCTCCCAACACTTCAGGGGCATAATACTCCCTACACTTCTAGGTCTGATGTGGGGAATGGCAAACAGGAATTAGCTTAGCTCAAATCTTATATAGCATTAGTTCCACTAACTTCATGTCCAAAGCTGACATCAGTGACAACTTCTAGTAGGCTGGAGTTATAGGACCCTGGCTCTTCAAAGCCTCAGATGCTTGGCTGGCTGCATCCAAACTGAATACCTGGACCCCCAGATCCCTGTGGTTTGATCTGGGCCAGAATACAGACTATTTCTTATACCTAGAATAGAAAAGAATAAAGAAAAAGGCCCCCAAAAGGCCCATTTGTAAGGGCCACATAGCCTCAGGGGGGAAAAGGAGACCCTAAAACTCTCCCCTTTTACTTCATACTTTGAGTGAAAGACTCACTTGCACCCCTTGACCTAATAAAAAAAAAACTATAGCAGATTCTGAGTAAGGCTGTTTTTAAAAGATAGCACCAGTTTCAGCCATATGACCGATGGAAAAAGAGTTCTCCCAACTAACAGGTGACCATGTGTGTTCCAGTTATCACTAGAGTCTCTTCCAAGCAGGTCTCTAGAGCATTCCAGTGGAAAACACCATCTTAGCAAACTGATGGTGTCTGTGCATGCATCTGACCCCCATTACATATCCATGTTAACAGAAGCTTTAACTTTTAGAGTGCCTTAACCCAATCCTTTGAAGTCTGGCTTTGCCTCCCACTCCTCTATAGAAACTCCTCTTTCTAAAGTTACCAATGATCTCTTACACGCTAAATTTCATGGACTTTCCTCAGTCTTCATCCTTCTTGACTTCTCTGCAGCTTTTGAGAAAAGTAATTATCCCTTCCTCATGCTTTGGCACTGAATATGTGTCTAGCTTTGTATGGGTTGTCCATCCCTCAGTTCTACTTACCTTTCCTCAGTGTTATGACTTTTAGTCTAGGGGTGTGTGTGTGTGTGTGTGTGTGTGTGTGTGTGTGTGTGTGTGTATTGGTAGATCTACTTAATCAGAATTTTGAATCCATCTCCCACTCATTGGCTGACCTCACCTACTTTTGAAGTACTGAATTTCAAGGAGCACTGGTCAGTCCCATGATCTTGGTATAATGGAGTTGGTTCCTCGTGGAAGTAGATGCTAGAAAGCTGCCTTCTACATTTTTACTCTTGATTTCATTATCCTTATCAAGTAAATAAATAATATTTCATTACAAGGTGATAATTCATAATAATAAACAATGAACATCTACTATCAATTTCCTAAACCCTAGATGTCTTTTAAGTATAGGAGTGACCCAGACCTAGGAATTCTCTTTTTTTTTTTTTGGAGAGGGAAAGGTAGGACAATTGGGGTTAAGTGACTTGCCCAAGGTCACATGGCTACTAAGTATTAAGTGTTAGGTGTCTGAGACCAGATTTGAGCTCAGCTCCTCCTGACTCCGGGGCTGGTGCTCTATTCACTGCACCACCTGGCCACCCAACCCCCCTCCGACCTAGGAATTCTAAGATATGATCAGCTTGAGTCTTTTAACCCATTCCTTCTGTAATGTAGTGAGCTGAGTGGTGCAGTGGATAGAGTACTGGACCTGGAGTCAGGAATACCCGAGTTCAGATCTGGCCTTGGACACTTTCTAGTTGTATGAGCCTGGGAGAGTCACTTAAAACCTCTATCTGTCTCGGTTTCCACATCTGTAAAATGGAGACAATAATAGCACCTACTTCCCAGGGTTATTATGAGGATCAAAGGAAATAATAATTGTAAAGTCCTTAGCGTGGTACCTGGCATGTAGTAAGTACTATATAAATAACAACAATAATAAAATGCAGCTTGAGTTTTTTGAAAGCAAGGTAATAGCACAATTCTCCTGTAATATAGAGAGCTAGGTGATATGGTGGATAGAGTGAAACATACACCTGGAGTCAGGAAGACCTGAATTAAAATCCAACCACAGACACTTATTAGCTGTGCGATCCTGGGCAAGTCATTTAATCTCTGTTTGCCTCAGTTTCCTCAACTATAAAATGGGGATAATAATAACACCTACTTCACAGGGTTGTTGTCAGTATCAAATGAGATAATATTTGTAAAGTTCCTTACAAACTTTAAAGTGCTATATAAATATTAGCTACGAATGCTTGCTTTTATGTTCCCCTCAGACTTCCCTTAGGACTGAAGCAGGAACTCTGGAATCAGGGTCTCAGCTCACTCATGGCATGGGAGCATGGAGTATAGGTCTCCATTGAAAATAGAATCCAGATAAATTAGTCCTGGAAGTGCTTCCCGGACTCAGAGGCCGGGTTGTTTATCTTTGACTTCAGTGACTAAAATGAACCTGTCACAGAACAGAGTGAGTGGGTTAGGCGGACAAACCCAACAAGGAGCCATTATACTTCTTGTATCTCTTTCATTCTGACCTTGACCATTGCCCTATGCTGATACTGTATATACCATATTTTACTGCATAATCATTGCTGATTTTATGCCAAATTTTCTGCAAAAAAGTGGGGTATGACCATTATGTGAAGCTTAAAAAATAATTTGTGCTGGTATTACTTAAAAAACATTTGTTACTAAACTGTCTTTGTAAGATTAGGATGCTTGGAATACTCATGAATATACATTAAAATTGGGAAGATGCAAATCTTACCATATCATGTGACTTACTCATGGCACTTTCACCTATCTGCCAGCTTCTATGGCTCTTCATCGGGTTCAGTGACAGTAACACACTATGCAAGTCAGCTTTCGGAAACATACTGACAATTTGCCTGCCCTGAGAATTCTAGGCTCGCAGCTTACAATGCTGAAGACATAAATGCTTATCCATATGCCACAGGGGAATACATTGCTGCTGTTTACCTTTAATGCAACATGACAAACAGAATTATTCTATGTGACAATTATGTGATGAAAGGTTGCAAACCAATTTTTGGACTGAAAAAAGTGGGGAGGGGGTGGGGGGTAGAGTGCCATGATTGTGTGGTGGTGATGATTATGCAGTGAAATACGGCAATCTCTTTCGAGTTCAAGTGCTACAATGGTGATGTATAGTGGAAAGAATATTAGTTCTGGAGTAAGAGATTTTGATTAGAAATCCTGCCTCTGATGCAGAGTGACCGTGTGACCTTGGACCAATGCCTTAGCCTCCCTGGGCCTCAGTTTTCTTATCTGTAAAATGTGGGGATTAGACTAGATGGTCTCCAATATCCCTTCAAGCACTCTAGATTTCTGGTCATAGGGTTCTCTTCCACATTAATTTTTTAGTTCCCTGAGGCCAGGGGCTGTGTCATTTTTTCCTCTTAGTGTTCTTGGCACCTAGCTTAGAACCTTGTATACAGTAAGGAAGATAATGTATATAAAGTGATAAAGTGCTTTGTAAACCATAGATAGATAGATGATAGATGATAGATAGACAGATAGATGATAGATAGATAGATGTAAGCTCTTCATCACCATCATCATTACATATGATTATTGGCAAAAGCATTATGCACGTAAGGTATTACTTTGTATGTGAGGATAATAGGCAAGAGACCCAGCTCAGTTTTCAGTTAGCACCTCCCAGTCCCTCATAGACAGATGGGGGCAGGCCTCTATTTATTGATAGTGTCAGCCAAAGTGCAGGTTACAAAGGTATATTTTGTCCAGGTTCCTATCTGGGCTCCTGCATGCATAGACTTGTTTCAAGAAAAGTCAACAGCTTGTTTTATCTTTTCCACTATCACACCCAGAGCTGCATTCCTCACTTCCATATTCAGCATTCCAGGGGGTAATTAGAACAAAGTGCCCCAACCTTTCCAGGGGAATGTCTTCAGTTTCTATTTGGTCATGAAGGAAGACACAACTGCTCAATAGACCAGCACACCCCTTGCTGGCAGGTCTTCTCAGCAAGGGTTTGTTTGGTGTGGCAGCCAGATAATCAATTATAAGGTGGCCGGCTGCCAAGAGATACAGCTGATACCTACCGACCTTGAAGGGTGGAAAGTGTACTGGCCTGAGAGTCAGGTTCCTGGTCTTCTCCAATTAGCTCTGCCTACCAGTCAGTCAATAAGCATTTATTAGGTACCCGTTATTTTCCAGACACTCTACACTGCTTTGTAACCCTAAGCAAGTCACTTTTTTCTCTGAATTTCAGTTCCTCTATCTGTAAAATGAGGTTAATAGCATTTGAACTACCCACCTCATAGAGTTGCTGTGAGGATCAAAATAACATAAAACATTTCCTGTTTCGAGGGTCCTAGAGTCATAGAACTAGATAGCTAGAAGGGGCCTCAGAGACTACCTAGCCTAATTCCCCCATTTTACAGATGGGGAAACTGAGGCCCAGGAAGGTTAAAAGACACTCTCCAAGGTTACACAGAGAGAAGCACCATATATAACATAGGAAGTATGTAAATATAAGGTGTTATTACAATTCATGGTCTGGTGACCTTTGATGCCAGTCCTGTTAGTCACTGAATCTGTTATGAGGAAGGTTATGTAGTCAGGTCTGTGCAGTTGGGCTTTCACTCTTTTAATTATTCCTATTAACGTTATATATAATATAATCTAATAGCTTACTTCATATATATTTGTTCACTTCTTGTCTCTTTCATTAGATTGCAAGCTCCTTGAGGGCAGAGATTGTCTTTTGCCTTTTTGTATCCCCAGTCCTTAGCACAGTGCCTGGCACAGGCTCCTAATAAATATTTATTGAATGAATGAATGGAAGAACCAGAGAGCTGGGGAAGGAAAACACACATATATTATAAGATGACTTCCAGGAATCAGCTGGCGTGGAATAATGTAAAATGCTAGACTTGGGGTCAGGAAGACATGGGTTTGAATCCAGATTCAGACACTAGCAATTTGATCCTGGGCAAGTCTCTTCATCTCTCTGAACCTTTGTTTCCTCATCTATAAAATGAGAGGGCTGGATTCTATTACCTTTAAGATCACTCACAGCTCTAAATCAATGACTTATTATCTTATCCAGTCAGTCAACAATAATTTATTAATTATTTACTAAGTGCCAGGCTCTGTTCTAAGAGCTGTGTGTGTGTGTGTGTGTGTATATATATATATATATATATATATATATATATATATATATGTCTAGATAATAAACCACACAATACTGGTGCCAAATGAGGAGTATGGGCAGTAGTTGGTCTAGAAGAATCTAGAGGAACAAGACATTAGTGTGGACCGAGACAGTCATTTATTAAATGCCTACTATGTGCCAATTGACATACAAAGAACACAAAAGGTAGTCCCTGCGTTCAGGGACTGCTTTTAGCTCACAATATAATGGGAGAAGACAACATGCACTCACACACACACACACACACACACATTACATACAAACAATCTGCATACAAGATAAATTGGAGATAATCAACAGGGAAGGCATTAATCTCCTGGAGGTGAGACCTGAGTTGGATGCTGAAAGACAGATAAGATTTAGGTAGGAGAAGAGTAGTAGGGAAGGTATTTCTGGCTGGAATATCCAGGCCCATGCCTGGAACAAGGAGAGAGCACATCTAGCACCCTGATGTTACTAAATATTTTGTTCTCTGGCAGAGAAGTTATATGAAAAAAATGTTCTTTTGATGAAGTCCCCCTTTGTAGTGTGTTATTCCTCATTTGCTCCATGTTATCTCCAGTTTTGGACCATCTCTACTGCTGTCTTGCCCTTGGATTTGATGACCCAAGAACTCGGGCTTTATATGGCATGGCATATTGTATACTCAGTCCCATGACTTGGATTTTACACTCTTTCCCTAAAAGGGTTCTTTCTCCTTGGGCTCTGTAAATTGGGCCTAATTACCCATAGGTGTGGGTCCTAATTCCTCCTAAAATATGAAGATCCAAGGCCAGGTGAAGTGAAGATTCTTTTCTCTCCCCTATAGCGATGCTCTCTCCACTCTCATGTGATTACATCTCCTCTTCCTGTCCATGGCCTACCTGGGCCTGTCCTCCCTAGGAAGCTCCCCAGCTCCAGGGACTAAATTCTAATCTAGACCTTTTGCTATCCTTTCTATTCTATAAGGTTTTAACTGTCCATATCTCTTTTTCTCTAGGTTCTGCTCTTTGCTTTCCATTATTTTTTTTATTTGGGGGGAGGGGGATGGCTAGGTGGTACAGTGAATAGAGCTCTGGGCCCTAGAGTCAGAAGAACCCGAGTTTGAATGTGACCTCAGACACTTGACACTTAACTAGCTTGCTCTCCATTATTAAACAGTTTCTTATTTATTAATTCAACTTGAAGAAATCTCAGTGTTTCCCCTCCCTTTGGTATGTGCATTGTAATGAGGGACAATGCCTTAATCCAGAGTAATAAATATCTAATGGTAGGATTTCAGGTACATTGGCAGACTACTATCAAGCATATTATGACCTCTGACCACCAGGTTCCCTCTCTCTACCTCTGGCACAAGTATGACTGAGAAAATAGGGATGGTCTCAGAAGCCAGCTTCTGCTGTCCTTGCAACACTTTGTGACCAATAAGTCTTACTGTCATATATGATGCCCTTACATTAGACTGTATTATAGCATTATAACATCTTGAATATGCCTCTCCCCTGGGACACAAAGAGAATCAGGAAAACCAGCCACAGGTGTACAATGTACACCCAGATTATCAGATTTCCTCCTTGTAACCCTGTAAGATAAATAGGGTTTGGGGTTTGGTTTTTGTTTTTTTAGTTTGAACCTGTGATTTCATTGATGTAAGAAACTCCCAAGTGTGGAACTTTCCTCTACTGATGAAAACAAACAACTCATTTGTAATTTATATTCTTAGAGAATTGTCTATGGTGTCAAGAAGTTAAAAAATCTGCCCCAATCACACAGCCAACATGTCCAAGGCAGGACTTCAACCCAAGTCATACCAAGGCCCTATGGAGATAATAGTGATAGTATTAACTCATTTTACAGATGATAAACTGAGTCTCAGAGATGTTACATGGCTTGCCCATCATTATAGAATCTCTAAGTGTCAGAGGCAGAATTCTAACTTAGGTGCCTCCTAATCCAAGTCCAATACCTTTTCTACTATGCCACCCTGCCCCTTCCTTCTCTGAAAACAAACCACAATAACAACCAAAATGAGAGATACTTGGTACTTGGTGGGGGGGGGGGGGTGAGGTGGAAATTTTGGTAACCCTCCCATTACACCAAGTAGACATAAGGCATATATAAGGCCTATAGTTTTCCTACCTAGACATTCAGAACTCTGTTGCCTATCTATAGCTCATTTGTGATCTCTATCAAAACAAATATTGCTGTGGGCATCATCGTAATGGAATATTGTGGAAGAAAATTTCCTTCCAGAAAATACGTTTGCTCTTTCATCTACCAATCTTCACCACTGAGAGTTCAGTGGGATTTCCCTTTAACTGCCTACTGTGGCACAGCCAGGAAGATGTTAGGGATGTTAATCTCTGTTACTTATCTTCTTATAGGATTAGACATGTGAAAGTCAAACTAATTCTCAAAGGATTCCAGAAACATTGGTTTGAGAAAATTATCAGTTGTACTAAAACATAAACTTCTTTGAAGGTAGACACCAAAATCTGTTTCCTTGGTATTACTTTCTTTTCCCAATATCTAGTCCTAGGGATCTGAAAAGCATCTTAGAAGAAAGAGCAGTGACATAAGAACTGGGATTAAACAATCAACCCCTCCCCATACACACTGGTACTTCTCCTCTCCCTCCCATCCTACTTTTCAAGCTTATTCTTTCCTATTAGATTGTAAGTTCCTTGAGGGTCATAGCTGTATCCCTAGCGCTTACTACAGAGCCTAGCACATAGTAGGTAATTAATGACTATTGGAGTGACTTAAGAAGCACCTGAGCCTGGATTTGAACGCAGGTCCTCCTGTCTCCAGGACTGATGCTCTATCCACTATACCACCTAGTCATCCCACACCTACTGCATTCTATAATGTAGAGCATAGCAGACCCTCTTTTCAGCCCTGAGGTTACAGTAACAAGAATGAAAGTCCTTGGTTTCAAGAAGCCAATATATGCAAGTTGTACACATATGAAGAGATACAAAATACATATAGTACAAAGTAAATACAAGGTAGTTTTGTCAAGGAAGGCATGAGAATCTAGGGAGATCAGGGGAGGTAACATTGACTTGAGCTTTGAAGTAAACTAGGCATTCCAAAAAGTATTGCTGAGGATGGAGTGCATTCCAGGCATGGACAGCCTGAGCAGACAGCCTGAGCAAAGACATGGAAATGGGAGAGGAGGGAGTGTCATGTGTGAAGAACTGAGAAAGAAGTCCAGTTTGCTTGCATCATAGAATAAATGAAGTATACATATCATAAGATTGCAAGGTACATTAGAAGATCTGAATTTTAATCCTGATGGTCACAAACAGGCTGGCTTATCTTGGGCAAGTCTCCTAGTTTTTCTAGGTTTGTTTCCTCTTCTAGGAAGTGAAGAGGATTTTAGAATTTGGACCTAGAAGGGACTTGGTTATTGGTTATTTTTCTAAGTTCCCTTCTAGCTATAAATCCTATAGGAGCTGGGAAAAAATGCAAGTGCTAATTGTATTCATTGGAAATTGTATGGTACCTGTGATATTTATTGCAATGTGGTGTTTTTAGCAGTTAAGAAGCGATGGCGAGATCTGCTCTGGGTCATTTGTTTATAAAACTCACCCTTGCTTGAGGGAGATGATGGGGTTAAACATCTTATTTCTGTTTTGCCAGCAGATTAATCAGTGAAGGTGCAACAAATGTATTATTGCATATGGTTTACTCTACCTCAAAGGCTCCTTGTGTGGCCCAGACAAGCAACAGCTGCTCTGGGGAAGATGGGGAAATAACCACCAAATGGTTATGTGATTCTCAGAGCCAGGCACCCTGTGGTACAGAGTGAATAAGGTGACCCTGGGAATAAGCTCTCCTGGAGAATTCTTGGAGGAGATAGCACTCCAGCTGTGACTTACTAAGAAGGCCTTTGCTCTTTGTGTCCATGTACTTATTAGACTATCAGTGACGCCTGGTGAATCTTTATCCTAAGGGTAGAATAACTAACTCCTGCCATCCAGACTGTGATTTAGCCAGGTCTTAGCCCAGAGGGAACTATCCACCAGCCTAAAAGCAGGAAGAATTTTCCTGAGGTTTGTATTATCCTCGCACATGTCCTCTGGAAGTGGGAAGGGAAAGGTGGGAACTGTAATTCCTGATCTCCTGACCTTACTAATCTATTACCCCCAACTCCTTCCCCTTCCCAATGCAGCCTTATGTCAAAGTGAACAGGATGTGGACTGAGAACAGTTAGAAGGAGTTGAGATCCATCTTTAGCCTAGAGAAGAAAAGACATGAGGGTCAGGTGAAGAGGATGGAAATCACTATCTACAAATATTGGAAATAGTGGACCAGGGATTAGTCTTTTTGGCTGTCACCAGAGGATAGGTAAGACTAGGGTCACTAACTTGTACTTATGAGAAAGAATTCAACTCAACGAAAGATGGGAAATCTCCCTAATAATGAGAACTGCTCCTACATAGAATGGGCTGCCTTGCTAGCTAGGGGTTTTCCTATCACCAGAGTTTGACAGGCAGAGACAAATAGCTGGCTGTCAGGAATATCAAAGATTGGTTTCTTGATTTTGGTAGGACTTAGACTAGAAAACCTTTGAGATCCAACTATAGGTCTATGAACTTCATTTTATGGATGAGAAAAATGAGGCTCAAAGAAATAAAGGGAAATGGAGAAACAGAAATCGATGTGAAGTCTGATTATCTAGACCTGGTTGCCCAGGAGCGATTGGCTTATAGTGGGGTTTGCCATGGAGGTTGGGCTTGAGCTCAGTATGGCTAGAATTTGGAGTGTTGGAGGATAGGGGGTGAACATTCTAGGTGTGTGTGTGTGTGTGTGTGTGTGTGAGAGAGAGAGAGAGAGAGAGAGAGAGAGAGAGAGAGAGAGTGAGAGACAGAGACAGACAGAGACAGAGAGAGATTGAGAAAGAGGAGACCCACCTGGAGTCCTGTATTAGAGTCTGCAGATTCTATGAATAGAGTGGTCATTTTAAAGCTAGGAGCTACTTTAGGTGGAGGTGAAGCTTGATAGCTATTTCCATGGGCCCCAGGCAGCTGCATTTTTATGTGTTTTTCTCTAGGGAGGTTCACATCAGCCCACAGTCCTCTCTTTGAGATTGACTTTGATGCCCTGTTCCATCTCTTGTCACATATACCCCAGAGCAAGAAAACTTTCATCCTACTGCAGGACGTGATGAGCTAATTTTTTTTTTCCTGCTGAGAACCATGGAGTCCCCACTTTGAATATTTATTTAACTTCTGTCCATACCATTTACTGCAACAGACACGAGTTTTTTCTTCCTTGACAAATGAGACCAAGCAAAGGCCAAGAGTAAACTGTCGAAGGAGTCTCTCATTCAGGGCTGGCCTGATGCATAGATGAAACAACTGGTCATATAGTCAGGGTGATTTCAGGGATATTAGGAAGGCCTTCCTGCTTTATCCCCAAAGCCTCTCACACTAGTTCCACAAATGCCTGAAAGTCATTTAAACAGGAAACAGATGATAATAACTCACACTTAGATAGTCTTATGGTTTACAAGGTATTTTCTTCACAATAAACTTATGTGAGGCAGGAATATGAGGCAGGTATTACAAGTATCACTGTCCCCATTTAATTTTGTGTTTTAAAAAATATTTTTATTTTTAGTTCCAAATTCTATTCCTCTCTCTATCCCTCCCCCACCCATTAAGGAGACAAGAAATATCATACTCGTTATACGTATGAAGTTAAGCAAAACCTATTTCTGCGTTAGCCATATTCTGAGGGAAAAAAAAAACAAGAAAAGTGAAAGGATAGAAAATATGCTTCAGTCTATACCCTAAGTCCATCAATTCTTTAGCTTTTTATGTCATGAGTCCTTTGGAATTGTTATGAGTCATTGCATTGATCAGTTACCAAATCTTTCAAAATTGATTAACTTTATAAAACCGCTATTAGTGTATAGATTGTTTTCCTGGTTTCTCTGACTTCATTTTGTAGCAGTTCATAGAAGTCTTCCCAGGCTTTTCTGAAACCATCCCCTTCATCATTTCTTCTAGCATAATAGTATTTTATCATATTCATATGTCATAACTTGTTCAGCCATTCCCCAATTGATAGTCAACTCTTTAGTTTCCATTTCTTTGCCACCACAAAAAGAGTTTCTCTAAATACTTTTGTATATATAGGTCTCCTTTTTTCTTTGACTTCCTAGTATTTCTAGGTCAAAGGATATGCACAGTTTTATGGCCCTTTAGGCATGGTTCCAAATGATTCTCCAAAATAGTTCACAACTCTACCAACATTAACATACCTATTTTTGCATATCCCTTCCAGCATTTGTCATTTTCCTTTTCTGTTATCTTAACCAATCTGATGAGTGTTGGGTGGTACCTCAGAGTTGTTTTAATTTGCATTTCTCTAATTTATTAGTATCTTAGCACATTTTTTCAAATGACTATTTGATTTTTCCATTGTATGATTAGTAAGCTTAGATATATATTCAGATCTTTCGACTTCCAGTCTGATGTTCTTTCTATCATATCATACTACTTCTAATTTTATATTAACTTGTAGGTCTGAGCATGCAAATACTTGTGTGAGAGAGAGAGAAGCATGATTAATTTTCAAAAACTATAGCCATGAGTCAATAATATGAAATAGCAACCAAAAAGAAAAAAAAATGAATGTGCTTTTAGGCTGCCCTTGAAACACAGCCTCCAGAATGATGGAAGTGTTAATCTCTCAGTATGCATTCCTGATCCCACAACATCTGGAGTGTTGTGTTTGGCTCCAAGAGCTGCATTTAAGGAAGGATATTAAAAAAGTAGATGTCCATAATGACACCCAGAGGAGGGCAACCAGGATGGTAGATTATAGAACCATGGAATTCAAGCTAGAAGAAACCTTAGAGGTCATCTTGGCTGTACTCTCATTTTACAGACAAGGAAACTGAGGACTTAGAAACTATGAAATAAAGGGGCCAACTGAATATATCCCTTTTTTCCCCTTACTTAGCAAACCATTTTCTTGTAAGAGAGTATAAAAGAGAAAGAAAGCAGTTCAATGAAACCAAAAACACATAAACCAAGTCTGACAGTATATGTAATGTTCTATAACCATAGTCCATTATCTCTGCAAAGAAGGGAAGGAGAGCTTCAGAAAATCACTTTTTTCTAAGTGACATATAATTAGAGGGAAAGTTCTATATTCCTATATGCTAGTCCAGGTATTATTAGGCTAGGGTCTGTGAACAGATTTTTGTGAACTTGAATGGGAATTTTTTTTATAATTATATGTCAGTATAGTTGCTTTCCTTTGTAATCTTATGTATTTTATTTTATGAAGTTAAAAACACTATTCTGAGAAAGGGGTCCATAGGCTTTGCCAGACTATCAAAAGGGTTTGGGGCACAAAAATGGTTAAGAACCCCTGCTGTCGTCCAAACTCTTAAGCAGAGCAGAAGTTTTCCTTGCAAAGTCACAGTGTGGGAGTAAGGAGACCACTGGCTTTGAAATAGGGAAAATCTGGGTTCAAGTCTCATGCCTGACATTTGCTACCTGTTGATATGCCATAACATTTGTGCCTATACATTCTCATCTGAAAAACAGAGACAGCAGCATTTATGGTGCCACTGCAAAGGGTTACTGTGAGGAAAACACTTTGGAAGTTTTAAGGTACTATGGAAATATGGGTTGTTGATTATCATCATTATTATTATTACTATTATTATTATATCCCTGAGAAAAATAACCTCTGCTTGAATACTTCAAGATAAAACATGTAGTATCTTGTAATGCAGACAATGTAAGACATCCCTAGTTGTTATAAATTGGTTCTTCCTTATATTAAATTGATATTAGAATGGCACAGTGGATAGAGGGCTGGCCTTGGATTCAAGAAGACCTAGTTTTCTCTGACATATGTGTCTCATTGCCAAAGCACCTTTCTAAGAGTAGAAATTTGGGGGCAGCTAGGTGGCACAGTAGATAAAGTGCTGGCCCTGGACTCAGGAGGATCTGAGCTCAAATCCAACCTCAGACCCTTACTAGCTGTGTGACCTTTGGCAAAGCACTTAATCTGGATTCCCTCAAAACAAACAAAAAACCCAGACCAAAAAACTAAGAGTAGGTGAATGGAGTTTCCAAATTAGGAGCAAAATGAATGAATAAATAACAAGCAAATAAATAAATGGATAAATAGGTAAATAAGTAAAGTAAGTAAATATCCAAGTAAACAAATGAATGAATATATGCAGAAAGAACCCAGAAATCTTTCCCATTAATAAAAACAAAGAATTCAGCCTTTACAATACTAGGGCAAAGAGAACCACAATTCATTAATTTGCTAAATATTCTTCTCTTCTGCTCATGCTAGAGCTTTAACTATGCATTATGTTTGAGTAAGAACACATCATAATAATTCCTCCCATATAGAGAGAACTTTATAATTTTTAAGGTGCTCTTCTGAATTTCATAATCTTTAAATGAGGCTTTAAATGTACCTTCCAGCTCTAAGTCTCTGACCCCTTTTTGCTAAAGGCCATGTATTAATGAAAACATATTTGTGCCTACACTAAGCAGTTTAAATTCAAGCCATTTTACATTTCCCAAATGGGATCTAAACCAGTCAATAGCTTTCTGTGTAGATAGATACCTGTAGGCGGAGAATGTTACTTAATATGAAGTGAATTCATATTTCTGAATTTGTTAATTGTTCATCTGTTATAAACATCCTTTTCAGCTTGAATTTTATATATGTACATATGTTGTGTTTGTGTGTACAAACACAAACACGTTAGTTGGTTGGTTGGTTGTTGTCCTTAGATGTCAAAGAAGACTAAAATGACATCACTATGCTAGAGTCAAGTTTCAATGTGTCCACCCGTGGCTGATCAGACCAATACGATCTCAGAATGCTCTGCCACAGGTCGGCTACACATAGTCCATGTGAACATTTGGGGTGTATTCCCGAAATTTGCCCATCCTGCATTTCCTTTGAGCTGTTTCAATTCTGCTTTGTTCATAGAGCACAGCCCCTTCTCTGATGTGGACATGCCATGGTAAGTGGTTCTGTGCCAGTGTACACATCCAGTTGAATGAATTAAAAAGCATTCATTAAGGACTTACCATGTGCTTACAATGTGCTAAGTCCCTAGGATACAAATATAAAAGCAACTGAAAAGAAATAATAATAAATAACATTTACATAGCTTTAAGCATTTGTAAATGATTTAAGATCTGCAGAGTACTTTACAGATATTATCCCATTTGATCCTGACAACAATCTTGGAAGGTAGGTACTATTATTATTCTTGTATTATAGATGAGGAAACTGAGGCAGACAAAAGTTAAGTAACTTGCCCGGCTTTGTACAGTTATTAAGTATCTGAGTTAGTATTTGAACTCATATCTTCCTGACTGAAGGTCCAGTGATCTATTCACTATACCAGCTAATGAGTAAGGACAGTCCCTACCTTCAGGGAACTTACATTCTAATGAGGGAAAAGATGAGCACTATACCTCTCTTAGTGCAAAAGTAGAGGGCAACTCCCTAAGCCTTAGTAAAAGGTTTCCCTAAGTTTCTATGCCCCTCAAATTTCATCATCTGATAGCATAGCCCAGAAGCTGTGTCTGCTGGCATTGTTTTCAAGAGTCTAAACTCCCCACCAATAAGGTACCTGGGAAGGACGTTGGTCAAGGGATAAATACATGACTCCACTTAAATTGGGGGATGCAATGATTTTTTCTTCTGATCTCTTGTACTCTGGCATGGGTTGCAGATTTCTGGCTGCCTCTAGGACCTTGGCAAGCAATAAGCAGGGCTTTGTCCGACAATACTACGGTCCCTGGATTCTGCTGTAAGTCATTCCACTCTGGGTCTCCATGGCAGGCACTGGGCTATGAGCTTGGGGAATGAGAGCCACTTCTTTGAGAGCAGAGAAGCCAAGACCACACAAGCAGAAAATACAATCAAACTCGTCTGTGAGGAACAAAAAAATGAAGCAATTCAGGGCTGGATTTACAGCACTCCATCAGTCCTCATATTAGATTTTATAGAACTGGAAGAGGCCTTAAAGGAACTTTTTTTGACACTCCTCTCCCCATTTTGTTCAAACAGAATGTACACAGGATAAATTGGTGATGATTGACAGAGAAAAGGAATTGAGGGGAATAGGAAAGGCTGTTTGTGGAAGGCGGGGTTTTAGCTTGGACTTGAAGCAAGCCAGGAGGCAGAGATAAGGAAGTATTCTAGGTATGGGGAACAACTAGTGAAAATCCATGAAGGGGTGTGTGTGTGTGTGTGTGTGTGTGTGTGTGTGTGTGTGTGTGTGTGTGTGTGTGTGTATCATAAGAAAACAGCTTTAAAGAGAAGTGACTTACCCAGTATCACTAAATGAGAGACAGAATTCAAACCCGGATCTTCTGAATCCAAGTACAACTAGATCTTTCCATTACAACATGATTAAAGAGACCCTAGGGTAGGTCATGTTCAGTCAACCAATTGGTAAATTCTTACTGAGAGTCTACTATGTGCTAAGGTACTAGAGAATGAGTCTAGGTCCTTGCTCTCCAGGAAGTCTAGGGTTAATTGGAGAGACCATAATAAACAATTAGAGAACAATTAAGTAGCAATTTAAATAATATAAGTAAATTAAGAGTTTAGTAAAAGGTATGCTCAATATGGAACGTAATATGATTTAATGGGTAGAATGTTAGACTTGGAATCAGGAAAATATGGCTTCAAATTTCACCTCTGAAACTTGTGATCTTAAAGCTGAAAGGGACCTGAGAGGACATCTAGTCAAGTCTCCTTGTTTTACAGTTGAGGAAACTGAGGCCCAAGGAGATTTAAATGTTTTACTCAAGATCAAACAACGTGTAGTAAACATCAAAGATAGGAGCTGAAATCAACTGTAGTTCCAGAGTCAGTGTTCTTTCTACTATGTCAGGGGACCTTTAATCAGTTAGTAGATGAGTGGCCTTGGACAAATCATTAAACCTCTCTAAACTTAAATTTCTTCATCATAAAATAAGTGATAACTAGATAGCCTCTTGTAATGGGAATGGGAATTTGAAGATCTCCTCTGCCCCTTAATGGACCTAGGAGGGAGTTTGAAAACCTCCCCTGCTTTGAAAGTAAACTCTGCCCCCTAATAGGCTGAATGTGATCACATGGAGCCTGCAATGGAGGGAATATGCTAAAGGGTGGGGCAGAGCCCACAGGAAGCTTCCCTGCTGTGAAGATAAACTCTGCCCCCAATAGGCTGAATGTAGTCATATGGAGCCTGTGGTGGGAGAACTTTGCTGAAGGGAAGCAGAGCCCACAGGAAGCTGTTAGTCAGAGCTAACCAGACAGTGGGAGAGAGAGGATGCTCAGGCAAGGAGATAGAGAGGTTTGTGAGTAAATATTGATCTTGTATTGGTTTGTGGAAAGGCTGAAGGATGCTGTGGCTCTCAGTGTTATTATGGCTTCTGAATATCTTTGGTACTATGATGGAATCAGCTTACTGGTTTTGAGATTTGGTTTTCTGGTGTCTAAATAAATGTTTCAGAGTTCTGTCTTCTACTTGGAGAATCTGGTATATTTTGCCATGAAATGTCATGCAATATTTATAGTTATAGTCTTTATTGTGATCATGGGCACTATAAATATTGCCTTGGTGCTACACCTCTGAGATCCTTTCTAGCTCTAAGTCTATGATCCTATAGTCTGCAGAGGTCAAAAGCTTCATGGAGATAGTGGGACTTGACATGAGCCCTGAAGAATGGGTAGGATTATTAGGTGGAGGGCTAAAGAAGGGCATTTTTAGAATGGGAATCTGATGATTTTCTTTTGCTACTCTGAGAAATGAATAGAATCATGGAGTCTCTGAGTTGAAAGGATTTTTCAGGTCATCTGTCCAACCTTCAATCCAAAACAAGATTTCCTTCTATAATATTCCTAACAAATTGTCTTCTAGATTATTTGAACTTTTCAAGTGGCATGGAGCTCACTATTTTTTTTGAACTTTTGAGCTCCAATACTATATAGCCAACTACCTATTAGACATTTCAAAGTGGATATCTCTAGGCTTCTCAAACATAACTTCAAAACAGAATTCATCATCTTCTCTTCTCTTCCCCAATCCACTTCTCTTCTGAATTTCTCCATAACTATTGAAGATATCACCATCCTTTCAGTCACCCAGGTTTTCAACCTTGACTCATCACTCTCACTCACTTCACATAGACAATTAGTTGACAGATCTTGTGTTTCCATCTCCACAGTATGGAGTCTCACATGTGTCTCCTTTCTCCATTCACACACCTTAGTTTGGGCCCTCATAATCTCTCATCTGGACCCCTATTTGTACCCCACTGTCTCTTCTTTCCCATTCCAACTGATAACCAACACAGCTGCCAAAGAGATTTTTTTCTAAAGCACAGGTCTGAACATGTTGACCCTGCCCCTATTCAATATACTCCAAAATGTTTTCCTGTTCTTCTAGGAACAAAGGTAAACTTCTCTGGCATTTAAAACTCCTCACCACCTGGTTCCTTCCCACTTCTTCAGTCTTCTTCCATGTTGCTCTTCTTCATTCACTTTAGGATCCAACCATAATGACTGACTTGCTAATCTTCACACATGACACTGAATTGTCTCTGCACCTTTGAACTTAATGTCATTCATTCCTGGAACACTATTCTTCAACCTCCTTAGACATCCTGGTGTTTATCAAGAATGAACCCCACCACCTTCTGTAGTATCTTTCCATGCTCACCCAGCTGCTAGTTCCTTCCCATCCATGGTTACCTTATGTATGCTTTGTATGTCTCATATATATGTACCATCTTCCCCGTTAAGCAAGTTCATTGGGGGCAGAAATTATTTTGCTTTTGTATTTGTATCCTCTGTCCCTCATACATTGTTGAGTACTTGATAAATGCTTGTTGACTGATTGATGTAACCCATTCCATTTACAGATGAGTCTAAGTGTTGGAAAGTTCTTTCTACTGAACTAAAATCTGCCTTCCTTGTGACTTCTACCCTTTGGTTTTAAGTCTGTCTTTCTAGTGCAACACAGAATAAGTTTACTCCTTCTACATAACAGCCTCCCAAATATGTGAAAACATCAATCACATCTCTCCTGGTACACCAGGCAGTTTTCTTTTCTGTAGGTTAAACACTTCCAGTTCCATCTGCCAATCCTCTGATAATGTGGTTTGCAGACTTCTTAATATTCTATTTACCCTCAGCTCAGCATACTTCAGTCAACATTCCTTTGTGGTAAAAATAATTAATACAATCAGATCTGACCTGTGTTATTCCGGATGGTGCAGTACAATTACCTTCCTTCACATGGACACTATAACTTTATCAATGCTATCTAAGAGTGAGTCCTCTCTCCCTCCCTTCCTTACTTTTCACCCCTTCCTTTCCTTCCTTCTCCATCCCATCTCTTTCTCTCTCTTCCCCCCTTCCTTAAGGATTTGCATCATGCTGTTGACTCATGTTGATCTGGTAGTCCATTAAAACTCACAAATCTTTTTTCCTATCAGTTCCTATGAAGCCAAGTTTCTCCAATAGTGTACATGTGTAGTTATTTTTTTAACTAAATGTAGGACTTTGTATTTATTCCTGTTAAGTTTTATCTTGCTTTATTTCAATCCATTTTTGGGTCAAGATCATTTTGTATCCTGGTTCTATCAATAAGATTCTAATTTTCTGTCATCCCCAAATTTGATAATAATGCTTCAGTGCCTTCCTCTAAGGCTGGTTAAGTACCCTTGCATCTGGAGAGGATCTATTGATCTGGAAACTCAAAAGTATTTCATTTATTTAAATAATGTGCTGAAGATGCTATTAACTCACCACCAGTGCAAGAACATGGGTTGCAACTCAATGAGGGGAGATGGACAGCACTGATCCATCTGCACATTCTTGCCCAGTCCCCTTGTGCCTAAAAGTTCATATTTGTGAAATAACTTGTGGAGTCAGGGAGCTAGCCTTTACTTTCAGGTGAACAAGGTAGTATGTTCTGGGTCATGTTCTTCTGAGTACTTCAGAGGAAAGGTGATATGGGGAGGGAGCTGCCCTATGTAAGGTTGAGAAAAACATTTCAATTTAATTTAGGTCATGTCATACAAAAGAGGAATTAGACTTGCTTTGCCTGACCCCAGCTGGCAGGACTAGGAGATAGGAGCTGAAGAGAAGTAATCTACTATATGTTACTGTCTCTGGGACCACAGGGTTCCTTCTTTCCTGGAACCACTTGGTTCCCCTCTCCACAGCTGCCATTTTAGAGCTTTATATTTGCACTGGTTTCATCCCCCACCCCAACTTGTAAGGGACCTGAAAGTATCATCTGTTTCAGGGCTCATCTCAGTTCTAACTCTGTTTAAATTCTGGCTTTCACTCCAGATTTTCAGCAAATCTGTTTCCTTTTATAGGCAAGTCTGAGGGAACTCAGATCAGTGGTAGCCAGACCCATTCAAGTAAATATAGTATACTGTAGCTCAATCAACCGTCATCATTAAGTTTGTAGGGTCTTGGGATCATAGATTTAAAGCTGGAAGGGACCTTAGAAGGCATGTAATCTAACCCTCCTCATTTTACAGATCAGGTAACTGAGGCCCAGAGATTTGCCCAAGATAACACAAGTAGAAGAAACAGTACTCCAACCCTCTTTTCTGAATACCTTCCTTAACACGTTACCTCCCCCAGGGAGTCTACAGCCTTAAGTAAAGTCTTTTACATGGATTCAGTTCTTAAATACCCCCCAAATTAATGGTAACTTGTGAAGGTTCAGACTTCAGAATGTCCCTGATGGTATACTTAGCCCTGACACATAATTGTTCAATCTATGTTCCTCTAGATTAACATTGCCTTATAAAGATCTGTCCAAATTCATAAAATGAATAGTAAACAACAAAAAAAACTAAAACGAAAATTTTAAATAAGAACAAAACGAGATTTAAAAAGAGAAAAGAAAACCCCAAACAACACCCTCCCCTAAAAAGTGAGGGAAGGAGGGAAATACTAGGCAACTTTACTAAAAAGATATGCCAGATGGTTTCTCCTGACTTGTGCCTTGTTTAGGAAACTAATCTAGTTTAGCAAATAATACAACAACAAAACAATTCCAGGTTAAAATATTCTATCCATAGTTATAAACAGTGGTCTAACATCCACAGGGCAATAGAGAGAACAATTTATGTACTTTTCACATCCCTTCCAATCATAGAACTAACTGTCCATTCAGTCCATTTCATTATCTTCCTGCTGCTCCTTACCTGATGCAGGACCCTGCACAACAAACCTGATGATTTCTTTTTCTCTGAACCCTGGATCCCTAGAATCCATGCCCCCAGGAGGTTTGTCCATTCATCTTTGGAGCTGCTTCTCTAGAGTCCAGGCCAGCCGACAGGTGATTGAGTGAGTGCAAAACTAATCTACCTAAACCACCCTATCTACCCACCATCTAATCATTCAGCCACCCCCACACAATCTTGCCATCAGCCTTGCAGATGTATCTACCTCCTCAGTCAAGTAATAAGGGTTTTTAGGTCATAGGATTGTTTATTTTGAGCTTGAAGACAACTCAGTGGTCTAGTCCAACCCCCTAGTTTTACAGATGAAATATTGAAACCCTGGGACATTAGTAAGGTAGTAAGCATCAGGAGTGGAATTTGAACCTAGGATTTGACTACACAGACAATGATATTCACTAGTATTTTGCAAAAAGTCAAGTCAGAGATTTCCTAAGCAGGGAAAATGACTAAGCTATAAAGTGGCAATCTGACTAGATAGTCTGAAAAGTGCTTTCCCTTTCTAAACCATGTGATTTTATGATTTTGAATTCCTTGTTTAATGTTTCAAATTCTAATGCTGAGAAACTACACACTGAACACTAAGGGCTAGGTATTTGGATTTGTCTATAGCACCCCCTCACTCATTTCTTCTACTTGCCTCTAATCACCTTTCTCCCCCTAGACCATGGGTGGGGAACCTCGAGGCCACATGTGGCCAAACTTCACAGAACAAATCCCCTTAAAAAGAGGATTTGTTCTGTAAAACTTGGACTCAGTCAAAAGACCATAGCCAAGGACCTAGAAGGCTACATGTGGCCTCAAGACCACAGGTTCCCCACCTGTGGTCTAGACCCTCCCCTGTATCTCAAGCTCTCCTGTTCGACTCTCCTTCAATTATAGGGCCCCATGAAAAGATTAGGCCCTTCCTTATTCCATTCCCTTCAGGGAGCTGCTGGAGCAAATCTTAGTTTATAATACTTTAATCATCATTCAGATAATAACAGCTAACATGTATGCTGCCCTTTAAGGTTTGCAGAGGACTTTTTGTATGTTATCTCATTTGATCCTCATAGTAATCTTGTGAGATACTGGAAATATTATTATTACCGTTTTACAGAAAAAGAAACTCCATGCCTCAGCCCAAGGGATTGTACAAAGAGGTGAGAAGTATCATGCATTTGGTGTCAGTCAGGAAACCTGAATACTGGTCATTACTCTGCCACTAACTCACCATATGATGATGGCAAGTCTTCTCACCACTCAGGGCCTCAGTGTTTTTATCTGTAGAAGGTAGTAGATGATTTTTGAGATTCTACAGACCACTATTCTTTAGCTATTAATGATTTAATTAATCATTTGCAGCTCAATATCAGACTGACAGAGAAGACTTATATGGGTAGGGTGCCTTCCTGGAGCCCCTCACATTGTACCTGGTAAGCAATTTGCTTCATGTCAAATGAATGCTACCATCTAGTAGCCCTGGGGGCCTAGAGCTTAGTTGTCAGCACAGTTTTGTACTGTTCCATTATGAATAGTAACAAAATGTTGGGTTGTCTCTGTAGTTCTCTGTAACTGGAACTAATCAACGAGAATTTGGAACTGGTACAGCAGGCACACAATTTGCTGTCAGTCTCCTTCTGGCATCAGTCAAAAGGCCATTATAAACTTCTCATTGCTGCTTTCTCTAAACAGACACAGTATTTCATTACAGCAGGAACATCCCTTTGGCCATTCAAGAACAATATTCATCCTTTCCCCATAATTCCCATACAAGGGACCTTTAAAAAAAAATTATTATATGTTGTTTAGATCTGAAGCCAGTGAGACTGCAGATTCTTACAGTTTTTCATTTTCATCCTGTTTCTTGTCCACACCAGGGAAAAAGCTGGGATCTGGCTTTAAAAATGGAGGGGAACTAAAGCACTGGACCCAAAGAAGTCGGGTTCCAGGTAGCTTATCTTAGATGTGAATTCACATGCCTCTTAGTTCATCTGCATGTTTGCTGTGCATCCAAAACTTGTTTTAGGTACTATGAGGGGACATGAGAAGGAGACCAACTTGCATTTATCTAAATAGGGTGGTGTGGGGATAGAGACTTGGCCTGGAGCATTTATCTAAATAGGGTGGTGTGGGGATAGAGACTTGGCCTGGAGTCAGGAAGATCTGAGTTCTGCAAAATGTTGTTCGATTGAAATATATGGAGAAAATCTGGCCTCACATAGATTTATAGTTGGAAAAGGGAAAAGTTTTAATAGACAAATAATGAATTAGTATTATCGTGTGATAGTTTTGACCTCTGTGGACTATACTTTGAGAACCTGTAGACTTGATGATCCAAAAGGGCTGTTCCAGTTCTAAATCAATGATCCTACAAATAATACCACAATTTAGTGAAGTCCAGAAGTGGTAGGCCAGATGTATTGGAGGTAATAAAGCTGGAAGCTGGGAGACCTTTTTTATTTTAAATGAAATGCTGAGAGTTAATTTGCATATGAGCATACATATATCCCATGCAATATTACTTATTAATTCCATGGAAACATGGGTAAAATATTTAAAGAGGAGTCCTGAGTTTCACAAGAACAATGCTATAAACATTGTTTGTTACTTAGGGCAATTAGTTTTTGATGTTACAGTTTAGTTTCTCAACTAAGGAGCCAGCAGAGCATTGAAAGGATACAGACTGAATTATTTGTAAATCTTAATAATACTTGTTAGGGCAGCTAAATGGCCCAGTAGATAGAGTGCCAGGCCTGGAATCAGGAAGATCTGAGTTCAAATCTGCACTCAGACACTATCTATGTGACCCTGGGCGAATCACTTAACCCTGTTTGCCTCATTTTCTTCATCTGTAAAATGAGGTAGAAAATGAAATGGCTCTAGCATCTTTGCCAAGAAAACCCCAAATGGGGTAATGAAGAGTTAGACACGACTGAGCAATAACACAAAAATGATATTTGTTGGGGAGGTCACTTTTGAGCCATGGATGATACAGTTCTCTCTTACCTCCACATCTCTGCTCATACTCTCCCTGTTCCCTAACCTGTTTCCCACTCTGTCCCTTTGTGCTTCTCTAGATGTTCTAGTATTTCAAGTCCCAGTTCGTTTTGCTGGCCTCTCCTGACCACTCTATTCCTCAGTGATCTTTCTCTCCTTCCACTGAATTCCTCTAGTTTATCTTTGGTGCACTACTTAGTTGACCTTTATCGTGTAGCGTGTTATATTGCTAGTTAACTATTCCATCGTGTAAGTCCCGTCTCCCCAATTGTCTATGTGCCCTTAGGGAAGGGACTCTCCATAATGTGGAGTGATCCCCAGGAAATAATGGCCAGGTTGAGGTGAGACCTCATCAGAAGCCTGGGAAGCTGGGGAATAATAAGAGGGCACCAGGCAAAGCAATGATACTAGGGTGCCACAAAGGGAAAGAAATGCATGGGAAAAATCGAGACTTCAAGGTCCTGCCCAGAGCAAACAGCAGGATAGTGTGATCCAGGAGCCTTGGCAGGTGGTTGTCAATGACTTCATTCTGTAAATGTGAATGTGTAGAAAGTGAGCAAAGGAGCAAGGCCAGAACTCTTAGAGGTAACAGAGAAAGGCCAGAACTCCTCCTTGTGGTGCTGCTTTCACTGAGGAAGATTGTTCTTCCTTTGTACGTGCATTGCCAATTCTCTCTGTTTCCAGCAGCCGCTTCCCCTCTTGCTGTCTCTCTATTTACTCTGGAGTGCTGCTGCACCTGCCTAGCTCCTGCTGAGATTCTGTATCTTTAATTCCCTCTGGACCCCCTGCCCCTGGCCTGTTATGCAGAAAGCACTTCATAAGCCTTAAAGTTGGGTTTACCATACAACAATACAATGAACATTTTTGTTGTTGTTCAATAGTGATTCCGTGGATCATAACACACCAATACTGTCCTGGGGGTTTTCTTGGAAAGAATACTGGAGTGGTTTACCATTTCCTTCTCTAGTGGATTAAGGCAAGTAGAGGCTACCTGACTTGCCCAGGGTCACACAGCTAAAATCCCAACCTCTTTTCTCCAACTCATGTTGAGTGACTGTCTAGGCTGGATTTGAACACAGGTCTTTCCAACTCCAGGACCAGCACTCTATCCACTGTGCTATCTCCTAGGCAAATAGAAGTTAAGTGACTTGTCCAGGGTTACACAGTGTCTGAGGTCAGATTTGAACTCAGATTTTTTTACTCCAAGTCCCATACTCTATCCATTAAGCCACCTAGCTGCCTCACAAAGAACATTTATTAAGGGTTTATTGCTGGGTAGATTGTATCAATACTAGGTGCTAAAGGAAATATAACAATAATAACATATACCTTTTATATAGTGCTTTAAGATTTGCAAGGTGTTTTATATATATATACATAATATATATAATCTCATTTGATGTAATGCTCCCTTATGGAGATTACAGTTTAGTAGGGAGATAAGAATTAAGGAGTTAGAAAATTAGGAGGAGACCTTGGAGAAGGTGGTATCTTCAGAACAGAAGAAGGAGAGCATATCCCATCAAAGGGGTAGAAAATACTATTAAAAGCTACAGAAAGGTCAAGGGTGATGAGGACAGAAAAAATAACTTTAGATTTGAGAAATAAGCAGTCACTGATGACTTCTGAGAGAGTAAAACCAGTAAAAGGGTGGGGACAGAAGCCTGATTATAAAAGACTGAAGAGAGAGTGATGGAGTGAAAGCATAAGGCATAGAAAACTTTTTCAGGAAGTTTTTCAAGAAGTGGGATGGTAACTGGATCATAAGATCATATATTTATAGCTGGAGTTATTAATAATCAGAGATTATTAAGTTTAACCCTCTCGTTTTATAGATGAGAAACTGAGATCCACAGGAACTAAATGACTTGTCTGGGGTCACATAGCTAGTGTCCAAGGTGGACTAAAAGTCCAGTGCTCTAGCCACTATACCACATGGAGAAGTCAAAGGAAGTCTTTTTCAGACCTGGAAAAAATAACACATTTGTAGGCAGTTAGGAAGGAGCTAATTGTTACAAAAAGAAATCAAGGCTGCGTATGAGAGAAAGGTTACCTAATGAAACAAAATCCTGAAGAAGGAAGGCAGAAGGCAATGTGGATCATGGATACTGAGAAAGGGTCCCATAGGCTTAGTTAGTAATAGCATGACCTCATCTTCTCTGACCAGTGGGAAGGAGGATGCTCCTGAAAGGTTGGGAGCATGAAGAGAGTTGAAGGTATTCAGAATGGAGGGCCTTGGTCTTCTCAGGGAAGTAGGAAATTGTCAATAAAAATGATAACTAGCATCTTTGAATCTTCTACCCCAAGAATCCATGATTTGGGGAAACTGTGTCTTCACCTCCATTTTCATCTATGGTCAGGCCTAGCTATCTCTATACCCCTTGTCAGTCATTGAGGTGTCAAATTAGCTTCATGACCTTGACCAAGTCTATTCCCCCAAACTGTCCCCTAAATGCCTTTGCTGTGGAATGAGGGGCTTGGACAAGATGACCTTCAGGGTTCCTTTCAACCTGAACATTCTGTGATTGTATGATATATTAGATACCTCATGTGCCCAGTGCTGTGGGGGATGCAAGAATGAGAAAGAAGACACAGTCCCTGACCTTGAGGAACTTGCAATATTGTTCCGGAAATAAGACTAACAAATATGCAACAGAAAATGATATAAGGGATTATAGAAGAGCTAAACTGTGTCCTGATGATTCTGAGGAGAAGAGCAGTGCATTGCCAGCTGGAGTGATCAGGAAAGGAAGGGCCTCATGGAAGGGGAAACGCTGGAGCTGGGCCCTGAAGAGTGGGTAAGAATTGGATGCCTGGGGAGATGGGAGGCCATTCTGTCTGAGAGAAGACCATGAATGAATGCTTGGGGATGGGGGGGGTGGGGCAGGAATGAAAGACAATACCTTTGCGGAAGAGCAAGGACCCCAGTGTACTAGGGAACAAAGGGAGGTAAGGTTGGATAAGAGTGTGAATCCATGTTCTAAAAGTGGGTTTAAAACTTCCTATGGGGTCAGCTAAGTTTCTGGGTCACCATTCTTGGATGGGGATAGTCTTAGGTGGAGATTGAGTCTCCAGCTCTCTCTCACTGCTGCCCCAAACTCAATCCATTCTTCCAGGTTGCAGGTCAAAAAAAGAGAATGTAATTGCTCAATGGGATTTAGAGCTGGGAGGGGCTCAGAGATCATCTATATCAAGTTGATCATTTTACAAATGAGGAAACTGAGAGTTAGGGAAGTTAAGTGATTTGTACCAGGTCCAGTATGTGGCAGAATCAGGATCCAAACCCAGGTTGTATGGCTGAAAATCCCAACCTCTTTTCTCTAACTCATGTTGAATGATGGATAGTCCTAAGGATTTCCCAAGGCATATTCAACCTCCAGAGAAGCATCATGGTACAATGAAAAGTAGCCAGAGAAACCTGAGTTTCAGCTATTCCCTCTGACCCTTCCTACCTGCATGACTTAAACTCCCTGGACCTCAGTTTCCTCAGCTATAAAAGCAGGGGATTGTAATAGATGGCCTCAAGAAATATGATCCTTTGACTTAGGGATAGAAGGGTTTTTTCTATTAGCTGCCCGAGACCCAGAACCCATAATTACAAAACAGCCAGGTGAGATAGAGGTTCCTCTTCCCTTGACCTGTTACTGAGTCTGAGACTCAGGTAAGAAAGAATGCTGGAAGACCAGTTGGCAAATTTCCCTCTTTGCTCTGGCTCTGGCTCTGGCATTGTCAGTTAGACATCTGTGGTGAAACAGGAGGGATACCGGGCATGAAGACCCAGGGTTGTGTCATATACAACCACAGAATTTAGAGTCTAGCCCCCTCATT
Source organism: Gymnobelideus leadbeateri (assembly GCA_011680675.1). NCBI lineage: Eukaryota > Metazoa > Chordata > Mammalia > Diprotodontia > Petauridae > Gymnobelideus > Gymnobelideus leadbeateri. Next base: position 533,343 of record WOXC01010896.1, read on the forward strand.
TTGTAGGTGGAGATCTGGTCAAGCCATTTGTTAGCCCTGTGACCCTGGGCAAGTCACTTTATATCTCTTTTTTTTTTCATCAAGAAAATGGGAGTAAAAATATTTTACTGCCCACCCTCACAAGGATGTTTTGAGAAAAGCGTTTTGTTACCTGACAGCAAATGCTCTAGAAATGGTAGCCATTATAATGTCAGTATGTGGCCATAGGAAGGTCTCCTGGCTTGTCAGGGGCCTTGCTTTCTTCATCTGAAAGGTTGTGATAATCAAACCTGCCCTGCTTTCTTCACAGGGGTGTGAAGGGGCTCAGAGGAGGTGCTGGATATGAAAGTGCTTCATAAAATGTAAAATATCCTATAAACTTAAAGTAGTAATGATAATAATAGTAACTGCCATCATCATTTATCACGATGATTATAGTTTTACCTCCAGCGTCAAGGCACAAACTCTTTATCCCATGAGGAAACTTGCTTCTCAGAAAGGCTGGCCAGCAGCCAGGCCACTCATGGGGTGTGTGTGCTCCAGAATGCTGCTCACTATGGCACTGAGGTATTAGTTTTGTGATAAACCAAGTGGCATATACTCTCTAGTACAGGCTCAGGGTCTTTAGTAGGAAGTAGCAGCTCAGGGAACAACTTACCAATCTTGTCATGAGCACCCACTCAGGTGACTAAAGGGTCAGTTAGGACCCAGGAAATATACAGGTCAGAGTCCCAGCAAGAAGGATAGATAGATAGATATAGAAACAGATAAAGATAGATGAGAAATAGACAACTGATAGATAGAACAGCAGAAATATTCAGACTGAAAGTATTTACTAAGGGGGCTTACTATATGAAAGGCACTGTGGTAAATGCTGGGAATACAAATAAAAGTAAGCCAGATAGTCCCTGCCCTCAGGGAGATTACATTACTTTACATTATAGAGCTCTAGACTCAAGATCTTCTTACTGAGGCAACCCCCTTACCTCAAGCAAGAAGCTTACACACACACACACACACACACACACACACTCTCTCTCTCTCTCTCTCTCTCTCTCTCTCTCTCTCTCTCTCTCTCTCTTTCTTTCTTCTTTCTCTCTCTCTTTATTCTGGGGCAAGGGCATAGTTTGCCCGGGGGATGAATTTATGAATATATCAGTCAACAAGCATTTATTAAAGTGCCTGCAGTGGGGCAAGAAGATTGTCCAGGATGCCAAGGTTACAAAGATAAAAATGAAATACTTTCTGCACTCAGGGAGTTTATAGTCTCTTGTGGGAGATATACTTTCTCATCTTAGTACACACACACATAGAAGTATAGACAGTTATAATGTATTAATACAAAGTAACTTTGTAGTGGTAGAAACTAGCTGCTTAAGATAATTAGGAAGACTTTCTGGAGGGAGTGGTGCCTGAGCTGAATTTTGAAAACTAGAGATTCTGAGATATGGAGGTGAAGGAGGAAGAACTTCCAGCATGGAAGATTGCCTATATAAAGGTATGGAGGCAGAAGATGTGATATCATATTGTAGATACAACAATTAAAGGCAGTGTGGCTAGACTATAGAGTGAGTGTGCATTAGCTTGGACAAATGGTAAACCACTTAATCTGAATACATTAGGAAGCTGAATATAAGAGAATGTCCTGAATGACATCTCTATCTCCAGCCTACTTCAGCTTCTGTACCAGAATGACTTCCCTGTAGTTCAAGTGTTTGTTTCACGTATTCAATCCCACCCTGCACCACCCCTGCCTCACTCACACCATCCATCATGTTAAGAGCTTCTTAAACATCAGGGAAGGAATGAAACATAATTCATGGATGTTACAATTCAATTTGTGTATAACCATCAAGACCTACCTCACTGTCTCTTGTACCACTTGGGTTGCCTTGAGCAGTCAACAGAAGTATCATTAAGTATTCTTGAATTACATGATTTAGATCTGGAAGGAACCATAAGGATTACCGGCTTCATTTTGCAGAGAGGTAAGGTCATGCCAAGGTCACATAGATAATGAGTAGCACAGTTGGAATTAGAACTTAGTCCTCTGGTTCTCTGACAACAAATCCAGTTCCCATTCTGCTACAGAGAGCCAGAGGAGAGACAACTTTGTCTGGGTCTGACTAGATTGAGGGGCAGTTCTTTTACCAACATAAAGACTCTTGGGGCAAAGTGTTCCTTCCCAGGAATCCAGGTTCCCAGTGGCTGAGCCTGTCTAATAAACACACATGAAAGGCTTTTGCTCAAGTTTCACAGACTGACTCTTCAGCCCTTGTCAGCTCTCTGAACAAGGGAAAACTTTTATTTCCTTTCCTTAGTCCCCCGCCTTGCCTTTCATGTGGTCTGAGACATCTGGTGGCTCAGGGCCAGCTAAAGAGAGCCAGCCAACAGTGCCCTCCTCCTTCTCTTTCACAGTCCCTGCTTTCACTGCCCAGGGGATTCCCCCAATCCCCAAATCCTGCCTATTTGGGAATCTATTTTCTACTATGTAAGAAGTAAGGAGAAAGGGTACCAGGTATTATTAATCCCTTGCCTGTAACATTGAAACATGTCTATATGGAGAATACAAACATGGTATGGTTTGGACTAAAATGCATAGAAATCTTATTTGAGAGATTCCTAGAAGGTACTAAAGTTGTGGTCCCTGTGGTCCGTGGTAGCTTCCAGTCCTAAAATGCTGAGAACTTGACATGGCATGGCACCCAGATTCTAGTTATGACTGACACTCAAGAGCTTTGTGACCTTGGACAAATCACTATGCCTCATAGGACCTCCATGTTTCTAATTTGTAAAGTGGGGAAAATAAAACCAGTATCAAAGGAGATCACATAGATAAGAGCATTTTGAAAATTTGTTGCTCCGTTGTTTTGGTCATGCCCAACTCTTCATGATACCTTTTGGGGTTTTCTTGGCAAAAATACTAGAGTGGTTAAGCCATTTCCTTCTCCAGCTCATTTTACAGATGAGGAAACTGAGGCAAACAGGATTTGCCACACAGGTAGTAAAGGACAGAATTAAGATCTGAACCTAGACCCTCTGTCTCCAAATCTAGTGAGGTAATTGGGGTTAAGTGACTTACCCTGGGTAACATATCACATATCAGACATAAGTGTCTGAGGCAAGATTCAAACTCAGGTCCTCCTGACTCCAGAACAGGTACTGTATCCACTGTGCAGCCTAGCTACTCCACACTTACTATGTTCTAAAAGATAGAGCATAGTAGGCACTCTTCTAAACCCTGAGGATATAGTAACAAATATGAAACAAGGACAGAGCATGTCTAGCACCCTGATGTTATTACTTCTCTGGGGAGTCACCCAGCTAGTAAGTTTCTAAGGCCAGTTTTGAACTCAGGAAAATGAGTCTTACTGACTCCAGGCCCAGCACTTTATTGACTGTGCTACCTACCTGCCCATTTTGGAAATAGAAAGTGAGAAGCACTAAGTCATAGAATGGTACAATTGGAGGAGTGACAAATGTAGAACTCTATAAATGTCACTTGGTGGAACATCCTAACTCTAGAAGGGGCAGGATGCTTTTCCTCTGATTTTCTTAAGGCAGCCTAACTTTTGTGGTTTCCAATCTTTCAAGGGATGCATGGGTGGCAGATTCAGCCCTAGAGGACTACTTTGGGAGAGCCTTTAGAATAGTTTCAATGTGTTTGCCAACTAGGGAGAACACAAATGCTTTGGATTTGATGAGACCTTGTAGTACATAGAAATTCATAAGAAAGGAGAGGAATGCTGGGTATAGTATAATGGGGACCCTACATTTCAGGAGAGAACATCTCAAAGTGTTCAGAGAAAGAAGACCTTGGCCTCAAATGCTATTTGAGATGGAGGGGAACCTGACCCCAGGATGGGTGGGCATTTTCAAGAACAAAATTCTGAAGGTGCAAACTAAAACAATACTGACAAAGAGGAAAAGAGGAAATTATTTTAAAAGATTAATGTAGTTGGACAGGGAACTCCTTCATCAACTTAGCTTTGAAAAAGGCAGCTACTAGATAAGAGTGGAGGATTTATTGCCAGGAAGACCTGAATTCAAATTCTGCCACAGACACGTTAGCTATAAAGATCCTGATCAAGTTACTTAACCTCTTAGTTTAAGTATAAAGTAGGAATAATAATAACACGTACTTTATAGGGTTGTTGTGAGGATCAAATGAGATGACATGTAAATAGTTTCATAAACTTGAAAGCTATAAATAAGTGCTGGCTATTATTATTATTTTTACATGTATAGAAGTTGGAAACAAGGAAAATAACAGAAGATGAACTCCCAGATGTGTCGAGGACTTGTAAGCATAGTTTCAAGAGTGTTGAAGTTCAGAATAAGTGGAGACTGTTAAATACTAAGGACAAAAAAAGAGGTTTTGGCCATCTCGTGGGGAAAAGAAACATTAAAGAAGAGATAGGACATATTTAAGATGGATGAGGGGATGATGGTAATTGACAGTGGAGAGAAGGAACAGCTACTTCATAATCTCCTCCTCCTTCCCCTTCTTCCTCTTTCTCTTATTCTTTCAATCAAAAAGAATCATCTTTGACCTGGAAATAACTGATGAAGGTGACTAATAGGGAGTTGATGCCCAAGATAAATAGAAAGATGGCTAGAAGGAAGCCTAGTTGTCATTATGAGTTGGTCACCAGGTAGAGATGAATTAGTCCTTGAGAAGTTGAAGAACCAGAACATGTGATTGCTAAGTCACTATCACTGAATTTTCAAAGGTAATTGATAATGAAAGATGTATTTCAGGATTCAAGGATTCAATGTCTCAATTTTCCAAAAATCATGGAAGAGTAGGGCTGATAAACTATTGGCCACATTCTATAATGTACTTAAGAGGCAGTTAGTGAAAAGTTTAAAAAGGAAGTGACAATCACAAAAGGCAAATAGGACTTTTTCAATGAAAGGTCACGTACTTAGAAGTGATAAAGAGCTAAGTAAACAGAAACAAGGAAATTATATACATATCCATGGCAATATAAATGGAAAGAACAAAAGATTAAAGAAAGAAAATGAATGACATTTAATTGTAATGACCAAGTTTGGCCCTAGAGAAGAGTTAAGAAAATATACTTCCCTTTCTTCTTTGTAGAAGTGGGAGACTATGGGTATAGAGTATCGCATGTGCTATCAGACATCCTTGATGTCCTATGTTTTTGTCAACGTAGACTAGATGATAGTATAATCAGATGAATTCAATGCTAGTTGAACACAGGACCCAAAGAGTGACCAGTCATTAATAGTTCAATGCCCACATGAAAGTAAGTCTCTAGTAGAGCGCTCCCATTGATCTTTTTTATCTATCATTTTGTTCCTGTACTAATTAATATTTGTCTCAATAACTTGGATAAAGATATAGTCACCATGATTCTTAAATTCATAGATGGCCTAGAGCTGGTAGGAATGACTAACATGTTTGATGGCAAAATAAGGATCCCAAAAGATCTTGAATATTGGGCTCAACCTAATAAGATTAAATTGAATGAGGATAAATGTAAAGTCTTAAACTTGGGTTAAAAAAACAATTTTACAAGTGCAAGATGGGAATATATAGAATAATTACAGAGAAATTTGTCAGAAAAAAAGATGTGAAGGTTTTAATGAACTACAAGCTCAATACACATTAACATTGCACTTTGGTAACCCCAAAAGTTAAGGTGAGCTTAGTCTGCATTAAGAAAGACATATTGTCCAGAATAAGGTATGTGACAGCACTACTGTACTCTGCCCTGGTCAGGCAACAGCTGGAATACTGTGTTCTGTTCTGGGTACCACATTTTAGGAAGAATGTTGACAAGCTAAAGAATGTATTAGAAGGTGGTCAGGGCTATGAAAGGTCTTTTTTTCCATGTCATATAAGAATCAGTTGATGGAAACAGTGAAGTTAAGACTGGAGAAGAGAAGGCCTAGGGATTGTGGGGTGGAGGCCTATGATAGCTCTGTTCAGGTATTTGAAGGGCCAGAATGGGAAAGGGGAACTAGATTTCTTCTTAGCCCCACAGGGCAAAACTAGGCTGGAAATAGAAGAAAAACAGATTGAAGCTTGACATAAGGAAAAGTTTCACCAAATGGATTTGGCTGTCTCTCTCTTTTTTTTATTTGGCTTTAGAGGGGGGAAGGCTGGGCAATTGGGGTTAAGTGACTTGCCCAAGGTCACACAGCTAGTAAGTGTTAAGTGAGGCCAGATTTGAACTCAGTTCCCCCTGACACCAGCACCAGTGTTCTATTTATTATGTCACCTAGCTGCCCCTTCACTGTCTCTTAATGTAGTAGGTTCTCCCTTACTGGGGGTTTTTGAGTAGAAACTGAATGAACACTCCATTGGGATATTACAGAGGAGATTTTTGGTCAGGTGTGAGGTAGACTATGTGGTTTTTTACTCTTGAGATCCTGTGACTTTGTGATTTTATACTGTGTTTCATATTTGTTGTTTTGGGATATTCATTTAAATGAATCTATCACTTAGCACTGGACACATAGTAGGCACTTAATAAAATATTTACTTATTGAAGATGGACCCTAGGTCAAAATGTCAGGTTCATAGAACTTTTGATGACTTCTAATGATGTGTGCTTTGTGTTTGTTTGTATTATTGTTTTAAAGAATGACTCTCCCTATGTTACCCAGGCAGAAAGCATAAGGACTGTTCAAAGGTTGATCCCGTTCTTATTGGCTGGAGTGAGAAGGGATTAACCTGCTCCATTTCAAACCTGGGTCTGGCCCCTCCTTAGGAAACACAGTGCTCATTTCTAGGAGCTCATCATATTAGTGTCCAACGTAGTGTGAGCACCAAATTGGCTTCACTCAGCGCAAGACAGCTCAGAACTCCTGAGCTCAAGGATCTCTCAGCTTCAACCTCCCCAGGAGCAGGTATCACAAGGTGTGCTACCACACCCCACGATGACAAATACTTTTAAAGTGTTTTATAATTTTTAAGTATACCCTATTGCTAGTTACCCCCCTTTGTCAGTCAAAGAAATTAGATTTTCTTCCCGTGGCTGTTTGCTGTTTCCTAAAGTAATAAAGCAGGAACTCTGGGTGTGTGCATAGGTTTGGGACAGGACACTTTGTTCCTGAATCAGGTTAGGCCCATCTTGAAGTTACCAAGCCAATCTGAAGGAAATATATTCTCTCCTATATTATCCTTCCCTCCCAAAGATGGCCTTTTCTGAGAGAGCATCCCTCCCTAAGAGTCCCCCAGCCAGAGAGTTCTGTCCTCTCTGCTCTCTCCTCCTCTCCTCTCCCCTCCCCTCAAAAGCCTTGTCTTTAAGGCTGAATCAAACTCATTGTTGTACCTCCCTTTTCTCCCCTCTCTCCCCCATGACTGCCCTTCACAATCATAAATCTTAATGCCAGGGAAGTTCTTTTGTCCGATTTCCAGCTCTGTTCTTAATGAGGCCTCTAATCGAGGGAGTCAGAAAGGACGCTGTATTCTTGCCAGCCCTGGGAGAAAGGGAGAGGGAGAGGGAAGAATTTCCCTGTTGTTTTGGGAGTGGGGGTGGCAAGGGAAAAAGATGAAGGTGGGGGGGGGGGTTGGGATGGGGAAAGGAACAAGGTTGGAAAAGAGGGGATTGTGTCCTTTCTGAGAGCTTATGAAACTACAGAGAACCAAGAGCAGAGCCAGGGTACCGCAAATTCTAAGGTTGGAAAAGTTTGTTATTGTTGGCTCAACATTTCCCATTTTAGTACCTTTTTCCCACCCCCTGGCACCTTCTTCTCCAAAATGTTCTTTGACAAAGGTGTTTCCCCTCTCAGAAGTATTTGCATTTTCATATTCTTAGAAGTGGGGGTTACACTGGAAAAAGCATGAATCTGACATCAGAAATCTGCATTCATTTCCTCAACCTGTGTGACTTTGGGCAAATCATGGCACCTTGAGCCTCACTTATCTCATCTGTATCATAGGAACAATAGGTTGTGGTTGTGGTACAGCAGAAAAAGTGTAGGATTTAGAGTTAGGTGGACTAGGTTTATATCCTGGCTATGCCACTTGTTATTCAGATGACCTTTGGCAAATCAATTTCTTCTCTTTAGGTCTCATTTTCTTCATCTATAAAATGAAGGGATTGGAGTAGATGACCTCTGAGTTCCTTAACAGCTCTAAATGATCAACTGTTGAAGCTGGAAACTATCTAGTATCCAATCCCTTCATTTTGCAGACCTTCAGACCTTCCTCTTCCTTTCCTAGAGAGAGAAAATTACTTGCCCAAGATCACAAAAGGAAAAGGAAGAGAGTCCTAAATAGAGAATCCTAGTCTCTTGACCCCTGGTTCAGTTTTGTTTCCCCTGTTCAATAAACAGCTCTGAGAGAGATCTCTGGGAAGCCAAGGGCCAGAATGAGCCACTCTATGGCTGGGGAAGGGAACAGGGTAGAAAAAGAGTTACTGAGGGTTTGGGATGGAAGCACCAAACAGCAGATCTATCCTTCACAATTTTGCCAACTGCTGCACAACACTTCTCTTTGTGATTAGTCTCTTATATTTTGAAGTTTCAGGTATGTGAGATCCATGTGTATAAAGCCTCTCCCTATGCAGATTATGACCTCCTCCTTCCACCTTCCCATCCCCAGCTTTCTAGTGCATCCTCATTGGTTTCTGTGGTCAAAAAAATTCAGATGCTGGTAATGAGCCTCTCCTCTCTTAGCTAGGATAATTCCAGGCTAGAGACTTTCTGGATTAGTAGGTGTTGTCAGAATTGGGCTCCAATGACAGTTTTTAAGAACTGGAAAAATCCAATGTATTCTTCATATATTATGAAGCAATGGGGTAGGATGTTGGGGAGGGGGCGGAATCATACTGTTTTGGGTGTGTGAACTTGTTTTAAAAGTATTCTGCCAATTATTTCAATAGAATCAGTTTCCCTTGTAATCCTGCGCATTTTATGTAATGCATTTAAAAACATGCTTCCGAGAAGACTTCATTAGACTGCCTAAAGGGTTCATGAAATAAAAAAAGGGGGAGGGGGTAAGAGCTCATACTCAAAATTTTCTTTCTAGTACATCTTAAATCTCTACCTAGACTATAAATCCCTGAAGCACAGGGATATGTTTTCTCCTTTATTATTCACAGTCCAGGCCACCCTAACACAGAGCACACAGTAGATGCTCAGTAAAAATTTATTGATGTGACTATATTGATTCTTCAGTAACTCAGTTGCCCATCCTCTGACTCTGTCCTAATTCAGTTATGTCCCCTCCTCCACTCTAAAGCCCAGTGATAGTTTATCTGACCTTGTTTCTCAGAAAACAGATTCAGGGATTCAGCATGTCTTTAAGGTGGAGAAAGTATCTATCAATATCTTTCATCCTGGACTGGTGAGAGGGAGGTTCACTACCTGGGTCATTTACTCCCTATCCACCCCACCCCACCCTATCCCTCTTATCTCTGAACTGCATTCCAAGGGTGGTCTGAGAACTCCCTCTAGAAAATTCTCTGGGGTTTTTAAGCTTAAGGCAACTTTCCAATCCTCTTGGTTTCAGCCAACTAAGAAATTACATCTCCACTACTCACTAGTGTGGACTCTGAATTCTCTGCTCAACCAGGGCACTGTCCTCTCCATAGACTTGTCATGTTTCCCCAACAAGTTTCTCCCAACCAGGAGCACCCTCCTTCCTCTCTACCTTTCCAAATTCTACTCATCCTTCCAGTCCCAGCTGGATCCTCATTTCCTTCATGAAGCCATCTCAGCCAAACTCCAGCCTACAAAGGGGCTTCCCCTTAATGCTGAATTTCCTTAGCATTTCCACAAATTCTGCTCTGGATCATCTCATACTTGTCTATATATCGCATAAATCAGGGATTACTAGCCTTTTTGTGCCTGAATCACGGACCCCTTGGGCAGACTGGTAACGGCTATGGACCCCTTCTCAGAATAATGTTTTTTAATACATAAACTAAAATATGCATTAATACAAGTGAAAGCAATGATCTTGAAATATAGTTATCATAATATTTTTAAAACAAACTCATCCTTCCCAGGTTGAGAACTGGTATAAAAATTGTCCTCATGTTCTATTCATGTAAGCCTACTCTTTACTAACTTGATTTAACACTCTCTAAGGGAGAGACTGTGTTTCCTCTTTTTATAGTTTCTCATATTGCTGGGTACAGTTTGTGTATAGTTGTTTGAATGTTGTGTCTCCCATTAGATTGTAAGCTCCTTGAGAGCAGGGACTGTCTTTTGCCATTCTTTGTGTCCCCAGTGTTTAGCACAAGTACTTAATGAGTGTTTATTTTTATTTCAGAAGATCTTAGTTTTCATCACAGTGTGTCTTTCTTCCATTGATGCAGGTCAACTAGCCTTCCCCTGAACCTTAGAATGTTTTTCATATAAGATGTTAGAGTAGGAAGGGATTCTTAGAAGTCACCTAATCCAAGCATTTGATTCTATAGATGATAAAATTAAGGCCCAGAGAAGACTTGCCCAAAATTATGGAAATAGTAAATGATAGAGCTGGGATTTGAACTTGAGTCTTCCAACACCAAATCCAAATTCTTTCCACCGCACTAGGATATGATTTCATGAATTGCTGTAACTCTCTCAAATTCCATCACCCAGTGATTAACCTTCTGGTGATAAGAAGACTTAACTAGCCTGGTAACCAGACAACAGATAGACAGTTAGGTCTGTAAACCCTATTCTATGCCTTTCTTGCTATGTAGTAGGTACCTGATTTTGTGCTCTCTGAGCATAACCTTTGAGAACTTAGCCAGGCTACCTCTACTCACTAGGAAAGAAACAAACAAACATTCATTAAGTTTCTCCCATGTGCCAGGCCCTGTGCTAAATACCATAGCACAAATTTGATCCTCATTTGATCCTCACAGTAACCCTGGAAGGTAGGTATTCCATTATCCCCATTTTACAGCTGAGGAATCTGAGGCAAACAGAAGTAAGTTATTTGCTCAGGAATACACAGCTAGTCAAGTGTCTGAGGACAGATTCGAACTCAGGTCTTCCTGACTTCAGGTCCAGCATTCCATTTACTGTTTCACCTAACTGCCTCCATTGGAAATGCATGCTAATGGAGGATGGGTATATAGAGTAGGTTTTTAATCACACAAATGCTTGTGGAATGAATACATGAATGCTTCTAAGCCAAGCTACCTTGTGTCTCCTGGCTGAGACTTCTGGGAGGTTCAGTCACATTTTATAATTAATTATCTGGTTTCTAATGTGTACATTTCCCCTGCCTTGCAGATACACCTCACAGCCTGCTCATATTTTAATGTCTTCACAATACCCTCTGTAAACTCTATATATTTTGTAGTGGAGAAGAGTCCTGCACTATCGGACAGGAAATTCAGACTCACACTAACATCTCTGGACTTGATTAACTTTTGGGCCCAGTTTTCTTATTTGTCAAATAGAGATAATAATTTCTATCTGACCTATCTTGAAAGGATGTTATTGGGAACAAATGAGATAATGGATGAGAAAGTGTTTTGAAAAGAAAAAAATAATTCACAGATGTGTGCTTTTAGCAGTGGGTCAGTCTAGGAACTTAAGCAAACAACTAGCTTAGAAGAGACACAAGCTAGACAGATCAAATTGTGAGTAGGCTGCATAGAGATGATATTTAAATTCATGGGAGCTAATTAGGTCACAGAGATTAAAGAGAAATAAAGGAAGAGGACACAGTACACAGACTTGAGGACTATCAACAGATAAGAACAGGATATAGATGGTGATCCAGCAAAAAGTGACTAGGAAGGATCTGTAAGATAGGTAGAAGGAAAACAAAGAGAGATCAGTATCACAAAAACTCAGAGAGCAGTGAATATTCAGGAGATGGTCATCAACAGCGTCAAATACTACATTGAGGTCAAGAAGGATGAGGACCATCAGATTTGGTGACTAAGAGATCAATGATAACTGTGGAGAAAACAGTGATGAAGTTGGAAGGCAGATTTCAAAAGGTGGAGAAAAGACCATGTAATCTGTAGTTTTCTTTGAATAATTGTGGTCTACAGAGAGATTGTATGGCATAGTAGCCTGACCTCAGATTCAGAAAGACTTGGTATAAGTCTTTCCTCTGACTCATACTAGCAATATGACCCTGAGCAAAAATATTTTTATTGAAATCCTAGGGTTTTATGTCATGGGGACTTCTTCCTCTACTCTCAGAGAACCATCTTTTATAACCAAGATTTTTTTTCTTAAGAAAAAAGGAAGAAAAGGAAAAAGAAATCCAATAAAACCAATCAAACCATTGAAAAAAACATCTGACATTACATGCAATATTCTGTCTTTGGATTTCTGCAAAGCAACGGCGGGGAGATTTCCTCTCATATTTTTTTGTTGGGGTAAAACTTGTTCTTTGAAATTTCCTGCCATTGTTTTGATTGTCTTGTGGTTGTTCTTTTCATTTGCATTATCACAGTCAGTGCATATATTGTTTTATTACCTCTGTTTATTTCATCAGTTCATGTAAGTCTTCCCATGCTTCTCTGTATTAACCAGGTTCAGTGTTTCTTACACCACAGTAGAATTCCATTCCATTCATGTAACACAAATTGTTTAGTCATTCCCCAGTCAATGGGTATATATTTTGCTCCTAGTTCTTTGCTAACACAGAAGTGCTGCTATAAATATTTTGATGTGTATGGAGTCTTTCTTTTTGTCAATGACCTCATTGGGGTCATATGTTTATCAGTAGGAACTCTGGGTCAAAGAGTATAAACACTTTATTTGCATAATTCAGTATTGCTTTCTAGAATAGTTGTACCAATTCACAGCTCTACCAATAGTGCATTAGTGTCTATCTTTGGGCAACCACTCCAACAGTAATTATTCCCATATTCCATCATCTTTGCTTATTTATCCTGGGAACACTAGAGGAATGACAGCAAGGAAGCAAGCCTAGAGCTGGGAGGACCCTTAACCCATCCTTCTGCCTCAGGAAAGGACCCCACTTAAACCACAAATGGAACTTCAAGTTTAAAAGCCTACCCAAGACTCACTCATTAATTTAGCACTTACTGACATCCTATGCCACCCTCTTAAATTCCTACTGCTACTTTTTCTAGTAACTTGAAGTTTCAAGCAATTGAGAAAAATAACTATTAGAAAACTGGGAAATGAAGCAATCTTTCCTGGACTGGAAGAGTCACAGTGTGTGGGGTTCATGTGTCAATTCCATTAATTTCTATCCTCCTCCCCAAACGTAGGGAGTGCCAAACATCAATGAACCAAGAGGAACACAATCAGTCACATGTATACATTGATTTACAGCTTACAAAAAACAATTTCCTCAGAACACTATGAGACATAGTACAATTTCTGGCACATAGAGATCATTTAATAAATACTTGCTTACTGTCTGTGGGAGCTAGCCACCATTAACAGATGAGGAAACGGAGGCCCATAGAGGTGAGGGCCCTATAACAACCAAATAGGAAATCTGGAAGTAGGAATACAAGTCTCCAGACTCCAGGTCCAGTTTTCTAGTACATGACATTGCCAGGTTATGTATTCTGGTCATTTTCATAGAGAAGGCAAAGCTGAGTTGTGTTTAGAACCAATGCTCAGTAAAATCAAGAGGTAGATGATGTTTGTCTATCTACCCTTTAATGGCCTCCCCCCTTTTCATGTCCCTCACATTGTCCCCTGGTTTCCTGGGTCCCCTTCTGCATTGCTTTGCCCAAGCCTTCTCTGTCAAGACAGGAGAGGGAAGGGAAGGGCTGCAACACAATGAATTTTACTCTATAGTATAGTTTTACACTGATCAATAACTTCAAACAGAGCAAAAAGGAGGCTCACATACTTACCTTGCTGCTTGAAATACATGGTAAGACCATCAGCTCATAGATTTGGAATTAGATGGCTTTCAGATTGTCTAGTCCAACATCTTCATTTTACAGAATCTGAGACATAGGGAAGGAAAGTGATTTGCTCACAGTTACACAAGTAGTAAATGAGAGACAGGATTTGATTTTGTGATTCTAGGCTGCCTTGTTAGAATGTAAGCTCCTTGAGGACAGGGACTGTTTCAATTTTGTCTTCAAATCCCAATGCTAGCATAGGGCTGGGAGTATAATAAATGCTTGTTGATTGATTTCCCCATTAGAATGTAAGCGTTCCAAGAGCAAGGACTGTCTTTTTGCTTCTATTTATAGCCTCAGCTTAGTACAATGTAATAAATACATAATAAAAACTTAATAAATGTTTGCTGACTTGACTGGATTTAATTAATGAATTGAACTTAGATGCTTTGAGTCCAAATCCAAAGTTTTTTCTTGTACCTAAGGAAGGCTTTTCTTGACAGAGAGCATTGTTAAAGATTTCAGCAGGCATATCAAAGAAGCCTGAATAAAGAAATCCACTTTCAGGACAACTTCAAAATAAAGTAGATGTTCTTTTGACCAAGGAGGTTTGGAATGTTTTTATACAGAGGCAGAGGTATACACTTAATGATCATTCAAGACTCTTGATTCCAAGAAAAACATTTTTAATTCCTAGGTTTATTTCCATTCTTTAATGAACATCAAGGTGTTTCTCCCTTTGGGTGTTTGGCAGCTCACCCAGGTTATACTGCCCTGGAGTTAAGCCTACATTTCCTGAAAAATCAGTCCCAGGTTTCCTCCTAAAATGCCTAATTAAGCAAGCCACTCCTCAGCAAGAATAATATTATAAATTCAAGGTCTCCCTCTGCTGGCCATAGACTGGTTATGGCTTTGAGACTTTGTTGTTTCCATTAGTGTACCACTCTTAGTGACCCCCTTTGGGGGTTTTCTTGACAAGGACACTGGAGTGGTTTACCATTTCTGCCTCCAGCTCATTTTACAGATAAGGAAACTGAAACAGACAGGATTAAATGGCTTGCCCAGGATGATACAACTAGAAGGGTCTGAGGCCAGATTTGAATTCACAAAGATGATTCTTCTGACTTCAAGCCAGGCACTCTATCCACTCTGCTACTTAGCTGCCCCTTTAAGAATTACATGAGCATATTTTGAGTATTATTTGAATCATAGATAATCAATGAATGCCAGAGTTAGAAAGATCTTCAGAGGTCATTTGATTCAAGGCTTCTTAACCTGTTTTATATTATAGACCTCTATGTCACT
Organism: Gymnobelideus leadbeateri; assembly: GCA_011680675.1. Classification (NCBI taxonomy): domain Eukaryota; kingdom Metazoa; phylum Chordata; class Mammalia; order Diprotodontia; family Petauridae; genus Gymnobelideus; species Gymnobelideus leadbeateri. Next base: position 548,402 of record WOXC01010896.1, read on the forward strand.
GGTAAAGTTTATGGATGACTTCTCAGAATAATGTTTTTAAATGCATAAAATAAAACCCACAGGATTTCCCAGGAAACAAAAGGTTAGTGACACTAGGTATATGAGACAGCTGGGTGGCACAGTAGGTAGAACATTGGCCTCAAAGTCAGGAAGTCCTGATTCTGAATCCTGCCTCAGAAGCTTCTCAGCAAGTCAGTCACTCTTTCAGCCTCAGTTTCCCCATCTGCAAAATGGGGCTAATAACAGCACCCACCTAACAGGGTTGTTGTGATGATGAAATGAAAAAAAATATAGGCAAAAGTTAGCTTTTTTCTGTAATTGTGTAATCTAAATACACAAACTCCCTGATCTATCCATGGGGACCCCTTTTAGTGCTTGTAGATCCAGGATAAAACCCTCTAATCTAATTCAGTGCCCCCATTTTATAGATGATGAAATTGAATCCGAGGGAAGTGACTTTTCTATACTGTTGCCCAATGAGAAATCAAGTCTCCTACTTCCCACACTAGGGCTCTTTCCAAATGGAAACAGGGAAGATCTTGTAGGCTGATGGGCTTCAGGACTTGGCTGAACACAAGTGATCACATTTTAGCAAATAGGGGAGACTCCCAAGAAGTTTATAAGGGGTTTTGTGGGTTTTCTGTCTTTAGTTTGTAAATTAAGTCACATTTATCATCTTCCCCTGAACATCTGGTTCAACCACATGACTCATTGCCAGATTTTCTTCTTTTGCAAGTTTAGGATTCAGGCAGCTTAGGGTTGAAGGGGTGGTGTGGGTAGTTAGTGATTAGAAACTTAGCCTTGGAATCAGGAAGACCTTGGCTTAAGTACTACTTCTTTCTTCCTCCTTCTTCCTTTTCCCTCCTTCTTCCTTCTTCTTTGTGAGGCAGTTTCCCAAGATTGAACAGCTAGTGTCAAGTGTCTAAGGCCAGATTTGAACTCAGGTCCTTCTGACTCCAAGACTCTATCCACTGTGCCATCTAGCTGCCCCTTAAGTATTTCTGATATATACTAACTGTATGACCCTAGAGAGGTCACTTAGCTTCTCAGTGTCCCAGGAAACCATTTAAGACTGTAAGTTGTAGTACAGCAGAAAGTGTAGTGATTTATAGTCAGAAGAATTAGATGTAAATCCTACTTCTGATGCTTACTCATTGTGACCTTGTGCATGTCACTTAAAGGTCCTGGGCCTTATTTTCCTTATCTATAGAATGACAGTGTTAGACTGAATGGCCTCTGATTTTCCTTTCCAGCTCTTTCTGAGCCTTAGTTACAGAGAAGTTGGCAATCTGCACTGGCAACAGGAATTTCCATACCAAGAAGTCCCTATTTCACTACACTGATGAAATCACAGGTCTAAACAAAAACAAACTAGAGATAAACTTCTAATAGAAATAAAATTACATCAAAACCTTAACCCAAACACTAAGGGATTTAACCAGGTCAAGATAATAAATCAATATGGATTTATTGGGCATCTGCTGACCACGTGCTGTAGTTCATGCCAAAGAAGCCAGTAGTCACTCTGGTCCAAGAAAATCTCTAGCCAATGACACAAGTCCCTCTTACCTCACAGGTGCAGCTCATTTTGTATAGTAATTGAACTCAAAAAAAGCTATAGAAACTGAGTTCTTGTCAATTGAATCATTATAGAGTACTGGATTACAGGTCATGAGAATCTGTCTTGGCTCCATAGCTAACCAATATGACCATAAGAACCAACATGACATAGTGGGAAAGAACACTGGATTTGGAGTCAGTGAACCTTGGTTCAAATCCTACTCTGCCACTTCCTACCTGTGTGACTTTGGGTAAATTGTTTCATCTCTCTAGGTCTCAGTTTCCTCTTCTGTAAAATACGGATAGTAAACCCTACCCCACCTACTTCACTGGGATGTGTGCTGTAGGGTAGTCATGTCAAACTTAAATAGAAAAAAGAGCCACTCAATTATACACAAGGATCCCTGTAGTCTGTACATTGACTTAAAAAATATATTAGTATTATCCATGTTGTATTGTACTTTTATTTCTTTTGTTATGTATTTCCCAGTTACATTTTAATCTGATTCAGATCCTACATAGGAGTATTGAAGGCTACATGTGGCCTTCTGCAGCAGACTAGAATGATGGGTTTGAATCCTGCCTCCAACAACTACTAGGAGTAAGTTATTTAATTCTCTGTGCCTCAGTCTCCTCATCAGGAAATGTGTGTATTAATACTTGTGGTGCCTACCTTATAGCATTGTTGGAAGCTCAAATAAGAAGATACATGAAGAAGAGACAGTTATTTTCTAATGAGATAATGGGTATGAAAGTGCTTTGGAAAGCATAAGGTAATACTCCATATAATTTAATTGCATCCATAAATAATGGCGACTCTTCTGAGTTAAATCAAAAATACTTTTTGTAAAATGAGTAATCACCTGCTAATTTTCTTTTCTGGAAAGCTAATTTTCACATGTTGTGTTTGCTTAATATGAGGCCCACCTGCAATCATATTCGTTTTTTACTTTGTTCTACTTAGTATGGGAATGGATTCAGTAAAGGGCATTGAAAGATCTATGAACCTAACACTGTGTATCATCAAAGGATCAAAGAGTTAGAAGGGACTTTAGGGGTCACCTAGTACAATCTTCTCTATATTTGGTCAATGTCCAAAGAGAGAAATAACTTCTTTTACAAATTCTTAACTTCTTCCTCTGACCTGTTCCCCCTGAACTGTTGTTTAAGGGGTTTAATTCTGTCCAATGGGAAAGATGGTAAACATGTTGAAGATGATGGGGGGGGAGGGGGAGAATCATCCCTGCCACCATGATATCAGAAAACTTCATAAAAGTCAAAAGAAATTTTGAGATTATCAGCTACAAACACCTCGCCTCCCCTCAGCATAAAAACAGCCCTCAGTCTGTTTCTCCTACCCCTCACATACTCCTACACATGAGTTCTAAGCCCTATGGAACCCTTGCCTCACACATTTCCCAACTCACCATTCAGTATACTCTTCCTCCTCCTCTGGGCCCTCTAGCTCAGCCTTCTTTGTCAAAACCTGTTTCTCCCTAGCATTTTTCAAGGGCCTTGACAAACTAATTCACAATGAGGTGTAAATGATGACTAAAAGCTTAGTATGTGACCCTCTCCAGACATGATGCTTTAACCTAGAGAAATGAGTGTAATTTTGAATACCCAGGCAGGTCAGTGAAGGAGTTTAGACTTAGTTTCTTCATCTGTACATTGAAATGGTTGGACTAGACAATCCTTCAGGGTCTTCCCAGATCTGGTAGTCTATGACTAGACTTTCCATCCTACTCTATTCCAGTTTTACATTTTCTACCACAAGATGGCAGTCCAAGCAGGCTCCGTTCACCAGAGAACTTTCTGAGGCCCTGAAAAATGAAAGCAGTGAAAATGAGGAGGAAATAAGTTGATTTTGTGAGCCAATCACTGAACTGAAAATCATATTCATAGCATGCTAGATCCAGAAATATGTCCTAGGAACGCTCCAGTCTGTAAAAGGTACTGGTGGTGATGAGGAGACCCAGGTTCTCGTCTAAGCTTTGCCCCCATCTTGCCTCTGTGACTCCTTGCCATTCAGATCTTTGGGTCTCAATTTCTTCATCTGTAAAATAAGTTTGGACTAGATGGTATCTTTAAAGTCACTTCTAACTCTAATGTTTGAAAATTCTATGAAACAGAGGACAATGGAGGATATGTCTTTGTATATGTTGCTCTCTCATACCTCTCCACTCCTGGAAATCCTTTCCTTAGACAAGATTTCTCCCTGAAATCCTCCCTGAACCTCAAATTAGACCTTTTATTGCTCACTTCTCCTGCAACTTTTCTATTTGTATCCTGTCTATTCTGCTATGACTTATTATTGTAGTTATTTGTATCTGTCTTCTCCACCATTCTGAATTATAAATTCCTTGAGGAGAGAAGCTGCCTTGTTCAGTTTTGGAGTGTCCTCAGCACCTAACACAATGTCTTGTCAAATGAATGGGTATAACAGAAAGAGCCTTGGGATCAATAGAGCCAGAGAAGCTGGGTTCAAATTCCTGATGCATCTGATGTGATTTTTGGAAGCGCATCCTCACCTTTCTGGGCCTTCATGTTCTCATCCATGAAATGAAGGGGATGATAAACCTAACCCTAGGATTCCTTGTACTTCTGATGACCTATCAGTCATTCTATGACTTGGATTGTGTCTTACCTAAGGTCACTGACAGTTAGTTGCTGACCTAGAACTAGAACTCAGGTGTTCTATGAAGCCAGTACTGTTTCTACCATAAGAATTCTATCCCCAGGCTCTGCCACCAATTATATTCCAGTAGAAGGACCAGAGGGAAGGAATGTGGCATGTAACACTTAATCAATCTACCTCCCCTCTTTAGTTATCACCAAAGTATTAAATGTGAAAATGCTCTGAACACTTATAGCAGCAAGAATCCTAGCTTACCCAGGACGGCTGCTAGCATAGGTTCTTAGATCTGCCTTTCTAAAGGAAAGCAACTCAAAGAAGGTTACCAATTTTACTTTAATCAAACACATATCATTTACCTAGTTTAGGGGAAAAAGTCAGCACCCCAGACTTCAGAGAATACAAACAGAAGTTACAAGCAGACAAAAAAAATACAGAGAGAGAAACATACCAGCAGACAGGGCTTCTAGCTGTCTGACCATTACATCCATACCTAGTTATTTACCAGAGAGGGAAGCACCAACATCTGGGTTTTCAAAGTTGGGGGGTTCAATGGCTGCCCAGAGTCTCATCTGACCAAATCACATAACTCTTTCAAAAGCAAAACCTCACATCAGGATATATATAGCCTTTTCCTGGGTCAGAGAATGTCACAACTCTTTTGACCCACTGCCCAAACACCAGGTAACATGGTATAGGCATTTCTGGAAAAAACAAACAAACAAACAAAAAAACATGCCTCCCACCACAGGCTCCATATGACCACATTCAGCCGGGGTGGGGGCGGAGGGGGGGGACAGAGTATATTTTTCAAATCATGGAAGGTTCTCAGATTCACTTAAGCCTATCAAGGGGCCAAGGGGCAGGTAAGATCTTCAGATTCCCATTACCTTTACAACACTATTCCTATATACAAGCAAATACCCCATGAACATGGCAATTCATATTCATACTCAATTGTTTTTTTTTACTAATATATGTATTAGTTTTTTGAGCAGAATAGGCATTTAGAAATTTTTTTTTAATTTTCCTTTTTGGAGGGAGGAGGGCAGGGCAATTGGGGTTAAGTGACTTGCCCAAGTCACACAGCTAGTAAGTGTGTCAAGTGTCTGAGGCTGGATTTGAGCTCAGGTCCTCCTGACTCCAGGGCCAGTGCTCTATTTACTGTGCCACCTAGCCAACCCTAGGAAATATTTTAAAACAGTGTTTGGGGACAATGAGTCACAACTCTTTGGGTGTTCAGGGCCAGAGCTGATGGTCCCAGGAATGATGGTCCTGCAGGCTTCAACTTGCCCCCAGCTGGATGCCATTAGTGGGAGAGAAGTTTTTAAGGAGTAGCTTCAGGGTGGGGTTAAGTATTGTACAGAGCAATCTTTCCTAGGATGGATGGGTTCTGGATCTAGGGACTGAGCCTACAGTGGGTTTCCCAAATAAAGTCATCTCTGGAAACCACAGGAAGTACCATAAGATCATAGAATTATAGATTTACAGGTAGATAGCACCTTATGGGTCATTTTGTCTAACCCTTTCATTTTACAAATGAGGAAACCAAGGCCCAAAGAAGTTGTAGCTTGCCCACTGTGAGACATTGGCAGAGCTAGAATTCAAACCAAGGTTCTCTGACTCCATATTCAGCACTTTCCCTTTCACCCCCACTCTTCACTGTGTCATACTCTTTGTAATGAGAATATAGAGAATGTCATTAGTTTCCCTTCCCCGGAGTGCTGGCCTTCTAGACCAGTCCATTCTACTCACTCACAAATTCTTTTTTTTTTTTTTACTCAATAAACCTATAATGAACATATATGTGCCCAGTCTTACACAAAGCGTAGTGGAAAGAACAATAAATTCTGCCAGATTTGGGGAGCTTGTGGGCAGAGACTTGTGGGACTTGGGGTTCTGAGGAGTGAGATAATTTGCTCAAGATTGTACAGCTAGTCTCTGTCTTAAGACCATCTTAACTTCCCTGACCTTAATTCTCTTCTTCTGTAATGAAAATCTCTGAGGTCCCTTCTAACTTTAAATCCTATGATGATGTAGGTTGAGCTTGTTCATATCATGGTCCCATTTCCAATATTTTCCTTCATTTGGGGAAATTTTTATTTTATAACATTGTCTGAAACCAGAAAGAAGCACAGGCAAGCAGGCCAGCTTTGAAAGCTACAGGTTGAATGTTATATACTTAAAAGAAAAGCAAGCTATACATAATAAAGATCTCCAATTTTAGGTACAATTGTCTTTCTCTAGTCTGTTATGTATATGGAAAATCCATTTTATTTGGTGATTGTTAAAGTCAGAATAAATGCAATTTTTACAAAAATAACAGCCTGAATCCACTGTTAGAAATTATTTAGATTAGCAAAGACCATTATCCTTGGTTCTGCCATTTACTAGACATATGATCTTGTGTAGGTTATTCAAACTATCTGAACTTTAGTTCTATCATCCATGCAGTAGGGTTAAGAATGCATGCGTTGTCAATCTCACAACTGTGAGAATCAAATGAGACAATGTATGCAAATCATTTAAAAAATTTTAAAGCTCTAGATAAAGGTAAGTATTATTATCGGTTTCACATCTCTAAACCTCAATTATTTCATCTATAAAATAGGAAGAATGAGATTTATTCTTGTCAGCATACTACCTGCATCTGGGTATTATGTTTAGTTCCGGATGCCACTGATGAATGGCAGTAGAAGATACTAAAGATGGTGAAGGGCTTCAACAGCATGCTATATGAGGATTGGTGGAGAGATGACAAGACCATAGATGCAAAACTGGAAGGACCTTAGTGGTCATCTAGTCCAACCCCATTATAAAAAATCTGAGGGGGTTTAATGACTTGCCCAGTGCCACACAGGTAAGTGTCAGAGGCTGAATTTTAAACCCAGGTTCTTTTGAAGCAGGAAAGGAGAGACAGAGTTAGGCCTGATATAAAATGAGAAGGTGGAACAATATGTTATCTAAGGTCCTTTCCAGGTGGAATCCTTCAATTCAGTGTTTCCAGGTAAAGGAGAGCTCCCTAACGATTTTTGTTGTTGAGTCATTTTTCACTCACATTTGACTCTTCATGATCCCTTTTGGGATTTTCTTGGCAAAAATAATGGAGTAGTTTGAGATTTCCTTCTCTAGCTTATTTTGCAAATGGGAAAACTGAGGCAGAGATGAAGCAATATGCTGAAGGCCATACAACTAGTAAGTATCTGACACTGGATTTGGATTCAGGTCTTTCCAACTCCAGGCCAGGTACTCTATCCACAGCACCACTTAGCTACTCTTCTAACCACTGGGGCTTTTCAAATATGGATCCGATATTTTTGGAAGGTAGTGAACTTCCCATCATTAGAAATCTTCGAGGAAAGGCTGGGTGATCACTGGTTTTTGGCACGTTGTAGAGGGAGCTCCTGGTTAGGCATAGTGGTTTCAGTAAGATGAGTTTGGAGATTCCCTTATTCTGCAATTCAGATAAGGAGTACAAATACAGATAGGAAAGAATACCTCAACAGATTTGGGAACAAAGATCCTGTCAATAAAGTCAATCTGAGGTACATATGTGATTTCAGGTCCTTCTGAATTCATTGGTCCATGCATAGGCCTAGCCCTGGCTGAAAGGAGAGCAGCCCTCCTAAGTTGTGTTGTTGAACATCCTCTCCTCTCTTGGTGGGGAAGGAAGGAGGGAAAAAAATAAAGCCCTACAATAAATCCCTAAGCCTCTTATTTTATTTCTATTGTAACTAGGGAATAACATAGACAAAAGCATAGAACCAAGAACTGTCAAAGAGTGTTCAAAGAATGATGAAGCCAACTTGGCTGGAGCAGAGCTGACTCCTGAGGAGGAGTCAGAGATAGTAATTCACATTTATAAAGTACCTTACAAAGATTTACAAAGCATTTTCCTTGCAACAGCCCAGTGAGGTAAGTAAGGTTGTTAAAAGAGGGTGTATGGGGCAGCTAGGTGGCACAGTGAATAATATAGCACAGCCCTGGAGTCAGGAGGATCCGAGTTCAAATATGGCCTCAGACACTTAATATTTACTAGTCCTGTGGCCTTGGGCAAGTCACTTAACCCCAATTGCCCTGTATTCCCCTCTCCAAAAAGCCACCAAAAAATTAAAGAAAGAGGGTATGTTCCTGTGCCCATAGCCACACCTAACCATGTTTTAAGATCTTTGTCTTTGCTGACAACTGGGTGCAGGGCTTTACTTACCCTGGTCTGGATGGTATAGTAGTAGTTCCATGTTAGAGAGATGAAGTTGGTTTAAGTGATGTCCATAATCTCTGATTTTATTGGTGTGAGAATTCCTTCCTCCATGTTAAGGCCAGTCAGTTTTCATGAAGTGAAGCAACCTGACTTGACAGATAAGAGTTTTGGACTTGAAGTCAGGAAGACCCAGCTTCAAGTTTTGTCATTGATACATAAGAGCTCTGTGACTGTGGGTTTCAATGATAAGGTTCAGAATTTTGCTGACAATGTTGTGTTGTTAAGAGACTGAGAATGCTCATAAAAGACTGCTTTTGGTGTGATACAGTAACAGATAGAAAAGACAGATTTCAGGGTCATCTCTGAAGAAAAAAAAAAAGAATCAGAACGTTTGTTATCTATCCCTTTTCAAGGCCCCTTCTTCCTCCTCTTCTTTTTCTTTCTCCTCTTCCCTTTCTTCTCCTTCTCCTTCCCCCCAATCTGTTTTTCTGCATTCTCCTTTCTCTATGTGCCATATCCTACAAACCCTATAATTTCGTATTGTTCTGGGTCTTTTTTGTCAAGGAGAAAATACCTTAGATCCATAATTAATCAATCACCCATTTGATCAACAAACACTTATTAAATGCCTTCCAAATACCAGATAGTATTGCAGAGAGAGATGGACTTGGAGTCAGAAAATCTGGGTTTAATTCCTGATAGGTAATTGTGTGGTCTTGGGCAAGCCATTTAACTTCTCAGTTCCCTAGGCTCCTTTGGGCCTTTCTTAGATTAACCTTTGCTGAGTCTCTCATCTTCATTGGTAGGGAAAATTCCTCATTATGAAGTTCCCCACACACTTGTAATGAAGTCCAAAGTCCAGTCCCACCCCCCTCAAAAATTATTCCAGGCACTATGCTAGGTGTTGGGGATAGAAATATCAAAATGAAATAATCCCTTCTCACAGAGTTCACATGCTATAACGGGAAAGAACATGTGTATATATAAGTATCTACAAAATAAATACATACAAGGTAATTTTGTTGGAAGAAGGTACTAGGAGCTGAGAATATCAGGACAGGCATCAGAATCAGGAGCTGAGTTTTGAAGTCAACTAGATAGGCAGAATGAATGAGGGGGGAGTGCCTTCCAGGCATAGGGGACAGTCTGTGCAAAGTCACAGAGATGACAGACGGTGTGTGAGAAATATCAAGAAGACATGTCTGTCTGCACCAAAATATTCCTGGCTGATAATTTATTTACACTGAGGTTATTAGGGATTCTTCCAAAGAGATTTGCTATTTTAGAAGAGGAGCTTAGCGAGGGAACTGTCTTTATCCAAAAGAGTGAATTTGTAATGAAGATATTTCAGATGCTATAGAAATATGAATTTGTGTGTGGAGGGGAGCTTCAGATCACATGTAGCAGGCAGTCTTGCAATGGTATGTAAGGAGTGGGTACTATAGCTGTGCTATTGTTGTGTTGATTTTTTTTTGCTTAAATCATAGATTATAAAAAAGTTAAAATTAAAAGAAAAATAGAGTTTGAGAAGCGGAGGGATGCATAATAAGCTTGGAAACATATGTTAAAGTCAGGTGGTGAAGGACTTAAAATACCAAACAAAAGAGTTTGTATTGTTAGGGAGACCAGTTAAGAGGTTACCAAAATAGTCCAAGATAAAATTGCTGAGAGACTGAACTGGAAAGTCTAGAATGTTAGTAGTAGAATGGCCAGTGAAGATCATGTAACACAATCCTCTTATTTTATTTAGAAAAAAAGAAACAGAGGCAAAAGACTCATCATATGTCATCCATTTAGGTCCTCCAGAATCCATTGGTCCATGTATAGACCTAGTCCTGGTTGAGGAGAGCAGCCCTCCTAAACTGTGGTGACAGCAGCCTCTCTTTGTGGGGGAAGGGAGGAGAGAAGAAAATCTAGCCCTAAATTGAATCCCTAAGCCTCTTACCTTGTTTCTACTGTGGGGAATATAATAGGTAAAGGCACAGAACCAGGAAATCTCAAGGACTATTCAGGGAATAGTAAAATCAACTTGACTGGAATAGAACTGAGTGCTGGGGAGGAGTTGGAGATAGCAACTCACATTTATTTAGAGGCTCTAGTATTCCTAGTTGATAACTTATTTACACGGAGGTTATTAGGGATTCTTCCAAAGGAATTTGCTATTTTAGAAGAGGAGCCTGGAAAGGTAATTGTCTTTACTCAAAGGAATGAGTTGGTAATGAAGATATTTCAGATGTAGTAGAAATATGGATGTGTGGGAGCTCCAGATCACATGTAGTAGGCAGTCTTGCAACAGTATAAAAGGGGTGGGTACTATAGCTATGCTTTTGTTGTGTTGATTTTTTTGGTTTAAATCATGGATTAAAAAAGTTAAAGCTGAAAGAAAAATAAAAGAAATTTTACAGTGAAGGAAACTGAGGCAGAGAGAGACTTTCCCAGTTTTAGTGGCAGAACCAGAACTAAGACCCAGAGATCTTTACTCCTAGCCCAATTCTCTTTTCACTTGTATGATAATTCTCAGGGGCTTCTTACTCTTACCATCCCTTCTCCCCCACCCCCACCCCCAGCAAGCACCCTAGCATACCCAGGATGAGTGCTAGCGTAAGTTCTTTGATCTGCTTTTCTAAAGTAAAGCAACCCAAAATGGGTTAACAGTCTTATTTTAGTCAAACATATCTATCATTTACTTAGTTCAGCAGAAAAAGTCAACACCCTGAATTTCAAAGAAAATACAAACAGAAATTATAAGCAGAAATAATAGCAAAAAAATCAAGAAACAGAGCTTCTAACCATCTGATAATGTCAAATAATACGTATGTCACAGATCAACAGACAGATCTACCTGTGTGACCATTAGATACATACATAGTTACCTGAGAGAGAAGCACCAATATCTGGGGTTTCAAAGCCAGGGGTCTCTTTAACAGCTATCCAAAGTCATGTCTGACCAAATCACAGGAAAACTCTTCCCATGATTAAACCTGAAAGCAAAATGCTAATCTCAGAGTATATATACTTCAGGGCCAGATGGTATGACAACCCTTGTGACCCACTGCCTAATTACAAAGTAACAAAAGGTGTGCCTTCTTGGAAAACAAGCCTCCCCTAATAGAGGTTCTCTAGTTGGGTTCCACATGAGGCCTATTAATGGGCAGGAAAGATCTTCAATTTCCATTAATATCACACACCCCAACCCCCATGTTGTTTTCTTCCCCCACACCTCCACCACCAAGTTTCTTCTGTGATTTCCCATTGCCTTTGAGCTGAACACTTACTTTCAGAGAGGGTCTATTACATGGCAAGAGCTACTCCTGTCAACCCTGGAAACATGTTGCAGCCGAGAATCTGGCACAGATTCTATGTTGTTACTGTCTCCATAAAGGGTCCCCAGACCAGAAGGGGTTCATGGGAATCAAAAGGAGGAGACTACATTTCTTTCTGTGTGTGCCTTAAGACTTCAGGAACAAATATCTTTCTGTTTTTCTGCTGGTAGTAAAGCTGGGTATGCTGACTCCAGTGTTGACTCAGTGGCTGAATGTGGCCTAGTGTGTGGAGGGCTCAAAATGCGCTCTTAATGAGCTCATTATTCTGCTTGGTATAGTTAGGATTATTGGCTAATATGGTAATGTACTTTTGATTAACATCTGAGCATTTAGTAAATAAGCTGGGCTTTCTTTCAGTCAACTTGATTGATGGATTAATTTCTAAGATGCCTCATTGTTTGGTAAATATTCTCTGTTATTCCTGAGCCTTTTCCAGATTTTCTGCCTGAATGTTGACATTGTGGTTCAGCCCTGGGAGAACAGAGAGACAAGCCCTGGGTTTTATGGACAATTAGTTCTGGCTTTAAGCTGGAAGCAATAATGGTCTCTGTAAGGGGGAGGAAAGGACTTGGAATGTGATGCAGGTGGATTTGTGATCCCTCTGTGATTCATTTTCCTAAAACAACAGTTTATCATGTCACTCCCCTTGCTAAGGAATCCACAATGGTTTTGTGCTGCTAATGGGATCAAAATCAAACTCGTGTGCATGTCATTCCAAGGGTTATGCCCAGTAGGCTTTGAACATTTGCTCAATGGCTCAAGGAGATAGCTAGGGTGCTGGACTGGGGATTGGAGGGTTAATGGTGGAGATAGGCTTCTGGGTCCCAAACTTTCTTAGCACTTACTTCATAGTGTCCAGAATCATGAATGTATTCATATGAGAATAGCTTTACATCCAGAAGAATACTTTAACCTTTCTGGGCCTTTCAATCTCTAATCACAGAGTTGTTGAGAGGAACAAATGAGATAATATATTTGAAAGTAAGCACTTGAAATGTTAAAAGTGCTGTCCAAATGTAGAGTGAAGGCATTATTATTATTATTATTATTATTGCCACTATTAAAACTAATACTAATATTTCATTATCTATCTGGTCATCACCTCTGTCCAACATTTGCCCATTCCTATTTTCTTGCTCCTTTCCTCTTCCCTTTTACCCTCACTGTGAGGAGTTTAGGTCATCAGTAGCTTCAGTCCTTTATCCTCTACTCTCCAGCACCCTGAATTTCTGCTACCCTGACATTGTTATCCTCCTGTTGTAACAGAATGACAGTGAGTGGAGACCATTAATCATTTTAAATGGAATTTATTGTGGAGCATAATTAACCTGGGGACTGCCAGGGGTCATAGACCCAAATCAGGCAGCCCTGAGCATATACATCTCCGGGTTTATATAGACAAAAGCCACAACATAAATGTCACCAAGGGGAGCAAGCAGGGAAGATACAGAAGCCAAAGGATAGTGTTGCTTAATGATTGTTGTCTAGGGATCAGTTTGGTACACAACTGGAAAGTTCACAAATCTATTCTGAGAACTGGGCAGAAGGGGGTGGGGGCGTGACTATGAGCTTCTGGTAGCAGGCTTGGACAGGTTTACTTGGCCGGGCTTTGTTAGGTTTGGGGCTGGTTTCCTAGGCAGCTCTCCTGTGATGGGGAGAGATGGGGGATGTTCACAAAATGGCGAGTTCCTTGAAATTGACTTTGATGGAAGTTCCTATTCATTCCTTGCCTATTGAAAAGACCATAGAGGAGGGGCAGCTAGGTGGCGCAGTGAACCAGAGCACCCTGGAGTCAGAAGGACCTGAGTTCAAATCCCTCATCAGACACTTAAAAAAAAAAACTAGCTGTGTGACCTTGGGCAAGTCACTTAACCCCAATTGTCCTACCTTCCTCCCTCCAAAAAGCAAAAGAAAAGGAGAGAAAAGAAGAGAAAAGACTATAAAGGACAAAGTCAGGAGACCTATCTTTCGAAGGGGTCTCTCTGAGCTCCTGGAGGTTATCTTACATGGGGACAAAAGAACCTATAGACCACCAGGCCATCCACAAAGCCCCTATAAAGTCTAGGGCTGGAATTATAGTTATTCTAAGTAGTCAGACTCCTGAGTTTTAGACACTTATTTAAAGTGACAGAATGTTGCTAAAGGCTAAAGTCAAAAAGCTTGGCAGCAAGAAAGGCCTATTCCTGCCTGAAGCCACAGATGGGAAGTAGAGAAGGAGACCTGCTATAGAGATTTTTAAAAAAGAAATCTATAGACATCTCCATAACTCCTGGAAATCTGGAACCCTGTGCAAAATTTTGAAGTGATGGAAAGTAGGTTTCAGGACGACAATCTTTGTGTTTCTGTACCTGACACATACATTTCTATACACAATCTCCCTCTGATTCTGTGTCTGCTTATCAACTTTCCCCCCCTATCTCCTCTCCCCACTCCCCATACTACCCCAGATATTCTTCTGTTTCAGTCTCAAGATAACTACAAACTTAAGAACTGTGCCATTCAGATAACTCACATCTTCCAGGTCTCAATCCCAGTGGCTGGAAAAGTGATGGTGTTTTATAGGCATATATGCACTAGGACCCAGAGATGTGAAACCCTTCCTCTCCTGGCTACACAGACAAGCTTCTGCCTTAACTGAGAACCTTTTGTCCTCCTTATTTGTGTGGTGGGTGTGTGGTATGGGTAGAGATCTGCAAAATCCTTTCATTCTCTAACATGCAATGGTTCTCTGTTTCTATTTATTGGTGCCTATATATGTAGCTAATGATACATATGTAAGAAAGAGGGCTCCACATGCGTAATGAGGCTCCAAGTGTGGCTAGAAGGTTGTCACTGAGCTAGCTTGAAGGGATGCAAAATAGTCATCTCTAGCATATTCTACCCCGATCCTTCTCCCAGGGAGACTTTTATTCTTTTTTTGTTTTTGTTTTTGTTTTTGGAGGGCTATTGGGGTTAAGTAACTTGCCCAAGGTCACACGGCTAGGTTTTTGTTTGTGTGCGTTAAGTGTCTGAGGTCGGATCTGAACTCGGGTCCTTCTGACTCCAGGGCCGACGCTCTACTCACTGCACCACCTAGCCGCCCCGAGACTTTTATTCTTACCGAGAGAGGAAGCAGGAAGTTGGGCTGGAGGCTACCACTCTGCCCTCCTCATAGAGAGGATACCAGGCTAGAAGCATATCTATCTGGGGGAGGCAAGGTGGCGCAGCGAGTAGAGCGCTGGCCCTGGAGTCAGAAGGACCCGAGTTCGGATCCGGCCTCAGACACTTAATGCACACAAAAACCTAGCCGTGTGACCTTGGGCAAGTTACTTAACCCCAATTGCCCTCCAAAAAAAAAAAGAAGAAGTATATCTATCTGCTCTCTTAAATATTGTTTGTCTAGGAGATGTGATTGGCTTCCATCTAACTTCTGATCACTGTATCATTTAGGGGAGAAGAGGGAATCCCAAGATCTATATCCAAGGCTTGACCCATTCCCCACCCAAAACCAGTTCTATGCTGACCACCCAGCAAATAGCAAAGAAGCCCATTTATCTAAACTATATCAAAATAGACATCAGAGAAGGTATACATATGAGTATATATACCAGACAACAGAGTGAAGGAGTCCTTCCATTGGAAGTGAGATAATTATTCAGCTCACCCAAGAAAGAATGAAGTCTCTAGAATAGCAATCTAGGAACAGGGACATGATGGAGACTCCCCTCCTGTCATCCCAGAGTCTTTTACTTCAGAAGCAATCTGAAGTTGGGTTGACCTCTTCCATCTCTCTCTCAAAGTTGGAAACCAAATTGATGCTTAAAGAAAACTTGGAACTTGACCAGTCCCAATCAGCCTTGAAAAGTCCTAAAGGAGGATCACTACTTGAAGAGGCCCAAAAAGGGGACTGCAAGGGGACCCTCATTTGGAGAGTCCCTAAAGGGACTGGAGTTCTTTCTCATCTCACCAACTCTGCCTTGACCCTCATACAAGACTGGGTGTTCATCTGCACCAGTAAGGAAAGTGTCTCAAGTGTAACAAGGGTTACATATAGATAAAACTACTACATACATGGGAGAAATTTTTTTCACCAAATGTTTATCTTTTCTAGAGTTGTCAATGTCACTGACAGAATAAGACACCTAGCTTTAAAGTCTTTGGAAATGCCAGCACAGCATAGTGGAAAGAGCATTGATTTTGGAGTAAGAAGACCTTGATTCAAATATTGACTCTGCTACTTACTGTGAGTTCTTGGGCAGCTGAAATGATCTCTCTGGGTCTTAGTTTCCACATCTTTAAGATGAAAGGTTTGGACTTGGTCTCTCCAAGGTCTCTTTGAATTTTAAATACTGTGATTCCATATGCAACCCATTGCCCCAATCCTGTGATTAAAATCTATGACAGTAATCTGTAGATTACAGTAGATGACAGTAGAGTGTGCCCCCACCTAGCACTTCCTCATCCTTTCCTATTATCAATGGCTCCATTCCCCTACAAACCTGTCTCTTGTCCTCATTCTCTCTTCCTTTGACTTATTAGTACCTTCTCTCAGGACGTGTTCCGATGTTATCTATGTACAGTGATAATATGCCAGTATGTTTCTTCTTCCACGGGGGATTTTCTTTCTAATAGCAGAGCAGAAAGCTTTTTCCCTGTAAAATGAATTTTAGGCATCAGAAAACAGGTGGGGAAAGTACAGAACAGTAGGTTAGAAAGCTTTCTTATAGATCCTTTATCTGAAACAGTCCAATCTAAGCTCTTCCGGTAAACCATGAGAAGAAATGCATATGGGCCTTCTAAAGTCTGAAATTCCAGGAAGTGAAGGGAGAGGATATTATTCATTCAGATTCAGAAAATATTTGAATGGACATACCTAGCAAGATAAGCACTCCTACATTCTCCTACTAAGCTGGCTGAGCCTTCTTTGGCCCCAAAATGTTGACATCATGGTGTGTTTTAGACATCACTGCTGGTTCCTATAGCAACAAGAGGCCATTAAGTGTTGAAGTGAGGGGGCCCAGAATGAATCAGTGAAATGGAAAAAGACACTCTTGAAGGAGAAGTCTGTGCCAGCCTCTTAGAAAGGAAAGCACCTGTGGGGTTTGAATGACCTGCTAAGTGGATACAATAGGCTTCCAACATTTTTTTCTAAAAGAAACGTATTCAATTAATTCACAAGTTATTTCCTATTTATTATGTGAACAGCCCTTTGCTAGATTTTGTGGAATAGACTAAGGAGGACACAACACAGTCCCTGACTTCAAGGAATTTCAAACTAGTTGGGGAGACAGGACTAGCACATAAAATGTCTGTACGACAGGAAAAAAAGGGATCTAATTAAAGTACAGTTATCCCTTCCACATCTCAACTTCCCCCACTGAGGTTTCACTATATCGTGGGTTGCCATAAGAAGTTAAATGGGAACTTGGAGGGGGGGGATTTTGTGGAAGCTGCAGATGACATGTGAAGATCAGCAAACAGCACAGAAAAAGTTTAGAAACTCAGAAATGCACAAAATGTATGTATAGTGTTGTATAGTATCAACCCAAATTTTATAATAAGGTACTGTAAATACCTCATAAAAGAAAAAGAAAAAAATCAGACCTCTTTTCTGGTACAAAGGGAGTGCCAAAAAATGTTTATGCAGATATTCTAGACTACAAGAGTGCTGTGTCCCTAACCCCTTTGCAATGTGGAAGGGATAACTGTACCAGATTCTGTGTTGTGGAAGGGTAGGAGTTCATGGAGAAGCAAGAGACTCCTATTGGCAGATATGTTCAGGAAAGACTTCTAGAAGCGGCAGAGTTTGAACCAATAGGGTCTGTATGAATATTAGGGTGTGGGCGAGCATTTCAGCAGAGGAGAACATTGTGAGCATAGCAGGGAGGTGACTTGCACATGGAAGGCCTGGGGTGAGGAAGGAAAACCATGAAGAGACTGACTGGGATAATTTATGCTTTGGGAGACCAGTGGGAGATGGGATTGAATAGATAGGGTGGAAACATGTTATAGAGGACCTTGAAGGCATGGAATAGAGTGATTATTTTGTATTTTTGTTAATTGATTTGGACTGGGATAATTAGTTAGCTCTGTGGTAAGGGACAAACTCTTCTAGTCTTGGATAAAAATGTTCCAGAAATTTAGCAGGGAAATGCATTTTGAGCAACCAGCAGGCAATGAAAATTGATTTTGAAACTGTGAAGGCACATGAGCAGACATGATAAACTTGTTTAGTTGCTTGCAAAGTAGGGCCATGATTCCAGGACTACTGCTCTGAAATGTCAGTTCAGAAGGGTTAAGCTCCTTTATTCTATTACCTATTAGAGGGACTGATGAACTTGCCAACTGGTAAGATCTTTCCCCAAAGGACAGAACAATAATAAGTGATTTAATGGGGATTTTAATTTCTTTGTGCTTCTCTCCCTGTAGCTGTAACTTTGTTTGTGTTGCTTTCTTTTTTTCTATGTTTTAAGTTCCTGACCTGATTCTTAGGCTCTCTCTGACTTCTCATCTGAAAAATGGTAATTAACCTTTGCTGATTACCAGCCTTTGTAAAACCTTGAGAGAATTTCACAAGAAAGGACCTGAGTGTTTGGAATGTGACAACAATAGTAATGAGAATAGCTAAAATGTATATAGCACTTTAAGGTTTGAAAAAATTGTGTAAATATCTTATTATACTCAAAAACAATCAATATTTATATACTCAAAACAATCCTAGGAGGTAGGTTCTGTGTTGTGGAAGAGTAGGAATTTGTGGAGGAGCAAGAGATTCCTGTTCCATGTTTTACTGATGAAGAAACCAAGTCAGACAGATTAAGTGACTTGTCCAAGGTCACTAACTAGCAAGTATCAGAGGCAGGATTTGAACTCAGATTTTCATAACTCCACATATTCACTCTATTCACTGTACCACCTAGTTGCCTCATAAAGTAATGAGATCAGCTCCAGAATCTACACAGACAGATAAACTCTGTTATCTTCAAAATAGTCACCTAAGGGAGTAAATAATCTTGCTCCCACAGTGTTACTTTTGCTGAAAACATATTTGAAGCCTGTCTTTTGGAATTACTTCCAGAGTCACCCACAAAACAAAGATAGGCTTCATAACTTTATTATAATATTTCTTTTTTTGACTCAAAACTTAGTCAATCACATTGTTCACTAGAGTTGACTCCAAAGAGCTATGGTCCATGTCTTTAAAAGTCCACCTTTGAGGCAGGAAGATTTGCTAGTTCAAACACTCGTCTGGTTTTCTGAACCTAGCATTTCTTTCAACAGGCTGTTTTTGTTCAGGAAATACCCTGCTTTTCCTGCCTGGTCACCATTTACTCTCCCTTTTCTGGAGCCTTCTATACCAGTTCTTCCCTCTTCCCTCCCTCCCTTTCTTCCTTCCTTCCTTCCTTCTTTTCTTCCTTCCTTCTCTCCCTCCTTCTTTCCCTCCCTCCTTCCCTCCCCTTCACTCCCCCCTTTTTCTTTTCTTCCCTTTTTTATTCAGTCTTGTCTTTGAGATTGGACCTTTTATCCTTACGGATGTTTTTTTTTCTAACTCTATAAAATAATTTAACAATTAATATTTCTATAATTACTTAACTCTATTTCCAGAAAGAGCATTTTATAATTGGATTCCTATAGTTCCTGGTGTGTCTTATTTGACAGACTTCCAATCATTTTAAACCTTCTGAAGTTTTTTTAAAAAATGGAATCTCTCTTTTTAGGTCTTCCTGCTAGGTTTCATTGTTAACAAACAGGAATGTTGATGATTTCTGTGCATTTATTTATCCTCTAACTTTGCTGAATTGATTGTTTCAATTAATTTTTAGTTGACTCTCTAGGGTTTTCTAAATAAATCATCACCTCATCTGCAAAAAGGATAGTTTTTTTCCCTTTTGCTTATGATTATGTACCCATTTTCTTTCTCTTATCTTCTTGCTATACACAAAGAATTTCTAACATTGTGTTAAAAAGAGGTGATGATAAAGGGCAATTTTACTTAACCTCTGTCCTCACTGGAAAGGCCTCTTAACTTTAAAAATTATATATAATGTTTGTTCTTGATTTTGGATAGATATTATTTACAATGTTAAGGAAAAGTCCATTTATTCCTCTGCTTGCTAGTGTTGTTTTTTTTTTTAACAGATATTTCTTGTATTTGGTTAAAATCCTTTTTGGCATTTATGGCTACAATCATGTGGTTTTTATTATTTATATTATAAACATGACTTATATTTATAGACCTGCTTATGTGGAACCAATCCTAAATTCCTAACATAAATCCAATCTGGTTATAGTACATAATTTTCTAATATGTTATTGAAGTCTGTTTTTTAATATGATATTTAAATTTTTTATATCTGTTCATTTGGGATATTGGTCTAGGGTTTCTTTTTTTTACTCTGCTTTTCTCTCCTTGCTAAGACCACATTTGTACTTTAGAGAGAGACTGGAAGGGTTCCTTTCTTCTTCTTCTATTATTGTAAACAAAAAAGTTTGTCAGTTTATGTAACATTGGAGTTCATTATTCTTTGAATATTTAATAGAATCTATTTAGTCTTAGAGGATTCTTGCCCAACAACTCCACCCCCAGCCACCTTAGAACTTTATTTATAACTTATTCAATGTTTTTTTTTCTCCTGATAATAAATTATTTTAATTGTCTATTTCTCCTTTTGTTAACCTGGCTATTTTATCTTTTTGTAAGTATTCATCCATTTCCTCTGTTATCAGTTTTTTTTAACACATAGAGTATCCCAAATGTCTTAGTATAGTTTAAAGTTTTAATAGCTTAAAACTGCACTAAGACTTTTAGTACAGTAGATAATTGGGCAAAATTATACCTAGTAATTTCCTATATTTGCTCTTCAATTTTTGTGAATTCTCCTTTTTCCTTTCTGATATGAACAATTTGGTTTTTGTCATTCTTTTTTTAAAAAATCTGATTGTTTATCTTATTAAAGCCCCCACCCCCCAATTCCTAATATTGTTTATTAATTTAGCATTAGGGTTTTTTGTTTTTATACTCTGTTTTGTTCATCTCTTCTTTAATTTTCATACTTTCTACTTTGTTGCTCATATGGAGTATTTTGATTTATTGTTGTTCAAGTGTTTTTAGTTGCATACCCTACTCACTGACTATGCATAAATTTGGCATTGATTAGGGCAGCCAGGTGGTACAGTGGATAGAATGCTGGACTTGAAGTCAGGAAGACCTTAATTTAAATCTGGCCTCAGACCCTTACTAGCTGTCTGACGCTGGGCAAGTCACTTAACCTCTCTTTGCCTCAGTTTCCTCATCTGTGGAAAGTATGAATGATAGTAACACCTACCTCCCAAACTTGTTGTGAGGATCAAATAAGATAATATTTGTAAAGCCCTTGGCACATAGTAAACACTTTATAAATGTTAGCTAATATTACTATTTTTATTTCTTCTATCTTTTGTTGATAGAATCATTTAAGGATAAAAACTTTCCCCTCAGAACTGCTTTAGCTGCATCTCATAAATTTCAGTATGTAGTCTCATTATTGCCACTTCCTTTAATGAAAGTTTCCTATTGTTTCTATACTTTGTTCTTTGACCCACTAGTTCTTTAATGAAAGTTTCCTATTGTTTCTGTACTTTGTTCTTTGACCCACTAGTTCTTTAGAATTGTTATTCAAGTCCACATTTTATTTTTGATACCTTTTATTTGTACATCTCATTCATTTCTAAACACATACTTCTTCTTCCCCCTCCCCTATACATTGAACCACCCCCTGTAACAAAGATTAATGTAAAGGGCACAAAGCATCTGAAATCACAGGGCCTGGCCTCAAATTTTGCCTTGGGCACTTGCAGACTGTGACCTTTGGAAAGTCTCTCAACTTCTCTGGACCTCAGTTTCTCACCTGTAAAACATGGGCATTGGACCAGTTGGCATCTGAGGACCCATCTAGCTCTAGTTTCAAGATCCTGTGATTAAACAGAAAAAAAAATGAAGTTCAGCAAAGTTTACTAACCTTGACCATCTGACCACAAATGAAATATTTCACATCCCTAGTTATACCCTGTTCTCACCTCTGTCTACACATTTGCAATGAAAGGGAGGGAGGGACATTTTCTCAATTCTTCTCCAGAGTCAGTCTCAGTCCTTATATTTAGCAGGCTTCAGTTTTGTTGTTGTTCCTGTTTATATTGCCGTAGTAATTGTTCTATTATTTTACTTTATACCAGTTCATATGCATCTTTATATACTTCTCAGAATTCTTTAGATTCATTATTTCTTACTATTTAATAATATTCTATTACATTCATATGTCACAATTTTTTAGCCATTCCAAAATTGACAAACCACATCATTTTAAAGTTGAAGAAATGAAAGCTTAGAGAAGTAAAGGGACTTTGTCCAAGGTCACACAGGTAATATTTGTCAGAACTAAGATTCCAACTCGAGTCACCTGATTCCAAATCCAGGACTCATTTGATTACTTCCTCTCAGTTTATTACTAACTAGATGAGGGTAGCCAGATATTTCATGGTCTTCCCATAGTCTTCTCAACATTTACCAGCACATCTCTAGGTCTGAGTATGTAATAGGCACCTAGTAAATACTAAATCAACTAAATGAAATTGAACCAAAAGTCCTCTCTGCTCAGACTCCTCAAGGAAGGCAGTGCAAGTCAAATAACAAGCATTTTTAAGCACTATGTGTCAGGTACTGTGCTAAGTTCTCAGGGTTCCAAAGAGAAACAGTTACCACAAACACAACAACAATCTGTGCTAAGTTCTAGAGAAACAAAAGAAATGTTTAAAAAAAAAAGCCTCTATTCTCAAAGATCTCCTGGTTCTCCTCTATTCTTTCCATTCTTACATAGTCTAGTCCGTTGTATATGTCTGTACAGGGGGAGTCTTAAGCCAGGTGTGGCAGGGAAAGCAGGTGCCTCTTTTTGGATATAGCAGGTTTTACAGCTGCACCTGGTGATTCAGATCACCGGGAATGGGAGCAAGGAGGCACACGTTAGCAATGAAATCACCCTGGAGGCGATCTTCCAATTTCACAGAGCCTTCCCACCAGCTCAGGCACAGGCACAGGCACATTTCCCTGGTTCTCTGATGGGAGAGGAGCTCCATCCCAGGCAATCTTTGCAGCTGGATGCAGCAGGTGAGGTGGGCAGTGCTTAGAAAGGGGGCTATGTTCTCATGGGTACCCCACCAAGGCTCATTGAGTGCACTTATGTGAATGAGCTGCTGAATTGAATTGGGAGAGGATGATTTTGGAAGATATTTATAGGATCTTTTTGCTAAACAAACCCTGTGGGCTTAAGAAGACTAATTCTCAGGGTGCCTTTCTTTGTGAGTTCAGGGAATCTTTTTGTGGGAAACTACTGACAAATGGGTTAGATGTATCTCTTTCTCTCAGTGAGTTTAGTTATTGTCCTACTGGGAGGTACAGAGATGGTAAGAGGTGACCCTAGCTAATCCCTTCTCAACTCTAAGGAGTCAGTGAATTGATATGGTCTCTGAATTATGAACCAAGCCCTTTAGGTTAAAGACTAAGACAAGCACCAACTTGTTATGGATGGGATTGCTTTCTCTAATAAGTATCTTGTCTTAAGCCTATTTAAGCCTATTTCCATGCTCTTTGAAGACACAGAAATGTAATTTCTACCTTTTTGCATGACAATGGTTATCAGGATGTGAAACTTATATAAGTATGTATTGTGTATATGCCTACTGTGTATATACAGAGGAGAGGACAGTGTCATTAAGACCAAATTGTTTCCTTTTGGTCATTATGCAAATAACCATAACTTTACCCATCCAGATGGTGACATATATTCATAAGAAAGGGGAGATTTTCTGTGACCATCAATCTAGGATTCTAAAGTCACAGAATGCAATAGATCACTTAGCAAGTTTTAATTCAAAAATCATTTTTCATTTTGTCTTTATGATCCAAACACTGTTGGGGAGTTATTGTTGAATGGATTTTTTGAGAAGCAACAGTGGATGTTACTGGTCTAGGTGCTGTGGTGGATATTGTGAAAGACAGGATTCATGCCCTAGAGGAATTTCCTATCAAGCTGAAAAGATAAAACACACATACCTGAAAAGATAATAGATCAGAGAAAGGAGCAAGAGAGCCCTTCAGGAAAGATTTCATGGTGGAGGTGGGCCTTGATTAGGATCAGTCAACAAATATTGTTGTTTAGTCTTTTCAGTCGTGTCGGATTCTTCATGACCCCATTTGGGGTTTTCTTGGTAAAGATACTGGAGTGGTTTGACATTTCCTTCTTCAGTTCATTTTACAGATGAGGAAACTGAGGCAAACAGTGTTAAACTACTTGCCCAGGGTCACATAGTAAATGTCTGAGGCCAGACTCGAACTGGGGAAGATGAGTCTTCCTGACCTCAGGCCCAGCCGTTTATCTGCTGTACCACCTAGCTACCCCTCAACAAATATATTGTGTTTACCATCTTTTGGTCATTGGACTAGATGCTGAGGATATAAAGTAAAAAAATCGAAAATTCTCTACCCTTAAGGAGCTTATATTCTACTAGGAGTGAACAACATATACACAGATAAGTCAATGCAAAATATATGCAAAGTAAATATAATGTAGGGGTAGCTAGGTGATGAAGTGAATAGAGTACTGGGCCTGGAGTCAGAAAGACTCACTTCATGACTTCAAATCTGGTATGATGCACTTATTAGCTGTATGACACTGAGCAAATCACTTAACCCTGCTTGCGTCAGTTTCCTCATCTGTAAAATGAACTAGAGAAGGAAATGGCTTTAAACCACTTCAGTATCTTTGCCAAGAAAACCCCAAATGGAGTCACAAAGAGGCAGACACAACTGAACGATAAAAATATAGTATAACTTGGGGGGAAGAGTATCAGGAAAGACCTTCCAAAAGAAGTAGAATTTCAGTGAGTTGTTAATGAATTTGAGGATTCTAAAAGGTGGGGATAAAGAAGGAGTGCATTCCAGGTAAGGGGATGTTGTTTGTATAGAGGCATGGAAACAGGAGATGGATTATTATAAACAAGGAATATTGAATAGGCTAGTTTAGCTGCAATGAAATACTTATGAAGGGTAGTAATGTGTAATAAATCTAGAAAGATAAGCTTGACAGAGGAACTAAGGATGAGTAGGATTCAATTAGCCTCAGAGGAAGAAGAGATCAGGCATTCCAGAAAAGAGCAGCAGAGTGAGCAAATGTAATTTCTAGTCAAACCTCACTTCCATTGGAATCAGCAGTTGACACATAACTCAGTTTCCTAATTGCATTGTGGGCATGCTGGATCTGTTTCTGCTGATGCTGGATTTCATGTTCACAGAGTTGAAATTTATTTTGCATGGTGGTGATCCTGCAGCTGGCTATGCCACTGAGCTTGATGGGACAGGCCAGCTAGCCTAGGCCTTCTTGTACCCTTGCACGTTGGGTTCTCGCAGTTTTTCACTGAGGCCCTTAATTTTGCTATTCCTGCAAATGACTTGTAGCTCTCAAAGAACTTTCAAGTAGTAATAAGGGCTGAAAATTGGTAGTTTTGTGAGGACCTTGATTCTGTCCAAAAAGAGCGATACTGACTGATAGTTCAATCCCACACCTGTCCATCTTGAAGTACTGAAGACTTTTTTTAAGCCAATTAAGTTATAGGGATCCTTCAAGTCAGTCTCTCACTAAGCATTTATTAAGGGTCTATTATGTGTCGGGCACTACACTAAGTGATGGGAATACAGAGAGAGACAAAAGGGTAACCTGTCCTCAAGGAGTACGCAGTCTAATGGGGGGTACAACATGCCAACAAATATACACAGTAGGATAAATGGGAAATAATTAACAGAAGAAAGTCTTCTTTTACATAAATAAATAACCACATCACCCATAACAAGCACAGGCTCTCAGCTTCCTGGTCAGGAGAGCAGGGGTGCCAAGATTCCAGAAGAATTCTGTCATTTGGGTGGCCAGGAAGACCACTTTCGCCTGAATGAGAGAAAAGAAGGCTGTGTATTTACCAGACACAGAACGAGGTACTAAAGAGAAAAATTTTGCTTCAAGGATCCAAAAGCTGAAAAGGCTGGATGTGTCAAAAAGGGGTTAGCTGTGTATAGTCTCTTAGGTCCAGGGGATCAAAGCAACCTTTGCAATAACTCTACAATGCATAAACTAGCTGGGAGAACGATACAAGCCCAGGCAGAGAGCCATGCAGGGGCAGACTGACATGAATATATAAATAAATCTCTTCGTAGGGAAAAGCACATTCTCCTGCATTTATACAGCAATTTATATTTTTCAAAACTCTTTCACATTCACTGTTTCATATGATCCCTACAACAATGCTGTGAGGCAGCTAGGGCAGCCATTCATAGAAGCCTTTCACAAAGGTTGCAAGAAGCCTTGTTTGACCACAATAGCCCACAGATATCCTAGGCTTAGAGAAGATTAGAGCTGAAGGGATCTTAGAGGTTATCTTGTCCAACTGGCTCCTTTAACAGATGAGGAAGCTAAGGTTTAGAGAAGGTAAATAACCTGTCTGTCGTCACATGACTAATGAACATGATCATCATTCCTTTAAGCTAGAATGGGTCATCAAGTCCAAACACTTCATTTTACAGATGAGGAAACTGAGTTTTAGAGAACAGAAAGGAATTGTCCAAGGCCACAAGGGTAATAAATGGCAAAGCTGAGACTAACCCAAGTCCTCTGACTCCAAATTCAAGGTTCTTTCTGGAAGCCTTGACAGGGGAGAAAACTGAGGCACAGAGTAAAGTAAAGAAATTTGCTCAAAGTCACATAGTCATTGGTGAGGCTGGGAGTAGAATGCAGGTAAATCGTGGCTTCTTCTTTAGTGTTCTTTCCACTTGCCACTGGTTCACTGAACAAGAAGCCCTCGCCAGAGGATCTTTCTTCGATCGTGGAATCTGAGGCGAGGAGAGCTTCCCGAAGTGGCGACATGGATGAGTATAGCAGGAAGAGTCATGGCCCTGGGGGAGGTCTGGTGAAATGAGTGCAGAAGACATGCTCTGACTTGGACCAGCCTTCAGGTATTGCTCTGGGCCTTAGAAGGAACAGACTCATTAGGAAAGGGTGGGGCCTAGGGAAGAGCAGAGTTCCCAGTGGCTGTGGGAATGATCTGGATGATGCCAAAGCAGAAATTCCTGGAAAAGTATTCTGTGACTAAAACCAGAGCATACGCTTTCTAATCTATTTTTTGGATCGTGAGCCAGGGCTAGCTCTATGGATATCAACCAATTAATCAACAAGCATTTATTAAATGCCTACTATGTGTCAGGCAGCAGCTAGGTGGCACAGTGAATAGAGGGGCTGGCCCTGGATTCATGTAGATCTTCAAGAGTTCAAATCTGGCTACAGAAACTTACTAGCTAAGGAAGCCTGAATTCTGCTTGCCTCAGTTTCCTCATATGTAAAATGAGCTGGAGAAGGAAATGGCCAACCATTCTAGTGTCTTTGCCAAGAAAACCCCAAATGGAGTCATGAAGAGTCAGACACAACTGAAAAATGACTGAACAGAAACAAGAAGTTACTACAAAGTAGAGGTGAGGGGGAAGGGGTTTCAAGGTGTGAGGGTGGGACAGTACAAAGGCCTAGAGACAGAAGTGCTATGTAAGGAAAAGAGAGAAGGACTGTTTGTCTGGGCCACAGAGTAGATCCAAGTTGTGGATGACTTTTTTGTTTAGCTAGCTATTAAAAAAAATTCTGAACATACAAACACCAAATGAAATGGGCATTTCCACATTTGATAAAAAGGATTGTACATGGAACTGCAGGCCTTTATTATGTGTAGCTTACGTTTTAAGTATATAATAAGTTCAGTTTGTAGCTTTCAACACTGACCTGCTTGTTTGGTTCTTTCTGGCCTTCTGTTTTCTTCTCTGCATTTTAATATAAATAGATGTCTCTATGACTTCTTTCCTTCCTTCCTTTTTTCCTCTATCTATAAACCCCTTTACTCTCTAACCCTTCCTTCTATTGGGGTGTATGTGTGTGTAAACTAAAACTAAAACAATCTAAAGTAATTTCAATTATACATAATCTAGTAAAATAAATTTCCACATTGACCCTGTCCAAAGATGTATATTTCATTCTGTATCTTGAGTCCATCATTTCTCTCTCATGAGGCCGATAATATGCTTCATCACTGGTCCCCTAGAATCATAGCTGGTCATTGCCTCAAGCAAATTTTTCAAATATTCCCAAGTTCTTTTTCTTCATAATGCTGTTGCTATTGTGTATGCTGCTTTCCTGGTACTGTGAACATGTTACTTTCTATCCTTTGGGTAAAGTTCTTAATTTTTAGTGATGTGTGGCATGGTGCAGGGTAATGTTGTAGTATTCTTCCTCCATTTGGGAATTCCTATAATTCTCAAATAATTCTGCATCTCTGGATATCAATATATTTATCAGAGTTCATCATTCTTTCAATGAGCTCAAGGCTTCAAGGTACAATGGAATTTTTTTTAATCTCCATTTTTCTTCCTGGGTGCATGTTTTGCAATCTGATAAAGATGCCCAGGTCTTATAGGAACCCTGACAATGTCTGACAATAGCTTTGCTCTAGCTATAAATGAAAAAAAGGAATCTCATCAATTAAAAATCACCTTTTTCCTTTCTTTAGCACTTTATTCTTCAGATGGTTGTGCCAACATCAAGCATGTTTTCCTCATAGTAGTGGTCAATAGCACCTCAACTCTGGGCCCACAGTCTCCTCAAATGATTATTTCTGAGGTGTTTACAGTAGCATCCAACCAAGACACACTGTAGCAAAAGCAATTTATGCCTGTATCTCTTGCTTTAGGAAAAGGATTAAGCATGAAATCTGAACAGGAGCAGCTTTGCTTGAGAGGGAAAAAGAACTTTATTCAGTACAAAAAGCATTCACTTTCAAGAAATACCATAAAATCAGTATTACATGGAGTATATTTTCTCTGTCTGGGATATAATTTTCAACAGGGCAAGAACAGAGCATAGCCTAAGTGATTTCATTCCCTCAATAAATTTTTATTAAGTTAACTTTGTGTTCAACCTTCTACTAGAAACTAGAATCATAGTATTTAAATCTATAAGCTTACCTAATTCTCTTCATTTTTAAGGATGAGAAAATCAAGGTTCAGACAGATTGAGAGACCTGAACAAGTGTAGTAGCAAGCACCCCAACATCCCCAGGGTGGCTGCCAACACAGGTTCTTAGATCTGCTTTTCTAAAGGAAAGCAACTCAAAATGGGTTAACAAGCTTACTTTAATCAAACAAACATACATTACCTAGTTCAGGGGTAAAAGGTCAGCACCCCAAACTTCAGAGTTACAGAACTTACAGATCAGACAGGCTTCCAAACTGTCCCAACATTACATGCATCAATACCAAATCACAGTTACCAGAGAGGGAAGCATCAACATCTGGGTTTTCAAAGCCGGGGGGCTCTCAACAACAGCTTCCCAGAGTCTCATCTGGTCAAATCACACAACACTTCTCAAAGGGAGCCCCAAAGCAAAGCCTCTCCTCAGGGCTTATATAGCCTTCTCTTGGCTCAGAGAATGTAACAACCTCCTTGACCCACTGCCCAATCACAAAGTATCAAGGTGTGGGCTTTCCTGAAAAACAAGCCTCCCACCACAGGCTCCAGGTGCACTTAAGCTAGGGGCAGGGAAGATCTTTAAATTTGCATTTCCATTACAACAAGGTCACATAAAATAGCTAATATTTATATAGTACTTTAAGGTTTGAAAAGCATTTATATATATACACATGCACATATGTGTGTACACATAAAATCTCACTTGATGATGAAGTTAATGTTATTATTATGCCCATTTTACAGACGAGGAAACTAAGAAAGAGGTTAAGTGACTTGCCCAAAGTTATTTCATCTGAGACAAAATTCAAACTCAGGCCATCCTGACTCCAAGACCCTCACTATACTCACTATGGCACAGAGCCAAGATTCAACTTAGTTCTTCTGACTTTAAAATAGCATGTTATTTTCCCTACACTACGAATGATGCAAAAAATAAAACTATCCCTGCCTTCAAACACTTTATATTCTAGTTGGGGATACAGAAGAGGGACATACATGAATGTAGAATTCCATAGTGATATTTTAGGATCATAGATTTACAGTGTGAGGAGACCTTGGAAGTCTTCTTCTCGAACAGGTAAAGAATCTGGAGCTTAGAACAGTTAAATGATTTAAGCTTCATCATATCAGATGTTTTTGAAAGATTAGCATCCTAGCCCACGTTAGCTTTCTAATCAGCTAATGCTGGGGCCAGTATTTCTGGAATGCTGTATCTTATAAAGCAGTATGGCTAGACCACACTGATTCAGATCCACTATATATGTATCTCACATACACGTCATCCCACCATGTCTATCTAGGCACAGTCATAATTGTTCAAAGTCCTCTGTTCCACAAGCCCCAGACTGAGCAATAGAATGCTTTTGCTCATTCACTTGGTACTTTGATTTTCTCCTTTTAGCATTCTCTTTGATCGAATGGCAAAGAGCTCACCTGGGGAGATTTTTAACAGTCCCTCAATTATCTAAAGATCAAGGAAAGAGTTGTTTCTAATTTGAGAAACACTAGCCTAACCGAGCCAGAGTGAAAGGTACTTATAGGAGCCAGTAGGCAAATTATAAATACCAACATTAGCTTTAAGAGAGTACTTTTAAAGTTTGCAGAGTGCTTTATAGGTTATCTCATCTAATCATCACAACAACCCTATCAGGGAGTTACAATTTTTATCCCCATTTTACAGATTTTTGAGGCTAAGACACTTGCTCAGGGTCACACAGCTACAGTGTCTGAGGTAGGATTCCAACTCAGGTTTCCCCGACTCCAAGTCCAGAGCTCCATCCACTATTTAAGTAGGCTGAGGGAATGATTTTTTTTTAAGTGGAGGGAAAGGGAAAAAATTTTCTTGAGAACTAAAAATTAGGTGCCTAAACTTAATTTTTTAAATTAGATTTTTTTTTCCAGTGAGCAAAAATTAATTTTTTCTCTCATTTACTCCTCTCCTCACTCAAAAGGAAAAAAAAATAAAACAAAACCCTTATAGCAAATATGCATAGCAAAACAAATTCTTGCATTGGCCACTTCCAAGAAATATCTTTTAATCCATAACCTCTTGATGACTAAATTTTTAAAATTTTAACACTTTCATGAAAATCTTTCTAAGATGCTACATTGATCCCTGCCTTAGTAAGCTGAGCACAGCTTAATGTTTCTCTGATAACTTGGGGTCATCATTAAAGACATCTTTAACTATGTAGTTCTGTAATATAGTGGCATTGTCAGGTGTCATTGAATTCTTGAAGTGAGTACTTTAACATAACCATTCTATAGGAAGCAGTGTTTCTTCTTGTTCTTTGACCCTTTATTGTCATGTTCAATCATGTCGGACTCTTCATGGCCCCATTTGGAGTTTTCTAGGCAAAAATGCTGTAGTGGTTTGCCGTTTCCTTCTCCAGCTCATTTTACAGATGAGGAAACTGAAGCAAACAGGGTTCAGTGACTTGCCCAGAATCACACAACTAGAAAGTGTCTGAGACCAAATTTGAACTCAGGTCTTTCTGACTCCAGGCCTGGCACTCTATTCACTATACCACCTGACCCTAGCTATTTCTATTTTCTGCTATTACTGCTTGCAGCTGTCACTGGTTGTCTTGGTTGATTGTCTTGCTGCCTCCCTGTTTCTGAATGATGCCAAACCAGATTAAAATATAATTAGGAAATATTTAATAAAATATACAACACTCCTCCCCCAATAAAACAGAGATAAAATTACATTTTAAAGTGAAGTCAAATATTCAGCCTGCAGGATCCTGATGTATAGTTTAGTAACCCTTGTTTCTGTGTGAGATTGATGCCACTGGCTGCCTCCATCTCACTGAAATCAAGTCTCTGTGACATTTTTTGGATCTTCCCACACCATACTGCCTGACCTCTTGCCACCATCTTCATTGAGTTCCCCCCACCCCCCACTAGGACCATGGACTCTAAGCCCTTGGGACTCTGGGCTTTTAGAGATGAGCTTTTGTCTTACCTGGCCCAGAACTAGGCCTCTAAGTCCTTTTCCAACCATCTCTATACCATGCCACTACACATATGACCCCCCCTTCTCTGCTTTTCTACCTTTTCTTTCTGTGTTTTATTTCCCTACTAAAACATAAGCTTCTTTAGGGCAGGGACAGTCTCACTTGTTTATCTTTGTATTCACAGTGGCTGGCACATAGTAAATACTCAATACTTCTCTGTCTCTGTCTCTCTCTGTCTCTGTCTCTGTCTCTCTCTCTCTCTCTGTCTCTCTCTCTCTCTCTCTCTCTCACACACACACACACACACACACACACACACACACACACACACAGTGAATGGATAAGAATGCTGGGTAGAACACTTAACCTCTGCCTCAGTTTCCTTATTTGTAAAATGGAGAAAAATAATGGCATCTACCTCATATGGTAGTCATGAGGATCAAATGAGAGATAAGATACATTTTTGTAAAGTGCCTAGCACAGGGATGGGAAGCCTGTGACCTCAAGGCCGTATATGGCCCTCTAGGTCCTCGAGTGTAGCCCTCTGACTGAATCCAAACTTCACAGAGCAAATCCCCTTAACAAAAGGATTTGTTCTGTAAAATTTGGGGTCAGTCAAAAGGATGCACCCAAGGACCTAGAAGATCCCTTAGCACATAGCAGATGCTCAGTAAATGTTTGTTCCCATTCCCTCTCCATAACCTACCACTGCTAATGCTGTCTGCTGCTGTCTTACTATGGCTTCTCTTGTGTATTTTTCATCTGCTTTTCCTGTACTCAGGATTGTGGTGATAGGGTTTGGCACTTTTATCCTCTGAGAACCAAGAAGAACCTGTCTTCATCCTAGCTTGTGAAAAGACTAAGTTCATTGCATCTTCATTTACCTTTTCTCTTTTTGCCTCGAATTGGATTCGGTTCATCTTGGTGCCTGTGTCACCCTGTTCCCTACTCAGGCATGGGACAAACCACACTAGCCAAGGTCTATGACTAAGAGTCCTCCATGATGCGCTGGTAAAGGTCTTTCAGTGCTGGCTGTGCTATATTGGCTGGGGCTAGGAGAGTTGCAGCTCATGAGAGACCAGAACCAAGGAGTGAGTAGGACAGAGATGATATGTCAGTTACTAGAGTAGCAAGGCCAAGATGAAGCAAATGGACAGCTAAGACAGGAACTCTGGGACTTGGAAAGGTAGGTCAGTAACTGTGCATCACCAAGATTCAAAGGGTAGAGAAGAAAATGCAATCCCATGTCAAGCTTGAATTAAAAGAAGCTAGGTTTCCCAACAAGTCTTGAGCTTGAGCAAATAGAAGTCACACACCATTTGTCACACTTAACAAGCCCAATATATCTGCATTCTTTCAAGGCCTACAATGCTAACCCTAGTCTCCTTGTTCTTTAATGCACTTTATCTGGGGACAGTTTTCAGTTACTTCTAAGAGTCAGGGAAATGAATGAATGAATGAAAATAAAAGTATTTATTAAATGATTACTGTGTGTCTAGCACTGTGCAAAGGGAACATATGAGTTTTCTTACTGATGCTTATGTCCCCACTCTGTCAAATTTCCTGTGTAGTTCTCTACTTCAAAGCCATGGAACTACTATTGATAGTGAGACATCCAGGGGTGGCCTGGGAGTAAATTGAAGATCATCCCATGGTCTGAATCCAATCCCTAGACAATAATATAAAGAGTTGCTGCCCCCAATCCTACAGATAAACCCTCAAACATTCAGGATCACCTTTATCTTTCTGTCATGTACAATCAAGGTTGGTTTTATACAGTAGATTATTTCAGTATATCTGAGGCATCCTAGGAAATCATCTCCCTCCTTGCAAAAAAAAAAATCCAAGTGCTGGAAATTTAAACATTAGAAACTCTTTTTGTTGGTTCAAGCTTTGTTGTTTCTTCCAGGATGCTCTGTTAAAACACAAATCCCCCTGGGAAGAAGAAACCCCTTGGTATGAGAGTCTTTCTGTCTTTTGCTGTCTGACTGAATCTAGGGAAAAGTAGAGTCATGAGAGACCTCAAGATGGGAAGGAGGGGAAGGAGAAGAGAGAAAGGATTAGGATGTGTATGGGGACAACAGGGTACAGTAAGGGAAGTTGGGAGCTGAGACAAATTTTGCTGGTGTCTTACATATGCCAAGAGACAGTCCTGACAATAATACTTAAATGTGAAATCTAAAAATTCATATTCAGAGCCCTACCCTTGAGCAAGTTTCTTTACTTTCTATGAACCTCAGTCTCTTCATCTCTAAAATAAGGGGGGTTGGACCAGGTGGTCCCTTTCAGTTAGCATGACAGTGAGGGCAAAAGCAGTTAATAGTCATGGAGTGTGGTAAGAAATACCTGACCCAGAGTCACACTAATGAAGTCACTTGGCATTGTGAAAGCACTGTCTCCTTCAATTCTTTTGCAGAGGATGTGGAGCACAGCATATAGCATCAGACATTTTTGATGAGATGGTTAGTTTTACTGAACTTTTTTTTTTAATTATTTTCTCTTTTTATTTTTCATTGTAAGAAATGGTTCTCTGGGAGGGAGAAGAGAAGTATAGATAATGTCAAAACAAAAGATATCCATCAAAATGTATTTTGTAAAAATCATCATTCAAGGTTCAGTTTAAGTCCATGTCTCCTCTAGGAAGCCTACAGTGATTTCTCTCTGCTTTTTGAACTTACTGCCTATGCTATTCTTTAACATCTAATACATCTTGTCTTCATGATATCTCATATTATTATTAGATATTTCACGTGTGTTGGTCTTGTCTCCTAAAATGATCATTATTAAGTTTTATTAATACTTTTTATTTTTACATCATGATCATACCTTCCTCCCCCACCCTATCCACCCACTGTCTCTTTTAACAAAGGAAAACAGTTTAACAAAACTAACAGACTCAGGCACTGGCTGACGGCATACATAAAATTCCACACCCATAGTCCATTACTTCTCCCATGAAAGGCTGTCCCCTCAAATTGGATTGAAACTTACTGAAGGGCAGAGAACTAGTCTTTTCTTTTGTATCTCAAACACAGGTCTGGGCATCTAGTAGCTGCTCAGTAAATATTTGCTCAATCAATGAATGAATTGCCCAGAACTGAAAATACTGTTGCATTAACAGAAGAGAGAACAGGCCCAAACAAGTCCAGAGAGTTTTGAAGTTAGGGCCCAGAATTGATTCAAAGGAAGGAAAATGAGATGGTAGGGATTTGAATTAGAGTCTTTCACCCAGGGGTGAGGAACCTTTGGCCTGAAGGCCACATGTGGCCCTCTAGGCCCTTAAGTGGGGCCCTTTGACTCAATTCAAACTTCACAGAATAAATCCCCTTAATAAAAGGATTTCTTCTGAAAAACTTGGATTCAGTCAGAGGGTTGCACTTGAGGACCTAGAGGGCCACATGTAGCCTGGAGACAGCACGTTCCTCACCCCTGCTTGATGATCTCCCTTGAATTAGAGATGCTCCATTTCCTCAGCTTCCTGCTGTCTCCCTGACTTCTGCAGAGGCACTTCTGCACTTGCTTGAGGGCTGTGTGAGGCTTTAAGTTTCCTTTAAACTGGAATAAGGCCCAGTCAAAGGCTAAGGTAGTTTTTCCAACACTTTCTTCTTTGGTGGGGCCTGCATAGCTCTAAAATTGAGGGGGAAATTATTCAGTGTCTCCAGCCTCAGTGATTTCCCATTCAGCTAATCTCCACCATGCTAATCCTTGGCACTCATATAGCACTCTTACTTTTGTTTTGTCCCCCTCCCCCAAGTTCTCTCTCATCTGTGTGCTCTCATTTATCTCTCAATACCCTTTTAAAGTAGGCAGGACAGCAAACAGAAAAAAACTAAATTTCAGCTTAGGGGTAGAATCAGGACAAGGTTCTAGGGTTCCTTATTCTTAGACTCAAATTTTATTCCCCTACAACAGGGGTGGGGAACCTTTAGCCTTGAGGCCACCTGAGGCCTTCTAGGTCATTGGGTGCAACCTTTTGACTGAGTCCAAGTTTTATAGAACAAATCCTTTTATTAAGGGGATTTGTTCTGTAAAGTTTGGATTCAAAGTGCTGCACTTGAGGACCTAGAAGGCCACATGTGATCTTGAGGCCACAGGTTCCCCACCCCTCCCTACACCCCACCAGGAGGACAAGAAAGTTCAGAATTTGTAGGATCATAGGATTTGGAGCTGGAGGTAACATGGAAACCATTTAGTCTCACTCTCACATTTTAAAAAGGAAAAAAAAAACCAAACCCACTTGAGTCTTGGAGAAAGTGAAGATATCAGTCCAAAGTCCACAGGTGTTAAGAAGCAGGGCCAGCATCACGGCTCTTTGCCCATAATCAGATTATTTCTAGAGAATTGTGAAAATGGGCAGGGGCAGGTTATGAACCCCCAGCAGAGGATTTTGTATTTAATCTTCTAAGAGATAGGCAGTCACTAGATTTTTTTAAAGTATGTGTGGAGCTGTGTGTGACATGGTCAGACCTGCACTTAGAGATCACTGAGTAGAGGAGGAAGAGAAGTGAGGGAAGAATTGAGGCAAGGAGATCAACCATTGGGCTATCTAAGTAGTTCAGGCACAAGATGATAGAGAGCCTGTACCAGAGTGGTGGAAGTATCAGAGGAAAAAAGAGGTCAGATGAGAAGGATGTTACAATGCTAAAATCAGCAAGCCTTGGCAATAGATTGGATACAGAGGATGAGAAAGGGTAAGGAGTAAAGGATGGCATCTTCATTGTAAATCTGGGGGACTGAAAGGCTGGTGCCCACAACAGTAAAGGGAAGTTTGGAAGGGGGGAGGTTTTGAAGGGATGTATAATAAATTAAATTTTGGACATGTTGAGTTCAATATATCTACAGGACATCCAACTGGAGATTAGCAGAGATATTAGGGCTAAATAAATAGATCTGAGAATCATCAGCCTAAAGATGATAGATTGAATGCATGGGAGCTGTTGAGTTCATCAGAGGAAGTGGTATAGAGGGAGAAGAAGAGAGGGCCCTTTTGGGAAACCCACAATTAGTGGGCATAACCTAGTGGGAGATCCAGGAAAGGACACTGAGAAGGAGCAGTCCAATAGGTAGGAGAAGAACCAAGAGAAAGAAGTGTCTTGAAAACCTAGAGAGAAGACAGTATCAAGGAGAAGTGGGTGATAAATAGTGTCAAAGCTGCAGAGGGGTAGGGAAGAATGATGACTAAGAAAAGGTCTTTAGATTTGGCAACTGAAACAATTGGTAACTTTTGCAGGAGAAATTTTCTTTGAATAAAGAGGCAGAAGTCAGACTACAGAGAGTTAAAAAGAATGAGGGGAGAAATGGAGGCAACCATTGCAGAAGGCCTTCTCAAGAAGCCACAAAATGTGGGAGATATATGGGATGAAAGCAGGATGGGTGGATCAAGTGAGGGATTTTGAGGATAGGGGAGATAGGGGCATATTTGTAGGCAGCAGGGAAGCACTCCGTAGATAGGATGTACTGGAAAAGTTGTCCTGCAGAAAAAGCATTAACCTTTCTCCACTTGCCCTCAGAGAGCAGAATTGGAAACAATGGGCAGAGGCTAGGGATTGGAGGGCTCCTCCCAAGGTGTGCTCTTGACTCAATCTCCTCCTCAGTGTCTACAGGCCTTCTTGTCAGGTTCCCTGTGCCAAGGTGAGCTGTACAAACTGGGCAGCTAGATGGTGCAAAGGATAGAGTGCTGGGCCTAGAATCAGGAAGACGGGAATTCAAATCCAGCCTCAGACACTTACTAGCTGTGTGATCCTAAGTGAATCTCTGTTTGCCTCAGTTTTCTCATTTATAAAATGAGGATAATAACATCAATTATCTCCCAGGGTTGTCGTGAGGATCAAATGAGATAATAATTGTAAAACACTTATGTGCCTGGCCCATATTAAGTGCCATATATATGCTAGCTAGCTATTATTTTCAAGATTCAGTCTGATCCATTTTCTATATCCATTTGGAGGAATTTATGGACCTGAGCTGGCTACACTCCTTCCTTTCATTCATTCGTCGTGGCTCCACCTGGTCCATTTTCCATCCGTAAGGGAGGCAGCCCTGCTACCTTGAACTTTGTCTAAGGTGGTAGGATTTCAGAGTTCAGTTCCAGGATTCACCATACATTTACCCTATTATCATAGAGAAGTGACTTCAATAGAAATACTAAAATTGCCTCTCTCCTCCCTTGCTTGAGCTTTGTCAATAATTGAGTGAACAGGTATTTAATGAGCACCTCCTGAGCACCCAACCCTGTATTAGATGTTCTGGGGGAGAAATAAAAATTAAAGGGTGGCCTATTCACCAGGACACACCCCATGCTCATTCCTGCCTTTTAATACTTTGTAATGCTTTGCATTTGTATAGATAGTGCTTTACAGCTTATTGAGAGCTCTTTTACATCAATCATCTCATTTAATTACAACAATCCAGTGAGGTAGGAAGGGCAGCTCCTAATATCTTTAATTGACAGTTGAGGAAACTAAGGATCAGAAGGACTAAATGACTTCTCTACAATCACCCGGCCAATAAGTCATATCACCCAGACAATCCTCTCCAAAAAGTTCTTTTTAAAAAATAATTTATTTTATTATCTATTTCTTTTTTCCATTATTTTCTTTTTCAATTTTGAGTTCCAAATTCTCTCCCTCCCTTCCACCCCCACCCCCACCCACTGAGAAGGCAAGCAACATGATATCAATTATACAAGTGAAATCATGCAAAATATATTTTCATGTTAGCCTTATTTCCCCAAAAAGCAAGAAAAAGAAAGCAAGTGAGAAAATTAGACTTCCATTTGCACTCTGACAGGCTTCTTTCAGTTTTCTCTCTGATGTTCACAAGTTCTTTCATACCAAGGATGTTGTTAATGTAGGCCTGGAGACTTATATCCTCTTTTGCTATCTCCTCACTTTACCTGGCTATTCGTTCTCTGTTACCTGTTTGTTTGGGGTTTGTTTGTTTATTTTTTTTTTAATTTGGCTTTCTTTGATGGAGAGAAAACAGACACAAGATAGGGGTTTGAATAGTTCTGTCTACTCCACAAAAGCCCTTCCTGAGATTCTAATCCACATCGATTTCTCCCTTCTCTATCTCTCTCTTCATCTTTGTCCATGCCATCAAATAGGTATCTTATTAGATATAAGTCTGTGTGTGTACATACATATTTGTGTATGTGTGCACACATATATATGTATGCACAAACATACACATAGATATATGTGTTATCTCCTCTGATAAATGTTAAGTTCCTTGAGGGCATAGACTATTTAATTTTTGTCTTTCTATACCTGATGTTTAACTCGGTGGCTGACACACACAGTGAGTACTTAAAAAAATATGTTACTGTTGTTATTATCCTCTTATCAGTAAGTGATATGTGTACTTTACTAATTGGCTCATATTAGCATGCTTTATCTTCTTTCCACAACTGTTCCAGCCCACAGAGGTCTGCTTCTCCTCTGAACTCTCCATTACGTAGCCTGTACTACCTAATATCAGTTTCTTTCTTTCTCTCTCTCTTTCTTTCTTTCTTTCTTTCTTTCTTTCTTTCTTTCTTTCTTTCTTTCTCTCTCTCTCTCTCCCTCTCTCTCTCTCCCCCCCTTCTTCCCTTCCTTCCTTCCTTCCTTCCTCTCTCTCTCTCTCTTTCTCTCTCTCCCTTCCTTTCTTTAAACGTTCTTTTATTTTCTTTCTTTTTTTTTTTTTGGAGGGGTGGGGGTGAGGCAAGATGATCAGGGTTAAATAACTTGTCCAAGGTCACACAGCTAGTTAAGTGTCAAATGTCTGAGGCCAGATTTGAACTCAGGTCCTCCTGACTCCAGAGCTGGTACTCTACCCATTGTGCAACCTAGCTGCCCCACAGTTATCTTTTCAAGAATGTTTTGTCCCCTCAATGTTGAACCACTCTACTATCTCCAGTAGAATTTAAATTGTTTGTTTGTTATTTCACAAAGAAAACATTGGAAGAATTCTTTGCCCCTTAAGGAGCTAACTAACATGTGGAACACTGAGTGTGGTTTTATGTACCAAATAGGTTGCCTTATTGAGTAATGCTTGATCTGACCATAGTTCACTAGGAGCTCACTCTTAGGTCATCCCAGTCAGTAGCTGATTTTGAATGCCTTTTAACTTAGACTATTTAAATGCAGGATTAGTATCCTCATCTTAACCACAAACTCCAAGGAAAGCAAACTCCAAGAGCAGGGAATTTTTGGTGAATTATAAATACCAGTCATTCCTCCTCTATCATACCACTCTGAATTCATCACTGTTGATGACCATATGATCCAACCAGGACATGGCAGCCATTGGTAACTGGAGAGCTAATGTCAGCTTTCTAGGAAATTACCAGCAAATTACTTGGATAAATTGACAGTTTAAATTATCCCCTCACATCCTACAGAAGTGAAATTTTAATCTTCAACAACATCATCATTTCCTGTTTCTTATTGATTGGCTCACCACAACCAGTGAATGATTAGCTGCTGGTAATATCTCCAGAGTGGGTGGTAAACCAAGGCCTGAGTTCCTGTTGTATAGGCTGGGATTAGGGACAGGATTGTGGCAAGGAAAAATAGGGAGAACCATTGTGTGGCTTCATAGAGTCACAAAATGTTGATGTGCTGGTAGAATATCTCTACCTGGGTATTTCCACAGGTGCCTGAAGCTCAACACATCCAACCTCAAACCTTGTGCTTTCCCTTCCAAACCTGTTTTTCCTCCTAACTCCTCCATTTCAGCGAATAGAATTACCTTTTCTCTCAGTCCACCCAGGCTTGAAGCAGCAGCATCTGTGATTTATAACCCTTATATTTACTTTTATGTTTTATATTTATTACCCTTATATTTATAACCCACATCTAGTCTGTCACCAAGTCCTGCAGACAGGTCTCATCAACATTGCTCACATTTGTCCCTTTCTTACCATTACCACTACTGGTGCTGAGGCCCTCCTTTGGACTATTATAGTAGTCACCTTCTACCTGGTTTCCTTGCCTCTAGTTCCATTTGCTTTCCAATCTATGCTATAGATCACTGTCCAAATCTGTTGCATACTAGCTGTTTGAGCCTGGGTTAGTCACTGTAGCCTCTCTAAGCCTCTGTTTTCTCATCTATAAAATGGGGACACTAATGCTTGTACTGCTTTTGTCGCCCTCAGTCTATGTCAGTCATTAAATGTTTATTAAGCACCTACTATATGCTAGGCACTGTATTAAGTGCTAGGGATGCAAAGAAAGGTAAAAGGCAATCCCTGTGCTCCAGGAGCTTACAATCTAATGAAGGAGACAACACAAAAATAACTACATACTAAAAAGCTGTATACTGAGTAAATAGGAAATCATCAACAGAGGGAAGTATTAAGGTTTCCTATAGAAGGTGGGATTTTAGGTGAGAAGTTAAGGAAGCCAGGAGATAGTACCCCCCCAATGTTGGGGGACATGCAGTGAAAATGCTCAGAGGGTGAAGATGATGTCTTGTTTAAGGAATAGTTAGGAGGCCAATGTCACTGAATCACAGAGTACAGTGATAGAAGTCCGGAAGGGTAGGCAAGATATAAGACTGGAAAAAATATGAGGAACTAGGTTATGAAGGGCCAAACAGAAGAGAAAAGTGCCTTGTAAAGAGCACCTGGCACCTAGGTGTCTCCTGTGGGGGGGAGATTGGTGGTAGATTTTTCAATCAATCAGTCCATCAATCCCAGTGCTCAGCTTGGACCTTTACATGACAAACTTCTTCTCCCAGTGAAGACTGACTTCTTCTACAGTGTCAGATCACTTCCTGGGGGCATCTCTAGGCAAGGGTCTTGACTTGCCAAGAGTCACATAACCAGTTGGATCAGAGGCAGGACTTAGGTCTGACTGGGAGGCCAGCTCTCTGTCCACTATGCCATGCTAGCTTAGCCTCAAGAAAGGTTTGTTGAATTGAATTGTAAACTCTTAAAAAGAACCCAATTAGTTATTACTATTATTAATCATAGTTCACCATTGTAATCATGTTACCTCAAACCAACTCCAACCCTAGAATGTTCTCCCCTTAGAATGATAACTTACGTTTGAGTAGTACCTTAAGTCTGGCAAAGCACATCCTTCAAAACAACCTTATAGTAGTAGGTAGTCAAGTAATATCCTTTTCTTCTTTAGAAATACCTCCTCCCTCTCAGGTTGCTCATCATTGCCTTATTCTTTTCCCTTTTCCTCTTATTATCCACACTCAAGAAAGCCTTGATATCATTTGTGGATATCTTAGTGTGAAAGCAACTAAAGTCTCTCTACCAGAAGCAATTACATTCCAATCTTTTTTAAAAATTCAAATTGGGCCATGAAAGGCTCTGCCTTCCTTTAAAGAGGTTCCAAGCAGGGTAGTGTGTGTGTGTTGGAAGAAGAGGAAGTCTTCCTGATGGCCCTGAGATTGAACCCAGTAGATAATTGTCTCCTCTACCTTCATGTAAAACTAGACAGCCCTGGGTAGAGCACAGAGAATCAGCTCTAATCCATGAGGCCTGCAATAAGGAAGAGCAAAAATCCACTAGCATGTGGTTCTGTTTATCTGTTTGGAGAAGTTAGAGCCATGTTCCATTCCTCCAACTCCACCAGACTCTGCTCAGCTCCATTAGAATAAGGATTCTTAATCTTTTTTTTATTTCTGCAATGGATTCTTTTACAGCCTAGTGAAGCCTATCGACCTCTTCTTGGACTAATTGTTTATTAAATTAACTAATTGAAAAATATGCTAAATTTCAGTTAAAAGTTAATGAAAATAAAGATGTAATTTTTTCCCAGTCAAATTCACAGGCCCCTTGAAATTTATCCCTGAACCCCCAAAATAAAGAGCCCTTGAAAAAGAGAAGTGGCCAAGGGGAGGGCAGTGGGGTTCTTTTTCATTAAAATGCAGCAAACCAGTACTGAGAAAGGTGACCGGTTCCCAGCATATTCAGCTCCAGTCTTGACTCAAGGAGTTTGGTGGCTCATTGCTCAGTCAATCCAGATGACAAAATACAACCTGGTACAAGAGCCACCTAAAGCAAGAAGCATTTGGTAACTCAGAACAAATACTCTCTCCAGGTGAGGAGATAATCAGACCTCCTCCCTTCCTTTCCACTGTTTGCCTACCTTTCAGGCAGTTCTCCTGCTAATCTGAGTATTTATATTTTGGTAAATATTCATCTATTTTATTTAAGTTGGTGATTTTGTTGGCATTTTGTTGGACAAAATAGTTTTGCATTCCTTTATGAGCTCCTCCCTACAATCCTGGATGGCACCTCTGAGAGAAAAGGGATTTGTTATTGAATAATAAATTTCCTGCAGGCAGAAAATAATTCCTGATGTGGAGATTTAGAGTCCCTATGAGCATACCTGGGTGCAGATTCTGACTACTTTAATATCTGTGTGACCTTGGACAGCTTATTCAGCTCCTCTTTCCACATCTGAAAAAAAAATGAGTGGGTTGGACTAGATGACATATAAAGTCCTGGCTATTATCTAAATCTATGATTTTATGACTTTTCTTTCTTTTTTTCTTTCTGAATGGGTTGGATTAGATGACCTAAAAAAGCACTTGCTATATCTAAATCTATGATTTTATGACTTACTTCCTTCCTTTCTATTCCTTCCCTTTCTTCATTCATCCTTTTGTTCTTCCCTCCCTCTCCTCCCCTCCTTCGTCTTTCTCCTCCTCCTCCTCCTCCTCCTCCTCCTCCTCCTCCTCTTCTTCTTCTCCTTCTTCTTCTTCTTCTTCTTCCTCCTCCTCCTCCTCCTCCTCCTCCTCCTCCTGCTCTTGCTCCTTCTCTTCTTCCTCTTCCTCCTCTCCTT
Organism: Gymnobelideus leadbeateri; assembly: GCA_011680675.1. Classification (NCBI taxonomy): domain Eukaryota; kingdom Metazoa; phylum Chordata; class Mammalia; order Diprotodontia; family Petauridae; genus Gymnobelideus; species Gymnobelideus leadbeateri. The sequence continues at coordinate 591,927 of WOXC01010896.1, forward strand.
CCATAACTCCTTGACCAAATAAAGTTTTATTTTCCTTTGGTTGTCCTTTTCTAGGCCATTCCCATAGCCCATAGAACAGATGATCAGAATCTAATTAAGGAGATGAAAAATACATGCAAATCCCCCTCAACTTTGTGATCCATATGGTTGGTTCTCATCAAACAGCAATAATATTCAAGGCCCTGTCTTAGCAAAACTGAATTTACCAGAATTAAACTTCAGGCCCCAACTTCCACTTAGGATTTTCTATTCATCTCCATTTTTGTATTCTTTTTTGTCTTGCCACTAAGTCACTTTACACTCTTCCCTGGCTTCCCTGTGCCCCCATCTAGGCTTGCTCTGCTCCCTACATTCTGGACCTGTATTAGCTACCTCCTAACCTATTAAAACCTATTCTCTGCCAAGTCTCCAATTATCATGCCCTATTAAAGGTAATTTACCTATGATGAGCAAAGGGTGACTTTCAGGTTACACTGTTCCCCTAGAATTTCTAGATGTCTTTCCTATCAAAGTCCAGCACCTGGGCATAGGATCACTGTTTGTCCAACCCAATCTAACAAATGTATATTAAACACCCGCTGTGTGCAAGGGACTATGGGAGGCACTAGAGATACAAAGATAAGATGAAAAGTAGTTCCTGTTCACAAGACCCTTATAATCTCCTTGTCAGAAAAGAGTTTTTGTTTCATTTTCACTCTACCCATGAGAAGTTTATAGTTTTGAAGGAAAGAATAAAGTCCATCATTCCCTCCTACAATTTTTTTTAAAGAGGCCTGCTAGTGTTTGGGAGAAGTCTTAAAATTTACCCTGTGTCAGGGTGAGGATAGAATGATGGAGGAACGTAGAATTGACAAAAGCAATCCTATCCAAATAGAATACAGAGAGGGTATCTCATGGTCTTCATAGGGACAGAACTTTTGGCTAGAGGGACCTGGGAACTAATAAGAGCAATCAATATTAGCAGAGAAGTTGGAAAGGGAAGAAGGACTTAAGATTATAGATTTTGAGCTATAAGGAACTTTGGTGATCATCTTGTGAAGAATCTTAACCTTTTCTTGTGTCATTAGTGAAGCCCTTCTCAGAATGTTTTTAAATGCATAAAATAAAATTCATTTGGTCACAAGGTAAACCAATTATATTGAAATAGAGTTATATTATATGTGTGTGTGTGTGTGTGTGTGTGTGTGTGTGTGTACGTACACACATTTAACTTAATTATCCTTGGCTTAGGCCTACATGGTAGGAAACTGAACCCAGAGAGGTGGCCTAAAGTCATAGAGTAACCCAGTTCCTCAGACTACAGAGCCAATGTCCTTTCCATTGTTCCATGATGGACTTTGATGGATTGGTAAAGTTGGGATAGGCTAAGTATTCATTTCTTTACCCTGCCTATAATCCCTGCCCCAGGCTGAGGGTGTTGTAAAGGCCAAAATTGAAGTAATCTTCCAACATCTGTTCCTTCCAAGATTAGCCTCCCCCTTCTGAGGTGACCCTTATCTTCCCTAGAATGTTTTCTAGGACCCACTCTTCAGTAGGTGGAGAAGGGACCATGCCAAGAGCACTGTCACTGCCCCGTGGGTTGGCAAAACAGAGATCTGCCTGTTCCCAGTACCTGGGAGCCATATTGAGTAATAGGGAACAAAGCCTAGATCTGTTCCTTGGGAGCAAAGACTTAGAAAAGGAGGGAGTTTAGGACAGATGAGTTTAAACTGACACACCCAGTCCCCAAAGAAGGAAGTTAAGGTTAGCAAAAGGGCCAAGCTGACTCACCTGAATAGAAGAAACATAGCTAGAATAGGGGCCCACATCTCTGAGTAAACACTGATAGAAAGGGTAAACCCAGAGTCTTAAAGAAAAAGTCCAAAGAATCAGAGCACAGGAGTGGTTTTGGGTCCTGCCTACCACCTAAAAGTCCTCAACCTTTTCCCAATAGTTATTAGTCCTCAGACTATTAGTATAGAAAGGTGTGTAAAGGCATCTTCTGCCAAAATATTCCCCTGGCCTCATGTCACAGAAATTTAGAAAGCACCTAGTTCAGGTCACTCCAATTATAGACAAGGAAGTTGAGCCTCAGAAAGGCTAAGTGGAAGCTAGTCCAGCAAAGGAGACTGAGAAAGAGCAGTCAGATAGGTAGGAGGAACACCAGGAGGTATTAGTGCGGAGGAAGCTAAGAAAAGAATATTAAGGAGAAGTGTATGGTCAAACAATGTTAAAAGCTAAAAAAAAGTGAAATATCTCCTGTGAGCACACACACACACACACACACACACACACACACACACACACACACACACAGTACAAGTGGATCCAGAGCTGGGCTGGAGTCAAGAAGACTGCTCTTCCTGAGTTCAAATGTAGTCTCAGATAGGTCCTAGCTTTGTGACCCTGGGCAAGTCACTAAACCCTGTTTGCCTCAGTTTTCTCAGCTATAAAATGAGCTGGAGATAAAAATGGCACACCACTCCAGTACCTCTGCCAAGAAAACCCCAAATGGGGTTGTGAAGAGTTCAACATGACTGAAAACAACTGAACAACACATACACGCATTCATATGCATATATAGTTGATAAAAAAAAAAACAAACTAGAAGGGGCGACTAGGTGGCTCAGTGATAAGAGTGCTGGCCCTGGAGTCAGAAGGACCTGAGTTTGGATCCAGCCTCAGACCCTTAACACAAACAAACAACAACAAAAAAAAAACCTAGCCGTGTGACCTTGGGCAAGTTACTTAACCCCAATTGCCCTGCAAAAAGCAAAAAAAACAAAAACAAAACAAACAAAAGAGAAACTAGAAGTAATAATATATTAAAACAACATTTTATATATCTTATTATATATATGTATATATATATGTATATATATATATATATATATATATATATATATATATATATATATTATATTGGGGGGGGGGTAAGTGGCTCAGTGAATAGAGCACCAGCCCTAGAGTCAGGAGGACCTCAGTAAAATCCAGCCTCAGACACTTAACAGAGCTAGTCGTGTGACCTTGGGCAAGTCACTTTTTGCCCTGCCCTGCCTTCCCCCCTCCAAAAAGCAAAAAATAAAAAGAAATAGTTCAAAGGGGTAGGTAAAAGTTTGTTGTTTTTTAAAGTTGGGAAGATCTGAGCATGTTTGTTGACAGAAGGAAAAAAAAACTTATCAAGAGGGAGAGATTGAGGAAAATAAAGAAAATAGTTAATGGGACAAACTTTATAAGAAAACAGGAGGGGATTTTTCAAAGGCCCAAGCAGAGGTGTTTGCTGTAGAAGGAGATGGATTCCCTCATTTTCATGGTTGCTTACATGTTGTCCCTCCCATTAGAATCTGAGCTCCTGGGAGGTTGGGACCATGTTTTTACTACCTTTCTAGCCCCACAGCTTAATCTATAGTAAGCACTTTATAAATGTTTATTAGAAAGGCTTTTAAGGTGTGGCATAGGAAGTAGCAGTGAAAGGCAGCCTTGATTTCCTTGGTTAAACAGGTGATGGAGTTATCTGTAGAGAGAGAGCAGAGCTTTTGGAGTGAAACTGGGAGATTGGGGAGAAGGGTTAGAAGTGCTTCTGTGAGAAGGATGCTGGCCAGAGAAGAATAAAAGGATTGTCATGCAACAATAGAGGTCCTTTTGGGCTCAGATGACATGAGTCTGTGGTGGGTTCAGTCAGCACAGTTTCATAACTTCTTCCAGTAGCTTTCAATAGCCTGGATACAGATGGTAAATGATTGGAGTGATTCAGGGTTGAATAATATTCCTCATGAATAGCAGAAGGGCAAAAGGGTAAGGGATTCAAGGGGGAGGACAGTGCATAGTTGAACAGGTTAACTAATGGGTAAAGATTGTAAAGGGAAAGGAAAAAAAAGCAAGTCCAGATAAAGGGTAATAAGCTAGGAAAACAGGGAGGGAGAGAGGAACTATTGACCTGATCTAAGGAAGGAAACTAAGTATTCTGACAGAGGTGGGGAGGGTATATGTTCTAGGTGTTAAGTATATCAAGGACAAAGTCATGGAGGTGGGAGGTGGGAGGTGGGATTGTCATGTATGAGAAGAATTAAGGAAGCTACTTTGGCTGGATTAAAGTATGTGTGTATAAACACACACACAAACATATGGGTGCTAATGATGGGGTGCTTGGGATCTATGTTTGTAACATCAGTCTATATTTGTAATATCAGTTTGTAACATCAGTTTGTAAAAGGGGTGCTTGGGATCTATGTCTGTAAAATCAATTTGTAAAACCAGTCTGTAAAATCACATTCCCACCCCCCACCCCCCTTGTCCCCCCACCCCCGACTCAGAGCATTAACTCTGCCCCTTCCCCCTGCCAGCAATCTGCCCAATAACAACTCATGAACCATTTATCTCTGCTTGGAACAATAACAAGCTACCTATGAATCTTTCACTAAACTATCTATAAACATTTTAGCTTAGGCAAATGTTATCTCCCCTAGTAGAGTGGCCAGCTGCGTCCATGAATCCTTCAATGCCCTATCTATAGGTTAACTCCTTAGCCAATTACCCATCCTGAGTCTCCATTAGCCTTGGTTCCCAACATCTATCTTGTTAAACATGACACTGATGGGTGGCAGACTGGGCACTTCTCAATTGGCCCTGACCACTGGCTGACTTAGTGACATTTCAGGCCTAAAACCACACCTCCAGGTACCCCGCCCCTTGGGCTATCTCCCAGTGAATTATGGGCAATGTGCCTGTGTAGTTGATATTAAAAGTGTATGTTCCTTTAAGCACTGACCACTCCTTAACTCCTCCCTAATCCCACCGTTATTCACCTAGTTAGCATAATTGACACCTGATTTACTACTATGACTCCTTAAAAACTATGCCTATGTCTTCTTTAAGTTTGCAGGTTCCATAAGAACCCTTGCCCGCTGTGCTGTACAGCATAACAATAAACTTTTACAATCTTAGCTTCAAAGTTTGCTTGAGCCTAGTGAATTCTTTCCAGACTGAATTGCAGGGTTTCTGGTCACTGATAGTGATTGGGGTCCCTGGTAGAACCTATTACCCTTCCCCCATCACTAACATGAATAAGAATGTAAAGGTAGCTTGAGACCAGGTTTTGACAAGCTTTAAATGCTATAGGAGTTTACAATTTATTCTAGAAGTGATAAGGAACCAGTGGATGTTATTGAGGATGGAAGTGACAGGGTCTTACTTGTGTCTTAGGAAAGTTATTTTGGCATCTAAGATCCCTGTGGGCTGGTGTGATAGGCAAGAAGTAGAGATTGAAGTAAGAATAAAGAATTTCAGGAGGAATGAGGCAGTGGGAAAAGTAAAGAAACAGGAAATTGTTATCAGAGAGAAATTCTGAGTTCAAGATCAGGAAGGTGGAATAGAGGTGTGTGTGTGTGTGTGTATGTGTGTGTGTGTGTGTGTGTGTGTGTGTGTATGTGTGTGTGTGTGTGTGTGTGTGTGTGTGTGTTAGAGAGAGAGAGAGAGAGATGTTGACATCTAAACTATGGCCAACCTATGCATAGCTGATTGGAGATGGGACTTGAACAATGATGATCAGGTCAAGTATGACTTTCTACACGAGGCCTGTCCTGATGCCTTAACTGGTACTGCTTTTCTCCATAATTTACCTTCGATCTATTTGTTTATGTGTATATATACCTAGATATACACACATATAGGCACACATATATGTATATGTGTACATATGTACACATACACATGTATGTATGTGTGTACACGCATATTTATACGTGTATAAATGTACATACACGTGTGTATATATATGTATATATATATATATATATAAATTGTGTCTGTGTGTTTGCATATGTGCTAGGTGGCAATAGAGAGAGTGTTGGGCCTGGACTCAGGAAGATCTAAGTTCAAATCCAGCTTTAGATATTTACTAGCCATGTGACCTTGAGCCTCTGTTTTCCTCAGTTCCCTCATCTGTAAAGTGGAGATAATAATGGCACCTCCCTCCCAGTGTTGTTGTTGTGAGTATCAGAAAAGGTGATTGTAAAGTCCTTAGCACAGTGCCTGGCACATCAGAGCCTCCAATAAACGTTAGTTGCCGTGATGATGATAATGATGTTGGCAGCCTTGGCCATACTGAAAGCTCTGTGAGGCCAGGGATGCCCTTTTGTCTTTGTGTCTCCTGCACCTTGTACAGTGCCTGGCACAGAGTGGGTATTTAAATATGAGCTTGATTGATTCTGACCTCCCCTGGCACTTGGTCAGCCCTTATCCTGTCCTGTCCCACCTGATGATGATGAGCTGACAATAGTTGTCTGTGTGAATGTCTGATATCTTCAGCAAGTTGAGAAGTTCTGGAGGTCAGGAAAGTGCCTCTTTCTGTGTCTCATTCCCACCTACTGCCTCTTTATCTTTACTCATGTTCTTATCTATTTAAATCTGTCATCTTTCAGGGCCCAACTCAAGATCCGCCTCCTCCCTGAAGCCTCTCGGCTACTCTAATCTATACCCATCACTCCCTTCTATATATTGTCAGAACAACATAATTAGCATCTAATAACATATTACCTTGTGTTTCTGGCTAACTTAGAATCATAAAAACTATTTTAGGTACTTATATCTTGTATGCCCATCAAAATAGTCAGCTCCCGGGATATAGGTTAGGGAAGTGCAGGAGCTGGTTGTTAAATTTTCAGTGTCAGCATTTACACCTGAGTAATCAGGAAATGTTATAGTCAGGGTTTGATTTGTTGATTGTTTAGACTTAAAGTAGTGCAGAAAATATTAATAAGGTAGTTTAAACTTAGATGAATTGGTTGTTACACATTTACCAGCACACCCCTGCATAGAGGAATGGTATTTTCTGCTTCTTTTGTATATCTCATTTAATCTAGTACAGGATGATTTACTAATCAAACATCATTGAAACACTGAACTTTAAGTCAAAAGAGTTGTTGAGTCATTTCAGTCATGTCCAAATCTTCATGACCCCATTTGGAGTTTTCTTGGCAAAGATGCTAGAGTGCTTTGCCATTTCCTTCTCCAGATCATTTTACAGTTGAGGAAACTGAGGCAAATAGGGTTAAATGACTTGCTCAGAGTCACACAGCTACTAAGGACACCCATCTTGTAATCATATAGAGCTGATTTCAAAGCCTACCTTAGACACTGACTAGTTGTGACCTTGGGCAACTTACTTAACCTCTCTGTGTTTCAATTTCCTTAACTGTAGAAAAAAAAAGGGAAGGAAACAGGCATGTAATAAGATTTTACTCTGTGCCAGACACTGTGCCAAACTCTGGGGGCACACATACCTAGAGCTCAAAGAGACCTCAGAGTCCATCTAATTCAACCATATAACTTTGAAAATAAACAAACTAAGATCTGAAAAGGTAAATTGACTTGCCCAAGGTTACACAGGTAGTGTCAGAAGTAGAATGTGAACCCGGGTCCTATGATTGCAGAATCAATAGTTATTCCATTATCGCACACTGTCTTTATAAACATCAGTTTGTTTGTTTATGTGTTTGTTGTATGAACACATTGACTTGTACAACATGAATGACTGAAATGTCAGGTTTTTGTTAAATGGGTTATAGGCCTGGTTTTAGCCCAATACCCCTAGATCAATTAGATTGTTGCTATAACTGAAACATGATGGCATTCTACCACTCTTATGACAGTTTATCTCCAGTTCCATGATAGCAGAAAGTCTCATTGATATAATGATGCTAATAATTCCTTGTAACTGTGTAGGCCTTTCTCTTTTTGAAGGGCTTTCATATCTGTTATCTCATGAATCTTCCCACAGCTCTGTTAGATTATATGGCAGCCTGGCTTCCTTTAAGTCCCAGTCAAAACCTCACCATCTACAAGTAGCCTCTTCCAATCCCTCTTCATGCTGGTGTACTCTTTGGGTTGATTATTTTCAATTTATATAGCGTGTTTGTGTCATCTCCCCCCTTAGACTGTGAGCTTCTTGAGGACAGGGATGGTCTTTCAACTTTCTTTTTATCCTCAGTGCTTAGTATGGTGCCTGGCACATAATAGATGCTTAATAAGCATTTATTGATTGCTTTGAATCCCTAGTTCATAGCGCAATACCTGGCACATAGTAGATGCTTAAGAA